>SMMW01000001.1:2502500-3102500 GCA_004794655.1 Marisa cornuarietis
CATAGGCCTTGGGTAGCCGACGAGAAGCATACATATCTATCCCGTCTTGTACTCGTATGTGTCCCGTCTGTCCCGTAATTCACATTCCTTGCTTGTCCCTCAAAATTTACGTGGTGATGATGATAATGATGATTATTATTATAATTAATACTATTTACTTAACATACATTTAAGTCGCTATGAAAAAAAGCTTATAGATTTATTGAAATCTGCGGTTGCCTTGGCGAGTCGGATCAAATGATATTGTGGGCTTATACGGCAGTGTACGTTTCCCACCCCTGCTCAACATATATTCATCTGTGTGTGTGTGTGTGTGTGTGTGTGTGTGTGTGTGTGTGTGTGTGTGTGTGTGTGTGTGTGTGTGTGTGTGTGTGTGTGTGCATCACTTTTTTTTAGCATAGACTAACTTATCTCGTGGTAAAGAAATAATGTCTTTTCGCAGAGAATTTGCCTCTGTCAAGACGTAGAAGGACTTTAATGTAACGGTTTCTCCTTGACAACAACAGTCTCATTCTATACAACCTGCATACATCTAATAATCACGTCGACCTGTAATATATAGAAAGTCTTACTGGCTGAACAGGGAACAAGGATTCTGTTCAGCTCCTGGGCACACGTTCCAGCACACTTGATATGAACAACGATCGGCTTGATCGATGGGTCGATGTCTTGGTATATTGTTACAAGCAAGGGAAACCGTGTAGTGCCAAATTTCGAGCAGTGACGTCAACTACCGGCGAACAAGCAGCACGAGGAAACATTCCTAATGACTTTTTGATGAGACCGAGTTTTTCATTCTGCTTCGCTCATTAATTAGTTATACTCCGAGCAGCGCGCCTTCTGCTGTCAGCTTCCCCTGGGATAAAGCTGTCACCTGGCATGAAGGTGGCGTGACAGCTAGTGACCGTGACCTAAGGCAGGTGAGTCAGGGTATAGGTACTAATGGCGGGTCGCACGCTTCCTTTAAGATAAATGGTTCAAACGGTCAAGAATTAGCCCGACTGTGCGAAACAAACAAACAAACAAACAAACAAACAAACAAACAAACAGTCGATTAAAGTTTCCTGGATATTGGATAAAATCTTCATTGCCGACAAAAATTTTCGTTGTCACCTCTCCCCATGGTAGGGAGGAATCCTGGTTTGACCATCTTTTAACTGCATGTGGTATTTTTTGTTTTGCTTTCATTTTTGGAAAAGGTGCAACCAGTCTAAATCCAGACTAAGCTTTATTGAAAACGGTCAATAACAATTATGCAAGAGTTTTTCTACTAACTTTTCTTTCCAAATCTCGCGTTACGTCCCTTCTCACCAATGAATGGTGCCCTTGCGTGTGTGTTATTATAACAAGTGCTTAACCATCTGTAGTTCTTAATTAAATATTGTCAGTCATAAACTGTTACGTAAATACTGTACCCTACAAATATCAAGTAATAGATACTAAATCGTTTCTAAATATAAGTAAACGAATAATAAGCTACCTGTAAATAGCTAGTAATTCTACTACTAAGCCAAATGTAAACAAGTAAATAATGAAATATTTAAATATTAATTAATTAATATATAGCACATGATAAGTAAACCATGAGTTAGGTAGATAGTAAATCCTCTGTAAATATTAATAAGTAAGAAAATTCAGTATGTAATTTCTAAGCCCTCTGCAGTCTTGCTGCGTGTTTAGAAAAGATGATTATATCAAGTTGTTTCTGTCTCTCATATTCCGGCTGTCTGTAGTCAAGTCACGTGCTTGCTGCTTACAGTCTACTCGTGGTCTCAGTCTTGCAATGGCGTATAAGACCACGCAAATGTGGAGCCATAATGGCCAAGGGGCCAGAGTCTGGAATGTCTGATAAGTTTTGATATATGATGCAAGGACAGTGAGCTATTTTCAGCCCAAAACAGTCGTGTTGGTACGGCATCCGACTGGGTCCTATAATAGAGTTCATCCCTAAATTCATTACACATTTACCTCGGGCTCCATACATTTTTTTCTCAGTAACCAGATTTCCTTTCAGGTAGCGCGCACGACATTCTGAAATATCTCTTGGCACGCCACTCTTGTCTTAACTCTCGCCATACACTACGCTTGTCTGTAAGCACGAACTTTAACGAGTGACAAAAGAGACAGGCGCTCCAACTGGGCTCATTAAATGACTTGGGGGGAAAGTTCCGGTCTTATCTGGCGTTGGCATACACGTACCATCCGTGTCCACCTGAGCCCATTCATCTTCATAAAGTTGTTGTCCACGAAAAAGGGTTTCAGTTTTGACTTGTGTACAAGATTTTGTACCTGTGTGGTGTTAGAAGTAAATCTATGTGTTTGGGATCGCAGAGTGCCTTCCAATTTTGGCATAAAACATTTTATCAGAAACGTACTTAGAATAAGAAGTGTCCGAGTTGCATTGCTGGTCTTTTTTGTCTAAATTGAGTTTAACAGATTGATAAGTTTTGAGTGGGCTAGAAATGAGAAACAGAGAGAGAGAGAGAAAGAAGGAGAGAGCATATATATATATATATCGATCGCTTAATGAATGGGGATCTATAATGAACAAAATACCGTGAAATATTTCTATACCATATAAAAGACCCATTGTTTTGTAAGCTGAAACCCTACATACACATTAATTACACGGAAAACACACACACACACACACACACACACGCACACACACACACAAACACACATACTCACTTCAAAAGAAATTTTAAAGAAATTGTTGAAAACAATCCCCGGAACCTAACCTAAACTTTAAGAATTTCAATGGCAGCCAACCTCGTCTGTGACCTTGAAACACTCACAGTAGTATATATATATATATATATATATATAAAGGTTGATTTTGAAATAAAAATGTTCACAAAGTTTCAGCTTTAATCTAGTGACAAGTATATGATGAGGAGACCTTTCTTAAGCTTAACCTGTGTTTTCCAGAGAAAATGGTAAAATCTTACCTCTTTTAATTGACTTCATTGTTTTAGTTAACATTTATTTGTATGTTAATAACATCATCATCGTCATCATCGTCATCATGGCGCTTTACAACGAATTATACAGACAAAAAAAGTGTATGGAATGCCAGATTTGTTTTTCTGAAGATGAAACACTGAACTTAGATCAAGATGGCGAAGGTTCTCAGTTTATATCTACAGATCACACTGTCATTTGACGAAAGCAGACTCGACCAATCAATAATAAAGAATGTAAATAAAACGGTCATGAAATTGCTGGCATCCTCATGATCACCAACCAGAGAGAAATCGCATTAACATGGCCGAATAGAGTTGAAATCAGTAGACTAAAAACAAAAGCTCGTAGGCAAGTAAACAGTCCAGCACAAGACTGAAGACCCCATCAAAAAGTGAAAGTCAATACAATGTCATTAAATCACAACAAATAAAAGCGGAAGAAACAAGACTGCGGAGACCTGGTCCCCTGAAGCCTGTTAGGCAAAGGAATACAACTCACAAGTTCCTGGAAAAACCCTTTTCTCCATTTGACTTTTTTGTTTTATTCTTTATGCTGGGAGACAGGAAAGGGCAGGAGATGAAATGCAGTAATCACCGGGCGTCAGTTTGACACTCGACACAAATCATATATGATTCTTTCTTTTGGGGCAATACAAAAATGGATTACGACAAGTTTGCAGTCCGACATAGGCAATTGTTTTGGTTATGTTGCAAAAAAGAAGCCCGCTTGAGACCTCCAATGAAAAAGAACCATGCAATTCATCTGCTGCTGGGCAAAATGTAGAACAAAAGGCACGGAGTTTTAGTATGTATGGCATATTGTGTATTGCATGCATTCTACATAACATCACATGCAAAAGTCTGCATATTAAGCTGACAGCAAGAATGAGGTGTTGCGCAGCATCGTGTACTCACAGTCAGAGCATTTCTCACGCTGCATACATCAAGCAAAGGTCACACCTACCTGCATGAGTATTGTCTACATGTCTGTTCGGTGTACTGTACTCTTCAAGTACAATCTTTAACAGTGGTGTCGTTTTTTTTTTACAGACGATTTCGTAGGTTTTAAAATGGAGTCCGTTAGCTTGAGCTAGAATTAACACATTCCAATATGTTTTGTGATAGCCTGGCACTTTTATATGTGTACATAACATTTAAAATTCACTGGTCGTTTTGAAGTTATTTCACGTGTACATTTAAAATCTGTATCTTTCATGGTTTGAGATTCTTCCCCTTTATCTTTTCCGTCTGTCAGTCTACCTAGCTGTCTGTCTCAATATGACGACAGATATATGATATATCTATCTACTATATATCAAATATCTGTTGTCGATAGGTTCTTGGAGACCATGCGAAACAACATACAGTGGAAGTACTGTTACCATTGGCTAAGTGATAGACAGGTAAACAAAAATTAAGTTTCTATGGTATATTTCTGGTCACAAAAAAAACACCGAACATTTAATAAAGACCCAAAACATGTTTGAGGAAACAGGAGCATCCAGAAACGTAGTACAGCAGTCCGGACCGAGAATAATTTTTTCTCGTTAATGTTATAATAAAAACACATTCAGTGAGGACTCTGTGTTTGTGTGTGTGTGTGTGTGTGTGTGTGTGTGTGTGTGTGTGTGTGTGTGTGTGTGTGTGTGTGTGCGTGCGTGCGCGCGTGTTTTTATACACCTCGATTTTTTAATTAATTTTTTACACCCCAATATGATAAAAAGTTTATTTTGTGTGAGTAAGTACTTTGAATCTATGGAAAATACTCACAAAGTCTTTTAAATTTAGATCATCTAACTGCATAGGTTGCAAAAGTTCATATCACAATCGTAGCGTGACAGACTCAATTTTCTGTTCTTTTCTTGATTAGTACAAGAAAACCCACAATTTGTGACTTTCTTTTGTCATCATACTTTTCAGATGAAAAAAAACTTTGATACAAAATGAAACGAAAACTAAATAAGAAAACACACAGCATAAAAAATTACTGCATGCGTTAGGCAGACTATAGCATCTCGAGAAAACTCACCTTTAGTGGCGAAAGCAGAATCCATCGTTTGCCTTTACAACATATATATGCCTCTACATAAAATATATATGCCTTTACTGTATATATGTTTATACATACCCCAGAAAATAGAAAAAGAGAATAAGAGAGCAAAAAGGGGAGCGACAAGTTGGTCTTAGGACAGTGCGAGGCCAGTTATTTTTTTATTTTTATTGTTTTTGTAACGCTCGTACCGCTTATACACCACAGTCACCAATGATCCAGGTGTGTTTTGTCAAAACGTTCTCTTGTTATACGTCCTGAGCAAATCGGACTTCTTGTGATAATGCTTATCTTCTATTGCGGACACCTGTTCCTTAATTTCATGGTGTCGGTCATCCATTTTCAGGCAGAAACTAACACTTTCACAGGGGGTGACTATCCCAACCACCGCTTATCTTAATACTAACTTTCAGCTAGTACACGTCTATGCCATCCTTAAATATTCTTAGACTTCCTTCCAACACAAAACGTCATCAAACATTTTAGCTGTAATTACGATAATTGCTATCTGGAAAAAATGATTCAAGTTTTTGTTATTAACAGACTCGAAAATTCTAGCACTAGAACACACAATTCGTCTGTGCAGTTATTTTGTACTGCATTTGTTGAGTATTACTAGTACACAGCATTCCTGGTGTCTCAGAAATCCCATGTCTTGGAACTAATTCATTTCTTAATGATCTCCTAGTGTGACGAAGATTTTACTCTGAGCAGCGAACCGAACTCTTTCTGCGAATGTTGCTTTAGATATGATTTAGCATTCCCTTTGCAGTTCTAAAAATATTCTGACGATGATATTCGTGACTTGCAGCTCGCCGTCTTGTCTGCACCTAACACGGACTGGCTGCCAAAAGTAGTGGAACATTATCGTTTTAGTAACATCTGTCAGTCTTATCAGTCTCAACAAAGAACGCCCCTGCTCCCCCAGTCGTTCCAAGTTGTCTTTACTCTTTCCTCTGATTTAAAACAAAATCGCAGATTACAATATCTAGCTCTTGCAATCTTCTTTCTGCTTTATTGCCAAGCGTGCGTGGCTGTACACTTTTATTTTCTGCACGTGCGTATATACGTGTAAAAACACGTATATACGCCAGTGTGTATGCAGATTATACACGTGTTCCTGCGGAATCAAAGGAAATGAAGACCCACGCGAGTCGTCCATGAAGAAATGAGGTCGACATAGGAGACAGCTCCACATCGCAGTCGCTCATCGCTGCGCCACCATGCACCGGACTGGCGGTCTTTTAGTCTCACGGGGCTTTAGGCGGTATGGTTTATGTACCTTGCCCAGGGAGTCGGTGAAGGTGATCGCAGACCGTGTTACGGGTAAAGGGAGTTCAAGAAATCTCTGTTGATACCGACGTACGTACCCCTGGCCCGGCTATTTACAGACGTCTGGTGCCAGCCTTATCTTTCTCTCGCCTCTCAGCCTTGTTAGTTCCGTGTCAGTGGTTCAGTGGTTGATAGAAAGCTGTTTTCATTCTAAAAACGCCACATCTGTTCACAGACAGGTGATTTAGCGATTTCATTTACTAAGACCCGATGTAACCGGTTGTTATTTTCTCAGAGTCCAAGGTTCGCATCCGAGGTCGACTTTGGTAATGATGCTTAGCCTGGCTTTCCTAACGTCATCTTAGAATTTCAACACTTTCAGCTATCATGTAAAGCCTGGTCTTCTATTTTTGCATGATATTTTTCTCTCGTTTTTTAGGTGCATTACTGTTGAATGGGCCTAAATAAACAAGAGGTTGACGTGTGTCTTTTATAGGTCATCAGTCATCTCAGTTACCGCCTTTGAATGATCACAAAACGAATTCACAGGGCGACTATATTGGGTGGTTTACAACCAAAAACTTCACATGATTTATGTCATTTACAGCTCCAACTGCATTCTATGTAGACTCCACATACAATGATCATGGCATTTAACAGGAAATATTTGACGTTTTCCCAGAAGCATTGATTATTGTGGGCAAGAATTTGCATGACAAACAAGCGAGTTTAACGGAAACTCATTTTTTCTGAGCAATTTAAAGAGTAAATCACGTGTATCATCAACAAGCTAAATGATAAACCACACAGCTGCTGCTTTTATGGAAATTCATTAAAGGCTGAAAGTACCTCCATGCTAATGTTTAATTTCGTATTACTCCATCTCATCATCAATCCATCCTTAGCTAAGGGTGGGGCAGAGTTCTCAGGGCCTGATTATCACAAACTAGAAATAAAGTATAATATCTCCAAATGTTCAACGTCACCCCCTCTGCCATGACTGTCAAAACTAGAGACTCATCTTGATAGTGACTCTTATCGCTCACCATCCGTCTAGGACTGCCCTGCGTGAGGCTGCATCAGGCGAGAATAGGGCTGACAACATGGCCCGTTGCCGAAACGTGTCATGAGTGGAACAACTCGCTGATAGCCAAGGAAGAGGATGGGTAAATCATGGGTAAATCTGGAAGACTACCAGCTCAGAACAGGGGCCGATAAAAAATATTTTTACTCTGGCCGCTTCTAATTAATGTTTTATCTAAGGCGTCATAACTGGTCATAAAAAGCAAAGGAACCTCTTACAGCATGCGCTGAACTTTCGCAAAACAAAGTGAAAACCAGTAAAAGTGAGAATTCACGCGCTCACAGGCATACCGATACATAAAAACGAATGATTGTACAGAATCTGTTCGTTCTTACCCTCTTCTCTCTTTCTTCTTTGCCTCCCCCTTCATATCTTTCACATTGTCTATCGCGTATGCAAGCACGCACGCACACTTTCATCGCCTCTTTCTCCAGAACAGGAAGCGAGAACCAGAGACACGAAAGAACATTAGACACAGAGTAGAAAGAAAGGCAGGGAAGGATTCATAAGAAGGGGAGGTGAATCTGGCGCAAATATGACTGACAAAGGCGTTATTAGAATCAAAAGTTCGTGCACACAACTAGTTCATTGTGTATAATCAAATTTGTAAGTAGTTTGCTAGATATCATTTGGGTATTACCCACCAAAACACCATTATCATTTACAGTAAGCAACAAGGGGTTTCATTTGTAAGTGGTGTCTCTGAACCGAGGCCGCGAGACTTAAAATTGGTCGTCTGTGCCTTCGGATTCTGGTTCAGGGGCCCAGAAGCCGCCTACGAGTATCGCGAAGATAAGATGATAAGATAATATTCTGCTAGACCACGCAAACCAGTCAGGTCTGAACCCCGTCTATAAACAGCCTGGTTTCTACGACTGAGAGCTGATGGTCGGGGCTGGATCGGGGGTGAGGGTTAAAGAATCGAACCATGTGGGGGTTAATCTCCAGACCGATCTCAGACGAGAGAACGTGGGTCTTTGCCTCGGCAAGGCGACCACCAAGACTACGGAAAGTACCTGTGTCACACAAAGTGCTCTGCAGCCAGTGCTGCTGGCAACAGGATACAGAAACACCCCAGGAACACTCGCGCGCTAGAGATCGAAGCGATAAGTGTGTTTGGAAGCATGTGTGTCACGGAGAGTGTCTGCAGGCACAACCATATTTTTTTAAAAGATAACCGAAAGATATCAGAGGAAATCCTTGATGAGCCTGACGATTCCAAATGCAGACAAGATGAAAAGAGCACAGTGAGTCAAATATATGTCTGCAGCACCTGGACCCTGAAGATATAAAGGGGACGAAAGTACATTTCCTTTGTTTCTAATCTTGATTGTTATTCTAGTCTGTATGATTTGGGTATACAGCAACTGGTAGCAACAAGTGACGCCTGTATGACTTGGTATTCAGATATCTTTTTCCACGCGCACTTTGTGAAGATGGAAATCATAGAGAGTCGCATCACTCTTTTTCTGGCATTCCGGAGATTACTTTCGCTCTTCGCTTTTACAGTCTTTCTCCTGAAAATCCACATTTGCTACCGTGCATCACCTTTTAACCCTTGACCTCCGCGTCACGCACAGCCGTTATCGTTGGAGCTTCGAGGCACACTCGGGGTTAACGGCTGCTGCACTGTTTAAAAAGTTTATGATGTGACGTCTTCTCGACGATAACAGTTTTTACTGGTGCAACGAAAGTCTTTACCCGTAATACTCCTTATTTTCAAGGTCTCAAAGGCCACCTGGTATTATATCTGAGATTTGTCACCCTGGCACAGAACAAAATAAGCTGTTACAAATGTGTCACGTCACATATTGCGAATGTCAGTTCACAGGCTGTTACAGATGTGTCAAGTTGTAGGCTGTCACAAATGTAGCAAATTACAGTCTGTTACAAGAGTGTCAGGGCAGAGGGTGGTTCTTGTGCACTTGTATTATTGTGAGTAAATATTGACACGAAGGCGTGTGTTCAGTGATGCGTTCTAAAACGCGCTACTAAAAGCGTCGCTGCTTGAAGACTCCAATGGCATTACAAGAAAATCCTTCAGACCGGATAATGTCGACACTTGTGAAATATCTGTTAGCTACCATCAAATGACTCTTTAAAGTTTCTGGACTGTTGTTGTAATCGCGAAGACTGCCAGCACATCCATCTTTTTTAAACCACAATGTTTCGTCGAAGTTTGCAACAGTTTGTACCGTACTATTTGGTATAAGCTGACGTCAGTGAAGACAAACTCATCCCCCTCTGCCCCGAGAGCAGCAGAAAAAACAAATACGAACTGCAGGTTGTGCCAGCTGTGGCTGGAGTCGGTTCAAATGTCAGCCAAACTTGGCGCGCGCGCGCGTACACACACACACACACACACACACACACACACCGATGCATACGCGCGCAAGAGGACGCGCATGAGCACACACAGTCGTATGTGCACTTTAACACCTCTCTCTACCCCCTTACTCTCTCTAGGTGTATGTGTGCGTTCCATTCGCGTCCCGTGTTGCTATTAGAACATTTTTCTCACGATTTTATTTTCGTCCTAGCATAGGCAATGTCTTCAAAAAGATTTCAAACACCATCTAAATCTCGGAAAGAAGTGAAAAGACGTGGTGACAGGAGCATCGATACTTCAAATAACAAGCGCGCTGTCCGAGATGCACGCAGCATGCCATGCTGACAGATCAAAACATGCGGCGCTATCGCGGAGCCAGACTGCAGCGGCGCGTTTCGCTACTTCGGGGGACGACGCATGCACGCACGTGCTCTGACGAGCCTCGCCGCTCGTGTAACACATAGGACACGCGCACGCATGCTAACCAAAAGGAAAACAAGAAAAAGAAACCTCACTCCGACAGCATGTCCGTCAATCAATTGACGTCACCGCTCGAGGTGAAACTCGCTTGAGTGACGCTCGCGCGCGAACGCCAGCCAATCGTCGTCGAGCTTGCTTTGGCCTTGCGCACCGTCCAAAATGATTAGAAACAGTGGCCAAGAGCAGCTTGCTGAGCAAAACTCTATGGCGTTCGCCTGCCGAACCCTGCAATGCAAGCAACGCCTCTTGTGAAGGGTACCTGGATTAGAGCGTAAGGCGAGAGAAGAGTCGTGTAAGCCTCTGCAAAGCTCAGCCGCTTGCGTGGGATGTAAATACTTGTGTGGCGTTGTTGATGATTTTTTTTAAAAAAAAGGCCCTCGTGAATAGGTGAGCTTTTTGTCTCGTGTGTATCAGATCTACGATTTACCTGTTCCGAAGTCCAGCGGAGCGAGGAACGATTGTATACAGCACAACAGTGACCAGAGGTGTGAAGATGTGATTGTGATTCGCAATAACGGACATAATCTTCGAGAAATTACGTGTAAAACGAAGTTGTGTGTGTTCGCTCATTTTGTGGTGATAGGAATACTGCGGAAGGAAGTTTTTCAAGAAGGTAGCGCTGACATAGACTGACAAAAAGCTAAGATGCTAGAGCACCCTTTCACCTGATGGCTTCATATTAATGCTAGCAAAGCTGTGGAGGGCGTGTAAACAAAGTCTGTCGTAATCGCGTCATGAAATGAGGAGAAGCACAGAGAAGACATGAAGAAAGTAAATTTTGAAACATTAATGAGACGAAGGAGACGTGTGTTTCCTACCTGCCTAGTGACGGTCAGTCTGGTTTACCTGGTCATCGGTAGCCAGGGGTCCCCGATTGAAGGGACTGTGAACTCGCATCCCGGCCTCGGCGCTCCGTTCGTGGCCATCGGCAGGTGCCGCGTTGAGTGCTTGAAAAAGGTGAGTTACGTTGAGAGCCTGAGTGTCGTCTGATGTACGATGTGACGCAATGTGACCCAGATCTTGTGTTAGCTGTCAATCAAGTCGTGGAGTCTTTATTACTTTCAAACGTTTAATTTCATTAATATTATTAGAAACTAGGGGGTTGGAGGAACCGGTAAAATCTCATAACTGAAGCATCTAAAACATGCCCAGTCGCAACAAAGGCCGAAGGCTAAGGAATAGAATTAATTAAGATAAACCCACCAGAACAAACACGAATAACTTAAAATCACATCGTGCACACGGATAAGTACTGTTTCAAACAGGCGTGCGTATGTGTATATATCTCTCATAGACATTTACACCTCGCGTGCATATTTCACCCCCCCCCCATGCGCGCTCACGCACGCACACACGCGCGCGCACGTACACAGAGCTAGGGAGGGAGAAATAAGCGGAGGAGGCAGCTATCTGATCCAGAAGTCAGCTGCAAAAGATATGGAGGAGCCCTAACGACGGTCACGATGTCTCTAGCGCGTGAAGCAGCAGATCGCGCTGCACACTGTTTTCAGCTGTGCCAAAGCGATGCAAAGCAGGCATAAGGTGCTTTTCGGGCAAAGAACCATCCAAGCATTATGACGACCTAGAATTCGTCCCTTTGGTGAACCTGCCGATTAACACATTTTCATATCTGCTGGCATGATGTCTGACATATTTGTTCTTATAGCACATAAGAGTAAAAGGCACCGCCGTTAAAAACAGATACAAACGCCTTACCGCTGTACACGTGTATCGTGAGCATCACAGTTTATTGGCTGACGTTAAAGATTCACTACAAGGGACACGCACAACACCAAGGCAGCCATATATGCAACATTAGATCATATCAATAACATACCGCCATTGAATCTTCTCGTCCAGAAACTGATATTGTTTTGGTCCTTTGCGGGTGGATATTGAAGTTAAGGCTGAGTTTGGGTGCCATGGTTAACATTAGCCGTACGTTCGCAATTTTGAGATTCAACGCTCGCACGACGCGTGCGGGAGCGGCAACCTGTCGCGTCACGGGAATTTGCGCCCTACATCATCACATCCACAAAATCCAACCAATCGCTTTGTCACAACGGGTAGGTTTAGAGGCTCGCCGTTCTCGTTGCCGCACACGTCTCCCTACGCGTCGTGGATCTCAAACTCTCTATTTGCAAAGCTGGACACAACTCCGCACGTGCCTGTAGGTTGAAGAGGAAAAGAAGGCGGTAACACAATAAGAGGTCATAATGTATTCGTCAGCGCGTTCGCTCCGAGCCTTAATTTGTCCAAACAAACGCTACAAGTGTCCCACAATTTACTACATGCTCTTACGTATGTAGATGATAGACAAACGCAGATTGGCAATAATAGTAGTTTCTTTGAATACTCTCTAGCAGAAATTAATTTTAAATGGGTTCCACGCTGCTGTAAGACAGCTACTATAAATAATTAAGAAAAAAAACCCTGTTCCTCAAAACGGGAGCTCAAAATGCAGTACAATGGCAAAGAATAAAACCCGTAAAAAAAGAAGTAAACAGGAAAAGTAGGAAAAATCCTAAACAGAGAGTACGAAAAAAAAACAATCCAGAGTTTGAAAGGGAGAGAGAAAGAGAGGAACAGAAGAAACAGAACACACACACACACACACACACACACACACACACACACACACACACACACACACACACACACACACACACACACAACTGACACCCGTACACACACACACACACACAACTGACACCCGTACACCAAGGTACTACGAGGTAGGAGAGGGGAGGGAAGCGGCAGGTCATCGATATAAATGAGCTCAGCAGCCTTTTTCTGGAGTGCTCGAACTTAATTGACCCGCAGAACAACACGATTCTCACACGAGACCAATCCAAGACGCCTTCGCAAACGTCGGAGATCGAATCGCCTTGGAACGGTCGACCTCACTACAGCACACAGCGCACTGCACGCGCCATCAGTCCCACCCTCACAGCCACCCTCTTAACCACGCGCCCGCCACTCCAACGCACACATCTGCCGTAGTCTTGACGCGGGAGGTATTTGAAGAGTGTGTAAGGGAAGGGTTAACTTTAGCCTTCGGGTAAAAGTAACAGTCGATATACACTAAGCTCAGGATGAGTGGAACTCGACAGTATAAAAAAGGGACGATCTTATTGCTTTTGACTTGAACAGTACGGTGTTGCTTGCATCTATTAAATCCAAACACAGTTTTTCCTAGTAAGTCTGTGATGTGGCAAGTGTCTTTTGGTTGAAGAAAAGGAAAAAAGAGAAATACAGATGGTACGTTTCATGCCCCTCGGTGCTAAGCTGCAGCCGGGTATAGAGGGCAGGTGTCAAGCGCACGCAAGCACGCTCTCGCATAATTTGTGTATTCGTGTGTGTGTGTTTGTGTTTGTTTGTGTGTATGTGTGTGTGAGTGTGTGTGTGAGAGAGAACGAGAGCGTATATGTCTAGGGGTGGGTGGATGTTACGTATGGTGTCCATAGAACTGGCAAACTGCTTTCTCCCCAGCCTTATCTCTTCGCACTCTCTCACGTGGAGAAAAGACTTAAACGATAATCTTTAATAGACTTCCACATGACTAATGGTCTTCATCACTATTATCAATATGAGTGACAACACTCTCTGTTTCCTTAATGTATAAAATTTCCAAAGCAAATGACCGGATGCTACAGGTTAACTTAAAAATCACACACCGCGGCATTTCTCTTGAATCTTAACACATTCAGCTGTTGCCCTGACGTTCACACTTCCTCTGTACAGGAAAGAATTGACCCTTTGTTTCTACGCATGCGTCAACGCTCTGCAGAATGGCCGCGCTGAGCGAGTAATGGAGACAAATGACCGTAGAACTCCATTTTCATGGAACTACTCGATGTCTCACTTCCCTTCACCGAACCTCTCGAGTTGCCATCATTAGGCTCTCTTTTACATGGAATCAATTGGGCCTTGTTATCACCTGGCGTTTTTGTGTTGGGCGCAGAAAGACTAGGTTTTCTTTTCGTCTATCGATCAGTTCTGTCGTTCAACTACCTTGGTCATGAGCCGTAAGAATGCAGGAAAGAAGTGTTGCTGATAAGAATCTCTAAGTGAAAATTTTGTGAGAGGATGAGGACGGGTTTTAGAACATCTCTGAGGGACTTGCTCTCAAGGGGCTGCCGACACTGGCATTACTCGGATTTCGTATGTCGTGTACTTTATGAAAAGGTAACCCCAGCTGAGTAATGTACCTCAAGTAACTCGAGCTGTAGAATCTTATTAGAGATTGGTCACGGTGTCCAATCTGATTGGTGTTTTATAAATCAGAAGACGAGGTGCATTTTTAATGTATTTAGGTATTGCGATAGTACTGATAATGTAACCCTAGCCTACTCATCTGTTTGTGTGGTCTACCCGGTTCTATTAAGTTAAAACGCACGCACGCACACACCCAGTCACAACACTACCAGACAATAAATACACAAATGCACGTACAGGCACAAACAAAAAAAGACGTAAAAAGAAATGAGCGGATATATGAAATATATGAAAGAGATATATGAAACATAAAATATAAAGCGCAAGAAGACAAACCATGCAGATAAAGGGGGGAAACTTGGAGAGTAAGATGGTAGAGTGCAGAATGAGTGGCTGTACTTTAAGTTATGTTCTGTTAACTGGGTTATATAAGGTTTCTTCTGTTCCTCTCTTTCTCGCTCCCCATCAAACTCTGGATTGTTTTTCGTCGTACTTTCTGTTTAGGATTTTTCCTAGTTTTCCCGTTTACTTCTTTTTTTTTTACGGGTCTTATTCTTTGCCATTGTACTGCATTTGGAGCTCCCGTTTTGAGGAACATGGGTTTTTCTTAATTATTAATAGTAGCTGTCTTACAGCAGCGGCGAATATTCTGAGATTGAAATCTGAGGTTGTTCGTACACAAGGCGGACATTGCTTATTCTTATAGAGTTTCTATCAAAATGCAGCGTATTGATGTGTTATTCTTCATGCCTACGCCAGTTGCGGTAGCTGCGGTAGAAGAATCGAAGGCTTCACTGCCTACTTAATTCAGCGGCTGTCCATCAGGTATCGAACGATCACTGCAGACCGGATGCACAAGAATAACTCTCATTACGTAAGGCATGGCTTGCTGATACACAGGTCTTTCAGTGCATCTCTTCCCCAGGTAAAGTTCGGGCGGCCCACCCTTTTCGTCAGGACAGTTAAGGGGTGGAGGTGCTCGAATATTACCAGTTTCTAAGACAATCTTCTCTTTATTTCAGATATAGTGTAGGTAAGTTGACAGTAAGGACGTAAAAAACAGTAGACATTAAGAAACATTCTGGTCACATATTTTCTAACAGCCATGCGCATACGTGGGAGACGACGTGTTTGATCTATCGGTGCCCGCATGTACAACGGAAACGTCAAAAGTATTTTCTGAAGACTTGAACACCGAGTATAAAACTGATTTTACCATTACATTAGTGTCATTAAAAACATATTTCGTAAATATGTTTAGATCCCAGATTCCCATCCTGACACAGTTTCTGTACGAGGACGAGTTTTCGTGCACTCTTTTTGTCGCATGGATTTTCGGGTCGTATCCCAAGATGCAGTTTGCGATACACTGGTAAATAAATTTGCGGGCGAAAGTTACCAGGCGTTACTAGGACTTCCTCTCGCCACCATTTCCTTCCTTTGTGTATTTATGTGTCTTCAGATTCATTTATGCAGTCAAACAGGTGCCGACATTCAAGCTTTTCTCTCTAGAAAACTTGTTTAGACACAAACATAAAAAAGTTTAAACCCCTTATCTTGAATTTGAACTTGCACTCAGGCACTAAGTCCTGACAATAACTCTTACATAACCCATCAGTAGCGTGACACCCAGTCGCTGCGTGATCCGGTTCAGGGTTAATTTTGGAAATAAGGTTTGGTTTTATCTACATGTGACACAGCTACTCGGAGGAAAAGATAAAGCAGCTGAGGAAGAGTGATAAAAAGGAGGATGTCAGATTCCACAGGCGAGAGGTTTGGGAAGGGTCAAAGTTTGTGCAGAATACACTGCGGTAGTTCAAGGAGGATGCTGCTGTTAGTGAGGGAATGTCAACATGCAGTACACCAGTCGTCACAAGGCGTCCACTAAGAAAGCAAACGCTGCTGATACTTTGACTGTGCTGGGCATAGGAAGTTACTTTCTAAAATTTTGTGTTGTGTTAATTTTGTAGCTTTCATCACGAGAAGAAGAAGAAGAAGAAAAATACAGCTTAAAGTACTAAAATCAAAAGGGCAAGATCGTCTGGACTAGACTGATTAGTCGTACGTTTGACGACTGTAATGAAAAGTAAATCTACCGTAGCAGCGATAGATGCATCGCACCCACCGAGTCTTTTAGTAAGAGGACCTTCGACCCATTTGAAGTTCTGCTATCCCCATCCCTTCATCCCAGTGCGTCTTCCAGTCCTATCGGTCCTGATGATAAAAGCGCAGATAACTCTCCGCTATCCAATATCGAGAAACAGGAGGTCCAGGAGAAAGCCTCTACACTGAGTGCACTTCTGATAAAAGTATATGTATGAAAGGAGGCCAGCGGGTTGTTTAAAAGAAAAATTAGGACCGGACTGAAAACTGGCTCTAAGTGTATCGTGCTGTTTGATGCGTCTGTTTTACTTGGTGCTTTGTTGCAGGCAGTTTTTTTTTTTTTTTGGTGTAGTAGCTGAAGAATTAAGCGAGGCTGAGAAGCCATATCAGAAAGAGCATCTTAGTCTCTAAAGGTTTTGTTTATAGGTTGTCGTTTTTCCTGCTTTACACGAGCCAGATGTGTGTCTTGTTTACACGAGCCAGTCGTGTTTATTGTTTACACGAGCCAGTCGTGTTTACTGTTTACACGAGCCAGTCGTGTTTATTTTTTACACGAGCCAAGTGAGTGTGTACTTCATATGCCAATATTATCATTGTTTATTCTCCTCTTTCTTTCTGACTTCATGCAAGCTTGACTACACAATAGTTTCCTAAAGATACTGAGCCGGACAACCAGTTTCCTCCAAAATACCTTCTCGCCAAAGATCAGTTTGAACTGAAAAGGGACATTGATACAGTGGAAACCACATTACGTAATACAAGATTCTGTTTATACTCGCATGAATGGTGATTATAAAGCAGTTAAAATAAAATTAAGACGCATAAGTAAATAATAAAAACAAGTACAAAATGGGGGGTCGCCAGAAGTAATGATTCTATCGCTTCTTGCAGCAGTGGTATTCTTAATTAAGGCCGTTCTTAACCGGGGAAGTGCCGAAACTTCAAACGTGCGAGTCCCAGTGTATTGACAATGCATTGCCAAACAAAGTGGTACTTAGCATGTTGACTACACTTCCAATGTCCCAATGTTTGTCCCGAAAATATTGTTTTTTTGTGAACTTCACACACACACACACACACGCACACGCACCCATTCCCCCCCCCCCACACACACACAGAGTTTTGCCAGACTTGGTCAAATGTTCGACGACACTCGCCAGTAGATGATAACCCAGTGTTTATCTAGATCGCTACGCTTGGGATCTTTGACTTTCAAACTTTGAAGTAGCTGCTAACAAAACTGCCACAGATAAAGACTAAACTTTACAATATCACGATTAGACTCAGGAAAAAGGAAAAATATTTACTCATAGGACGTCTCAGTCTTATTTACATACCATTTTCACAATTTAATACAGTCTCAAATATTTTAGGCTATCTAGATCATTACACAACGTCTTCCTGTTAGGTAACTTATTAAACATTGCTGCAGGGGCGATAGAAAAAGTATTTTTTCTGTGCCAGTTAAAAGAAGATATAGATATCGACTTGTAATCATGGAAGGCGAATTGTAGGCTGAACCCTAACTTAGATAATTTTAAATTCAACAACAATGAATAAACAAAACTGAAGTATTTATATTACAGCAACTTTTTACCAGGAGCTTTGATGTGGTCTTTCTAGGAAATGTTACCCTTTATGCATTCATCATGTTTCTTAACTACACTCACCGAAAGTTTTGAAAGCAGACGTGTGGCAGCCGACATTTGGATGCAGACTGAGTACAGACTGCAAACCATGTATTTTCAGTGCTCCGTCTGTCAATACAATAGTATGGTATTAACTATCCATGTTCTGTGGCAAGCAAAGCTCTCGCCAATCGTGAAAGAGTTATGAATGCTATATATAGAAAGATCATCTAAATAGTCTGATCATCCTAACGAAAAGAAGTTCGATGCAGATAATTAAAAGCTTATTTGTCTCGTAAAAGGTGATATCAAGAAATCAGTTAAAGCTGACAAGTAAAAAGAGAATACCTTTTACAAAACACCTCCAGTAACGAGGATGGCATTTAAAAAATATTAACTAAGATTTTATATAGCGCTTTCCCAATGATTTGCTCAGAGCGCTTTACAGAAATGATTTACAGATGTAAACTGAATCACCAACAACCATGCACCCATATTCGCATAGAACAGATAGGCTCACTTCTACAACAGACACCCGCTCAAAGTAAATACAAACAAACGTTAAGCACGCTCATGGTCAGTAAAGTCGCTGTTTGATAAGACGCGTTTTAAGTTTGGACTCAAAGGTGGTAAGAGAATCATAGTGAAGCTCCAAGTTGATGAAGCTTGGTAGGAGAATAAAGATAATCATTTAACTTTCAGTATATTAATAACAAATTGTTCCTGTTCAACGTGAGCAGTTGTTCTGATGAAAAATGATATGCAAGTAATATTCCGATCTTGCTTCTAGAATAAACGACACGCCTACATAACTTTGTTTAGATTGAGTTCATGCATAAAATTGAAATTTTTAATAGAATTGTAAACTTCTGTTAAAATGAATACGAACTAAAATAAATACTTCCGGTTGTAGCCGATCTATATCATGCATCATAGATCTGCCATTGAAGCTGGCTCCGAGAAAAGTGAGGTCTCTAACACCTCACTCCCCAACGACATGATGACCCTTACCATTACATCGAAATATGTTTTTGAAAGAAAGAGAAATTTGAAAAGACGCTTCAGTCTAGGACTTGCAAGAGCAAAATGTTTTCATTATTCGATCAACGTAAGGAGCAACAATATTCCCGTTCACTGTTGTTCTGAACGGGAGTCTGTCAGTGTCAATTCCTTAGAATTTGGGAGAGAAAACAGCTGTATTTATTTACATCGTAGATCGGCTGAAAAACATCTGCTAATAGACCGGGACTTGGCTACATCCAGACTAGATGTAAGTGCCTGTAGGGCCTGTCAACCTCTGATACGTCTGGAAACATTTATAAATGAAGCGGCGTATGCAACCCACCCCGGGTCTCGAGTCTCACTGTCAGCTCAAATGTCTCATTCTGACAGGGGAGACAGGGGTAGAAGTGGATTGAAGAAATTGAGACAAAGTATTCACTGTGTTAGTACGCGCGCGTGCGTGGGTGCGTGCGTGCGAGAAAGCGGAAGATGGGTGGAGGGAGAGAAAAAGTTAAAGAAGAATACGAAAGAAGAAAAAAGAGCGCCGGAGAAAGCTTCTACAAATACCTTCAAAGAAATTTCGCGGTTTCAGCTATTTGCTCGTCATCGATTTTGAAGGGCAGTACCGTCTTGAACTTTGGCTGGAGGATTATCCGCTTGTTTGTGTCCTCTGGAGACACGCTTCCTAGAATCTACTCCCTCGCTTAGCTAATACTCTGCCCATTCAGGTGACAGGTGAGTTGTCAAAAGAACAATTCAAATATAACAACATAAGCAGTCGATGATGCACCACCTGGTGAGAATAGTATAGAGAAGACATGCTGCTATCAGTGTGGCATAATGTGCGCTAATTCAAACAACTAAAAAACAACAACAGAATAATCCACGGGTGAGCAACAAAGGTGGGAGAGAAGGCGAGGAGGAAGAAAGATGATTCCCGACCTAGCAAATCCTCCTAATCTTGGCCCTCCTTTTGCCCGAACCGCGGTGCATTCCTCCAAGTCTACAAGGAGATCGTCTGGGGTGCAGACAGCCAGTCGGACTTGAGCATTTCCGACAGGCTGTCGGCTTGGCTTGTTCACCTCAATCTCGTAATAGAAACACATGCTCACCTGTCTGTGATCGCCTATTACAGCCTTTAACACGTATTTCGAATACCAGAGTTGCAAGAGACCGACCTGGGGCCGCAGTTACGAAGTGAGGGTAAGTCTTTGCCAGGAGCAACATGGAGGAACTCAAGGACAAGCGTTTGTTTCCCAAGTTATAAATCGATTTACTCTCGCTTCATAATTGCTGCCCCAGGAGTTTTTATATTCTAGATGACTAGAAATCAGGAGGAGGAAGTTGATGGAACTTACTTCCGGTAGAATTGATCGGTCACCCTGCTCAAATTAATCAACAGTTTGGACGTGACGTGCTTTGACTGTACGCCTGGCCTGTAAAAAAAGGTTCATTGATTGTTCGAGCAAGGTACCTTCATCGAAACGTTAGTTTGATGTCGGAGTTTTTCATTTTCTTTCGATTTTTTATTATGGTTTTCATCATCGTCGTTATTGCAATCACACCTTTTCTTATTATTCAGAAACAGCTGGCACAATAGTTCTTTCATTCTTTAGAATGTCAGACGCTATGTGACAATCCTGCTTCCAGGATGTTCTTAACCGAGCAAAGTGCCGAAGCCTCAGGCTTTCGTTTGCTCTAAGTACACGTGTATTCACAACATCTTGGCCAACAATTCTGGATGGCTTGTTGGCCAAACCTCAAAAGTCCAGAACATTCACCCTAAAATCACTTATTTCCTCTAACATCCACGCACAACTTAAAACCAAACTTCGACAAACATTTGACGACATTAACCACAAAAGGACAAAGAACGGCCTTTAAACTCTGCACTATATTTTTGTAACACTTTGATAAGTTTACTAACAATACCCAGCTTCATAGTGCTTGTATGCTAATAGTCTCCATCTTCATTCATGCTTGTATAACTCTACCACCATTACCCAGCTTCAAAGTGTTTGTAAAAGTTTACTAACAGTTTCTAGTTTCATAAATACTTGAATAAGTTTTCTGGAAGTGTATAACTTCATTGATACTTGTATATGCTTCATAACTATACTCAGCTTCCAGAGGGATTCTGTGTCTCTTCTAAAAACCGTCAGCAGAGCTGTGTCAGCTAAGAACCAGAAGTAAAAGCTTTAAGGGGACTGCAATGAAGGTGAAAGGAAGCAGACATAGGGGGTCGCAGATAACCCAGGGCTCTAGTTTAAAGCCAGATCCATAACTACGACCGTGAAAAGCGGAGCTGTTGGGATAAGGTTACGAGCATTCACACTGGGTTTCATTCGTTCCACGTCACACTATTATCGTCGCTGTACGTCACATTATTTCTGCTCGTTATACGTGCATTGTGCACGCTGGTTTACGTCACATTATCCATCCTAGTCACAGGTCACATTATTTATGCTCGGTGCACGCCACATTATTTTTCATCGTTCTTTAACCGTCACTGACGACTGTGCACTGCTTCTGGTACGATAAGTGTAAGATGAAGAAATGAGTTTGTACTTTTTCTGAACACAACATTACGTGAGAGTTTCTATACAGGCATTTTTTACAGACACCATGACAGGACTTCTTCAAATGAAGAAATTAATTTGGTTCAAACGAATACCGTAATTTAGTAAGAATTTTGGCCGTTAAGAGGAAGGATAAAATCAGCGCGTGATAGGTCAGTCGTAAGAAGACACCGCTTAACGGAACAAGCAATGAATGCTTCATTAAGGAAACTTGGCTAAATGAGCGGTGATCGTGAGAAAGCCCAGTGCAGGTCGGTCAGGGTGTTGGTGGCCGGGTTCACGGGAGTCTCGCGGTACCCGACTTGTAACGTGCGGGTGCTCGGTGCTCTATTCCATCATGCTGGCATACCAGCAGAAGCACACCTCGCAAACCTTGGCAGCTGATCTTTGCCTTCACATATCCTCTCAGAAATATAGCCTGCATACGCCTTGTACATAAGAACTCATACATTCCTTCATTTTTCTGTAACGCCTACAAAGTGTTCTGGCATTCTTTTATCGTTGCTCGATCGTTATCTGGGAAATACTGGGACTTAAAGTTTGCGAGTTCTCATAGCGCTTACGTTGCTCTTCTGTAAAATTTTGCTTACTTCTTTCATAACGGCTAATTTTTTTTTGAATTCCTGCGTTTTGAGTAGGTACTATATTATCGATTGAATCAAGAATTATTCGACCGCATCAGTAGTGTCAACAGTTCCTAAATTTGTTACCTTCAATTTTGTTGGTCCTGTCTTGAGCTACCCCAACCAATGTTTCTAGATAAAACTTTTTTTCTTTTCCCTTTTTATTGCTTTCATTCGCTTGCAGCTTTCAGGACAAATGTTATTTTTCACCAGTTTATTGTACTTATCTAGCTTTATATACCAACCACTGAC
This sequence comes from Marisa cornuarietis, assembly GCA_004794655.1. Classification (NCBI taxonomy): domain Eukaryota; kingdom Metazoa; phylum Mollusca; class Gastropoda; order Architaenioglossa; family Ampullariidae; genus Marisa; species Marisa cornuarietis. Next base: position 2,525,087 of record SMMW01000001.1, read on the forward strand.
CTAAAATTACTGGACAGGCCTTGCTCCTGCTATGTAAGATCATGTTGAAATTGTATGAACCCAGCTACCTCAGCACTCGTATTCATAGCAGCCAGCAATGAACAAGAACAGATTGAGACCTACTGCCTGATATTGTAGTCAAAGAACTTGAGCAGCTCAGGAGCAAAAACAGATTCACAGTCCTGAGGCTGAAGTCAAAGAGCTTAAGCAGCCCAAGAATTAAAAAAACGCACACGACGTTAGTAATTTATGAAAATCGGAAAAAAGCAGTGGTAGGACATTTCCAATGCTGAGACTGAGAGACCATCACCTGTAGAGATAAGATGGCGGCTAGTCGACTTTCAAGCAAAGCCAGCCAGGGGTCTATTCCCAATTTCTGGATCAGTGGTACAAAGCTACATATTATCTGTAGGGGCATGTCTAAATATTAGTAGCGAGGACTGCTTAAGGTTACTCTGTTTCTTTGGATGCCTCCTAGCCGTCTAGCCTTTTCGTTTTCCAGAGACACCGTAAGCAGATATGATAAAGCCACGTAAGGCGCACGGACCCTCCTGCCACCATGGGCCGTGTGTCTTTCTCTTTATACAGGGTAGCAGGCCGCCATTGATAACTGTGCCGATGTTATCATGCCACACGCAGCCCTAGCTACGAACTTCTTGCACGCTACAGATACTCGACTAGGATCGAGAAGTCGGGTATAAGGAAATGTAGGTCGCACTGGCCTAGAAACATGACTATAGTCACAGATCCACTTAAAACAACCAGTTAGTCGTCTAGCCACCCTTTATGATTATCACCGATATTATTAACTTTTATTGTTTCGACTTTTTCCTTCCAGCACTATTTTTTGTCTGTCAGCTTTTTTTTCTATGGCTTAGGAGTTTGCGATCCTTTTTCTCTTGTGTGAAGGTGGTAACACCAATTTCTGAAAGCACGAGGGCTATGTGTGCGTGCGCGCATGCGTGTGATCGAGTGAATGAGTGAGTGAGGCAGATTTGTGCTTAGGCTGGTTTCTAGGTAAAAGGGTTTCATCTCGAAAAATTTTCACACACAGAGCCACTCACAAGTTGTTCGTCATCTTCTTCATTAAGATTGCTGTGAGATGGGAAAGAGGTGGATAGAGAATCAAAAGACTTGTGCACTCCTTGAAAGGCCGAGTCGGCCTGCACTTTTAAACATAAACTCGCCCAGCCTTTTTTTCCGCGAGTGTCTGAAAATAGTAACGGCGAAGGCAAATCGCCAGAACGAATCGCTTCAAATACATTCCTGGGTGACGAGTAAACAACGTAACGCGACCTGTTGCAGAGGTGGTGGTGTCTGGATTAAGTAGACCTTGGCCTGCAGCAGTAATCCACACACCGCGTGGAACCCGTTGCTGGCTACACTGCAGTGAGCTGAATGTTTCATATACTTTCGGCAATCAGCGTTCTTGTTGTAAACAGAGGTCGAGGATTGCGTAGGCGTGAATTAATCACTACATCTTTTTCTGCACGTCGAGCTTACGTGTTTCAAACTCTGCTTTGTTTTCTATTTTGCTGTTTAGTCTTTCTGTCTCTCTGTGTGCGTGAGTGCATGAGTGCATGTGTGTCTGTGTGTGTGTGTGTGTGTGTGTGCGTGAGTGCATGAGTGCGTGCGTGTGTGTGTGTGTGTGTGTGTGTGTGTGTGTGTGTGTGTGTGTGTGTGTGTGTGTGTGTGTGTGATAGTTACAGTCTGGGTAGAATACCCCTTTTCCGTTCTCCAGATACCCATCTAAAAACATCACCATGCAAAGACAGAGGTCAGCAATACAGTCAGAACTGTCCTGTCCATGGATACGTTTATGTTTTGAAAGCATAATCCAGTGGAAAAGATGTGACCATAGATGAATTAGATATCGGTGTACAAGCGTGACATCACCATTTGGACCTCTTTCTGTGCATAGTGTTGTTGGCAGGCGTTTATCTCCGAAATGGGCTTTTACCCAGAGTTGGGAAATCTGGTATAGAATTTTACACAGTCATTTGAAAAAAAATTGCATACACCACATTTAAAGATCACACATACATTTCCAAAAAATGTCTTTTTATGTTTTTTCGTGATTGCCGTGTTTTGTGAAGAGCAAGACGAACGTCTGTTGACAAAATTCAAGATAAGACTTTGTTTTCCTAAAAGGGGACTAATCAAACTATATAGCAGATGCTAAACACCTCTGGGAGGTCCGTAGTTTAGAAATGCAAGACACCGGAGTCGGTAAACATCGAAACGCCATCATAATTTCCCAGGTGCTCAGGAAAATAAATGTTTGAGTTAATGTGCCGGGCTTTGTAGGATGCCCACCTGCAGTAGCCATTTGGAAAGCTGATGGTGTCGCCATGTGCTGCATTATATCCCTGTGGATATGCGGGTGTGATGAAAATGCTGGTATTTGTCTTTCTCGTGCTCTTTTAATAATTAAGAATCAATTTCCAGTAAAATCCCACAGGAAGATTTAAAAAAGCGAATGTCTCGTCGATATTGTGTCTGTTCTGCAAATATCAATAGTGTGTTCCCTTCGCTCTGTATTAGCCAACAATAATATCAAGAATTTCTAAAGTACCAACATACTTGTACAATGGAGCGCAAAAAGATAAGGTTGCCCTTTTAAATAATTCTATAGACAAAGATACAGTTTAGGAGTGGGCATTGGCTGATACGAGATACTCCACACAAAATAGCAAATTGAGTTATTTGTGCTGAGGCAATTTCGGTTCATTTTTTTTTAAATAGTCAACACTGTAGCTCCAATGTGTGTAGACCGAGAAGAATTACAAAGAGGACGACAACAAAACACGAACAAAACAGAGCCAGACGCACAATTTATCCGATATCCCTTGATGTAGCCGACATCCTGACTTCAAAATTTCCTGAACTAAGGCAGAGGGAACGAGATTGAGTTGCCCAGACTGGCAAACTAATTCATGAGCCACCGAGAAGGTAAAATTACTTCACCAAGTGGCATAGCAGGGAAGCTCAGATAAAAGGTGTCACTGCACATGCGGTTTGGGGCAGAAAAGGAGACGGGAAACGCACAACTAAAACGAGAAACATTGTTAAAAATAGACACAAAAACAAGAAGCTACGGAAAGTCGAATTTATTTATTCTAATCAAATGATGTTCTTCTAGAAAGTGATAGATGACATAAAAATGATTTTATTTTCAGTCGAAAACAAATGACCAGGGAAAAAAGCCAAAGGGTAAGTCGATTGAAAAATTCAGATTCGTCTTTTATAGCGTCTGTTACTCCCAGATTATGAATTCAGTAAAAACTTAACATTTCAATATATCCAGTTTGTTAGTTAAATTTCGTAATCTTCAATGCTCGTTCAGTACCGTTCTCAGCCATATGTACTCCTAGATGGAAGAAAGCGATCGGAAGGGGACAGCTCCGATAAAATATTAGGACGATTTGGTTAGGCCTGGGATTTTAGCTGCTTTCTTCGCTCAGCCGATCTGACCAGCCCAGGTAGGGTAACAGGCTGTAGGAAAAATTAATGTGTTCATGGATATGAGGCCTGGCGTTCATCAAATGTGTGTCAGCGAAATACAAACAGTATCAAACGAAAGTAGCGTCATGGCCAAGCATAAGAAGTTTCTCACGTACCAACGTGACGTCACGATCACGTGTAAAAGGGATTTACTACCCAACGTGACGACCGAGCATAACATATACTGAGAAAGTTAAATTGAGGGTTGGTTGCTGACAGACAGGGTACTGGTGAAAAGACTGCCGCTGGTAAATCTTTGACTCACGTGACATCGCTAATGCTGAATGTGGAAGTGAGTTACGAAAAGACTTCATAAAGAAAATGTTTGTGACTTACTCCTATTTCAGAACTCAAAGCAATACTCTTAACTCAGCAAAGTCATACCCAAACTATCAAAATATACGAAAACGAGAAAAATAAAAATAGACAAACATATTCTCAAACATAATCATACGCGTTAACACACTTAGGCGCGAACTTCATTTACGTACATCTGAGCTCGCCACCACTGCTCTCTCTCTCTCTCTCCCTCCCCACCTCCCCAACCTGCACGCAACCAGTACCACACATTCTGATAGTACGAAGGGAACTGCTGTCTGAAATTAATACTGACAGTCGCGCCCGCACGTGACGCACGCATGATCGCGCACACATGCACGGGTGCAGTCTTCACATAGTCCTACAGGCTACTTCGATGTTATCGTCGCCCACGGAGCCTTCCACTTGCTGCACAGGCCCACCCCACCCACCTTCGCTCTACCCTACCCCCTGTTGTTGTTATTTTTTTTTCGGGGCACCGCATCAGCCGATGCAGTTTATCAGACGTTTCAAGCGAGCAGCACACACGCAACATGTTATGATAGGCAAGTGTCTGCAGGCCTTGCGACTGCCGGCGAAAATGTGCACGTACTGTTGATAGCCAGTTCCAAAAGGGTGATAACTGTTTTGGCAACCCTCGATGCTGCGAGGGGCCTCAACAGTGTGGGCGTTAAGCGGTGTGTGCATGCGCCCCAGCGTGATGATGCAAACATGTCAGAGAAAGTCTTCGCAGAAGATGTCAACCTCGGCAGGAACGTGCGGGTAGAGGTCTATAGGAAGTATATGCAGCTATTTACTTTATTTATGTTTTGTTCCGGCACTTAGAAAGGATGTGAGAGACTTTCTGGAAATCACGGGTCATGTTCCTGACCAGCACGTGGTAGGAAAGGCTCGATGGCGCAATGATAATGTGCTTGTCGTGTTGGTGTTACATGTTTTTGGGTTCAGAGCTTGTCTAGTCAGATGCAAAAACGATGTGTCTTGTCCACTCAACTTTCTCTTCCTCACAAAGTGTAGAAACAGGATGTCTACTAACCTAGATTTATTTTCATAAAGTGCAAGGGAAACGGATTCCCACGACTTTTTTGAAAGGAAGTTTTGAAGACGGGATGGAGGAGGGAGAGGGGAATTAGGGAAGGAAGAGTATGAGTAGAGGAAGGGAGGCAACGTATTGTGAAAATAACGAAGGATAGACGAAGAGGGAGAAAGAAAATGAAATTTTGAAAAAGGATGGAAAATAGATGCACGTGTGTTGGAGTGTGGGTGGGTGGAGACAGAGCTTTGTTCCAGCTTCTTATTACTTGACTTTTCATGCGTCTATGAAAGTACATTGAGTATTTGTGGACACCTTTAATAATTTGTTTATCTCTCTCTCTCTATCGTACAAGGGATCCAGTTTTTGTATTACTTGTAATGTCGTAGACATGAAATGTCTGGTTGACGGCACCAGTTAACAATCATGTCAAAGCTGGAGTGTCGACAGCTTACGGGTACATTACCCCATCGGAGGAGCTTCCACACTATCAAGAACTCAGTATGTGATCATCCTAGTAGAGGCAACAATTACTAGGAAAGCATTACATGTGATATTTATGTGTGGTCGTCGTATTAAGCTCGGTCAACATCTACTTGCAATGCATAGCATTCGTTAGTAACTAAATATTTATATTGACTACTTGATTACAGTCTACATCTACAGGAAATGCTAGCTAGTATAAATAAACATTAGTCCCACTAGAGTTGACATATACTGGCAACACATTGTTACATGGTATGTGGATATAGAGCAGGAAGCGTTCCGTACTGAAAACACATTGGTAAGTAGTATGTGTATATAGAACAGAAACCGTTCTGCATTTCTAGTTCACACGGACAGCATACTATTTTGCCTGTTTTTTTGTTTTTGTTTTTTTTTTTTACTAACCAGATGACCGTTTCTGTGTGCTGCGACAGGCTGTAATTATGACGTAAAGTGAGTTTGTAACTGGTGAAAGTCGGGTAATTTGTCCACCTTGGCCAACTGTATCTCGAAGACCCAAATAAACAGATTATAAGCAATTGATTCTGGAAACTCTTGTATAATACCAGGACTAAAATCTGTTATTTGTGGAGCCACATCAGCTGCTTGCCAGATCTTGAATCACTAAACACATGCGCTGTAAACACAACTATAACTGCCAGGCTACATAAGAACCCCATAGATGTTCACTGTTTCACCTCGCCAGTTCAAAATTAGAAACGGCAGATTCAATGTGCTTGATATTCTCCGGCAAATTTTCCAGTGGTTGGTGCTCAAGCAGACGTAATGTGCATTAATTTTAACAAAAAAAAAACATAGACACTTTCTTGTATCCTGTCATGCGCACGCAAAGGAGTCTCATCACCCATGATCACCCAAGATCAAGATCATCCAGGCACGCATGCACTTCCATCTGCACACTTTAACGCACACACGCACGCAAACACACACGCACGCAAACACACACACACACACACACACACACACACACACACACACACACACACACACACACACACTATTTTAATCTGTTGATTAGCCGTTTCTAGATATGTTGTGAAATAAGCCTGGCTACCATATCTCTTCGCACACTTCTTCTTCATGCAGGTATTCCCTTGAGGTATCTGAGAGGAAGCTATTTTGGCATATCACCGGAAGTGCTGTGTTAATGTGAAGCTGCCAGAGGACTTCACATCCTGTCGTTATTTTACTGCAAGGGGAAATAAGCCGCTTTCTTCTCCAGCAATGAAGACTAATTAATAGTTTGCAATCACCATGTTTGTGTTGCTCTTCTGTCAGCTAAGTGCATGGTTAACTTTATGCCCCCCCCCGCCATTGTGGTTAATTACCCAGTCTCAAGCCTATCAAGGTTACAGTAATCAGTGCACACGAAATACCCCAAGAATAACTTTAATAATATCAGATGCTCGGATCGCAACGAAAGTGATCAGCATACAAAAGGTTTTAAAGGGTCCTTGGTGTGGCATTACTTTGAGAAGAAAGAAAGATAATAAGCTGTTTCAATGTAGATACTTGCCAAAATTCACCAATACATTGAATTACAAGCATATACATTTTAACTCCAACGTTTTAACACATTGTGTGTAACAGGGTGAACACATTTTATGAAAAAGAGCAAACTGATCAAAACTGTGTTCGGCACAGCTAGCTTGTTTTTTTTATACGCAAGATAAAACGCTAAAATGTCTTCTTACTACTACAGGTTGAAATTCTACTACCGAAGCTGCAAATTTCAAAATAAATAAGATGGCTGAAAGGTTGGCGAAAATGAGTTCGAAATGGAAGTAATTGTTAGTTTGCTTTGTGTGCAACGTACAGTCACAATGCCTGCTAAAGCTTACCACAAAGACTATAATTATTCATCCTCAAGTCATAATGCAACGAACCAGCTCTCTTACACACACATACGCACGCACGCACGCACGCACGCACACACCCACCCACCCTCCCCACACACACACACCCACCCTCCCACACACACACACACCCTCCCCCCACACACACCCTCTCTCTCTCTCTCACACACACACACACACATTAAAGCATCGGGAGAGAACGAGAAAAAAGTGGAGAGAGTGAGAGACTCATCGCATGGGTCAGGCAAGAATTTCTATGTATTTTGATAGGAGGCCGAGCTTAAGGGAGAGGTCACCTTTCTCTGCCTGTCCTCGACAGATGGCTTTAACATCAAACGCAGGTTAAGAAGACTAGCGGGGGGGACGGCATGTTGTTCTACAAACAAACGTGGGGCCGAGTTTCTCGCTTCAGTGTCCACTTGGTCTGGCAGGGGTAAAAAACAATTTTGCTGACTTGGAATGGGAGAAAATGGACTGCACGCAGTCTTGCAACAACGGCAGGCGGAGAGAGGGAAGAGAGGAAAATAAACAAAGACAGATTCTATCTACTCGAAACTATCTCATGGGATCATTCGACGTTTTAAAGCTGCGGTGCTAAACTGTTCAGTTCTTTGCTCAGTGTCGGCGAATGAGCTAACAGTAGAAGCTGAATTCTTAGCTGACAAAATCCAGAGCTGGGTTGTTAACGGAAAAGCGCAGGTGCTAGGGTATTGGTGGTCGGTAATTTGCTTTTGGATCAAGAGATCTTAAACTTTTGTTGGCTGCAGTTAGACGCAGTGTGAAAGTGGATATAATGGCGTTAATACTTGACCTCGGTTGCAACTATTCCTGTTGGTTTATTCATTGGTTGGTTAGTTTGTTTGTTCCTTTAGCTGCTCGTTTGTTCGTTTGTTCATTGAGCGTTTTATGAGACATCACAATCAAACTCATCTGCTTTTCGTATAAAGTATTTTGAGCGATAATTCAAGCGACTGGTTGACTGGCTGGCTGGCTGGCTGGCTGGCTGGCTGGTTGATTGGTTGATTGGTCTCAAACCCGGTCTATGTTGTCAACAGACATTACAGGCACTTTTTTTCAGTGCGTTGGGCTTCGCCCACGTGGTCTGTAAACAGGAAAAAGGTTTGACGCAAGCTGTGGATCGTTAATAACTGCCTCAGGAAGCCATAAAGATAAAGTAATACTGACTAACAAGAAAGAGGGTAGCAATTCTGTTCCAAAGGCTCAGATCTTAAAATATCAACTTAACATTGTGTCTGGAATCTGTACATCACGAGTTAATCATTTCGTATAAGGGGCAACGTTTCTAATCCCTCTTCGTGCACAGTCACTTTATGTATTTCTGTGTATATTTTATTTGTAAAATGTCAGTGCCATGCACTACTGTTGGGTAAATGAAGTGTGCAGTATTAAGTGCTCAAGTAGCCCCGGAAGCAAACCATCTGTGGCACAAACAAAATACGAGAAATCTTAAGAGGCTACCAACTCTTTTTCTGGTAATTTTAGCTTTATGTGAAGAACTTCCTTTATGACTGCAGATAATTTTAAATCTTTTGCAAACAATTTTACGAAAAGCCATTTTATTCAAGATACGGTGACAAATTTGGCTTTACAAATCTTGTCCTAAAGGTCCTTTAATATGTTGTGAGGGACCAGTTTCGGAGTTTCCAAGAATGTACTTGCAAGTTTGACTTGAAACAGGTTATGAGTTCCGATAATATTACTTCTCTATTTACCCATTCCCCACTCTCTCTCTCTCTTTCTCTCTCTCTCACACACACACACACACACACACACACACACACACACACACACACACACACACACACACACACACACACAAAGTCATACACATGCACATGGGCCATGCAATTATTAAATTATCGCTTACGAGTTCAGAAAAAGTGTCCTCGTATAACACACATAAATGTATATTTATATTTAACAATACTGGTCAGTGGTAGCAGCTTGAACTGAAAGTTCTCGAATGTGTTTAAAAAAAAACTCACCTTAGAATGGATGCTGGAAGCGTAAAGGGAGTGTTTTCTACAACCTACCAACGGTCGTCAGGAACCTAAGAACAGCGAGTAAAAGGATTGAGACCCGAGAAGTCGGTTTTGAAACAGTCGATCAGTTGATGAGTCAGAGTTTCTTAACTTTCTAACTTTTCTCTCTCCAAGCTTGGAGGAAAGGGCGGTAATTGTTTTTACCTGCTCACTCTCGTGTCGATAAATGGTACTGAACCCCCCCTCCCCCAAAAAAAAGTTTGGCACCGTTGTTTTGAATTTCGCTCTCGTACACCACTCTGGGTGCATACTTGCGTGAGTGCGTGTGTGTGGTTGCACGCACTAATATTTATCAACAGTTAACCAGTGGTTCTTATAGCGAGGTAAAAATACTAACAGAATTGAGGGCTGAAACACATCCAAGTCATTTCCCCAAGCTTATCCGACATAAACCAAAACAATCAGCTAACAAGTCCACTAATGTTTCTATGCACTTCAATCCACACCAGCATCTTCATGACATCAAAGATAGATGAACCCAACATATACCTTTTCTTCGGTATATAAATACATAAATATAAGTTTATATATTTTTTCACCTTTGATTCCTCCCAGAACATCATCTTTCCCATAAAATGTTTTACATCTCTAAAACTTGAACATAAAACGGGATGTCTTTGTGCTCACTTATCATTAAATAGATAACATATCCTTTCCAGCTGTTTTTTTTTAGCATTTTTCTCGTACGACGCACATATTCTTGGCTTTCCTATCTTTCAGTTTCCCCAGGACAGAGTGAAGGGTAAAAGCAAGCCTGACAACAAGAACGTGCTGCGAGAGAAAGACGAGGTAAGAAGGAACTTCGACCGTCCGTCATGCACACTTTTTGCTTCTTTTCTTTCTTTCTCAAGTAGCATACAACGATGGCGCCTCAGCGCCTCCATACATCAGCGTGTTACATCTCTTCTCTTATTTTTGTGTTTGTGCAGACTCAGGAAAGCTGAAACCATCAACGCTTTTGTTGCTTGAAATAACTGCTTATTGAACCTGTATTTTTGAGCAGCCGGGTTAAGTTTTTAAACCAGGTTCATTATTTTCCCATTTTTTTCTTCATATCATTTTCATAATGTCTTAGGTAGAGTGTAAGTTGTTCTTATATTTAAGAAATTTCCAAAGTACAGTACATCAAACATCACTGCAGACTTTCTGACTAGTTTATTGTTCAGGGGCCAGTTGCACAACACATTTCTAATTTTAAACACTTTTAAGCCTTACATCTTTTTAGGTAATCAGTTTAAAGTGCACACTACAATTTTAGAATTTTAAAACTAAAACTGCTTTAAGTAGATAAAGTTGTTTAAGTCTGACTTTCCGTCCGGTCAGTACAATTTTTTGGTATGTTTTTGTTCAATACACCTAAATGGCATAGAAGAGATTTTGCTTCTGTAGAACAGTTTTAAGGTTTAGAAGCATGTTGTGCAACTGGCCCCAGATTTTTAAAATTTTGTTTTGTTTTTCTCTTTGAGCGATATCATGTCTCGACATCATTAGTCTTGCTATTAAGTTCGTCATATGCATTTGTTATGCGCATTTTAGTCTACCGTACATTATGTCCCTCACACTGTCACATTGTCATTGTCACGCGCACAGCCACATATCTTCTGCTCAGCGGCGAGCAGTGACATGTGTCAGCGAACATTTGACATGATTATTAGCATCCTATCAAAGTCACATTTTGCCTCATACCTATACAATCGTTCCGCTCTGAACTATCCTTGGTTATCTCAGATATGATGAAACTCTCATTATTGTGTCGGTTCTTTTTCAAACTCTTCTTTACCTTTTGTAAAAAAAAAAAAAAGAAAAGCAGCAAACTCGTACACCATTTTTGTTTTAGTATGGTACTGTGTCTTCGAAAAAAAACACATTTTTTCAGATGCTTTTGCTGTTTCAGTGCTGGAAATTTTGCGAAAACATCTTCAGAAGCTTTGACGTGTTTAGTCCTATCTGCAACGGAAGAGATGTGTGTGTAAGTAGCTTATTTTACAACACAATCTTTGGTGTAGACGACACTGATAATAATGATTTAGAATAAGAAGAGATACGTTTCAAGAGAATAGTTTAATACAAATATTTCAATAAGGTGTAAATACGATCAAAGAAGAATGTTTTGCCCATATTTCATGGTAAGTGATAGCTTCGAGGAGTTGCTCCATGTTGTAACATTTTGTTTAAAGAGTTCACTGATATTTTCATTTTCAGCAAGAGGGCTGCCAGACGGCGTGCGAATTCCGGACAAGCAATCACAGAGGTAAGCCACAGTCACCAGAGTAAACAGGATTTCTTGTCTTTCGGTGTGTCCTGTTCTTTCTTTCGCATCACTATTTGCTGTTAGACAAAAGTCTCGCCCCGTGAAGACTTTGTGTCGTCTGCTGCCCAGCGCTTGCCTCAACTTCTTGTTGCTTTAACCGGGTATCGGGTGTTTTTTTCCTTTCCACAAGACAATGCCCCTCCTTGCATTTTGAGAAATTTACTTGCTTCGTGAAAGCAACAGCGAATGGGAGAGCAGAGGTCCACACATTTTTAAATTTCACTATTTCTTGCAGTTTGAATTTTGAAGACTCATCCCCCCCGGCCCCCCCCCCCCTCACCTCTTAACTGTGACTAGTCGTTGGGTGGGCATGATGGGATGCAGCAATAGGGGTGTAAGTGCGCCAGTGTGACATTAACCTGTTATGCACCCCTCCCAAAAGTCTCCTGGCTGACGCTCTTTTCACTCTGTGATGTTATTAGAAAACTCGCATCTTTCTAGTTGGTGGGAGCAATTCACATTGGGGCATAGCATTATGGACCGAATCCTTTAACCAAAGATACTGAGGCTAGCTGTCAACATAACGGTCTGTATTCTGTTCAGTTCCCAACATCACAGTCACGTGGAAGTTTGTAGAGAAGGTACGGACCGACACAGACTTCCTACAGATCGACATGAAGTGGGAGCCTCCTGTTCCCAGCGTGCACGTGATGGAGCCGCACCCCATCGTCTACACACTGCTCATGCGCGAGAACAACGACGAGTGGGAGCTCATAGACCAGGTGAGTCTTGTTTAAAGAACTGAATGGTGTCAGATGAGTTTAGTACGAACGGTTGAATGTTGTTCATGTAGTAGATGTCCAAAGTAGTTTGGTACGTACATCTGAACTCTTCCATGAGCATTACTCCTTAACGTAGGTCAACATTATGTTAGTTTATCTACTGAAGTTTTTTCACTCTTTCTTCTTTGAGTTTTATTGATTTTTGTATTGTACGTATTTCTGACATATTTCTGAATATTCATTTATCTAACGCATGTCGCCCTCACATCGAATATCGTTTCTGTTTTCCTATTGTCTCTGTGTTTTCGCAATGTCTTTGAAACCTTGTCCATGTTGTCACCCACACTTCCGTTCCTTCGTATACCCTCCATCTCACTTTTACAATATTGCCTTTCTTTCCTGTCATCACACAAGCACACGGTTATGAATCATTCCAATTTGGGGGAGGGGGATCAAGCTTTACTCTCTGGTGCCCCCCCCCAAGTCTCAAGATGGATGATTGCAGCAGCTGTGATGTTAGTTTTAGCTGTGGGACGAGGAGAGTCAGCCTCGTGGGCACTCAATAAGCGCATGACAGTCGAGAGCAAGGCGCATCCTGACTAGATATGGTTGTGCACAATAATTATGCATTCTAAACACGTGGGTCAATTCTAGATGCGTGCGGACGTGGCAAAAACAAGCAACAGCGTGTGACAGGGATTCTTGCAAACAAACAATGAAACAAACATAACACGAAAGCAATTCAACAAACAAACAAAAAAGGGACAAAAAATTAAATTATAAAAAAATTAAATAATGAAACAATTGAACAAAGCGAGACTGAAATAATACTGTTCCAGGACTTGGGTTTGCTCTGACCTCGAGTACAAAAGAATGTCTATGGCTGTCTTCTTTTTTCTGCTTTACGCATATTTGCATAGATGGCGAGACAAGAGAACGCCTGCTGGTATGCAAGTGCATGTATGTGCATGAACTTAGGTAAAGAGATGGACAGGGACAGAGGAGGAAGGTGAAAGGGAGAGAGACAGGCGGAGGAGCTCGCGTCCTTGTGGAAGAAACTACGCGAGACGCGAACGGTGATGGATGGTCTCCCTTGAGCTCTTCACCTGCTGATTGGTGTCAAACGTCTCACTGGCCCATTCCCTTCACCTAAAATAATTTCCGTTCTCTGTCTTTCTTCTCTAGATTGTCAGTTGTTTCCTCTCTCTCTCTCTCTCTCCCTCTCTCTCTCCCTCTCTCTCTCACACACACACACACACTCTCTCCTTCCTTCATTTCTGGCCAATACTCACTCACTTCCATAAATATGCGCGCACACGTGCAAGCACACACACACACACACACACACACACACACACACACACACACACACCTTCTGTTACAGACACGCATCTATACAAAGGGGAACATACCTATCATCAATGCACTTTTATCTACCCATCATTCAGTTCGCCCTTTCGTCCATCTGGTCAAGACTCTCTCCCACTCTCTTCAGCTCCCGTTTTTATGTGCCACCCGACACGCTGTAGTCTCGAGCTGCCGTACCCTGTACAGCCCACTAATACTTAAAAGCAAGAGAAAATTGCGGTGGTTGCTGACGGCGAGTATGAATATTTTAGCTGTTGTCATGGGGACACGCTCAAGGCTCGTGTGCATAATTCATCTTACATTTATTGCGGAGTAGATCGGATTTCATCTGTGCTGTTGCAAACAGTGGTAATGCTGCTCACTTCACCTGTGCGTCACCTGTATCTGTGGCTTTCTTTAAAAGATGTTACAGTCGCCATAAGTTTTCCACATACAGGAGATTGACGTCCATATTGACACCTAATATGAGCAACTGCTCGTTCAAGGTTCTACATTATGCACACGCTACACCCCAACATACAGACACACATGCGAGAACAGTTAATATAAAAATAAAACGTGTACATTCGCATTATGTTCGCACATACACGAATACGTTTTGACATTCGGCCAACAAACACGTCTGTCAAGGACACTTGAACCGTCTACTGTCTACCCTTACATCACTGTCTACCCTCACATCACTGTCTACCCGTACATCACTGTCTACTGACACCCGTGTGGTGCAGCTCGGTTCCTACACAGCTTCGTCTGTTGTACAGGACGAATCTTGGGGTTTCTTTATACAGGAATTTGCTTGTTTGTTTTTGTTTATTTCTCGAGTTAGTTTCATCTATCCCAGGCTATGAGAAAGCATGGCCTACGTCTGAAGGTTAGTTGTACTGTAGAGGGATGATAATAAACTATAATCTCAGAAAATCACTACAACGCGACAGCTTTTTCCAATAAATATTTCGCTGTTAGATTCCGTTCAATTATATCCAACATTCGCGTTGTGGAGACAACAGCACTACAACTAACTGCCTGCTGAACCAAACATTTTCCTGCTGCTTTTGGGTACTTGGATCCCTAATTTTGTTTCCACCAATCCTGTCCCACTGTAACTGTTTTTTTTTAAACCATGGCTGTTAAGTTTGACTTAGTGACCGCGTGTGACCTTGTCTGCCTTGTTTTTCTTTCATTAAGTCGCTCAGAAAAATTGATTACTCAGACGAGAAGTTAAATTTCGTGAGAATGTTTGTGCTGAAATTAATCATGTGCCTGTAGATCCTTCTGAGCTTGCGAAGACGCACAGACGAGAAACCTTCAGTGTTCAGAAAAGTCCTATATACTTAGCGTGGATGGTAGGAAAGGGGTAAGCGAAATAGGTGTGGGTGGTGGGTGGAGAAGAAACTATAGTTAGCTTTGGGGGGGGGAGGGGCCATGATGTGTTGGTTCAGTCTGCGCCCATGTACAATTGTGCACAACAGATATTTCTACCTCTAAAATGTTTGGGTATGGAACTGGGGTCAAATGGTTATTGTCTGTTTACCGTCATGTGCATAGCATCTCCTCCGCATCGGAAAATATTCCCACTCCATGCATTGTTCGAGAAGGCTCGTAGTCGGCCAGCGCACGTGTGAACGATGCTAGGGGAGGGCAAAAATTTACCTTCTCAGCTCTTGAGCGCGTCAGAGGTAATCATCCTCAGAATCTAAGCAGAGAGAAAGTTCAGGCATCGGGGAGCAGGGTTTACATCGTAGTTTTGAAAACCTGTGAAATCAACTACGATGATTATCATGAGCACTGTTAATTGGTGCATACAACCGTTTCAAATAATGTTTTAAAAAGACTTCTAAAAATAATAAGCAGGTAGGAAAAGGGGTAATTAAATAAGGTCAGTGGCCGTATCAAGTATCAATATGTTCAAGCTATTCGTTGTGTTATTGAGTTATTGCTATCGCACTTGAGTTGCACATTTTTACTTCCCCCTCCATTCCCCACAAAAACAAACATGTAGGAGGAAAGGTAAAGCTTGAACATAAACACTGCGTAATATGTGATTTCGTATATATATATATATATGAGAGAGAGGGGGGGTAGGGAGAGGACGTGTGGGTGTTGCTGTTAAATGAATTGCAAGGTCACCCGTGTATCGTCTCTGATTTCGATTGTGAAGTACCTGGGTGCCGCTGACCTCAAGTGCAGCCAGGGAGGGGCCGCGTTACGATGACACTCGTAGAAAAGGAAGGGGAGCTGTTCCCGGTGAACAGCTGGGGCCCGTCACATAAATAAGTCAGTCTGCCGTCCTGCAAGTCCTCCAGGTCGTGCTGGAGGCCCCTGGCTCACATCTCCTCCCCTATCGTACAGCCGTCCAGACTTCGTTGGCTGCCCTCGCTGACGCTAGCCTTGCAGCACGAAACAGGTGTATTTACTCTAGCAGTACCTCGCCCACCCGGGTGATGAGTTTTCGTGTCTCCCGCGACATTCAATCCCCCCCTTCACCTTCCTATTACACTGTTTGAAAACATAACCGCTATTAAGATAGCACCAGGCGCTGAGTGGCTGCTTGTCTGTAGTTCTATCGACTCCCTGGTCCTGCTGTGGAGTGAAAGCAAGTTGTCAGATAACGCCGGCCTGACAGTGTCTTGTATAGGGTGCAACCAGGAGGATGGATGGAGCCAGCGGGGGACGGGAGGGAGGAGTAGAAGGCCGAGCTCTATAATGCTCTCCAGAGACATTGGTAGGCGTTTAGAGAAACGTGAGTACCTTTCAACAGCAACTTAGTGGCAGTCCAGGAAATGTGCACAGTTACTGCTCTGGTTACTGGACCGGATAGCCAAGTGGTTAGTGCGCTGGCGTCCGAACTGAGAGGCACGCCGGTTCGGTACCCGTGTAGCGCAGCTCACTTCCTCCAGTCGACCCAGCTGACTCCATAAGAGGGTTGGGGAAGACAGTGCACAAAAGAGAGGAGATGGGCACCGCCCTCACGTAAAGCTCGCACCGAGAAAAGTGAGATCTCTAACACCTCCTTCCCCAACGACCTGACAAAGCTCATGGGACAACCCCCCTTTTTCTACCTTAGTAGACGTTTTTTTCTGTGTCAAACGTTACGCCGCTTGCTAATTTTTTTCTTTGGTTTGTGTACGCCCATCCCTCCTTCCTTTAGACCACTTCTCCACCCCCACCCCCCACAGTGACCACATACAACGCGCGGTTGGCATCAGTTTGAACGACTTGCGAACGAAAATTGCTGTCCAGATGGAACCGTCAATGAAAGTGCGAATACGGAGATGTTTTGTACTTGTTGTCGAGAGAGCAGTCTACAGAAATAAAGGGAAAAAAAATCTCATATCACAGATGTTCACCTGGAAGCAAATCAAGAATATTACATTTGTAAATTTATTTAAAACGCACATTTTGGTAATTATAATACTTTTTACCTTGTGAGACAAAAATTCAGACTATTTGTCGTCCAAGGTTTTTTGTATAGGTTGAGTCTTTGGCATAAGCCTTCTTAGACTTTGCATGTTTATATGTAGATGGCAGTGGGTGAGAGTGTGAAGTTATCTTGAACATTCATTTTGTTGGCTAGGTGGTCCATGCTAAGCACTTAACCTGTTTTATAGTTTCCTACGGCAAAGAGAAAAGCCTAGGGGTTAAGTGAGTGGAAGGACTGAACGTTTCACGCTCCGCCCGCAAACAAAGAAGCAGGCCTTCTGAACAGGCGCCACCTGTAGGAGAATGAACCGTGTGACTTTGAGGACACCTGATCCTCCCAGTAACGAGCCACCGAACCACAGCCACGTCACTTGTCTAGAACTTTGCTTGAAATCAAGCGTGAGAATTAATTACGAGAGTGTCGTGTAGCACACTCGTTTGCGCTGGCACACAGCTGTAGAGTCCGTAACATGCACGTGCAGGAAGGGGAGATAATTGCTCCAACGTAGTTCTTTGTTCTCGTTGCTCTGGGCAAAGCTTTCTTTTCTCTTAACTGCTCGTTTTCAAAGCACGCTTCAAGTCCACAAAGGAGGCAATCTGTTTGTTTGAGACGAGTCTTCTACTACAGATAAAAATTAAGTGACCCATACAGGACACAGCTTGTTTCAATTTCTTTTCTGGCAGATGCTTCCATTGCAGTTACTCGTGTGAGTCACGTGGTAGTGGTAAGACTATTGCGTGGATGGTCTTTTGATCTGTTTTATTCAAGAAACCTTCTTTGCCACTGTGATGCTAAGTAGAACGTAAAATTATTGCACAGTGTACAAAACAGCCCCGAAAAAGTAGGGTTAAGGGTCAGAGGTCCAGATGATCCCAGAGCTGGCCATTTACAGTTTATACAGCCTCTGGCGATTAGCTTGTGTTTCGGCCCAGATGGTGATGGTGCCTTGTTTAGTCGGGGTTCCTCTTAACAGATCACTTACTTCTCTCAGCGCCACGCTGTTTCTTACCTGTTTTTCTTAAACACCAGCCCTTAATAGACGGTCTGTAGCAACAGATGTTGCAGAGACGGGAAACAAGGTTATTAAACTGTTTGTCATAGTTGTAAAGAAAGATGTGCAGCACTGCAGTTACCTTCCAGGCAGCACCATAAAGAATCTCTTACATAACTTTAAAGCATTAAAATGATGTTGATACTAACATATTCTTCAAGTTTAATTAATTTTTTTTAGAACGAAGAACACAGCTCAGTCGTACTAATATTCGCAGGTATGTTTTTATTAACAACAACGCACTTCTCTGGAATGGCCTTCCGGAACATCTAATACCAGTACATTAAAACCCTCCTAGGTGACTCCAAACTTTTATAGACTAACTGGAACGATTCTGACATCTAAACTTCTAAAGCCCGCCAGACCTGACCATTAATAGTCGTCAATAGAACGATGGTGCGGTATTTAAACCACTTAACTGACAGTCAGCTTTCTTCTGGGTACAAGTGACCGCACCATTAAAAGGCGTTGGCGGCGTCAGACCTTAACAGTAAACAAACAGCTCTGTCTGGTGTGTAAATAGCGAACACGCCTTGTGAACATCCTTTGTCCTCAGTGGTTTACGCCTCAGATTATTAATGTCTCGTCTTTTCTTGGAACCATGCTTTTTCTGTAAACCCTCCCCAATGTTTGAGAGAGAAAGAGAGAGAGATTTGATCACGCAGCGTTGTGGCCACTCGGATGTTGTTTAGTCAACAACATGGACTATCACGCCAAAGCTATCTTTTATAGAGGAGTGATAAGAAGCGCTCTCCTCTTTAAATTCTTTAGATTCCTTATTTTTATTTTTTGATTAGCTGATAAATGATAAGAAATCAGTGACTGTCTTACTGAACAGATTCAGAGGCAGGAAGAGTGTCAGAACTCATCAGTCAGATAATCTGCACCTCTTGTCATATCCCCTCCGGCCATTGATGTCTCTCATTCCACTTGTCACCGCCTGGCAGGAAAAGAAACTGGTATCAGGAGAGTGCTCTTTCCGAGAGCTATTTTTTTTTCTTGAGCTCTTTCGTAGGCTTGAGACCAATGTCGGCATCTGGCATTCCAAGAGCTACAATTGATTTTCTTTCTGGCACAAAGCTGGCTGCTGCTATCATGAGTACATACCTCCGTCCTCGTGAGCAGAGCAGCGCGTGCTCGTTGACCCTGCGCCTCGCCTCCCGAGCACGAACAAGTTGAAAGGCCGCATCGTGCTCCTGTGTTTATGGCTGCCGAGGTCCTGGCACAGCACATTTTTTCCCCCCATCCCATACCACACTCAGTACGGTTGAGATTCTACAAGCACGTGACACACCTTTGTTTCCTACACGGCGGCCGTCAGGCAGGAATCTCACCTGCGCTGGCCAGCATCTCATGTCAATCAAGCCTTTAGCTTACTCATAGGATGGAGAGATCGAAAAGATCGATTGCAGGTTCTCGGGGACGGCGCTTTAGTTGTTGATTGGTTGAGTTTGTCTGATCTTTCTTATTCTCAAATATAGCAAAATTTACAAGTACGATACAGAATTCGTGCATGCCATAGATTCTCGGCCCGTACGGGTCTAACAGGGTGACAGCTTTGGACTTAAGAAGAATGCCAGCCCAAGACTTTCATCCCTTCAACATGCATGTTCTCCTCAAAAATGCAATTTTTTCTGAATTAAATTTAAACATGTTTCTCTTCAGCACGTTTTGCATTATACTGCATTACACTAGAATAAAATCTCAAACTGTCAAACAATTGTAAGGCTCCAAAGGTCTCAGATAACCAGACGGCGTATTTTCGCAGAGACATTTCACAATAAAAGCTTTTGTAGCAATTCTTCTTAAATTAACACAGCGAAAGAACCTTTCCCTATGTCCGACTGACCGCTTAGATTTACCTGTTCAGCAAAGTTCTGCTCGGAAAGAACGAGGAGGAAATTCATAGTCAGCTTTGTCGTTTATTAATGTTCATTCATTACCTTATGAGTGACATGAGCTGATATTAAATATCTTCAGTATGCTGCATAAAACATGCAATTAAGGAATAAAACAATTTAAAAAGTTACACAGTATTTTATTTCTGATTTCAATATTTCAAGATAAGCCAACAGTCTCTGTATTAGGTCTTCGGAGAAGGTTAATATTTCTGCTATTTTTATTATCAATCAGTAACACTCTCACTGCGGTAAGCAGTCCTTTCGTTGCCTAAGGCTGTTTGGCCCTGTAACTGCAAATCCTCAACGTAAGTGACTGTAGTTAATCGACACAACATCAAAGAGCGTTTATGTCCATCTGTAAACGGTTTTCTGTAACATTTGTTTTTCAGACCTCAAAGACAAGATATGGTATGAACACTCAGAAGGTTCCATTCGTTCCTGAGTTTTTGATCCAAGCCATTGATGAGACTGGTGTGGTGGCCGAAAGTATATTCCACGTAACCAAGATGATTTTTGCAGGTGAGTACACTTTTTTCTAAAAGACCTTAACTAAAAAAAATTGAGTTTAGCAGCATTTTAGCAAGCTGGTCTGTGCAATTTGCCAAGACAATTCTCGGAGTATAAAAGTGTCAAGAAGTCGTCTGCACTTTTCCATACTCACACCATGCCCCATCATCTTTCTCGTTTGTGCATCAATAGAGAGCCACCGATTTAAATATGCAATGTTCTTAAGACATAATTGCTTACATGCGTATTTTGAAGAGATCTAGTGGTATGCTGTGTGAGTAGAGCTGTTTTCTGTCGGGAATTTAAATAAATAAAGTTCGCTTGTATAGAAAAAAGCCTTTACAAAAACAACCGACGCTGCTTCCCCCGCACTTCTCTGTCTTTCCCATCGGTTTTGGCAGCCCGGTGGCGCAACGGTTAGCGCCTGTCACCAGTACGGTGAAGATTGGCTGTCCTTGATCAGACCTCGCCTCGGGCACGCTGTTCTTTTTCTGTGTGTGGCACCTGTTTACAGGGCTGTTTGCTTTGCCATGATAAAAACATTAGCTGCTGACGGCGCAAATTCTAATTTCCCTCCTCCCGGCCCACCCCGCTCACGTACTTCCTTGTCTTTAAAGCGCTGACGTCGTTTCCAAGGCAATAAATCAATGTTTATCTTTGCACCTGTCTCGCTGTCTGTGCACCCTCACCTGTCCTCCTTCATCCCATTTACCTATCCAGGTCCTCCTTAAACGTTCTGTTCCAAGTCACGTGTTAGAACGATGCAAACGAAGATTTGTAAATATGCATACAACCTTCTCTTGTTTTCTTCGTTCCCAAATAGTAAACAATTATGTAAGAGTAAATATAGCCTCCTTGTCCCTCGAAAGAATTAATAACAGCTGCTGTCTTACCTGTTTTTTTCTTGCTCTCTGCCCTTTCTCAGATGAGATCATGCTGCCGGACACAAAGAGCTCGTTAAGAGCGGGCAGCAACGTGGTCCTGCTCAACTACACGATGGAGAGAAGCTCGGATGTTAACAATGGGCTGACGGTCAAGCTGACCTGGGATCATCCCAAAGACCTGGAGCCGACGAACAAGGAGACGTTGTACTACAAAGTCGTGTATATCCTTAAGAAGTGTGGCGTTTACGAGGACATGCCCGGATGCAGCCATCCCTCCGACCAGTACACGTCCACTGTACCCGTCCTCGTTTCGGAAAAGGTGCCCGTGTACTTCATAAGGCCTCTACCCATGTACCTGATAATATATATATGTATATATCTCGCAATGAGATAAAGATAGATAAAGAGAAACGTCATCATCATTATCATCATCTGTCGTCGTTTAACTATGGCGTGTATAGTCAAAAGCAATCACAACATTCGTTCTGTTACCATTAAGCCTTGAGACATTATTTCAGAGACTAGAATCTCCGTTGGTATATTCGAGTCAAACACCACCGAACTTCTAAATAACGACACTAGACGTGGGAGGAAATACCGGTAAAAAACTCAGACTGGGGTTGTATTGTTAGAAAGTGCAAATTCCACACAAACAGTGATCCCGTCCGCTAATTGATGTTTTCCTGATCCACTTGAATACAAAACAACGTTAAGTGAGGATTTACCTGATGTTTTTAAGTATAATGTCGGAGCCTGTGTGAGGTGTGTACCTGTGCACAGGGATGCTAAAGAATATTGGAAGGTGTAAGTCACAAGTTTGTTGATTACATAAGAGCAAAACATGCTGATGCTGCCCACTCATGCTGGCTTCATACATGGTCCTTTTTTGCAGCCTCAGTACACAATTCGGAATTTGTTATACAACACGGAATATTTTGTTCTGATCGTGTTGAACTCGAGGGACCTGGCCATGACCTCTGTGTGGACTACTCCATGCCGGGATCCAAGCGAAAATTTTAAAGAATGTTACGACGAAACCGAAAGGTCTTCAATGGAGACACCAGAGCTTGCACCTGAGGAGACAGGTAAGCTGCAACTGGCCGTGCATTCAAGGTTTGTCAGTTAAACAGTATTAGTAAGTACTGTTCAGTGCTTAGTACGGTTATAGTGATGTTACAGACGAGTGTCGCTCTGTTGTTGTACATTATTTGTCAATACATGTTCCACTCATGAACAAGGATGCAATATTATTACCTACTGTACTGTACTACGTGCGTCTTAGACACGAAGTGAACTTGCTGGAATGTGACAGCTGTTAAAATAGAACATCAGCTGCTAAATTTTACAACAATTCTTTTAAGTGGTATGTCAGCAAATAAAGAACAACTAAAGAATTTAGTCCATTTTAATTTCTTACAGTCTTGGAGATGGCAGCTGTACAATAAATAGATAGATAAATAAATAAATAGAAAGCACTGAAATTTTACATTTTAGCAACTTTTTAAAGTTGTGTTACAATTTTCTACAATTGAATCCTGTGTTTTTCCGACAGACGAGTCCCTGTCAGAACTGATCCGCAACGTCACAGTGACGCTTCTGCCTCAAAGAGATCGTCCTGACATAGTTCTCGTCAACATCTCGTGGACTTTTCTCTCCGACCCTTCCAAAGTCAACTTTAGCATAGCCATCATGCAAGAGGACGATTCCGGCGGGCTTCTGGTCTACAGAGACGATGTGCCCGGAACTTACGTAGTAGTTCAGCTCCTAGACAGCACCGTTTACAAAGTAGTGGTCAGTATAGTTGATGTCCCGGATAGAAATGCAAAATAGAGCCTGCCTTCAACCTCATCGTGTTCTTTAAGACCAATGTGTGAAATTGTTTGTCTGGTTTGGTTTTCTTTTCCCATCTATCCCCCACGTGTGTGTGTGTGTGTGTGTGTGTGTGTGTGTGTGTGTGTGTGTGTGTGTGTGTGTGTGTGTGTGTGTGTGTGTGTGTGTGTGTGTGTGTGTGTTTGAGAGAGAGATAACTGTTATTTTTGTTTATAGTTCAAAAAATACACAAAAATAACAGTTATCTCTCTCTATAAACGACTAAGCTTGCCAGTGTATAGCCAGTCTAAAGCCACGCCATGTGTGAGACTTTTGACCCCACTCTTTTGCAGATTGGAGTTTACGTGACAACTGAGAAAAATGAGAGAGAGTTTTTCGATGAAAGTCAACGAAGAATATCTTTTAACACCTCCGAGCTCCAGTTCGCCATTAAGGAATTGCCTGGTGACCAAATGACCAGTAAGACAATCTTCAACGCTGCTCTTTTGTCTCTGCTGATAAATCGTCCATCTGTTCTACTGCGCGATTAATGTTGTTGATATTATTGCTACTTCGTTTGTCAACAATCCATCAGAAACTCACTCATCATCACTTCCATCAGCAACACCATCACTACGTCTCATTTGCCAACCACAGTCACAGCTTACATCGTTGTTGTATTGCTGCTGTTGACAGCTGGAAGCGACGTTTCTTTCTGTTCACGTGTTAGTGTTATCAACAAGATAAAAACCTCTTTGTAATGTGTTGTGTGACACGAATTCACCAAAATACAACACTTTATTCTCACTGTTAAAATATTTCTCACCTTATTTCCTCCAACCCAGCAGCTACACTACTAAATGTCTATGTCGCCAAGGATGTTACATCAGATGTAAGAACGGCATCAGACAGCCGATCTTCGCGATACACGTGATTTTTCCGTTACTGGAAAGAAAAAGATGTTTCAAGAAAAAATCTGTATTTCGGTAGAGAATACTTTGTGTTCCAATAGAAAATAATTTCTGTTTTAATAGAAAATAATTTGTGTTTAATATAGAGAAACATCTAAAGGCGGTCAACAGTGTCATCATTGGAGCCTGTTGCGCTGGTGTCCTGGTCATAGGAGCCTTTGTCGTTCTCATTCTGTACAAGAAGCGGCAAAGTTTCAAGGGTATTATCATCCCGAAGACAACTGTTGCCAAAAGTAACAGTTACAAGTCAAGTGTGGGAGGTGAGCAGGCGCCAGTTAGTTTAACTGTTCACCCTGTGACAAATGTTATCTCCCAAGGCCATGCGAAATGACACGCTAGTGAGGCTTTAAGTATCTCTTCACCTCTTTATTATAAAATAAATATAACATGTTAGTCTGGATATAAGACGAGTATAATATATATGGAGTATAATTAACAACGTAGAAGTAAAAAAATAAACTCGCAAAATTTTGCGCTGTTAGCATTTTTTCTGTCTTGCTACTATCTGTAGTAAACATAGTTTACTGTTTATCCTAAGTACACAACAGAAGAGGCTGAATACTGTCCGTAGTACGTGTAATTTACTAACAGTTTATCTTAATTGCACAACAGGAAAGGCTGACTACTCCAATCAGCTTATGGTCTTCGGAGACGAGTGGGAGCTGGATCCCCGAGAGCTCAAGTTCAGTACCCCACTTGGCCAGGGCGCCTTCGGTAAAGTGGTGACGGGATACTACTGTGATCGCAAAGTGGCAATAAAGCTCGTCAAAGGTAGAGTGAACACCTTTCACTTCATGTTTTCATCACTTGCTTTTCTTGTTTACACAGATCGAGTGTTCTGCACGCAGGGGCCTTTACCTCGCGGGAGGATTATTGTTGACTTTGGCATATTCGGGTGGCCGTACATGCCTTGTGCTGCGCAGTGCATCCACTGCATCTTCAATACGGTGAAGACAGCATGTTGGACCGGGGCGCTGCTTGCCACCCAGCCCTCATTCCGCGGACTCATCGCCACCCCCCTCAGTACCGCATGCACCGAGCCTTTGTGATGCTGAGCATAAAAGAAAAATCACCAGCGAGCCAGATGTGAAGTGGAAGACCTGTAGACCAAATGTTAGTCACAGACAATACTGACAGCCTCTCGTAATATACTGCATTCTGCGTAGTCGTTGAAGTAATGGCCGTTGTAAATGAGACAGGAATACTGTGTGATATTACTCACAGATATGAGATAGTTTACTGGGGTATTTTTTTTCTTTTTTGGCTGTTATCATTTCTTATACGATAAGCTCTCACGTGATGGTACATGGTCGTGTTGGCGGAAGAGGAAACGAGAAAGAGCATGAAGGCGGTGCTCCGCTTCCCAGGTGGATCGTGGAAGTGAATGCAGGTGCCTGCATAAGTATTTGACTGCCAAACTATAACCAATGAAACTGCGGCCGTTTATCTACTCATAAGTAAACACCTTAATGTTGGGAGGTTAGCGTGGTAAATAAGTCTTTTGAGAAACTTGCTGTTACTGTAGACAGAGACGAAGCATTACTTAATTTGTGTTTAGAGTTTACCAGTTGTTTCCTTCAGTTACATGCCTTGGCTACATCCTGTACAACTGACCAGAAGCGTCCCTACGCCGTACCATCCAAAAATGAAGCTGTAGGAACTGGTAAAGACAACTTCATTCAACGCAAACTCTTTCAAATACCTAGGCCGTCCATTTTATCTGCCTGTTTATTGGTAGTGTAGATATTTTTCGTGCCAGAATGGAGGATGACTTGGAAACGAGTAATAATACCAACACATTTAGATATTAAGCCAATAACCTAACCTTTTCGAGGTCAAGTGCGCATTGTGGTAACAATCAAACTCGCAGCAGCTGTAAGGTCACTGCTTTCGTTTGTTTTCATAAGGCACAACTCTGACCACGATGAAAAGATATCCGCTTAACAGCCAACACAAGAATCAATTATTGCTGCTGCAGGGGGGAAGAACATAACCTTCTTATGTTATTTGCTCAGTGTCGAGTTCCTTCATTTACTATAATCGTCAGATTTAATTATTTATGATGGATGATGCTGTAAGAGCCAGACTTGAACCGCTAATGTAGAACGACGAACGATACCGAGTTGACAGAACCAGCAGTTCGCAGAAGGGCTTGGTTCAGGTGAGTTTCTCGAAGCGTATATAAGTGAGCGGGGGGGGGGGGCAGTTTGTTGTGATCTCTTGCCGCCAGCGAACAGAGAGTAGCTCTTGGCACTGAGATCAAACAGTGGCGGCGGCGCAGTGGATCCACAGACCTCATCGGCAACAAGAGAAGGAGAGGGAGGGCAAAAGATCCTCAGTATCTATCTTGTCTTGTCCGGCCATTCGTAGCGCGTCACTTGATGGTGCCGGCATCTGACTAGATGAAAACAGCGGCCATGTTGTCTCAGACAACACGCTGAAGAGCCGAGGGCTCAGGTAGACAAGTCTGGCAAGATGGCTCCCACCTGCAGGCATCCTCGGCAGCCCGCCTCGGCTTGGTGAAAACGCCGTTTGGGTCTGTTGGGCCCCTGGCTCGACAGCAGACATGGGGAAATGTACGGAAAGAACACGCAAGCAAACATCCCTGAAAGACAGCTGGTTTGAGGTAGAGCTAACAGAAACCAGCTGCACTTGCTACTAAGTCCGTGGCAGTGACTGCACCTTTGGCTCTTGTCTGGCATCGTGCAAAAGTTAATCCGTACGTCCCCGGACATAACAATGTTCTATACAATAAATATAAACATGCTTGTGATGTATGTAGCACATCAAAAACTCTGCCCGCCCATGGAAAAATGCCGTCTACTTGGAACTGCTCTCACGATGTCTTGCTTAAAACTCTGTCGTTTGACAGGGTCTAACAACTCTTGCTAGAATGATTGGAGTCATTCTGCTCTTATTTTTATTTATTTATTTATTTTGTTTTTGCACCTTCTGCCGAATTTTTGATCTGTAGTTATCTGCTCTTTCTAAAACGGCTCTTGAATATCAATTAATTTTTTGGCATAATCTTAAATAGGAAATTAACTCTTGTTTGTAGCGTTACTCCGTTAAATTTAATGCTACAGTTTCACATACGGTGACATACAAGTCCATGACCATACGAAATACAAATATAATCGAAAAATTCCTCAAAAGGTGACCTTTTCTTTTAGTGTTTTCCGATTGTGTAAGGAAGACTTCAGATGGTATTCATCGCTGGTTAGGAAAACAAGAAAGCAGCTCAGGGTCTGCAGGAAGTGTGGTTGTCCTTTGATCTTTCGTGATTGATTCTTGAATATCTCGTCACCGATTTTTCTCGTATTCCGAAGAAGAGTTGACTTCATCTTAAAGCAATTTCGGATTATACAAGGAAGTAAGATGTTTACTGTCATCTCTCTCTCTCTCTCTTTCAGCTATTTCGGGCGGCATTTTGACATGATTAGGACGGATACCACGTGGACACTATCGTAAATCTTCAACTGTCAACCATGCACATAGCTAAACCATTTCCTCTACCACCTAGGAACAAGTTAAAAAAATTTAAAGGTTGATAATGGACATATTTTTAGAGAAGATCGCTTATCACCATTGAAATGTTTTTACATTTGTGTCAAGAAAGATTTCTGTCTTGGTCTGCGCTGTCGGTCTTTTCCGTAAAATCAGTAAAATCACGTCAGCGAATCACGTAAAATCACGGAGACCACCATGGTAGTGAGTATTTCTTGCGAGTAAGCCGACTGCTTCATCGACGCTAAACTTTATGAATTGTCTGTGCGTTTGCAAGTGTGTGATTCTAGATGAGCTAGAATGTTTTATTTGAAATACAGTACCATTCTCTAGCATTGTATACAAAGCAATGAGTAGCTCTGAATTTTCATATTTTCCACCCTATGTTCCTGTGGCTCTTTCACGCACGCACGCGCGCACCCACGCACGCACACACACACACACACACACACACACACACACACACAGGCTCACTCACTTCCATTCGTCTTGTTTATTGTCGTGCTTACTTTCTTCAACATAAAGTTTATATCGTCAAAACCCAGTCAGTTATGTGTTCTCGGCTGCTTGTGTTTGCAGAAGGAGCACCCATGTCCTACAAGGAGGATCTAGTGGCTGAAATCAACTTGATGAAGCGCCTTGGAACACATCCTAACATAGTATGTTTGATCGGGGCATGCACCATGGCCGAGCCTATTGCCTTAATTATGGAGTACGTTCCACATGGCAACCTTCAAAACTTTCTCAAGTAAGTATCGGTAAAAACATCAGAATACCATACTTTGCCAAAAATAATCTTCATGTTCACCGTAAACAACAAAAAGTTATTTTTATTATATGACAAACACTGTTGTTCATCACAAAACCGGCGACAAATTTAGACTTAAAAGAAGTTAATGAATGTATTTGAAACAGCGTCCGTTTGAGTTTTCTTACTTGCATTTAATCTTTGTGTGCTTCTACCTTTAACTGCCATCTGTGTATCTAATTATCGCTAAAAATTTGTTGCCGCAACCAAATGCGTTTTCCAAAGCACTTTTCAAAAACGATTAATACGCAAAGGCTTTCTTTCACTTATTATCAACATGATTACCGTAGACAGGCCAGTAAAGTAACATAAACCTCATTCTCTAAGCAAACTTGAACAAAAAAACCACCTGCGAGTGTATTCCGTGCTTGTAGCATCCAACTGTTGTTTGCTGCCTTTTTTTCCTGTTAAACAACACTGATAAAGATGGCGACTTTGAAAAAAGTCAGTAGGTTCTTCTGCTGTAAGCAGATAAGTTTCGAACAATGGATTGCTGGTTCACCAGCGAAACTCACCCCATGGTTTTCTTTGTTCCCTATCAGCTTATTCAGCGAAAGTAAGCTAGGTGCCTGAAGGAGGCGTGATTGTGTGCACAGGAGTGATAAGTTTAAAACACTGGTGTTACCCTCAGGCCTGATGAAAGACAGGTCGAGCTGTCTAAACACGGAGTGGAAAACAAAGACACATACACAACATTCTTTGTACTAATTTAGGACCCCGCGCGCTCATATTTTTTTAAACTGTCGGGTACAGAGTGTAGACACTCAAAATTGTTTCGGAACAAGAAAGTTTTAAAACATCTTGTAGAGACAAGGGGAGAAACAGCTGAGATAAACAAGTTGTAATGGAAGTAAGAAAAAGCCCCGTGTTGTAGCTTTGGTTCTTGCTTTTTTTTGCTTGTTGAAGCTCCACGCGGCGCTCAGCCGCCGATAGACTCCCCAGTCCAACCGGCCTTGTAAATGTTTTTTTTTCCCCCGAAGGTAATGACGTTAAAGAGAAACGTTTGAACAGTACATGTTCCTTGTTCTTGAATTAAGGTCGTTCTTAACTGGTGTATCATGCTCGAACGTTTGACCAGCTTTGCCAAACTTAACCAATCGTTCATCCACGTTTCGGTTAGCGCCTTTCACCAATACGGCGAGGATTGGCTGTCCTGGGTTCAGATCTCGTCTCTGTCACGCTGTTCTTTCTCTGCATGTGGCATCTGTTTACAGGGCCGGCTGCTTTGCCGTGATATAGCCTTAGTTGCTGGATCGGCGTAGAACACAAATCCTCCCCACGCTCTTCATCTCCATTAAATTTTATCCAAAGAAGAACGGCTTTGACATCAAATATGGCGAAGTTATAACTGCAGCCTTTAAATGGTTAAAACTGTGAATAGGACAAGACAAAGATATAGTTCAGCGTATAGTGAAAAATACCACAAACACAATGACGGCAACTAAATGGGGGGGGGGTGGAGGGTTAGAGGGTAATGACTCTTGGCGTTCGAGAGACGTGTTCACCGAAGCTAGCCGCAGCGAAAGCATTAGCGAGGACGGACGTGGAACAACAGATGGCGGCCAATGTTGAGGTGATAATAGCGAAAGAGCGACGAAAACACACAAATCTGCGAGGTGCCGACGAAGGCACCGAAAGACTGGACCACGAGGTACTCATCATGTACTCGAGATAAGGGAGACGCACAAAACCTGAAAAATGCGCCGCGGTGGTATGGTTCGAGGCCACCATGGAGCCGCCTGGAGCCACAAGATGGATGTGCTTTTGCACTGGCCGCCACAACTTTTCCTCACGGCCCACAGTGATGATTGCTTTTTGTTTAACAGCCGCGCGGACATCCCCCACCCTGCTATCAGGTATATCGCAGTTGTCCTTGTGGTGTCTAAACACGCACTTATACTCTAGCGGTTCATTGGCTTTTTTTGTCAAACCTAAGGGTATGTGTGTGTCCTTTCAACAGCCAGCATCTTCTTCAAATACTGTTACACTGTCAGCACTGCCACCAATCACCTGCACTGGTTCATCCACATAATCTTGAAAATATCGTCAGGGTATCTACACATTGTCTCTTCAGGTTTTGGATAAAACAATTCCATGCCAAATTCCCGTATATATTTAGAATCTTCTAAACACATTTGTTGTTTGACGTGTTCCATTAATTTATCTAAAAACCGCTCTATATTCTCCGTATCTTTACAACAGCTGACTACTTTTGATATCTTCCAAAAGATATGAAACCTGTTTATCCCTCGGGGAAAAGTGGTTTATTCTCTCTGTCTGCATGACGAATACATTCCAAAACTCTGAACTGTTTACAAATTATCAGGGAACTGACTTGCAGTATGACCTGGTTATCTTAAGTACACTCCTTTTTCTTCCCTCCGTGTCTGCTTAGTTCAAATCAGACAAAGCAGGGGTGTTCTTTTCTCTTTCTAATAAATTCTTAAACTTTCATCATCCTAGAGAGAAACGTGCTATTTTCATTCTACGAAGCGATAGTTTAAAAAGAGCTTAAGTGAGAAAACAGCAGCAAAGGTCTCGGTGATAGTCTAGCAGCCGTTACTGGAAATAACCCCATCAGTTTCCTAATGGAAGCGACTCGAATAAAAGTGAGGTGGACACTGGACAGTACTCGTCAGGACTACAACAAACAGAAATCGGGTTTCTTGTTGCGGCTGTGGCTTTCATCAGTGGATTTACTCTTCTGTTGAAGAATGACTTGTGTAGCTGTAGTTATATGTACCTGGGTCGTGTTCGTGTTATCTGTGTAATACTTACAATGGTGTCGACATTGCTCCTGTAGCGGAATGTGAATAAGCGAATAATATCGGACTTCGCTTCACTTTCGATGTCTTACAAGCTACGTTATCTGCGCTCCCATCGGTTTCTTGTGCACGTGTTTCTTTTCCAAATATTCACAGCTTCTTCTTTCATCATTTAGGAGGATTTAGTTGGTTAACTCTTCCTCTCGCCGTGTCGCCTCCATTTCATGTTACTAGTTTCTTTAAACTACAAACCCAATTGACTCTTTCAACCCCTCCTCCGCCCAAAGCCGAGTGTGGGCTTAGAAACATCCCAAGTGGAACTTCAAAATTTTCCACAAAGACAGAACCAAAAGGAATGTAAATTGTCAGCAAATATGCTATCAAAAATAGCAGCCAATAAACATCAATGAAACTGTGACAAGACAGTCAGCCTTCGATGGTGTGGCTGTCTTGTTGATTGTTAAATAATATTCCCTGCTCACGAGGCTGACACTTACAAGTGCCGAAGACGTGTGCAGTAAAGATAACCGAGTTTCCTCGGTTGTTGTTCCGCGAACTGGAGAGTCATCTCCAACATGTATTGAAAAATAGGAGACAGGCTTGTTTTTCTGCTTTAGAAATACGATGCCAGAGATTGTTGTTATTCTTTAAGGAGCCGACGATAGTAGGAGGTGTTTATCGAGCACGTGAGAGCCAGATGCTATCGGAAACCATTAATTCAGTCCTGCGTCGTCGTTTCCTTGTTTTTTTATTTTGACTTTCTTCTTTTTTTTCTTTCTGTATTTCTTTCTGTCTTTATTTCTGTCTTTCTGTCTTTCTTTCTTTCTTTCGCTCTTTCTCTCTCTCTCTTTCTCTGTTTTTCTCCCTCTTTCTTTCTCTCTCTTTATTGACTCCAAACTCCTCTCACCCTTGCAGAAGAGACTACATGCGCATTCGCTACAGAAGCAAGGACGCATGTGCGCACAAACATAAGCTCAAAAAGCTGTCTCCTGCATGCGGTTTGCCCGATCTTAGAGACAAGAAAACTTTGTAGACGAATAGTGGCAGATGGCTGGACACAGAATAAAGCACGCAAGCGATACGGTAGGAGAGCTCGAATAGCTTTCAATCTTCTCCCCTCCCTCTTCAAAAAAAACCAAACAAAAAAAAACCAAACAAACAAAAAGAAAAACCACAAAAACAACCCACCCCCGACGCATACTACATTGTAAGGAGCCAATCTTACGATCGTTACTGAGAATGCGTCAGACCACGTGACCAGAAACAGCGGATGTAGTGATAGAGAGGCTCGATATGATGAACGCAGAGATAGTATCACAACCATATGATGAACGCAGAGATAGTATCACAAGCAAGAGAAAGGAGAGGGTGGGGAGGAGACAGACATAAGCGCCTTGTCTGCAGTATTTTTGTGTTCATCTACTTGCTTTCAGATGCAGGCAATGAACTCCACTTCATTTTTACACAAAACTCACATTCTTCACTGACAATGTGCACAAGCACCATCAAACGACAGCATATGAACTTGCGTGAAAGGAACGATGTGCTGATCCCTTTTTGCTCAAATGTGGAGTTACAGCTACCGCAGTTAGAACTACCCAGATGTAAAGACCAGTCATGGCCTTGTTTTATTTTCGTTGCTTCGGTTTGAAGCACAGTATTCTTTACTGTGCTCATCATTCAGTAGAGAAATGACAGAGGAGTTTTATGCGAATACGCATACGCCACAGTCTTCAATTCCGACTCACAAGGCTGACTTCAACCGTTTTAGGTTAGCTCTACCTAGTAAATCAGTAATTAGTAAATATTTTTGCATGTATAATTTCTCGTTTTGCTAAAATGCCTTGATGCTGTTCATTTTAATTAAGACCTTCAGCACGACTGGCACCCCAACGAAGACGGATCTCTAAGCAAAGACCTAAAGACCTGAGGCGAATGTTTTGTCTGGAAGAAATGTCGGGTGGGGGGGGGGGCGGGGGACTAGTTGGTGTCAGAAGCTTGAGTACGCCGCCCTCCCGTACACGCACAGTGCGTACTCGCTTCTCGCTCCTTGCCGCTGACGGCAAACCCCTGCGACCTTTAAACATGCCAGGCCCCTGTTTGCTGTCCTACAAGCCGATCTGAGGCGAGATGGTGTAACCACAAACAGCGCTTCATGCACAATCGGCAAATATTTACAAGTGAAAGGGGTGGGCGAGTGTGGGTATCATACACATTTCAGTAATAGGAGAGACTAGTGTGAACTCGGTCCTCGAGTAAATATTGCTGTCATTGGAAAGTGAAGGGCGCTCGCAGCATGCACGGACACCCCTCCCCCCTTTAGTTGTTCACTCCCCTCCCCCCTCCATACCCACACCCACATACAGCACAACCACCACCATCCCTGCCTTGTCTTGCGCACACGCGTCTGGCACGCGGCTGTGACTACGTCTGTGGGTGCATGCTTGTAGGCGGAGGAAGACAGAGAAGCGGAGCAAAAAGAGAGATATGATATCCATGAGTGGAGAGAAAGAAGCAGTGACACGAGAATGCGCTCATCCTTATCGTTAAAGAAAAATCTGTTGAAACGTCTTTCTACATTCTTCGACGTTGACTTCTTGACGGGCAGGGATCACAGCAGACGGATAAGTGGTGCAACAAACTTTCCGTTTTTGCCTGCGAATTTAGAAATTATTCACATAACTAACTAGCTCAGCTGGGGGTAGGAGGAGGTGTGGTGGAAGAAAAGAGATCTTAGGGCTGTTATTATCTTTTGTTTTGTCGTTTCTGCATCTTTCACGTTTACGGTGACAATATGAAGTGGCGGGTTTTCCCTTTCAGAACATCATGCACGTGCTGTAATTTAGACTGTCAGACATTTGTTACTAGACATACAATTTTTTTTCTAATTATTTGAGCTCCGCTTTTTTTAAAACAGTTTTTCAATGAGCTTCCAAAGAAGCCTGTTCTTGTAGAAACTCTTGTTCCATTTATCACGCTGCAAATGTTATACAGCTCGGATACTTAACGCTCTCTCAACTTAACGTCTCTAAAGGACAAGGAGGGGGGGTGGATGTTGGAAAAGGGAGGGGAAGCAATAGAAGTGGGGGGGGGGCACATGTTTGTAAATGTAAAACTAGGTGTTAAGTGCGTGAAGAGAAAAAAGCATATATATATATATATAATCAGTAATCCACATTTTATTTGAATCCGTGTATGTTAGACGGTAATGGTTGTTTTTGTGACGCAGACGTTGTTGGAACTGTGTTTTGAAGATACAGGTATTTACGCATCTAACCATTCTCTAGGTCCAGTTTAACATGCTGAGACATTGAGACAAAACCAGTTGCTGTCAGTGTGAGTTAGAGATAGTATTAGGACAAGTGCTTGGATAGCAGAACATAGTTTTTTATTCATTTTACTTCTGATGACTTTTTCTTCTGATTGTGGCCAATTGTACGGTTTGAGATGAACTGTTTTATGGAACACCACTGGAAAGGGAGGTGCCTCAGCCGGTTGCATGCAGTTTGAAAGCCTGCAGGGTGTCATTATTCACCTGCAGCTGTTTCTTCTTTCAAGCATTTCTTAAACTGGGGCGTTCAGCAACAACAAAAACGGTGATTTGAGAAAGTGCTTGTGTGCTGTGCATCCGTGTTGAATTTGCAAATGCATGTAGTCGAAATACATAAAAACTTATTTGCTGCGTACATACATCACAACTACCGACCCTTTTTACCTGTCGAGAACTAGAGACGGGGGCGGGGAGAGGGATAAGGAAGAGAGAAACATGCAGGTAAATAAAGTCTGGCAGACACTCACACAGTGCCAGAAATTAATTTTTAAAGCGTGTTTGCTTATGCATTGATGTATTTTATGTCGTCTGAGATGTTTCGATGCAAAGATATGTAAAAAGTCAGTTTAAAACCTACGCGCGTAACTGGCGTCCGTTCTGTCTGAAGACAATTCAGACAGATGACTGGTGTGAATAAAGAGGAGCCAGGTGTAGCCGGTTATAGACGTTAAGGTAGTAGCACTGTAGAAGACTTTAACGTTTTGATTCTTTTATCTACAGGAAGTGCAGGCTAGAAGGAGATCTTCTAAAGCGTCCAAATGGGCCCAGCGAAATTCAGTACTCCATGCTTCAAGATTGCGGCGGCATCGAGAATGGCGTCATCACACCAACCGACATGTTGTCTTTCGCACGCCAGGTTGCCATGGCAATGGTCAGTTCACAGCCCTGGATTTGTGTGTGTGTGTTGTGTGCGTGCATGTGTGTGTGTGTGTGTGTGTGTGTGTGTGTGTGTGTGTGTGTGTGTGTGTGTGTGTGTGTGTGTGTGTGTGTGTGTGTGCCTTTCTCGAGGTTGTCCTCTGTCTCTTTATTCTTCTCTCCTTGTCTGTCAATTGTTGAATTAAAAACAGTCCACAACATGTCCTTTACATGGGAACAAAATGGCGAAGCCACTTCTCGGAATGACGATGAAACTCTAAGTTAAACTCTTGCTGTCTCACATTCTTTCGTCTTTAAATATGACTAGCCCTTCCCAGCTAGAACTGGGAGGAAACTAGTTAATATATTTAGTGTGTACACCAAATGTTTCACCTTGTCATTGTTAGCAAACAATGGATCTCAAACTTTAAAATAATAAACACCACAATTTAGTAGCCCTTTGACCCTCATTTGGTCATTTAGAAACGAGAATGATTAACAAAGTCGGAACTATCAAACTGTTGCCGACGATGGAATCGGATTGAAAACTTTCACATGAATGCGCGCTTAACGAAGAAGATATTTTGTATTCAATGCTATAAAATTCTACTCAAAAGGAAAGAAAGATGGTGGGCTGCATTAAGGCTCCCAGGACAACCAGGACATGCGAGTGTGAAAATAAAATGTATTAGATCTAAAACGTAGAAAGTTTGGATGTTTTGAAGCAAAACTAATAAACAACGTTGTGTAAAGCAAAGTTAGTAAACATATAGCAACAATTTTTACGATGTTGCTGCTAACATGCTAATGTCAGCTTCCGGTGCAAGCGACAACTGCGCAAGCGTGTTGATTGAATTAATGAGAGTTTAAGTGCGGTGGGCTAAGTCCATTAAAGAAAACCGGCGACTGAAGTCGCAAAGTAGGAAAACTTCCGTGAATTAAAAGTTTGATTTAATACGGCGAGGGTTTTAAGGATTTTCGAAAACAGATAAGGAATTCATTTCCAGCCCAGCAGAGTATTAGAAACCCATCACCCTTAAATACAAAGGCATCAATTTTATGTTTATATCTAATCTAAACTGTCGAGGGGAGCTTGAAACAGCGTCAGCAAATGGTAGACATCAAACACTGTAGTTATCAGATTTGATATTTATATCAAAACTTTTATCTGTTCCAGCCTTACTCTGCTCTCTTCGCTCTGACAAACCACATTTAGACTATCTGTGATTCATTACACCTTTTAAAAAAAATAGGGAAGGGGGGAAAGGAAGACGAATTAGAGAGTGTTTTGCGTCTGCGGGGCAGGAGTTCAGAGCTGCCATAAATGTTCACAGTCGCAGCACTCAACATAAACATTATAGGACTGTGACGATTGAACTCTACTCAGCGTGAAGCAAAAATACTGAACTTTCAGAGCTATCTGGGAGGGAGAATAAAAAAAAAACAGGAACGAGAGAGAGAGAATCAGAGAGAGAGAGAGAGAGACACAAAACAGTCCGTCTTTTGTTTTTTGCAAAAAGTTTTGGCAGATAAAATTGATAACCATCCTCACTTCGACACCTGTGTGGAAGTTGCTCAGCTCGAATCCATGAACAGAAGAAATATGCCCCCACTGCTTTTCATGGCAAGCGACGGAGGATGTGAAAATGTGGGAGAGTAACTACTAGAGACAGGGGTGGGGGGTGGTGGAGTGGTGTGTCGGTTTGGGGTAATGGAGGGATCGCAGCGGTACGTACCTCCACCCCCACCCCACCCCCATAATCATTACTTTTGTCGGGTCCCACGGAACGACTTGAAGCTGTGCCTCGTCAGTCTGTCAGCCAGGACGTGCAGCTGTTCGTTCAGGTCTGCTATCCTTGATCAGCGGTTACTTTGCCAGAAGAGGTGCTGATAGGTCAAACTCCCTTCCTTTTAAGGTTAGCCATTTAAGGCTAGCTCTTCAAGCCGGTCCCTCCGTGGACGTAAACTTTTCCTGGTTCTTGGATTAAACCGCGGGTCGCAGAATTTCTCCGCCACCCGCGACCTTTAGGTTCCTGTGGCTTTGATGGCGTCCCAGTAATGGAGCAGACAGATGTTTGGTGGCGGGTCCTTCGCCCAGTCAGCGCCGTTGAAAGATTGGTACAAAGATCAACAATAACTGTGTTTTACTTGGGACGTGAATAATTTCCAAGATTGGACAGACTTCAACAACAACGGTAGCAACAACAAAGTCCAAATTTTTAAGAAAACCCCAACAAATCAGTATTCTTTAGTGTCGATACCTATTTTTCTGAAGGGTGGCTACACAGTGCAATATCATCCTTTGTAATTAGCGATGTGTTTTAAAGATTTATTTTAAAATGAAACAACAACAAAAACAACAAAAAATTCACGTCTTTGTATTTCGTCTAGACATATTTATAGCATGTCAAAGGATTTGGTGGAGACTAGAAGTCAGCAACTGGCTGGTTAAGGACGTACTGTGCGCGGAGCAAACCAACTTCTCCAAAGTTATGAGGCACAGTGGTGCCTTGACACTTGTACGGTGTTATGAGGCACAGTGGTACCTTGACACTTGTACGGTGTTATGAGGCACAGTGGTACCTTGACACTTGCAGTATTATGAGATACAGTGGCACCTTGACACTTGCACTGTGACCTGTATGAGATGTCATGCCTACTCGTGACGCATCGAGATGAAAAAAAAAGGAAAAACGTCCCGTTGTACGTCGATTTTAAGCAGGTAAAACCAGTCCTGTGAAGTGTTCACGATCTCGAGTTTTTTTTTACGTATATATATATACACGTACATACAATATGGTCATCACGGTACCAAAGAAACTTTCTAGTGCTAAAAGGTAAGAAAAGAAGAAAACAGTAAGAACAAGTATTGAATTTAAAAAAAAAACTATTGTCAAGTGTGAGAGTGGCATACATTTTTTCTCAATATGCCATTCGGTATGGTATGGTATGGTATGGTTAGGTCAATGACCTCAACAATACTGAAACATCAAGAGCTCATTAAAGTAGCTGATGTCGCAAAAAGAGTAAAAGCAGTAACAAAGTAAAGGTCTCAACTCTCAAGTAATAGAAGAAAATAAGAAGT
Organism: Marisa cornuarietis; assembly: GCA_004794655.1. Classification (NCBI taxonomy): domain Eukaryota; kingdom Metazoa; phylum Mollusca; class Gastropoda; order Architaenioglossa; family Ampullariidae; genus Marisa; species Marisa cornuarietis. The sequence goes on from SMMW01000001.1 coordinate 2,563,664, forward strand.
TGTATTTGGTGTGGAGGAATGAAAAGAAGATAACAGGAAACAGTTTGTATGGGACAGAGGACTTTGATGTGCACCAACACAGTGGGAAGGACTCGGGTGTACTGATTCAGGCGTTTGTCGCCACAGGATCTGGATACAGCGGAAAATATCTCCAACAATAGAGAAAGTCCCATAACAAGACTCTTACGTGGGTAAAAAGGCAGCATTCAATGAAATTCGACACAGGGAAGACACGGTCTAGTAAAAAAAAAATCTTAAAATTTACTTTATTATAGCCAGTTACAGTAGCCAGGTCACAGGAAACTTTGAAGACTTCTCCGCCTTTACCTGCCGCTTCACATGTGCAGGTGGGCTTCACGAGTGACATCCCCATAGCAATCCGCTTCGCTTGGCGATTATTTCTTTTTCTTAACATCCCTGACAGTGAGCAGTGCCATTTCTAGAAGTCGAGTCTCTTTGATGGCGCAGCTAGTCAGATGCGACGTAGCCAGAAGTAATTATTGTGATCGTGAAAGCGTTGCAAGGGAGGTTAGTGAAGACCATCAGGAATAGTCAGCCGGTGAGGAATTACGTAAGCTGCTCGTACCTGCCTCTCGAAGGGGGGGGGGGAGTAAAGTTGGTGGCGGCAGAGCGGAATAAACAGGCGGTGTTTCCCGAAAATATCCCAGCTCCCACAACAGCAATAAGAAAAATTATTTTTTCCAGGCGGGAAGTGTTGATGATATACACTTCATTTTATAGTCTCACATTTTATTTCGTCTATCAACAAAATGAAATGGGTGGAACACGGACCCTAGAGTAAAAAAAACAAACAACAAAAACAAGGTCGTTTAAGATGGCACAGGCATATTCATGCATACACGAGCTCTTGATTTAATTAACAAACAGTTCGTCTAGCAGCGATGTCGGCAGCAGAGCGAGTTGCTGTCAGTACGCACCGCTGAGCAGTTGTACAAAGCAAAGCCCGTAGGCCTGCAAGCTGAGAACTTTTTACTGGCACCTCCGCCAAGACAAGCAGCCAGAAGCTTCAGGCCCAGAGTTCCTGGGACTCTTTACTCACCTGTTTGGAATCTTGATGCTCAAACCAGAAAAAAGTCTAGATTATTAAAAAAAAACACAAACTCAGAAGACTTACGTTTTGTTGTACAGCGTTGGGCGCGGGTATTCAACTACCTGTTCCATCTAGACAGCAAAAGTTATCTCTTTTTTTTTTATCTACGAAAGACATTTTTGAAGATTAACTGTGTCTGTGTAGCGAACTTAATGGCATTTCGTGACGAAGTTTTCCTGTGCTAAGAGGTTTTCCTGATCATTTCTCAGCGCGCCATTTTCCTTGCACGTCACCAAGGGACAACTGATTTTTGTACGTTATTTTCAAAACAGACGATTTTCCTTGAAATTTATTGCATTTTGAAAGCATAATGGTTTTGTAGCACGGAGAGTTCTTCGATTTAGAGAACTTGGAAACAAGAAATGCACAGGGAAGAGAAAAAGAAGATATAGTAGAATACACATTGCAATTTCCTTTTTTTTCTTTTTGGCTCTTTAGCAAGAACAGAGTACGGGAGAAATCTGAACCCTACTGATGTATGTTTGGTTTGCTCGTCTTTAGTACGACTGCAGCGTGACCCGTGCTGATCTCACCCACAAATGGCAGGTGATTGTGCGAACAAAAAAAAGTGGCATTGTTGGCACTGTCCTCGTGTTTCGTACTGCAGTTGTGTTGCTTGTACATAGTCCTCGCCTGGGGGTCTGGCGGCATTTTTAGGAGCACTAGGACTTGACTGGCACCCTCAAGACGCCCCTCTGTCTATCTGCCAGCTTTCCCTTACTATGCCTTAGGAGCTGGAGAGTTTATGGATCGTTGATCGACCTTGTAGAGATACATGTATGGCTGTGCATGCAGACGTCTGTTACGATGTATAATGTTCGGGTGCCAGACTATTTCTTTTACTCCAAATTATTTTAATAATATAATCAACTCATTTTTCTTTTTTCGCCCATTCTCTCTGTCTGCCTCTCTGCTTCTTCCTGTCATCCGTGATATAACCTTAGTTGCTGGCACGGCGTTAAACATAACCAACCAACCGCTTCCTGCCGTCTATGTGTGGGTGACTAAAAACAAATATCTCGATAGTAGGCACGCAGGAGCATCAGGATTTGTGCGGGATGTAGCAACCAGGGGCCAGTTGCACAACACGTTTCTAAGCCTTAAAACTGTTCTAAAGAAGCAAAATCTCTTCTTAGCCATTGTGATGCATTGCAGAAAAACATTAAAAAATGTACTGACAGGACGAAAGTCAGACTTAAACAACTTTATCTTACTTGAAGCAGTCTTAGTTTTAAAAATTCTAAAATTGCGGCGTGCACTTTAAACTAATTATCTAAAAAGAGTTAAGGTCTAAAAGTGTTTAAAATTAGAAATGTGTTGTGCAACTGGCCCTAGGAATTTATTCATGCTGTGGCATCGGGATTTATGCCTGATGTAGTACAAGGATTCATGCGTGCGCATTTTATTTGCTTGTGTTGTTAAAATTAAACCCCACTGCAAAAAGAGGGTAGTAAGCCACAAAGCACGCTACATTGAAAGGGTGGTCCCAAACCTTTGTCTTTTGTAATATACTGCGTTAACGTAAATAACACGTTTGTCAAAACAGAATTCTCTTCTGTAATAATTGAATGTTCTCATGTTTGGTATTTAAACAAGAGCAACGTATTTTGATTCAGCATTGTCTTAATTAATAGCAATTACTGGCTAAAACTTATGTTTTATTTGTCTTCTACAAAACGAACAAGTCTTTTAACTGAGGGAGATCGTTAGCAGGGGGACTGGTGGTTTGTCCTGTCTCCAGCAACTGTCATCACGACACTCCTAAAATTTGACCAAATAATAATACGTGCCAGTTCAAAGCGAGAAGCTATGTACAGCATTCTTAAGCAGATTTCCTCGTTAAATTATAGAATTTTTATTGTTGAAAAAATGTTTTTATTTAGGGTAGATTCATTCATTCATTCATTGACTGGTACCGATCATTAGGGGAGCACATTGATAGGCACAGTAGCTGAGAAGGCCCACTACTCATGTCTGTCTTGGGCGATGGTGAGCCGTTGCCAGCGACCATGACTTCGATCATGTCGTCTGCAAAGCCTAGGTTGCAACTCGGCCTCTCATCGATGGAAGATGAAGCGCTCAGACTACGATTTAGTCGAAACATTTTTCTTTTGTTTGTTTTGGTTTGTCATCAATCTCTGAAACCTTTCTCGTTTAGTGTCGTTTTGGTTTCCCGCGGATTTATGGGGAAATAAGTAGCTCTTCAGCATGAAAATAAACCCCCCAGAGGTGGCGCAGGTGGTGGGAGCCACCTGTGTATGGCGGCGGAATGGCCATAGTTGATCGTTTTGATACCTGACTGTGTTGGTCTGATATAAACCCAGGTAAAGACCAAGGTAACAAGCAATAAGAGTTAGATTCCACAGATTTCTGAGACTAGGAAAACACCAAAGTGCTCTTCGGACTTTACTTGTGGAACTCGGTGTTTCCCCGATCGGTGCTTATAACATGGAAGAAAATGCGAATTGGAACACCTGCACAGCCACTCATTGGGATGTGGAGTCACATGAAGAGCACAGCCACCCAGTGCAAGACCGTGTGGAAAGCATCGCCCCTCGAGGTGTAGTTCGAAGATTTTCTTTGTCGTGAGGGCTTACTCTTGACTTGGGTGTCTGGCGATGCTTAAAAGAGTGAAATGATCATATGGTGTCTCCGAAAGATCAAAACAAATTGAAGCTATCCCACACTATTGCAGTTGCAGCTCATTACCAAAGCGAGTTAAAATGCTGATAGCGTAGAGAGGCACTGAGCGGTCTGTAAATATCACACCTTTGTAGGCCTTTAACTGCCGTGCTTGTTCATGAATTGCCGTGTATTCAAGCCATACTCGTACCTGTACATGGACACTGATTTTTCCGTCTCTGATGGAGGGAACCGAGGGGAAAGGGCAATTATGGACTACTACGTGTGAGTGGGTATTATATAGATTACGTGCTGGCAATTATACACTGGGTGATGGTAAGTATTATAGAAGGAATGCAGGTGGAAATCGTAGACTGGGTGCTAGCAGGTATTATGACGGGATGAAGGCGGGTGTTGTAGACTAGGTCTGGCAAGTATTTCAGACTGGGTGCAGACAGATATTATAGACTTTGTGCATGTGGGTATTATAGTTGGGGTGCTGGCGATACTACACGTAAGCTCCATGCGCGTATTGTAGACGGGGTGCGAGGGTGAACGTATGTGCGTGCGTGCGTGCGTGCGTGTGTGTTTCTGTCTGTGTGTGCGTGGTTTTGTGCAGATGCTTACACCCGATGAACTGCACGTGCGTAAGACAGACAACACGTGCATAGCCACAAAGGTGCGTGCACCGCGCGTGATGTATATACTTGCCGCACACTTTTCTCTGCCACTCACTGCTCGTAATGTTGCATTCCGACCGACTTCGCAAACACCATCAACATTATCGCCCCTTCCTTCATGTTCTTCCCATTTTTGTTCACTGCTCATTCGAGTTGCTCATTACTTGATATAGACCTAAAGCCCTCTCTGTTAGGCGTCAAAGCTGGATACAAATTCTGCATTCCCTATTTTGCCTGTTAAGAAAATATAAACGGATCAAAGAAAAGAAAGTTAATATCTTAAACAAATTTCACTCGATAGCTCCATTTTAAACCAGCGAAATTTTATTGTGGCAAATGGAGAAATCTACATAGAATGTGATGATTATAAGTATTAGAGACTGGAGAAATACCAAGAAATAAAATTTGATAAAATGTGATTTTATGTAGGGTGAACATTTCGATGAATGTTATAAGAGAAGCTTGTCACAAATCAAAGTTATGAAGTTTCACAAGACTGCTGGAGTGTGAAGAATCCAGTATAATCAGATAAAAATGAAAAAAAAGAGTGTATGTCAAGAGAAAATAAAGAAGTCAAACCCGCTTCATAAGACTGAAAGTGAAGAAGCCGGTGGCGGCGGAATGGCCATAAGGTGAAAAAAATTGCAGCTTGTATTCAGAACTAACATGAGAAACGATTCAGTCGCTGCTTAACGGAGGTAACAGCATTTGGTAAAACATTTGTAGCACTTGTACAAAAGAGAAATTACTTAAAGGGGGTGGGGTGGGTAATTACGCGTTCAAAGAAAGGGAACAGATCATACAGAAAAGAGATTAGAGCGGGATTGGTTACAGTAAAACTAGGGTGAGTGAGAAACTGAAGGAAAGAGCTAGAGATTATCGGAGTGTTACGACCAGAAACAGGCGTAGGTAGGGAGAGAAGACTGTTGTAGAGAAAATGAGAAAACGTTGAGAATAGTTTTGATCTCCTGCTGTCTCACATATTCAGTTGAAATGAGCTGGACGAAGAGCATAGATCCACCACCACCCTGTTTGCGGGATATGGGGTGGGGTGCGGGTTTTGTGCATGCAAAATAGTCACGCATGACGTGACTGCATCTGTCCTTTACAGCACGACAAAAGCAGCGCTGCATCTTAATCAGTTCGTCCCATCATTTTTGTGTACGTCTGTCAGGTCGGAAAACGAGATCCTATCTAAGCGTTGGGGATGATGGATGGGGGGATAGTAAAGGGGGAGCCATCTCCATATGGTGCAAGGCTCTCGAAAGAGCCTCTAGCAGCCCTTCATTCCAAGACCTTGAGTTATAGTTTCCGAAGCTGGAAAGATCAGAATAAAGCACAACATTCCTTTTTTCAAAGTGTCATCAGCTAAGTTTGGACTGAGGTACATTTATCAGCCATGTCACCCGGAACTCTCTTCGTTGTGTGAAAATATTTCTTCCGTACTTGCCTTCCCTCTTCCATCCCACTCTGCCTCACTTTTTTTTCCTACCTTCCGTATTCGTGTATGTGTCTTCCCCACACCCGCTTTTACATTTTACGAACGTCGTCACGTGTCATCATCACGTGCGTCTGCGAGAGACACGTGACCGCACTCAGATTATGTCCGCTCGCAGTTTTGATCTGAAGGTGAGCTAGTGCTATGTTTGATGGCGTGTCACTAGCGACGCCACCTGAACGTGATGGAGCAGCAAGAGTGGAGAGGAAGGACTGAACGCCTACCAGCAGCAAGGTGAAATTTACTGCCTGCAAAGTCGGGGCGCACATATTTCACACAGTGCTTTGAGGCAATGTTGCCATTTTGCATCAGAGGCGGTGCCTGACCACCCACCTCCCCTCCCCTCCCCTGGCTCCTTCCCCAACCCCATGTCTACCGAAATCACGACAGAAGCTGATTACGCTGCTACAGTTTCTCACATCACAAACGTTGCCGTTGCCTTTTTTTGGTGTTGATGTTGTGGGAAAACATGGTGGATGTTGTTGGTGGTGTTGGACTCGTAGCTACAAGTTAAGCAGTCATCACGTGACCTTTAATGGTAACTGGCGCTCCGTGCAAGCTCTTCCTTTCGATGCGACCTTTGACCGCTTGCAGCTTCTCCTTTCAATCTTACGACGCATCGAGTTGGTCTTTTATGTAGAGCTGACGTCACACACACACACACACACACACACACACGTTAAACAGATCTTTGTAATCACACACACACACACACACACACACACACACACACACACACACACACACACACACACACACAGAATGCTGACGTTATACATAGACCTATGTAATCCTATATATGAAAACGGCATTAACGGCAAAACGAGTGAAGCCCTAATCAGCGATCAGGGATTTTTTTCCAAGAACTGTGGTAATACAACTGCCTTAGCCAACTTCCAAATCAGGAGAAAAGTTCTGAGGCACTCTCTTACATTAAGACAGTGACTCCAAAGGTGGGGTGTCAAAAGGGCCACTCCCATTATAATCACAAGACGGGAAGATCAAGCAGTGCGAAGCATCAACGTACATCTTCGAATCATGACGCTTTTGCTTCCACTAATAATGCATATAGTCATTAACACTAAATAATTATTAGCAATATAGTCGTTTACAATGCCATCGAAGGGTAGCACCCAGTTTGACCCGATCTCAGCCACATCGACGGCTACGGTCAGCAGCACTAACGGACATGAAGACTGGTCTGAGAGAGCAGTTCTTTATTCCTTCTGACAGGAAACCAGCTGTTACAAGCCCTTACAATTACACCGCTTACCTGGGCTGCCAATTATCCGCGTGCTGTTCTGCAATATATTTATGCCGTTTAATTATTTGAGGCTGACTGGCGGTAGAGGCTGACAGGAAGCAGGGAGAGTTATCGGAACTTTAGAGACGATGCCAGCTGGGAGGCTCGCAGGTGTTCGTACCTGTGATGACGAGTTGGGTGCGTCGCTCTGTTTTTCCTTTCGCAACACCACATGAGTCGGAAATGCAAGTGTTCCACTGAGACTTCCAAAAAAAAAATGTAAAGAAACATTATGCTCATGAGCCGCGCGAAAGTTTTTGACAGCAAATTTCTAGGATTGGAGTGTGTTATATGAGGAAAGTGTTTTAATGGATTCGTAGAATTAGCCGCCCTTTTACTCACCTTTTCAACCTCAATGCCATTTCGAAGTTGTGTGCGCTATTGCGGCTAAACTTTTCAGTTTGAAAATAATCGATCTGATTTATCCATTACTCTGAAGTATCACCTGTGTGTGTGGACAGTGATCCAGTGTTTCAAAACTAGGTTCTCCATCCATTCTTCAGCATTTTTTCTGAGTACGTCTACCCCAACCCCAATCCCCTGCCTCAGACTTCGCTCGCTTTCGATTTGACCTTCTTTCATGCTCTCAAATGTTTCTTATCCGGAGATGAGATGATGATGATGATGATGATGATGATGATGATGATGATGATGATGATGATGATGATGATGATGATGATGATGTGACGTAAAGTTTATGCTTTGTTACATCTAGCCCTCGATCTAAAAAATAATTACTGCACTTCATTACTAGAAAACAAAGGCACTAAAGTAATAAGAGGTAAAATTAGATTGCATGTACAAAGATAGCTGTTGATATCTTATTGACCGGGAAGTTTTTATTTCGAATAATCAATGCTCCATATGGTATATTTTACCTTTCTTTCTACGGGGTAAGTAATGGCTAAGATTTGTTTACGCTGAAGGGAATCTGTAAGCGAGTAAAGGCTTTGAATGGTTTTGAAGTTCTGATGAAGACTAAATCCCGTTTTGCTAGAAGTGTGAATGAAGGCTGCTCCACAGAAACGCTACCTCAGTATTTCAGGCTCGTCTTGAATAAACTGATTCTTGATATGGAAATACTGAAGTGGAGGGACCTTCTTCCCTTTTTTTGGTGGAAAATGGTATAGAAAGTCTAGGAGACATTTTGCCTGTTAGTATTTTATAGAGGAACATACTTTTGTTGATTTTTAGTTTGTTAGTAGCAGGACCCATAGCGATCGGAAATCATGAAGCTATATTTTCATATCTTTGATTGTAGTAGCCCCCGTTTGAGAGAGAAAGAGTGAAGGAAACAACAGGTTAGTAGTAGACTGTGTTTAGGATTACTGCTCATAGAAAAATGTTTTGTTAACGTAAGTCTGTTTGTTACTGCTTATGTTGCTGCAGCCTCCTCTAATACCTCTTTCATTGCTGTGCATGAGCATCTCTCACAGGTACACTTCGCACAAGCACACAAGTACTTATTTCCTCACTGCACAATACGTCGCAAAGCCTCAAGGATCATGTCTACGTAACTGTACACTGTGCAGGATTATGTTTCACAGGATACATGTGTATATAATTGCATAATGTGCAGGAATATATCGCACAGGATACATATTGTGCACCTAACTGCACACTGTGCATGAATATTTCACACAGAAACCACGTGTACGTAGCTGCACATTGTTAGGAATATATTGCACAGGTGCTCATGTACTTATTTCCTCACTGTGCAGAAACATGTCACACAGGTGCTCGTGCACTTATTTGCACACTGTGCAGGAATATGTCACACAGGTGCTCATGTACTTATTTCCTTACTGTGCAGGAATATGTGACACAGGTGCTCATGTACTTATTTCCTTACTGTGCAGAAACATGTCACACAGGTGCTCATGTACTTATTTCCTTACTGTGCAGGAGTACCTCGCAGAGAAAAAGTACGTGCATCGAGATTTGGCGGCGCGCAACGTGTTGTTGCACTACAACAAAGTGGTCAAGGTGTGCGACTTTGGCCTGTCACGTGACATCTTTAACGATAACCAGTACAAGAAACTGACCAACGGCAAGCTGCCGCTCAAGTGGATGGCCATCGAGTCCCTCAGAGACCGCGTGTTCACCACTCAGTCAGATGTGTGGTCGTTTGGTATTCTCCTGTGGGAGATTGTCACTATGGGTATGTTCCTTTAGACCATTTTCTCTGTGTATGTATTTATGTGAATTTTAAGTCAGCCTTCTCATCCAAAGTTAGAATAATTATTTTAATGGAAAGCTTACCTTCCGACAAAATTTAAAGAGATGTAAGATTTTTCTTCTTTCCGACCTTATGTTACGTAATCTGATGTATTTCTTCATTATTTTTCTCTGCAGGAGCTTCTCCGTACCCTAACATAGCTCTTGCAGACCTATATTACGTATTGTCAAACAACTACAGGATGGACAAGCCCAGCAATTGCTCTAATGAACTGTAAGTTTTTCTGGTTTTTATATTAGTGTGTTTATATGCTTGATAACTGTTAAACTTTTCTAGATTCAGGCATAGTATGATTTTTTTTAAAGAGTAATGCATGTCCTTTATTCGCAAGAAAGGGTTTATTATCAAAGAGCAAATGTAGGCCTTGATTTATAAAGGTCAAATTAGTTCCGTCCCTTAGCCAAGGTGCATACTAAAGGGGTTTACTTCCTACAGAGGAGTTGTTTTGACAGCAGATGATGGGGTCTGGTACACAACACGCTTTTAAGGGTTTCCTGCATGATTAACATGAAGTGGGCAGCTGAGCTCCTTATATTTGATGATTATTTTCACTGACTTCTATTGATAAGCTAGCCGTCTAGCGACTGAAGACGTTGTGCCTCTGGTTCCAAGAGGGGAGAGTGTTATTCACGTTCGTGTTTGAAAGGGCAATTGCTGATAGATCATTGATCGAACAAGCAGATTGCTGTGCCAGAAATCAATCTAACCCCGCCTCCTCTCTTTCCCTTCTACATAGGTACGCCATGATGCGAAGCTGCTGGATGGAAGAGCCTCTGGACCGCCCCTCCTTCACGGAACTGCGTGAGCAGCTGGAAGAGCTCATGTCGGAGGACAGAGACTACCTTGTTCTGGAGGACATTGACGTCCCGTTGTCTGCTTCCGAATCTTCATCCAATCCCACGGTTCCAGAGCTGTTCTCTGGCGAGCTGTGTCCCTCCCCCTCGGCAGTAAAGACTGTGTCGGCTTCCTCGTCTGGATCTGGATCTTCAGCCTCGGCCGCGGCGTCTGCAGCGCCCCCCGGTTTCCTCCGACAGGGACCTCCCATACGGAGGCTCCCCATGACGATCGATGTGTGCATTCACCAGAAATCCACGGAACGCTTAATGCGACCCAGCGAGAGTGACTCCAGCCCTTAGGAGGATACACAATGAATACGTCATTGGTGGTAGGGACCGGTCGGGGGACATCAGGAACAAGAGATGAATATTGTTTTGTTGAGGTTGTGCTGTAATTCTCTACCCACTGGGATCTAATGTACCTTCAGTGATAACAGAAAAACAGGAATGGTTGGATTTTGTTATCAGTGGAGAAAGTTTATAGGACTTGCCATTTATTCAAGGATTGTAACAGATTTAAGTGCGGCCAAGGCACTAACATTGACATAAACTTACACCTGGGCTGCGCTTGTGAGTTATTTATTTCGAAAGTGTGCAGAAAACTTTTTTACAGCAGTATGGTACTCAGTCATGATAAGCTCTTTTTATAATCTTTAGAATATTAAGGTTGCCTTGCTTGCCAGCTTCAACGATGGTCAAGCTTTCACTCCTGCCGTGTCGTTACCGAGAACTTTCTATCTATAGTGTGGAAAAAGTAAGTGGTGACTTCATGTGTTGCTTTACTGATACCAATGAACGGTTTGTATAGAATTCTATCCTGCTCCAAAAAGACCTACCACGCTGATTGAAATCCCCGGAAGTAATGACTCGGGGCAAAGGATATCTACATCTAAGCCAATGAGCGCTTAGTTTGTTCATGATAACAGAGAATAGTTACACATTCTCTTTGTTTCGTACATCTTTATGTTTGTATTTTGCACATCTTATGCTTGCGTCTGTATTACAAATGAGCAGGACTGACCTTGAACTCTGCATAGGGATCAGCCCAGACAAATAAACCACCTTCAAAAGGCGTCTAACTTCATATTAACAGTTTCTCGTCAATCACTCCGAACAGTGAATTTAGTACTGTCGTCAACAAAGTTTATCAGGAACAAAAATCGAATAACGTAAAAACAAAATGCCGCATGAGAACTGCAGAAAAGCCGACAATAAACTTCGATACTGACGTACCAAACTACCTTTGGTTCCTGTGTCAACGGTAGACTTAACGTCAAGACATTGCCTCGGAAATCGCCTTCATGTCTGTTCAGAAGACAAAAGATATTCAGGAAGCCACGTATTTTCTGAGTACAACGGATGCTGCAAGCAAAACACACAAGAAAACAGTTTTGGAATCTATGTCTACCCGAAAACAGTGAGACAGCCATTTGGAAAACATTTCATCCGTGTTTTCAACTTCCAGCAGAGGTATCTCGGGAAGCAGAAAACGTTTTGTGCATTTCCACGAGAAAGGCACATTTAAACAAGAGAGGCGACAATAGAGAACAGATTAGGTGTCAAAGTTAGCCAGTGTTTTATTAAAAAGCTAAAACGGTGTAGTTCACTGTATGCTGCCTTTCTCTCCGATGAATATCCTAGGGTGGGAAAATAACCTTTTGCCGGTTATGTCATAGCTTCTTTGTCTTCATTGCAGCATTTTTGCTTTCAGCCATCAAGATCTCCACCACAACAAACAAAATTGTTCTTTTGTTTGAATTTTTACGGATTTGCTTAGAGTTTAGGGGCAAATAATCGTCCAGAATCTCTGTTTGAGCATTTTTGAACATCCTGCCCACCAAAAACACTATTCCAGATATTTTAAAAAATCTCGTATTTGGTGAATAGAATGCGTGTGATCACCGCTGGCGCTGTTCTGACCACAGAATGGTCTCCTCCAGAGTTTCAGCGTCCTCTCGTCCCGCCTCGCACCCGTATCAAAGTGGTTTTGTTTTAGCGGGCTTTCCATGGTGACTTTTCCATCACGTCAGTCCCATGCTAAAGATTCAACTCTGGGGACCGTCTGCTAACACCCAGCGTTCACCTCACGTCTGAAGCCTGTATACCTAGAGACTTCACGTGCCTGGCCAAGTTCAAAGACCACAGCCGATAAAAGTTCTGGTGATCTACATAAACTTCATGATGCGCGCGGACTGATTATTTGCAACATGAGGCTGGCAGGCTGGCAAACTGGTCAGTCAAAATGGTAGTACATGTAGTTAGCGAAGAGCCGCACAACTGAGAAGGGTGGCTTAGAATGTCGTAGACTGGATAAGCTGCAAGATCACGGGTGGAAAGATTTTTTAACGAGTTTACAAAGATTACGAAAAAATGTTAAATGATTTAAACTGTAGTGACTCAAACATGTGCTTGCCAATGTGAATTTGTTTTAAATTCTGTTGTATTGTTTTTGTATATAGTCTGCAACAATAGCGGTTCGCCAGTCTGTTTCTTTTTCACGAATGGCACTGATTCATTCAGACTGTTGAATAATACCAGTGCTACAGATAATGCTGATTGAAACGTATAGGACACCGCCATCGAAGTCTCCAAACTGCGCAGTTATGTGCAGGTTTGCCTTATACACAAGTATATTTATTCTTCAATCCGAGCCGGCTGGTTCCATGAGCTAACTATGAGTGTCATGAGTGCAAAAGAGTGGACACTATTTTCAGGTGATTTAAATTTGCAGGATGCCATGTGCTGCGTTGACTGCGACTTGGAACGATGTGTTGTGTGATATTTTTTACGTTGACCATATATGTCCATGCTAGGTCCAAATGTTTCTATATATTCTAGACTGGCTACTCAGAAGTAGACACGTCTTGTGGGTTTGTTCCTAGATATATCGATATATAGCACTGAACGTGTCACGGGTGTATATATATTGTAAGCAGAATATTGCATCTAATAACTTTCAAGATTTAAGTGCATATTTTTCAGCGTGCCGCAATGAATTTGTTTTATTCTCGGCCAAACAGTTTTAAATTGATGTAGATCTTAATCTTAGGGGCAATAATTCTCAGAGTACCTCAGCGGGAATCGGAGTATTCATACTTTGCCAACAGCACATCGCTTTTGGTCATATCGGACAGTGATAATTTTCATATCATCAAAACACACATCTGCTCTAGTTATTAGACTAGAGTCTTCCTACGCGCATATCAAAACTATTTTTACCTGCTTCATATTGGGCATGAGGTGGTTCATATGTTACGGGTTTGTTACATCAACGGCAAAGCAAAGATTTAGCGAAGGTGAGGCCTTGCTTTTCTTACATACATACATACATACATTCATACATACATACATACATACATACATACATACATACATACATACATACATACATACATACAAAAACCTCTGAGATCCTGACGAACATCAGCTCGTCTTCTGTGCCTCCACCACTCCCTCACTTTTTCTCGATGCTGCATTTTTAACATTAATTACATACCGCCTTCTTTCTGCCTGCTGTCTTACTAAGGTTTTATTTTCTGACTTTGGAAATTCCACCTTTACTTATAGGTTTTTCAGAATGAGAAATTCGAACACACACTGTTTGATTTATGTATTTATATTACCAGCGTAGTTCACTGCCGATCTGACCCCGCAGAGTTCCCGTCTGTATAGGTTGATGCGATGTAAGAAGGTGCCACTCTCTTTTTTTTTTTTGCCACGTTTGTATCTCTCGCAGTGTTAGCGTTTTATTCGGGTGAATACTATTTTTCTTTACTATAATGCTCAGTCAATACTCTTTGTAATACTCAAATTAACGAAATGAGCGTTTTCAAACTTAACGTACAGTTCCCAATGATAAAAAGTGAAAATGGTGAGAGGTTTATGCTTCTACAGCTTAAGAGTGCAGCTGCAGCCACAAACACGACTGTCAAATTTCAATTGAAAGTAATGGTTCGTGTTCTACCTTACTGTCATTTTAATGTGTTGTCAATACCCGTCCTTGCACCCTTCGGGACTGTTGCTGACATTTCTACATCTGGTTTCCTCTAGCTTGAAGCGCTATGACAATTAAGTGTGTGTGAAGAGCAAGACAGCCTTCTTTGACAGCTATGTGTATAAAGATGACCCGAGTAGCGTTTGCTAGTAGTATAGCTGCTGTGATCAATTTAAGAACAACATCGAAGAAACTCTTGAACTGATGGTTGCTTTTAGTTCTTTCCTGACTTACTAGTGTTAGTTTAAAACAATGTTCGGTACACAACAGATACTTAACTTTTGTGTTGCAAACATTTAAGTTGAATACTCAATCTATACCCCTATCTGCATAAAACTTCCGTAAACAAGACAAAATGCATTGCTTTTCCTCCTATCCTAAGATTAGTGATATTAAAAGTAAGCAGTAGGAAACAGATGTGAATTTCTCTTTACTTCCTTAACCTCTTAAAGTTTAATTAGTGCTGTACTCTTATGAATCTAACGTATTATTTTATTGCTTAATTTCTTTCACCAAACATAAAAAATCTACCGAGTAATTTGTAATTTTCATGGTAAAATAATCACATACGAAATGAGATGTTTCACATCTTAACTATCAACTCCTGTTTGTCCTCTAAATTTGTTTTTCATCTCTACAACGGGTACATAGTTGACATGCCACCCTGTTTCCGTCTCCTGCTTCGTTGTTAGTACCAGAGCAAAATTTGTCTAAACGAACTGCACTAACTGTGTCTCAGGTGGTGTATATAAAACACTACCCCTAACCAAGCCACACCTACCCAGTATTGATCCACTTTTTAAGCTAGTTTTTATTCTTCCGAGTCGCTCCGCTCCCCGTAGCCCTGTCCTTCATTTGTGCCGTTCCCTGCGCCCGTAAGAAAGGCGTGTTCTGTGACTTAAATGTCTCATGATCTACCCGTTAACATGCTTGTGACAGCGGTTTGAATTTGAATAGTATTTAGTAAGCGCTGCTAGCGCCACCACGCATAATCGTTATCACACTGTCGTCCATGTCTAGAGAATGGCGACCTCTGAAATGTAGTCAGCTGTAACCAAATAAAGTCAGACACATAGTGAAGTGTCAAGAGCTAATTATATAAACAAATTAGCTTGTACAAGATTTTGTAAATGACAGTTAACGGGTTTAGAAAAGTGTCAGATAGTAGAGTATTTACGTGGAATTTCCACTTCATGGTGTTCCTTGAGAGTTTAAAACAATCCGACAATCCGCAGATTTTTCTACACTGAAGCTCCTTTGGTTTACGCGTAAATCTTTTCAACCAAACCCCTGAATACTATAGCACAGGACTTGTCAACAGCATCTTACCTCATTTCTTCTTAGTCCTCCCTAAAACAAAAAAGGTACCTCCGCACTCCGTCTGTCATGCATTCGGCTTAATAATTCTTTTCATACCGCCTCACCATCTTTCATCCACAGCTTGCTTCAGCACATCATCTGTTCTCCCGACCTCCTCATGCCTCTCCTCCCCTCTTACCCCCTCCAGCTATAGCTTCTGTACATCGTCTTTTCCTGACACTGCCATATCTTTTGCCTCCTCGTTTACTCAAATTTCATTTCTTCGCATCTTATCACGGTAAGACATCAAATAGTCTACATCTACTACGTTCCCTGATCAACTTGTCCTTCTATCTACACTGTGTTTTCCGCCTGGTTTTTCGTTCTCCTGGTTTAATTTTATTTCTAAACCCTTCGTCACACGACGTTTTACACATGCCTTACCTCCTGAAACACCAGCATCGCCCAGAACAGTATGTGCTTTTTGGAGGAAGAGATTTATCATGACCTACCCGGATTCTTTACTCATTGTCATACTCTTGATTACTTTTACTTAAGTCAGAAAAGTATTAACACTTCTGTGTTCGATTGTTTGCTTTCATACCCTCATGGTCATTTTATCTCCAGCACTTTACTTTAGATGATCAATTAAGTTTTACTCTTTTTTTTTTTACCCAAATACTTTTTTGAAGCAACTTTTTTTAAAGCCACTGTTTTTACAGCAGAAGTTTTCTTGGAGTTTAATCATGTAGCAAATCTGTAAAGTCCTCTCCGCCACCACTAAATCTTTCGCCTGGATTTCAGACAGTAACCGTCAAAGCTCATTATTAACTGTGATTTAATGAATATTTTACTTTATATCGAGTATGACTGAACCTGCCAAACATCCAAAAGCACAGTGTATGAAAGTCATCTCCGGTATAAATACTGGACACACCATACAGGGCACAAATAAAATGTGATCCATTGTGTTCCGCAAGCTTTTAAGAAGATGCGTGTTTTAAGGATTTTTACTTCAGATATTTGCCGTCTACAGAGCTCATGTTTTTCCTTACATACAGACTAGCAAGGTTATCATTCTGATCAGCCTGCTGTCTACAATACAGTCTTATTCTTTTAGAAATGTTAAGTATGCTTTAGTTAGTGAAACTGTCCCTCAGCGAAACGTGAGATCTTGGTGCTAAGCGATATATTTATTTTATCTAGGTATGCCTTTGTACTTTTGTTATTCAAAATACGCCTTTCGTTTGACGATTTTTCGCTGAATGCGGTGATAAGTTGTAATTATTTGTCTTCATTCTTTGCCATGCGACTCATCAGAATAAATTATGTCAATAGCAGATTTCAAATGCTTTCACGAATCCTAGTCGTGACTGACTGCTTTTCAACGATGCGTGAAATCTGAGGTGTTTGGATGATGCGTGTAACAGTAGCAAGTCTAATACGGCACAAGGATTTTAGCTGAGATGTTCACGAGGTAGTGGGTGGTAGAAGTCAAGCTAGGATGCAAAAGAAACACAAGAGGAAACATAAATATCGCATGCCTGCTCACTCTCTCTCTCTCTCTCTCTTGTTTCCTAATATCCTTAATATTTCGACAGCTAAATATAGAGCACATGCAGCCCACACTAAGTGTACGCAATGTTTACTATCTCGGCTAGCGTAGAAGATGTTTGCACTTCGTCTGTACTTTTTTACGGTGAAATCTATGTCATAGTGTCTGTGTACTTTGTAGTGATTCGGCGCATGTAGTAGCAAGGGCGAAAAAGATAAACTTCGTTACCACCTGAATCAGTCTTGCCTGCCAGTGGTGACACACCTGACACTGACATAATATATATTATAAAATCGTCAGCACATTATAAATACAACGATGGCCACTATAGCGCTATTAAAATAGTATTTTAAATATTTTCCATATATATTTACATCTTAAATCTGCGACATGCATTGTGTTTATTTATAAAGAAGTACTAAAGTTGTTGCAAGCTTTAATGACACCGTTCAATGATTGAAGGGAAGTAACTCTAATCAATATTCACCATTGATCAGACGACAGTCGGTCTGCCGCGCTGGGCTCATTTTCGATGAAACCACGTACGTGAAAGACAAGTACGTGAACGTGATGAAACTAAGTGACCGTCTTCAGATGTCCGAAACAGGAAGTACATGATGCTCATTGTTAGGCATTACTACTTCAGCAGAATCAGAAATCAAGATCAGAAACAGTTCATACAGCGAATACCGCATGTCCTGACGTCGAAAGCGAATGTGCCGACACCGACTTTTGAAGGGAATACTACAAAAAGGTATAGTTGCTCCTATGTCTGACATAAGAAAGATGAGGCATTTTTGACTAATAATATTTCGATTTCTGCTAACTATAGGCCATGGCTTTCCTTTCTGTCTACTCTTAAAAGACAGAACCAGGTAGTGCCAATAGGAAGATCAATTTTCTAGATAAACATTGTTATTTAAGTTTAGGGTCAGCGTAATGCACGAACACTAACTGCACTAACTGATGCAACATGGAACCCTGGAATATTTGTCCCTTTTATCGTAGACCAGCTTAGTTTTTAGTTTAAACACTTTAATTGATGTTATCACCGTACACTTCATAGAAACAAGGTAAGACTTGCAGTCTTTTTTTAATGTTTCTTGATTTAAGCTGTTATTTTTGCTGGTTTTTTAATACGAATATAAATTATATAGTATTATGATATATAGATATGTAAAGTAAATACAAGAATTTAGACAAAACCATGAAATGATCACATCGCCACTTCACCAGTTCCTTTGTTTCAATATTCCTGTCTGACCGTGGGATCAGCTATCTGCATTCTCCACTTCCCTAAGTCTGTTCAAGTCTACATTAAAACGGAATTGCGATCTATGGGCATGTACGCGAGCTGCCATGCAGTAATTATAGCCTGTTAATGCCGCCCGGAACAAGCCGCCGGGTCTGCATGGGGCTGTACTGTTTGACAGTTGCCACTCCTTGGGCTCGGATAGACGGGTTATGTACCCCCGTGATATCGATACGCCCACCGATACGCTGACACAGCAAATAAAGTGCCAGCAACTGACGTATCTTTAGATACACTGCAGCAGCCGGTTTATAACCTCTTGTTTTATTTTTTTTGTAAACATTTTCTTCTTAAGGAAGCTTAGGTCAGAACTTATAGGAAAAGCAGCGACAGATACTGATTGTCAGATCTGTCTGTCTGTCTGTCTGTCTGTCTGTCTGTCTGTCTGTCTGTCTGTCTGTCTGTCTGTCTGTCTGTCTGTCTGTCTGTCTGTCTGTCTGTCTGTCTCAGTAAAAGAGATTTCAGCCAGAGTGTAGTGCTGACTCTATCATGGCGGTAATACAGTATGAAATCAGTTAAACGTGTAAACTCCAGTCTACTTCATGCAGTTTTGTCTAAACAAGTTGATTTTCCTTAGCATAGAGTACATTCCTCAAACTTCAGCATTAGTCTCGCCTCCTCTCTGTCTCTTTAAACCTCTTCATAACATTGTTAACGGCGGACACAAGTATAACAAAATATTAAGCTGAAAGCTGATGAATTAAAATTTTTCGCTAGATTCCAACCGTTAACATCATGACGTAGTATGGTTCTGTTGATTCTTTCCCCTTGTGGAGGCAAGCAGCCCCTCCAGTCGTAGCAGAATTAATATGGCAACGAGAACTAAAAGGGGAATCAGATAGCCGAGGGTACTGCGTGCACCTGCTAACAGGTTCGATACCCGCATGGCGCAGCGTATTTCCTTCGGTTGACTAAGCTGTGGAATGGGTTGCTGACATCCTTAAGGGTTGGGAAATATAAGACAATGCTTGAGAGATGGGCACTGATCACAAAAAGCTGGCCCCAAGATGACTAGGGTTTCTAACATTTCACTTTGCAGCGACCGAAAGATTACTGGAATACTTTTACCATTTTTTTACAGAACCAAAACGCCTATGAAGAATTGCTTACAGTTTTCAAACGTGTTCGTATAATTTTTTTCGTTTGTGGATGGGTGCTAGAATGTGGGCGTACTTTTGGGGATTCTGCCTAATCTTTTTTTATCTCTTCCTTTTCCTTATTTGTTACTTTCAATCTTCTTTTCCAATGTGAAATCTATGTGAATCTCTCTCCCTGTGTTGTGTGTGTGTCTGTGTGTGTTACAAAACCCTCTGTCAAAGAAAGTGTGTGTAACAGAGTATGGTCTGTGTGTTCGTGTGGTTGAGAGAGAGAGTGACCAAATGGAAAATCATCGCAAAGACAGACAAGCATTTAGCCATTTTGCGAGTCTCTCTTAAACTAGGAACGAAAAGGAGCAGCCTTGCAAATTGCCAGAACGTTGAGTCAGATGAATTCTTGCCCCAGGCTACAGCTACTGCACGCTGAGTAGCGAACACGGGCCGCGTGGCGTGCTTCCAGACAGATATTTATCTTCTTTGTACGATCACCCCCACCGTGCAGCAATGCAGCATCCTTCACAAGACTTCTCTTTAAAAATGCTTATTCCAAAATGTGCCTGTTTATCACTTGTTAAGGTTAGGATGTGCCACTGACTTTAAAAAACTTGACTTGGAATTTCTGGTTAGCAAAGAATGTGTGAGAAGTTGTCACTAGCAAATGCAGTAAAGGTGTAGTAC
This sequence comes from Marisa cornuarietis, assembly GCA_004794655.1. Taxonomy (NCBI): domain Eukaryota; kingdom Metazoa; phylum Mollusca; class Gastropoda; order Architaenioglossa; family Ampullariidae; genus Marisa; species Marisa cornuarietis. Next base: position 2,583,888 of record SMMW01000001.1, read on the forward strand.
TACTCTCAAGATTCTTTCTGATGTGTCATAGAATAGATAAAGAATTTTACGCGGCGCTAACATGTAGCTGGTTAGTGTGGACAGAAGATTCATACAGCTATCTTAATAACTGGTAAAGATGGAGGGAGCGTAAGACCAGTCTACGGAGAAACATCAGGTGTCTGACACCAGATTTGTGACGTTTTTAGATTCAGTTACATCAACCGTCTATTGCGTAAAGGAATGGAAACGTGTGGTCTGCCGTGACAGGGGATCGTGTTTGCTGTCATCAGTGCCTGAAAGACAACAGTGGAATGGTTTCAAACAGACGACATCAGCTTACACTGAAGACAAAGCTTAGATCCTCGATGCAATTTATGAGGGAAAGAAAAAGATGTGACTGACAAAGCTGGCATTAGGCGATTCAAGCTGTCGATGATTTTCAAAGAAATGCGCCTCTAGCCAACTGTCTTTGTTTCAGTTCGAATTCACCCCATATCGGTTGTACTTGGCAGGCGCAATTATTTGTTTTACATCCGGAAAGAAAAATGAACCAATCAAAACGCGTTGAAAACATTTCTCAGATGTTTTCCCCAGCCATTTAAATCGGAGGTTGCGTAGTGTTAGTTTTTTTTTTTTAATCGGAAACCACGTACTACACATTTCGAAAGTCATGCACATCGGAACTCAAAATTACAAGTCTACTGAAGTAAATCGACTGGACAGCAGCATTGGCCTAAAGTTAAGATGAAGACGTACTTTTCCTGCACGAAGATCTTTAAATGTTCTTTGTACATGGTTTCAACGCATTGCTGTCATGCGATTCTGCAAGAAAACAAACTCTAGTAGACCTTGCAGCCCCTCTCGGAAAAAAGGACTTTCAAGCTATTATCAGCTGGCTGACACCCTTTCATGATAGGCAGAGAATTTTGACAAAAGCAATAATCTTTAACCAGTTTCTTTGTTCTGGTGTAATGACTGATGACATGAATCAGTACCTTTGTAGTCTCAATGATGCTCTGTTGACAAGTCTTCCAAGGTCCATTCAGAACTTGCTGACTTTTTCAAGAAAAGTAGATTCTGGTTTCCCTTATTCTGCATTAAATAAGCATGCGCTGCTTACACATGATAGATGTCATTTTTATGTGTTGGTGTTCAGATTTGCCGCTGGAATAATTTTTCTTAAAGTTTAGAATTTTTTCTTGTTTGAATGAGAATCGTCCTTTTTGTGTTTCTATGAAGTTTACGCTCTGACGCACGTACGTAGAGAGTATGCACATTAAAATTACCAGTAAATAATATCTTTCATCTCCCTATAGATCCCGTTCGACCATATAGGAACTGTGTAAGAACCCTACACCCATAGTCACTGTTTCGCTGCCGTGGTTATTGTTCTTATACTTTGCGTGGGGGCGCTTTCTTTTCCAATTTAACACCTGCCGCTTTTTCTCCTTGTCATCTCAACACCTCCGGGTTTCCTACGTCAAACCTCAAAAACTCGCCTCACCAGCAGCCTTCCCCCCCCCCTACCTACCACTCGCCACCCTTTTACCCAAACCCTGCCTGTGCCACCCGCTCGACCCGTGTGTGAACTGCTTGCTGTCAAGCACACGGCGGACAAGGCCGCGAGCACACGATCTGCCATGTTCCCTTATTGTGACAAACAGCTTGAGAGCTTCTTAAACCCAAACACAACACACTCGCAAGTCTCACCTTGAGCCAGTACCTGGTTTCTTCCCGCCAAATCCTCTCCAAAATACACTCAGAGACGGAGGCAGAGAGCGAAATTTTTTCCCCTCTTTTTTTAAACGAGCAAATATTGCTCTCTGTGTGGTGACCCGGCAGTTCAGCTCTTCCGACAGGAGAACCAGAAATGCGTGTTGGCATCTCCAGCTGTCTGTTAGCGTGCACTGCGTAAGGCCGACGCACCAGCGCTTTCGGAGGAATCGGAACTCAAAACAGGAGATCAGATTGTCGGGTCGGCAAAGCGTAGAAACTGCCACAGACTGCGAATTCTCTACTAGTGATCAAAGGAAGTCGGAAATGCGAAGAGATAGAAATAGAACGAAGAAACTGTCCGAAATTCTTTTTGTATGCAGGCTGCGAAAGACTCCTTAAAGTTCTCTGTAAGGATTACTTCTCGACATGCTGGCTAGGATCACCTAGTTTTTAGCGGAAATCATTTGTTTTTGCGTGCGTGTGTGTGTGTGTGTGGGGGGAGTTTCTTGGCTAGAGAGTTTCTACGCTTGTTATGAAAAGTGAGACATGTAATACTTATCGCCAGTATCTCGTGATGTATCTCTCTTCTTTACAGTTATCATCAACGCCAGAGTTTCGAGAAAACCGTAAGAAAGATCGCAGAAAGTACTTTTAACAGTCCGACGATTTTCAAGTGGTACGCCAGACTTCTCTTTCCTTTTCTCTCTTAGCCATATTCCCCAATTCACCCCTTTCCCCCAGCTCTCTGTTTAAGTTGACAAAGTGATGGAATGAGTGAGTACGCCGTCTTGGTTATCCTTCCCACCTTCCGTTCGCGGTCTTTCTCCAATCAAATATCTGCGTCATATCAAGATTGAATGCCGGAAAATGAATTACGAGCAAAACAAGTAATCAGTCAGCTTCCGCTGTCCTTAGTTCTTTAGCTGCTTCCCTTAGTTCTTTAGTTCTCAGACACGTGATCCTACATCAGCGGCCGTGAAGCCATCCATTTATGTCGAAAACCGCAAACCTCAAAGAGCAGCAGACAGTGGAGTTCCAGAGCTGTGAGGCTTGAGAAGAAACAGAGCGGGGAGACGGGCACAGGGCAGCCAAGTGGAGCAAGACAACTGACGACTTGAAAGTGTGTCCTGCAATGATGCCAACCTGGGTACATTACGTAAAACACCGTTACTCAAAGACAAAGAAACAAGAAAGAAGGACAATTTCCGCAGAAAGCAACCAGCTGCTTTGAATAACTCAAGCAAAAAAAAAAAAAAGGAAAGAACCCCCCTCAGAGAACTGAACCATCAATATTGAAACAAAAGGATGAGATCAGCTGTGAGACTAGGAAGATGTTTCGAGAACTTTATTCACTATTTACGAATACACAAGGAGATCTTCTCGTCTTTCTTGTTCTTTCTCGTTCCCTTTTCCATCTTTTGTTTTTATCCTTTTTTATGATAGATTTCTGGCAATTCTGTTGTTTAAATTGACCGTTCCACCAATGCCTACAGTTGGTTTTCTTATACAATATTACCAGCAACTTGAGCTCTGCTTGAGAACGTCTTTCCTGACATAGAATGTCTTGCACCCTGTAGTATGGACGGAAGGCAAGAGCTGTTAAAAGTTTACACGCTTTTCTCATTCCTTTCAGACCACTCTTGAATTTCAAATGGGGAAGCAACTTCCCCCCCCATCCCAAAGTAAAAGAAAACAAAACAACGAAAGACTAGACATGCAATGCCACCCCTGACCTTGCCGTGACCTTAACTCATTGCACTGGGCTGAACGTCGCTGATGTTGAACAAAAATTAAAATAAATATAAAAAGAGAGAGCGATACCGCAGTGATGGAAAAGCCATCTCAACCATGTGTGTTCTCACTCTCGTTTTTGCACTTCCATCGACCTGTTCTGGCAGGGGGCTAGTCACTGTTACCTGTTACATTGCCTTCTGACTCATCTTTAGTGCTATTCTCCTCTTGTTTCGCGGCGTGTTCAGCGTATTACGCAGGAAATTCCGGCCCAAGACAAGAAAGAAAAAAAAAACGATGGTTCAAGTCCCAGACTTTATGTATACCTTCCCTATAACATTGCCGCAACCCCCGTCCACTCATAAGACAAAAACAGAACCAAAAAAATCGATTCCCCGAAAATTATAATTCGACATGTTGGGTTTGCTATGTATCTTCTGCCTCGAGCGAGGCACTTCTGCTTGTCACGCTGCCAGGAGGATATGAAGGGGTTTGTTGTTCAGGATTGGATCGCAATGGATTTTGAAAGGGGCCATGGATTTCTTTATAGTTGGTGACCACTTTCTATGTTTATCATTTTAGGTCACTTGCTGCCGATGGTTGTGCAGATGCGGTTCTTAGGTGGATCCGTCGTCACGCTGATCGTGACGATGATCGACGATGGCCACACCACTGTGTTCGGAATCTCTTTGTTTTATCGATGGTGGAATTGGCAGGTACTTTCCCGTCCAGTGTTCGTCTGTGCATGTAGCTGCTCGTTATCGAAGATTATAACATTCGCTCTGCCTGTCGGTTCTAGGACGTTAGCCCGAGAAGGCAGTGGAGACTAGTCGCTTTAAGGGAGACAATTCGTACGTGGCTCAGTTTACCCTCGCGCTGACAGTCCCGCTTTGTAGCCATTTTTTTCTGTTTTTTTTGTTTTAAGATTCGCCAGTTAGTTCAGTTCTGTTCCGTATTTCTACATCTTAAAGTACCTTTAGGTATTCCGGCAACAAACATAATGTACAGTTTTTCTTCCGAGATCTTCTACAAGCTTTTATGACTTCAAAAATTTCGTTTCATTCTGTGTTCTGTACGAATAGGCACAGTGCCTGGCACGTGAAGCCGTGAATTCTAATGCAAACAAATCATGCCTATCTTGTTCCAGAACTGATCGCGCCTCGGGTCAGCCTGCCGGAGGATGGCTGCGCATCGCGGACACACACACACACACACACACACACACACACACACACACACACACACACACTGTGCGCTATCTCGGTGTGGATATGTGTACCTGGTACAGCCAGGTGTCTGAACCTAGAGAGATAACACTTCTGTAAGCGAACAGTCTCGAAAACGAGTGTAGCGCCGAAGGCGTTCCCGCTACAGTAATTATTAATTACTGACTGAAATTTCATTTCTCTCCATCGCATTGAGCTATGGGGAGTCGTTCGTCCGAAATTAAATTTCCTCGAAAGTCTCTCGAAGAAATGTTTTAGCGTTATATACATTTTATTAATTTCTATCTCCCTCTCGTATAGGTGTGTCATTGTGTATGCGTGTCTGTATGTGTGGGTTTCTGTGTGTCTTTGTGTTTGCGTGTGTGTGTGTGTGTGTGTGTGCGAGCGTGAGCGCGCGCGCGCGTTGCTTGTAATGAATCTTATTATCGCACTTTGCTTCTCTATCGTGTTTTCTGCGCTACATCAGACATTAGTCTGCTCAGGAAGCAGAGCTTCCATAAATGCTCTCTTTTGTTATCAGCTCAAAGCGTATAGCAATTAAGAGTTCTGAAAGTTAAGTGCTAGAAAAAAAACCTTGGGGAAGGTAGGAAATGCAAAAAGTATTGAATGTCATAAAAACAATACATGGATCTAGACTGATGACAACGGAGTGAGTGAATCTGCTATAAATGTTTTTCCTTTAGTGCTTGTTTCTTCCTTAAGTGACGAAATTGCTGCTTATTTGAATGTGCAAGGAGCTGAACGCTTTATTTACATTTTTATAATCGCTTTAGTTCCTGGTCCCTAAAGAGCAGGGGCCGTATATAGTTAGGAAGCAAGGGTAAGTCTCTGCCCTGGGAGAATGTGCCAAAAAATTCAAGAACAGGCGTCTTGTTTCCGAAGTTGTAAGCAGTGTCCATATCCCATAGGTGCTGTTTTACCCTTGGAGCCGTAGTTATAAAGTGGTGGGAAAGGTGTCATAGGAAAAGGAAACATAAAGTAGTGTCCGCGGGGTCTCGACACTGCTTTATAACTTCGGAAACAAGACGCTTTTCCTTTACTTCCCTACTTGGGAAAACGACTTACTCTCGCTTTTTAACTACGGTCTCTGGTTACGGCTCTGGAGGTCTAAGTGATTCTCGACAACGCCTATGTTTTGTGCTGCTCAATTTCATAATGGAATAATGAAAGTCAGATGAGTACTATACACAGATGAGTATAATAGGTGTATTATAAATAAGAAGGAAATTTCATACATTTGGTATCGATTAAAATTTGAGAGTGTACGTTTTACACTAGTTTTATAATATGGTGACATGCATCTAACACATTTCTGAGTTGGTATTTAATTATAATTTTATATCCTTTATATAAATAGCAAGACTGGGTTTGTACACGATATGGCAGAGACGTGTGTGGAGATGTATCAGGGAAGAGTTCAGTGCCGTTGGGACTGATTCTCAAAGGACATGTTACCTGCTGTCTGTTGTTGATGACAGCGCGTAACACCCTCCAGTGTTGAGAGTCCAGAGAAGGGGTAAGGACTGACCGTCGTGCAGGCAAGTTTTTGAACGCAGCTAGTTCTGCTGGTTACCGCGTCGCTGTATAGGAGTAATTTTAAACTGCACATGTTTCCATTATTCGACAGTTGAGAAGCTTTTACGTGTGTATTGGACAGAAGCTCAGAGAACGAAAAACAGAGGGAAATGAAGAAGTGCAAGTACTCCAATAACTGTGCAGAATCCCTGTCGTTGTATTGCATAAATGTGTTCTTCTCTTGTGCAGCCCTTCATGAGTTTCTTGTTGACGATGTTGTCGTTTCATAATTTATTGGTCCTCTGCCGTTTTTGACTGGTTTATCCTGCCTGGCTAACTGTAGGTGATCGTGAATTCTGGTGGTTATTAAACAGAGCTGTTTGGCTTGATCTTTGGACAGCTGGACTTAGTGTTCGTGAAGTCGAAGCAAACCGCATCCCCCCTCCACCCAACCCTCTAAGGCCTTGCAGGTGAAGACAAACAACCATGAGCGTTGCACTGACCCCGACCTGACCTCGACTAAAGGTCGTTTTGATAAAAAGCATCACATCTTCTTGGTTGCTGATCGCAAAACTTCGTCCAGCATGAAGTGGTCTCACAAAGGAAAAGACTTTTTCACGTCTCTTTATCTCTACGTATCCCTTTTTCCGCAGATATAAAAGGGGAGAGCAGCCTTGAATCCCAGATTTGCCCTCAAATAGATGCTGGCGATGGTAACTGTAGTCTATACCCAGAAGCACTATAGTGTTACTATTATGTTAGATTGCAGCAAACCATGCTAACGTCAAGCAACTGCTTCCAGTGGAACAGTTTGTGACGGTCCAATTATTTCTATATTTGTGCTGTGAAAAAAGGTGATCCATGTATCTATCTATCTTATTTTTTTCTTAAGTGTTCGTAAAGATTGCTGTGTTTCCTGACATTACCTACTTTTGCTACCGAGGCAAGCTGCGATGCTTAAAGTGCCACCGGTATCTGCTGCGAGAAGAGCCCACCTATCGTGGTGTGTTTTTACAGTCTTTATCAGAAACATGATAGACACTGTGCCGTCGGAAACGCACGCTTTTGATGGACTTAACCTCGAGGTTGCATAGATAACCACTCGTCCTATAGATGGGGGTCGACTGAGGGTCAGGCGGCTTAAGTCCGATATGCGTTTCGAGAAAGTGTTGCAGCACGGCTTCTGCAAGCGCTTCATGTGGAGATCCACTTTCAACACGAATCAGCACCAGAGAGGCTGCTGCTTATCAGCATCTAGTGTAGATTTCCTTTGGTGTCACTTTGAAATTTTTTCTGAGCGGAGCGTCAGTGACAGTAACGCAGGTCACGTCGCCTCCCTGCAAACACTCCGCGACGTTTTGCTATATTAGCATCTGGCGTGAAACTTTCGAGTAGAAAACTTAACTCTAGTTTTCTTGTCTACAAAATGTTGCTGTCTGATCGCAGAACTAAACTGTATTCTGTTCCTGAAGGGTAGTTTAAGAGAAGTAGTGAGTAGTACATTTTGCATAATTAAGGTACTCGACCGTGTTTTGACATAATTTGTTGAAAGGTTTGGAGTGTAACGTATATGTTTCTTCCATTAATGGGTCTGCGCTTAGAGTTCACAGCTGTGAGAGAGTGCTATATAATTATACAAATGTGCACATCATCATCATCATCATCATCATCATCATCATCATCATCATCATCATCATCATCATCATCATCATCATCATCATCAGGTCTTTCAGGACTGGCCAAGGCCTTTAAGATATAAAGCTTACAGCGTGGAAAAAATAAGCGATGAGAACGCCATTAACTACACTGTTCTGAGATCTTTGCCAAAATGTCGAGAAATAAACGACGGTCAAAGAAGAGGACCGGCAGAGCAGCTTGAATTGACCAGGAGCCGAATGTCGCCAAAAAAAGGGGAAACCAGCAGCCGATTATCACTACACAGGAGTAAGCCAAGAATAATGGCGATCACACCTTTGGTTGCTGGCAGACACTGATAAAAGACGCACAGCAATTCCTGGTAAAGCGAGGAGTGCAAACAAGTCCCTGTGCCTCACTCCTCTTACCCCCAAAAGGAAAACAGAGGATGCCTTTATTGCCTTCAAAAACATTGATCTCTTTCTGTTGATCTTCATTCACCACCTGTTCATACCTTTTTTTCTTTAGATGCGTGGTTCACCTTTAGTCAAAATAACAGGCCCAACCGTTTGCGTAGATAGTATCACAAACCTAAATACAGGTCAGCAGCTTTAGCACTCGCGTGAAAATAATGGAGAGACACTGCCAGACAGTCAGGCTTTTTCTCTTGGTCTATTGCACAGGTACTAATTAGTAGATAGATATACAGTCCTGATTTTGTGTAGATGTCTTAACTGGTTATCATTACAAAATTCTCTAAATACCAACACAGGACGTTTAATGTCTCCCAGAAAAAAAACTAAGAATGGGGTACTTGATTAGCTGCACTTTTAGTCTGTCTTATCTTTACGTAACAGTAACAAGAGTTTTTGAGACGTAGCAGTGTTTTAAAAGATCTCTTCCAGAATATCAGCACAATGTCTGGCATGAAGCTTCAAAGGAAAGTTGTCATCTCTAAGCACAAGTGCCTGTTAAAAACTAATCTATCGTTTTTGGCATGGGGAGAGAGAAAATGGTGTTGGGTGACAGAACTACAATGACAAGGCTTTCCCAAGACAAAAATGTATCCTGCCTTTGAGGCAGTTATAAGAACAGAACATATTTCCCTATGTTGTAGACATCTTGAGCCCAGAGGGATGAGAAACTTTGACAGTGTTTGGGACCACAAAAAGTAGTTTCCTCGCAGGCGATTGCTCTTCAGGGAATGCGATGCTACTACATCATGATCTGGTCAGTCAATACGTCAGGCTGCAGCACATTAAAATATATTTTGTTTAGTATTTTATCATTGGTTCTACATGGTATTTACAAGCGCAAACCTGTGCGTATCTGTTTTCTGTCAGAAACTGTCTGAGAACAGTGTTTTAACTGCTTAAAATAAGTAGGCCGTCCGTGAGTCCTATCTGCAGTTTTATGCAAAGTTACCTCGTATAAGAAAAATCATCTTCAAGTTCCCTTGATAGTTCTTTCATCATGCATTTGCTCTCTTTACTTGCAAACAGATAGTGCAGACTTAGACATATTTTGTGTTTAAATAGTTACAGTGATAAGTTTTGTCTCGAAAGCGCACCTCATTTAAAGCTCTAAGCACGTGAACTGGCTTAATTGTTCTGTTAAAGAAGGCTTTTCATTCTCTTACCTGAAAAATAAAAGAATCTGGTTCCAAGGCCTATCAAAATTTATGTAGGATCCATATTAAAAAAAGGAAACACACCTCCCTGTCCTATTAGGCGCTATTCATTTTTTCCCTGGAAACTCACGTTGCAAACGTTATTTGTGCGGCTTGTCGTCTTCTCCCGCAAAGATAGCCACTTAGGTTTGTGCTGGGTTATTTTTTAACATATTTCACTTAACGTTTAAAGTGACTTTTGTTTTTAAACGAGAATACAAACGATAATGCCAACAGAGAGAGAGAGAAAGAAAGAAAGACCGTAATAATTTGCATGGGAGAATGCACTAACGATAGAGCATAGGGAAATTCTTGGATGCAAGAGTTAAAATAAAACAACAAAAGCTGTTGTAGCTCCAGAACATCAGCGTGTTTTCTCCAACAGGAACAAGGTTTTCATCGTTAAAGGCGCAGTCAGCATACCTGCGTACATGCAACAGGGAGGATCTGCTAATAACTGCCGAAAACTATGTGTATACGTATTTATGGGAGGGTGGGTTGATTGTTGTTTCCACCTTTGAACTCTTCTTAATGTTTTTTTTTCTTTTTAGCATTTTACCAGATTCCAAATTTCTTTTTTCACTGATTGAAGCAAACTCAGTGCAAGGTACCGTGTGTCTGGGTGACTAAAGTTCTTCCGTTGTCAAGTCCCCGAACATTCGCTGTGCGCATGTTTTGGATCTCGTGATTCGACGAGATTTTGGGAAATGGTGTGTCTGTTGAATTCAGCACAGTCACTGGAATAAAACGGGCCCTTGTAAGACTTTAAAGTTTAATAATTTGATAGGTTAATGATAACAAGTGATTTTAATTTCGTAGCAGATGTGAAGAATGAAAGACGCGGATATATTTGCAAACATTTTAAATCTCCACAAAAGCACAGCTTCTGCCACCAAATTCTGTAATGTAACTGTTGTTGTTAATGGACTGCGAAGTTAAAAAAGAAGTTGTTACTCTTGCATGGCGCAGTCAGCCCCTTGTATGTCATGATCGCGGCGCCTGGCATATGCTCTTCAAAAGCTAAAATCGTTGTTTGGGTCGTCCTTTCAGTTGAGAAAATACAAGTGAGCTTGGTGGCATAGTAGTGATGACTTTCTTTAGTAACATATAGCAGGTTCTATATTATGTATGTATATTACAACAGATAGCGGGACGTTTTACGCCGGAATTAAACCTTCTCTAACACACATTTTAGACTAATTAAAGGTATGACTTCATGAGGCAACATGCATGCAGTAAATATTATCATAAGCTTTGCTGCACGAATGCATGCATAACAGCGTAATGCTACATAACACAGCATAACATGAAACATGTTTCTTGTGCGAATGAAGATCCGACGATCTCTCATCTGCCTTCTCAAGAAAGAGAACCGCTGCTAATGCAAACGGCTAGAGTCACAAGGGGTACATTTTCTTTAGCAGTAGAAGTAGGAATTATCTAAATTAAATCTTTTTTGTGCAGAAAACTTCTGGAGGGAGCTATCTTCCTGGTTCTTCCCATTCCTGTGTCCCAGAAAGATGAAAGGGTCAGAAGTGAAACTAGGCAGAGAATGGGTTAGAGGTGTTCAGAGTCGGTGCTTAGAGGAAATGTTTCCTCTCGCAGAGATCCTCTACAGTTTTGAACGTGTTTCCATCTCATTACAGTTTGTTTTTTTTAGAAAACGAATCATGGACCATGTTGTGTTTTCACTCGACATGGTGGTAATATTCATCACAGGCTGCTGTTGCTGGATCCTCCAGTCTTGATCATAGTCACTGAAGAGTAACACTTTACACTTTACCATCAAACATTGTTTTAATTGAATGGGCTTAGAAAATTAACATTTAAGCGTTTGTGAATATACTTTCATAGAGCATCAGTATAATTTAGTTTAGGTCAGTATCTCTTTTAACTGCTAGCATATATATGCACCGCTGTTTCTATAAACCCATTTAATCGTAGCTCCACAAGCCAAATCTGCTGATGAGTATTGTTCTTTTCCAACAAGTATATCCACTGGGTGATGTATAGGTGTACGCAGGGGCCTCGACATCAGCTCTGTTATCATCTCCTCCTGCTGTCATATTCGATCTTATGTCGATCTCCTTCCTGCTACCAGGGCCGGCCTTAGGTGAAGTGAATTTGGTGGCCCCAAAAGAAATAAAAAATAAAAAATAAACACCGAACAAATAAAATTACCCAGTTTAGTAGACATAAAGCCATAGATCTTAGCCATGTTTGAGATTTCATCCAAGTTTCGCAATTTTTTCTCTAAAAAAAATTTTTTTTTTGTCCTGTGTGAGGCCACCAACAATCGAAGGCCCCAGGCGGCTGCCTAGTTTGTCTATGCCTAAGGCCGGCCCTGCTGCTACTTATGTCGTTATACTAACACTGTTTATGCTGTTTCCGATGTTGTTGCCGCTACTTCACTAGCAGAAAGTTTGTGCTACTAGCAGTCATACACACTTTCACGGATTTAATACCCGACTTCACTTTTTGGGCAGCTGCTGTACCTTCTATTGCTGTTTTGGACTCTCGCTCGCTGGCGCCGGCTATTTCTTTTTGTGATTATTAATGAAAAAAAGCTTCCAGTCCCTTGCATTGTCTGTTTACGGGATTACATTATTAGTTGTCATAAACTGACCAGTGAGTGTGTTTATGTGAGTGAGAGATACTGTATATAAAGATATGAATGTGTGTGAATGGATATGGCTATATTTGTAATATTCCAATAACCCTTAGAGGTTGACAGCTGAATCTTGAATCAAAGAGCTCTTTGCTTGAATCTTGTTTACACTGCAGGGACCGCTTCTTTCCTTCCCGGCGGGGGGGGGTCTTTTGCTGTACACACAACCACTATTACTACTACTAAGACAGGGACTACAACGAGGATGGTATCTTCTGGAAAATGTGATGTTAGTGTGAGCTGCTGCTTAGTGTCAAACGTAATCAAACCAGCCAACATATTTGCATGCACCTGCATGCAGTACTTCAATCTAAGGGATATAACCTCGCAAACGTTGTACTTTTAACTCTAAAGTTAGTTCCCTTAAAACGTAAAAGCCCGTAAGCCGGGTAAAAAAAAATACGTTCCCTAATAGTTTGACGAATAAGGATTGCAAAATAATTAAAAACAATTTTCTCAAATAGCGAATTCAATGTTTGTTGATATAATCCTTTGTATAATAACTGTAGTGTGATAAATGGAGTACGATCTGCCGACAACATAGCTAATGCAATAAAACTTTGAGCTCATAAGCTATAAATATATTTTAAGTGACTATCCATATCGGTAGAAAACAAACGCTGTAGGTTAACTTAATCTCTGTGCTGTTTCCTCCTTAAGCAGTATTTTTTTTTAATTACTATTTTGTCACGTTTCGTTTGCATATTTAACAAATACACGTACTTTATTTGACAATGTGTGTGTGTGTGTGTGCGCGCGCGCGCGCACACACACACAATGAAGGTTACATGCGTTTTATGTTAATAAATAGTAATATTCAAGTATTCAAAAAATAATGAACCGTCAAGGGTTACCAAAACATATTTGTTTATTACTTACAGATGCTACCTGTCGCGTCACAATAAGTCTGGATTTTAATAAAGGAATGAACGTAATCATTGTAGATATGAGGTTCAAGAAAATCTACAATTATAAAATAAATTATAAAATCTACAATTATAAAGTGAAAAAATTTTCTTAGCGAAGAGTGCTCTAAAGCTTTTATCTATTATCCCAGTTCTAGTAACTGCCAAACTATAAACTCTTTGCATAAACCAAACTAAAAATATCTACTATGAGAATTCCAGTGTTATTTCCATATTCCCTTACTAATAATTTACAGTGCCAAAAAAAATGTTCAGTGGCTTCATTGTTCTTGCAGACAACCTGCAAAGAAGGATTCCACAGCGCCGGCGACTGGGATTGATGACCTACTGGCTGAAGGTACTATGACTTTTTTTTTAAGTGTAACCACATCCAAACGTAGACACTGCTTCCATCGCGAGCGTGGTGACCAGCATATCAAAGCTGTTAATGAAATGTCGCTACAGATTGACTTTTTCGACCCACCTTGCTTGAGTCTCCCTTCTCATTCCATTCCCCTATATCTCGCCTTTCTTCTTGCGATGCCCCGCTCAAACGCCTTGTTTTAGAACTATAAATGTAAATAGCCCTAGAAATAATAGAATAAGAAACAAATAAAAGGCAGCTATAAATAGAAATCCATGTAGTACAACTATGCAGAGACCATAAGCATCTCTATATGAAAAAAATCACATCGGTTGGAGGCACTTGGAGGAACTACTTTCAGCGAAAGTGGAAATCATTGGAGATTCGGCTAGTTTGATGCGTATTTGACGTTTTCCCCCCGACCATATTTATTCTTTAGGTCCCGACTTATTTCGTTTTTTTATGAACGACTGTGTAAATGGTTGTATCTGTTTTCCGTGTGATGAGTAATTTACCAAACATCGTTTTGCGGTCGCAGACAAATTTGTTCTGGAAGCACATCAAATATAAGTATGGTTGTTAACGAGCCCCAGCGTGTGCTTATAGTTAGTTCATGCCTAGTTAGTCGGTATTTGCGAGGAAACAAACGTGAAATCAAACACAAGCTGGGAGCATCATCTTTCTGTAAGCTTTTCTGACGACCGCCTCTTCTAAGGAGGTGAGAACAGCTAACTCACAGCTGAAGCTACAAGTGCAGGAACAACACTGTCATGTAACTTGACTGTCTGGTATATTAGCAAGTCAGCAAGGGCATGTCAAATGATAAAATTATATATAAACAACTATGATGTACAACATTATCAACTGACTCCTGTCTTGATCACGTGACTAAAAGGTAAATTTGGACGACGATGGAGAGTGTCTAAAGCTGAGGATGTACGTAAGATTTTTGCTATCAGAGGTCTTTATTTGGAGACTTTCAATCAGTTTGAGTCATACACCTAGCTCCCCCTCCTCTTGTGTTACTGATGACCTGTCTTACAAAAAAAGCTAAGGTTTGCTCATTCTCTCTTTTATCGTTGCAACATGTGTTACCAGTCTTCGGAGATGTACAGATCTCGGGTGTCGAGATATAGTGTGTACTGTGACTGCTCCGTGTTGTCTGCGGGGTTTCCTGCGCTACTTCGTCAGATATCTGAACAGATCTCTTCTCGAATTCATCTTTTCCTGCTCGCAGTCTACCAGTTCTTTCCTATGCCTAACTCTGGCATGCTTCGTATGCAGATTTTTCGGTCTTTTAAGTCTAGTGTTGTCACTCTAGCCGACTGCTTGCTATGTTTTGGTCAGTGTAGTCAGTATGTGTGTTAAATACATTTTGTATCGGTTGAATGTGTGCTTTCAGTGTTTTGTATTCAGAAAATGTTTATAAAGAGCAGTGAGTCTACAGTACAGTAAAGGAATGTGCTATATAAATCTGCAGCATTATTATTATTTTACAAACAGAGAGCAGAGTAGCTAGAGCACTGAAGAAGCACGGACTCAATTCCCGTGTAGTGAAGCTCACTTTCCTCAGTAGACCCAGCTGTCGGGAATGGGTTACTGACTCCACCGGGGGTTGGGGAAGGTAAGGTGGGGGGATGGGGGGAAGGTGGGCCCCGCCCTCACAAAAACTACTTCAAGAAGAGTGGGATCTTTAACACCTCACTCCTCGACAGCCGAAAAAAGGTCAGTGGACAACCTTTCTCTCTCTAACTTTTCTTTCTTCTGTCTTTCTGGTGTTCATATATTTCTTTAATATAAAATTCACTGTTCATCGTCATATCATTTTTGTTGACACTTTACTCTGACATACACTCTGTAAATGTTCAAGACTTTCTTGTTTAGGAAATATCTGTTGCAGTAAGTCCTTTCCCATTGCAATCTAACGTTGTCCATGATTAAGATGTGTGTAATGATCGTGCGCGTGCATGTCTATGTGTGTGTGTGTGTGAGAGAGAGAGAGAGAGAGAGAGAGATACGTACAGATCACTAGTTTTTTTTTAATTTTCGTTATCAATTTTATGTCTGTATTACTTATGTTTACTTTGGTAATTTGAAGCGAGGATTCCGCGCTATATTCAAGCATCATCATCATTATTATTACTGTTGTTGTTGCTGTAGTAACAGAAGCAGAGAAATATAAACCATATTGAACGGATGGCTTTAGACGTGTTGTTGATTAAGTCCAGGCTGAGTCG
Organism: Marisa cornuarietis; assembly: GCA_004794655.1. Lineage (NCBI taxonomy): Eukaryota > Metazoa > Mollusca > Gastropoda > Architaenioglossa > Ampullariidae > Marisa > Marisa cornuarietis. The sequence goes on from SMMW01000001.1 coordinate 2,599,536, forward strand.
TTGTGATTTTAAGCAGAGCTCCCTAATGTCAGAAAGGTGCTAAACTGTTGTCATGTCGGCTCGGCAGCTGTGAGTAGGGACATAAGCACGTGTGCAAAGGTGTAAATGACGTCTTTGTCAGTTTGGCTTCGATGTCTTGGACAAAAGGCATAGTTCTGCCCTTCCACCAAGTCTGTGTCTGCACAGCACAGGGAGGGGGTTCAAAGCGAGACAGGACAAACGTCGGGGACGGGTTCTCTGGGAGTTAAACTTTACTTAAAGTACTCACGGTAGGTGTCTCGGGCTGTGTGTGCGAGCGAGCGCGGTTGTCTGTGTGTGCGTGTGTTGCGTGCGTGTGCGTGTGTGTGTGTGTGTGTGTGTGTGTGTGTGTGTGTGTGTGTGTGTGTGTGTGTGTAAACCATAAAGAGACGTAAAATAAATTGGGCAAGAAATGAAGGGACACGAAGTAGGTATTTTCTACACTTTTATCTGCTGGCATATCCAACTTGCTTTAAGCTACATCCAGACAGAGCCTTTAAAAAAAGTGAAGCTTCTGGGAAGCACTGGAAAGCTTCGATCTCAAAGCCTTTTTCACTGCCATTTCTCATGTTTGAGAGTATCATTTGCGCTAACCTAAGATCTGCGTAAACCAGGATGCAGACCAGGATGTTTGAGCTATGTGAGGGGACATCATCAACACCCGTCCTCTACATATCATCAAACTGTCGAAAGCTTGTCGTGCCTTGGCACCTATCTTCGACATTGCCTTCATTTTCTGGGAACAGGAAAGTGGAAACGCTGAGCCTTTGTGTGGATAGCAAAGGGTGGGGTGGACTGAGATCTTGTACGTACAACTGAGACAAAACCTGAACCGATCTTTATCCCACGTTCCGCTTTTTATTAGTCCTTAACTCGAATTAAATGGTTCAAGACCAGCTGTAACCTTGTGGAAAAGTAGCTGTCCATTCCGATAGATCACGAACACAGCCCGATAAGCTGTAATTAAATGATTAAAAGAGTAATTAAATGTAATAGAACTGTTCGGTTCGTTCTATCCTCTATCTTTCATTTTCACCTCTTCAAGATGTGTCAAAAATGTAGCTAATGTAATTTCATGAGCAGCGTTTTCTAGTAAATAAGGGGTTCATAGATTCTTAAGACCACTAGTGACACTTTTTTAACGATTATGAAATATGAAATGAAGAAAACTGTCTAAATATAGACACATGGGTAAACAACTGAAGACAGCTAAAGACAACAAACGCGTCTATAAACAACTTTCTCATTTATGCGTCCCCGCTAGCCAGAAAACAAGGGAGCTAATGTGACAATCATTTATTCGGGTAATGATGTTCAAATTTGTATACATGGTCAGGAAAGTCAGGAATAGGATGCCTCAAAGAACACGTTAATATACTGCATTCCTCTGCTTTCAAGACTATTCTGAAAGAATGAAGTAATAAAAATAAAACATATATATATATAACTGCATGTGTGTGAAGCATTTTTAATTAGCCATTATGACAGATACCAAGCTGTTAGTGTTACTAAGTATATTAGGAGGGTGCTTACAAAGTGGGAAGTTGATTTGTCGTGACAGTGATCCAAGAGAAAACAGATAACATGAGACAACCAATTAGGATCTTTGACATTTCGTTACGTTAAGGAGGCCTCTATCCCCTTCGCCATCCAAGGAACCCTTTAACAAACCAGGGCTTGACCACCATCTGCTTTTAAAACAGGAAAAGGCAGAATGTGGGGCCCTTCAGACCGCGCCAACACCATAATGGCGCGGACCAGTTCATCCTGACCTGCTTTCTGGTGTGACTGAGTGTAGCCCACTAATTGGACTGAGTGCAGGCTGAGGGGCGCGTCCTGCTTTGCTCCGTCGACAAATATTTTTTGACAGACTCCAAACGACAGAAACCTCTGGGAATGGAAGGAAGGCTAGGTACATCCTCTAGCCTCAAAATCAGGGGCTGTCATTCTGAATTTTAGGTTCTTAAAAGTCATGGCAGAAAGTCAAACTGAAAATTTGTAACTTGCTCTGTCATTGTGACAGCTGCTCTCAAAAACCAAAAGGTGTTATTAAAGAATTTCAGAACAAAACAAAGTTTGCTTGAATGCTGCAGAATTACTCTTTGTTGATTTTATACACTTATATAAACACGCATATAATATTAGACTCCACGTATATAATCATTCTCCAGCTAGTAACTTTAAATGACCAGTAAGTGGTGTTATTCATCTATTTATACATTTTGGTCCAGGTCATCAGTGTAACTATAAGCCAGTAAGATGCAAGTAAGCTAAGTATTGTCATTTCTAAAGCTAGAAGAAGAATATAGTTTACTTGAAATTCCCTTGTGTGTGTATCTAAATATAATAGATATTGTATATAATTTACATCGTATGTTTCTAACACAATTAATTTATTATCTCAAAATATCAATGCCTCTTAGAGGGTGAGAGACGAATATTGGATCTTGTTAAAAGAGATATAAAAATTCTGAAAAAAAACAAATTTAGACAACGGTAAAGCCTGTATACTTTAAATGCGAAAATACAATATAGGCATAAACATTCGAAGAAACAGGTGCATGATAATTTCATATGCGATTAACAGGTGCATAACCGGTGCACAAGTCTGCAAAAGTAACGTTTTACATGTAATTGTTAGTTCAGTTGTTAGACTGCTTTTAAATGAGGTATTGCTAAATTTATATGGCACTATATATGCTTTTTATCTGAATAACAATAAAGTAATTTTTAAGTTAGTTATTAGGGTAGTACAAACGAAATGTAGCTTGGGAGGTATCTTTCCTTAACTTTTAAGAGTTACACCAATGACGTGTTGAATCACATAAATATGAGACGGCAAGTCTGCTCTGAAAGAACGATCTCTTAAAAATATGTCTATACTCTGTGTGTGTGCGTGCGTGCGTGCGTGCGTGCTTCTGTATGCCATTTCCTGAGTCATGGAAAAAAAGGAAACAAATAAAAAGGCGAGATGAAAGCATTGTTGCCCGCTCAAGTATCACTTTGTATCTACGATTGTTGACAACTTACAGGTTTTTATCTATTTATGTTGAAAAGTAATTTGTCTTTTTCTGGCCACTTCCAGCGACACCAGGACTGCGTATACGGCACTATTCTGGTCACTAGACACCACGGCGCGTATCTATTAGCTTTTTCTTACCTAGAAGTCCAAACTGAAACTTTATAGGCAGAATTTATAATGTTCACGGTGAACATATTACAAAACTATATAGTGCTTCAGGAACGTCTTCAAACTCGACACAAGGACGCATTACATCTCCAAAGAAGACTAAAACCATTACAAGACATTTAGAGGTATTAATTTTCGTAACTGTAACAAAGGGAACGTAAGGTAATTGTAATATGATTCTTTCAATTGCGTATGCTAGTAAGTACTTAAACTGTCGCTTTTTAAGATGAAACATATGATGTGTTTGAATAAATTAGCCAATACGGCGTCTTCTAACGAAAGTTGCTCTGTTCACATAAGTTTGGATTTATGTACTGAAGTACAGTTCCAAAAGAATTATTTATCTCTCTTTCGCTCCGTACCACTTAATTATTTGTAAACGAGAGACGCTGAACAAACTAGAGGACAAACATGACGAGACCTGCTGTAATAGTGATTATGAGGTGAAGGGGATCTGGAGAGTACCACTCAGCCACCCCTGCCGATCCGATGCACTGTCGACTGGTCGTGCAAAGTGAAGGCCCACTTGTGAGGACTGATGCTGCGTGTGTCCTACGCCGTTCGGAAGGAAGGGTGGGCTTGCTTTGCTTACAGAAAGAGAGGCGCTTCAATAGAAGCCAAGACATCACCCAGGTGACTTTGTGAGTGTGTGTGTGTGTGTGTGTGTGTGTGTGTGTGTGTGTGTGTGTGTGTGTGTGTGTGTGTGTGTGTGTGTGTGTGTGTGTGTGTGTGTTAGAAAGAGAGTGGAAGGTGCAAAATGAGACGCCTCAAGGCTAGCTAGTTAAGTCCTACTTCACTTGCAAACTGGCCCTGTCTGGTCGTCATTTTACCTGGAGACCCCCGTCACAACACGCTTGACTCCTTTTCTTGTGTGGCCAGGTCTTGATACCGTCTCACTTCCTACTGCAGCAATGTGAGCCGAGCTGCCTCGGACCAGCTGCTTGGGACTAGGTGATAATCCCCTGATCACTAAAAGAAGGTTAAAGTTTTCAATCCGGAAATTGTTTTGTGACAGACAAACGTTTGTACAACGCAGGTGCTTGTTCGCTTAGTGTGCGCTGCAGTCCCAGCTGCCGATGAGGGGGAGCACCTGTCTCTTCGTTTTGCCAGGTACTATTCCTGCTTCCGCGTTTGGCTGAGATCATAATGTCGTGGTCTACCTGACGTAAATTTTATTCACCTGGGCCAGTTCCTTGTTACCTCCGGAAACAGTACCTTATTCTCACATTCTCTCCTTTACCATCTCTCCATCAACATTTGTACTGATCGTGTCTCTGACTTATGACCTCTGCCGTCTTTGGAATTGCGACCGAAGAAATATCTCAAGATCCTTATTACTTCTTCAAAGCGACCTGCATTTTGAAACTTTAATCGGCGTGATAGCTTTTGTTACTTAAATAGTTGACTGTCTGCTGGGTCAAATGTGTGAAAAACGTCACAGATAAAAATATGAAATTTCAAAAGATTGGCAGGAACCATAGCGCAGGATAATTCTGATTTACTCAGCTGTCTACTAACAAGGAGACACCACAGCAAGTCAAGAGATTTTCTCATCATCGACGAAAGTGTGTTTACAAATATTATTTAACCCTGGATATTTGTCAGAAAATCAATGGAAGCAAGGTACCTGCTTGTGGTTCGATTCTCAGCACTGCTGTTGCTGTTGGGGTTTGTGTGCTACCTGGTTGGCTTTGCGACTCCTTGGTGGCTCAAGGGTCGGCACATTGAGATCACGGCTGGCTTGTGGCAAAACTGCATCGGATCGCATTGTGCGTCGACGCTGAATGGTCAAAGTAAGTTAAGTATGCCATTTCTCACTTTACAGTACGTGTTTTAAGGCTGTTGTTTCAAAAGTTAACTAATACCTGTGCTTTTCATTTAAATAAAAAGCAGCCACTCGAGGTCTTAAGGAATGTGACTGGGAAACAGGTACTCGTTGTACGCACCAGGTAATTCTTTTAATAATAATAATACATGAAGATTTTTATAGCGCATATTCACACTCATAGAGAGCATGCTCTTAGCGCTTAAAACAGGGAAGAGACGTGGACTAAATGGATAGAACACAAGGGACGGAAGAATAAACAACAGTACTGACGACAAACAGAAAACAAAAATAGAAAACAGAAAAAGGCATCAAGTAATAGGAACAGAGAATATAGTGATTCTGCAGAGAAAGATGAGTAGAAAAGTAGCAAGAGCTGAAGGGGCGAGGGTAAGAATGACGAGCATTGTGTGGACTGTATTAAGAGTAATACTCAAGGAAGTGGTGCGTTTTCAGTGCAGATTTGAAGGAATCATTTGTAGGAAGGTGGCGGACATGGAAAGGAAGAGAGTTCCATTGTTTTGCAGCACAGTAGCCAAAAATCCTGTGACCATATGTTGTTGTTCTGGTGACAGAAACAGTTAAGATACGGTCATCAGAGGAAGAGCGTAGTTGTCTGCCCGGAACGTAAGGGATGAGAAGTTCAGAGAAATAATCAGGGCAGGAGCCTGCGAAGAAATTAAAACACACACAGTTTGTACTGGATGCGAGAACGGATGGGTAGCCAGTGTAGAAAACGAAGGAGAGGAGTGACATGGTCCCGTTTCGTGGCTCTAAGCACCACACACACACACACACAACACGCAGAATAATAGACGTGCACGTGGTTCTACATCGCTTCGGTCTACGTTCCACGATATTGAAGTTCTTTTCCGAGGCTATTTACGCTTTATTTCGTGGTAATCACGTAAACTGATATAGTACCGTAAGGATGAACTAGAGCTTGGGCGCAACATGCAGACTGTTGCATCAACGCTCACACTCTCTTCACAGCTGGTTGCTGCGCTCGTGCAACACTATTATGGATCGTTTCGCTTAGTGCAGACAGCAGTGATCATCAGGCAATCTTCAAAGAGATCAGTGATTTGTGCTTGATGTTACAGCAAAGTATTATAGCTTGTGGGGGGGGGATTAGGATTTACAATTTTTTTTTTTTGCTTTATTTAATGAGATAAGCGTGTCAAAAAAGGCTTTATAAACTGTTTCGTGGCTTTTCATTACGAGCTTATCATCTCTTAAAATAGCTTAACCGGAAAGTTAAAGACAATAAAGATACTGTCTTCATAATAGAGCTATGGCAAGTATCTGGTAAAAGAATCCTTTAGATTACTCTAAAATGCGTGCGATCGAAGAAAGCTTAGTGGAAATTAGTCGACTTCGTGCCTGCAGTAGACTGGTGTGTGACGCCAGTGCTTGCTCAGCGAAATAGGACGCACGTGCTGTGGAAGCCGCTTGACTGAGAGGGAGGGGGAGTAACAGGTAGGTGTCGTGCGGTCTGGCCAGGTACACCTGCGCCAACTACGACGCCTTGTTTGCGTCACGCTAGTTCTTTCTCACCTGAACGCCATCTTTCGCGTCTCTCCCCAGCTCTGGGTTGTGGAGACCGGGAGGGGCTTAGATCCACAGTACTGAAAACAGCATCAGTAACATTTTAAAAGTTTTACATCGGAACTGTGTACTTTCCAGCTTTTGTACGTTGACTGTACTTCTTTTAAATGACTGAAACGTTCTCTTTCCGCATGATCGTTTCAATATTACATCTTAACTTTTGCATTCTTCACATTCGTCGCCAGAAATTCGAGTTTAACAAGCCATCGACGCACTAATTAAAAACAAAGATTGTGATAGAAATAATATTTGTCGGTTCCTTGTTGGCGGGGATGTTTATTTTCCCTTCGAGCGAGCAGCTAGTGCTATGCCGCGTCAGACTAGTCCAGCCTCTGTAAACACAGTTTCTGGATGTCATATTTCAACCAAAAGATTACTTTTACAGGAGGATAACCCGATGACGAATTTCATTTGTAATTCTTTTGTGATTTTTTTTTATTCTTTACCTTGATGTATAACTCGCTCTAATCTTTGTTCCATGCTTCGTTTCTCGTTTTGCTCGGTGGACTCATTTTCTTGTAGAGACATCCTTTTGATGATTCGTTTTATCCATCTCATACCGCAAGCGTGGAGTACATTCCTATTCCTGGGTTTTGCGTACGAGGCTGTCCATACAGCTCTAACCTACAACCTGTGGGAACAGAAATACGTTTTCCCTGCTCTGGCCTCGATGGTCGCCGCTAGAACGTCTGTTTGATCAACAGCCATCTTTTGTTCCCTTCTGTCACGACCCCTGGGAGTACAAGGGCAGACGTTCTTGACCTTTCTCCACCATCTCTTAGTGAAATGGCAGAGACGGCAGTAATAGCCATAAACTTGAGAGACCTACCCGGATAGGTCACCACCTCCTCCACTCTAGAGTAGCACATTTGCATCAGCTGCAGACGTAAGCGCAAGTTTTCCTTAGGTGTTCTGAGCTAGAGACGGAACGCGTCTGAAAGAAGTTACTCTGACTCTACCCTTTCCTACCCCCATTTTCTCTGTGTGTGTGTGTGTGTGTGTGTGTGTGTGTGTGTGTGTGTGTGTGTGTGTGTGTGTGTGTGTGTGTGTGTGTGTTGGTGGGGAGGGGTAGGATTTACAGTAATTCTCCACTTTGTGTTTTGCGTATTGTGAGAATTTCTGACCGGGCCGTAAAGCAGCTTCGTAAGTATTTTATATTCAAACTGTAACCTCTGTAATCTGTAGGGGTTTTCTTTTACATCTTTAGCCATGGTCGTTGGACCATCCAATGCAGTCCTTGAATTTATAAACGCGTCGTAAGATGCAGTCCCATAAAGCAGTACTTATGACACTATTGAAATTATGGTTCGTGAAAAGCTTGAAATACATCCTTGCACCAGAGTTAAATATTCACATAAAATCCTGCTTCGTGTTTTTTATATTTAAAATTTCAATTTAAAGTTCACAAATCTTATTAATGTCTGTTGTTTGTAAGAATTTCCAAAAATATATAACTGGCACTTTTGCCTTGCACTGTGACAATTTCCCACAACTGTTTTTCCAGCAGGCGACTGGCTGTCAGCTTGCCAGGCTTTGACCATATCAGCACTGCTGACGTCACTCATGGCGCTGGGCGTGTCGGCCATCATGGTGCGGGCCTCACGGGACAGCACGCTGTCCGCAGCCAGATACGGCACCATTGCCACCACCCTGTTTACAGGTGAAATATTCTCAGAGGTTCTCAGCCTGTCCCACCTCTTCCCCACGTGCCAGTCTATCGTCACCTTTGATTGGTTTCTTGTACAACTATAAAAAAAATTATAGAAATACAACTACGTTCGATTTTTATCAGAGAATTATTTTATCAGTCTTCAGCTGCGATCCACAAAGATTTGACATATGTGAGCGGTTCACAATTTCTGAATTCCTTCCGCGTGTCTGTAACCTTGTCTTCACTAGTTCCCAACTTCAGTTTTCTTTCCCTCTTTTTTTATTGTAATGCCTTTGTGTTGTACTAAATAAAGTAAAGCTTCAATATTTTTTTCGAGGGCTCGAGAAAAAAAAACATACCCTTTGCGTATTCTGTTACCTTCGTAAATAAAGATTTGTCAGTTGTCTTACGCCTGTTCATGTGGTAGACATCAACATCGTCAATGATGTGGTTTGATGACTAATCTTTCACCCTGGTTTCTGTTTCAGGAGCATCGGTAGTGACTTCCCTAGTTCTCTACTACGTTTACAGCGAGGAGAAGTATCCTCGAGAATTCTACGGTCTATCTTTGTCCTTTATTTTGGTTGCTGTTGGTGGAGGCGTGTTTCTGGGTGTTGCTCTCGTCCTGGGCATTGACGCTGTGACCTCAAAACTATGTCACGGAAACACCAGGTCGTCGTGACCTCCGTCACTGGTTGTGGATCCTGGCTAATGAAATGTGTCTGTGACACTTTCTGTACTATTTGAAAAAAACAAAAAAACAGAAAGCCAACTTCAGTCATTGTAACTGGCGGTCACGCGGATATCCATATAGCTGGATCTCTCCAGTCTTAGCAGAAGAAAGAAAGAATTTACGTCTGTTACTCATGATCATCAACAACATCCTTGTCATTATCTCATGTCATGAATGTTCTCATGACATTGCACTGAAAGCACCCTAAAGAAAGTTTTTATGTTATATTATATCCCTTTTACTGAGCTGTGTGTGTGTGTGTGTGTGTGTGTGTGTGTGTGTGTGTGTGTGTGTGTGTGTGTGTGTGTGTGTGTGTGTTGTACTTAATATTTCAGAAAATATTGTTAAATATATGAATCCGGGTCGAATGTCTCGAGTCATCGTCCGCTCTCTCAGTTTCTTACCCGAAGCGGCTCCTTTCTTTAGAGAGGATGGGAAAAAATGGAAAGAATTGCACGATAGCTGTTATCGTTAACTGAGAAGATAGCTTGCAAGATGGGTGCCAGCATGTTGCATAGTTGTCAGCACATCAAAGAGCGATTCTTATCTCAATGATTTTAAATGTGTCGGATGGTTTGGAGGCTGAACCTGGCCGATCTGGTTCTTTGTCTTGTGACGCTCCTGGAGTAAGCCACCTGTTTGGCATGTGCGCTTCACACCAAGAAAATAAAAGCGGTGCAAAAGATCTCACAAAACTATAACCAAGATCGGTTTAAAACAGATCACCCCAGGTGAGGAGTACTGTTCAGTGTTTTCTGAAAATGTAAATGCATAACTGTTTGTGCTCTACACTGAACCACACCAATCTTTATATCAAGACGTAAGGTACTGTACAGCTAGTTGCCCTATTGTCTCGCTTTGTTCTAACAGAGGCAACAGAAAGATTTTGTACAAAAATAAACTGATCATAAGGTGGTTGAGAAATCGATTTACATAGGGGAAACGAATAATTTCGTTTTATGCTGCGCTCATATTTCTACCTGCATGGAATGTTCTAAAATATATTTCGACAGAAGCTACTATTAATTCTCTCTTTATGCTTGTTCCGCAGTGAATAGTGTAGTCATCATTTTCCCTAATCCCCAGTGCAGATGACAAGGAAATACTCTGTGCTTTTTGTAGGGTTTTGATTGCTGCTTGAAGTAGCTGTCCTGTTCATAAATGTTTATCGATTTTATTGATCTGTTCTGAGCTGCTGGCCACGCTTTTCTTTCAACATGAAATTTGCCATGGAAACAGTCACTTTAAAACATCAACAGCAAAAGAAATTGTGCTCGCGTTTCTGCATATTTCATTCTCTTGTATCTTGAATGTCAGATGTGATCTACCGCGATGAAGGGGTTTTGGAATCAAAGAAAGCTGTTTCCTACAGTATCAAACCTTTTAGTCATCGACATTCAGAAGACAATAATTAGCGTTGTATGAGGATGTAATTTTTTAATTATTGGGTCACCGAAAGTTTAACAAGAAATAGGACATGTAATCAACGCTAGAACTAGTAATTCTTAGAGCACAAATATTTTTAGTTGTAATGTTAGTCGCAATGTGCAAACAATTCTCAGGAGAAAAACTAACGAAATTCTAGCTTACCTTATTTACATGTTTTAGCAGCTCATACTTAAGACCTGCCAGTTTTACATTCCAAAACACTTATACATAGAATCTTCTCACACACTTTTTGAGGGAGCTTCCTCCCACGGATAACATGTAAACATTTTTGTATAAAACTTTTACGCCACTCTGTGTCCTTTTCTTCACGCAGTAAACATGCATTTGTATTCTCGCCAAGGGCTGTTGAGCTAAAGGAAATTGTGAATGTCAATGCTAATTTGAAACTTGTGTGTAGGTCTTTTATCTTATCTATCACTTATCTATACTGTCAAGCCAGCCTTCAGCACAAATAACGCATGTATCCTCCAAATCCATGTTATTCCCATAGACCTTTCTTTCCAGTACTTTTGTGAAATAAGCTGCCACAATAAATCTTTAAAGCCCTGAAGTATCATACCGTACGCCTTGATTAATATCTGGCCGTTGAGAGATGGTTATTAAAGATGGAGCTATTTATCTCATTATGACCTTTTTTCTTTTGACGGTGGCGATTCCGGAAAGCAGAGAGTCTACATTGTTTGCCATTCAATGGTTGCCTAGAAGAGTAAATATACAGCGCACGATCGTTTCTATGACAACTACACAAGTCCCACGACAGTTGATGCAAGTTCAAAAGCGAAGTCCTCGACCATTCGTAGACCAGTCGCTGCCCCTCCCTACAGCATACGCTCAGTGGTGTATTGATGATTTGATGGAAACATTGCTGTAAAAGCCCGCCTAGACTTCTGATCACCTGTTTGCTGTCAGTAGATGATTTCTTTGCGCTTCTAGGTGCAACAGGCTAGGTCATATATATATAGAGAGAGAGATATATATATATATATATATTCATTGGAGGACATTGGTAAGTAGTATCACTCACTGACTTGCTCACTGACTCACTCTATTTATATACATGTCTATATATATATATATACTCTCCCTCGTTTGCAGCATTCCCCGATCTCTCGTGAAGCTGCTGAGAATCGGAATATTAGGAAGATAATTTTAAGAAACTTTTAGCAGTTTGGTGTTTTTAACAAATAACCAGAAAGAAAGTAGCCTGAGGTGGGAGAAAAGATAAACATTAAAATTCCCCCCACCCGCCTTTCGTCTCCGGTCTCTTCGTTGCAGTAATGAACCAATCATTTTTTTTAATGTACAATGTCTTGTAAAATAGTAACTGCAACCCGACCAATTCTGATATGTACTTATGAAATTGTCCAGACCTGTGGAGAAGGTTCGCAATGGCATTTCGGTCGTCAACATCGCTGGTGAAGATCGCATTCTTCATCTCCGTCTTCGCCTTTGTTATAACTGCAGTCGGCATCTTCACGCCCAATTGGATGGTTGTTTCCATAATCGACTTGCGCATGGGTCTCGTCTATATGTGCACGTCCACCGGATGCTCATCTGGTGGCAGTGGGGAGGTGCTGGGTAAGTTCGTGTCTCATTGTTAGTGGGGTTTTATATTTGTTTTTATATTTTTATTTTGGTGATGGAGTAAGCTTGAATAACTTGAAATGTTTCCCGTGTTTTTGACAGTAGTATTTCCATTATGCTTAAGTAGATTTATTGTATTCTGCGTGTACGTTATGTCTGTTTATCTTTTTAAAACTATTCTTTAGTCAGTAGATACAGTAGCTTGGCACCAAGCACCCCTTTCATTCTTAAATTCTAGAGACAAATGTATAGGTAGACGGAAAGAGAGAGAATAGAGAAGAAGAGAACAGAAAGTGTTCACATGTACCTAACTACATTGGAACTTGCTATGCAAAATAAATATTAGAATTATCATCTACATAATCTCTTTCCAATAAAAGCCAGCACATCTGCAACACACATGTTTTTTAAATCCTTTTTTCACCGATACAGCCTTATGATATACCAGCACACAATGCGCAACTGGTCTTGGTTTACAGAAAGTGACTAGTTTATTATCATTTACATAACTATTATAAACATTTAATCTTCATTGGCCTTTCCACCAGTTCAGTAAATTAACATTTAGGAATAATATACATAGTGTACCTTGTACTGTCATTTATTTTCTGAAAAGGAAAGGATAAGTGCCATCAGTAAGATCAGTGCCATCCGTCACTTTCTCTCTACACGCGCTACCAACACTCTTGTCTGTGCGTTTGTTCTTTCTCGACTTGACTATTGCAACTCCTTGCTAGCAGGCTGCCCTGACTACCTCATTCAGAGACTCCAGAGAGTACAGAACTCTGCTGCGCGTCTGGTGCTTAGAGCAAGGAAACGGGACCATGCCACTCCTCTCCTTCGTTTTCTACACTGGCTACCCATCCGTTCTCGCATCCAGTACAAACTGTCTGTGCTGTGTTTTAATTTCTTTGCTGGCTCCTGTCCTATTTCTCTGAACTTCTCATCCCTTACTCTCCGGCCAGACAACTACACTCTTCGTCTGACAACCGTATCCTAACTGTTCCTATCACCAGAACAACAACATATGGTCACAGGACTTTTGGCTACTGTGCTGCAAAACAATGGAACTCTCTTCCTTTCCATATCCGCCACCTTCCTACAATTGAATCTTTCAAATCTGCACTGAAAACGCACCTCTTCCTTGAGCATTACTCCTAACACAGTCAACACAATGCTAGTCCTTCTTACCCCCCCCCCCCGCCTTCCTTCTTGCTACTTTACCCATCTTTTTCGGCAGAATCACTATATTTCTCTGTTCCTGTTACTTGATGCCTTTTTTCTGTTTCGTCGTCAGTACTGTCGTTTTCTTTCGTCCCCTTTGTTTTGTATCTACTTAGTCCACGTCTCTTCTCCGTTTTAAGCGCTAAGAGCATGCTCTCTATGAGTGTGAATACGCGCTATAAAAATCTTCACTATTATTATTATTATTATTATTATTAAGTAATTATGGTGAGAATCCCTTCATAAAATACGGAATTTGTGTATACATATCCCACTGTGGAGATGTCTGTTTATCTTTATTATTTCTTTCTGCAACTCTGTCGTCTTTTCCTCTTCAGTGGGCCATAGCACATAGTTCAAATGTTTTGACCGACGGGTTTATTGTTGGACAATGAATGAATGAGAGAGAATTTAAGAATCTTATCACTGCTGTGTTATGTTTTAACGACTTATTCTCTTATTTATAATTTTTGTTCTGTGTGCTGTTATTACCCAGCTGTTTTAGGCTATTTGACTATTAACTCCGTTGCTAATAATGATTTCTCTGTATGATGAACATGACTTGTAGTCTGTTGTGAACACGTGGGGTCCTGTCTTTCACCGCTATAAGGCTGGTGCCATTTTTAGGGCGGCCCCTTTTTCATGTCTGTTTTTCATGGCGCGCTTTTCGTTCTTTCGTGTGTGTCGCAGTTTACGAGCATATGATTGAAATAAGTAAAAAAGATAAGTCCCAAAAGGACAAAGATTTGGTTGCCTCTTCTCTGTAATTCCAGACTGGTATACAGCGTTGGTTGTCATGGAAATTTTTGGAATGTTGTTCGCCGCTCTATCCTTCATTTTCATCACCTTGTACATCTTCTGTGCCTCTGCCTCCGGAAAAAAGTGGACCAGGATGGTTACCTTGTGCCTGCCTTTTGGTGCAGGTTAGCAAAGCACACATAAAGCTTGCCTTGCTTCTCTTTTGGTAATTTTTGTTAATGTACGCATACTTCAGCTTTCAACCAGCGATTTCCTTCATTTTCTTTATTTTTGCCGAATTGCCTTGGTTGATGATGATGATGATGATGATGATGATGATGATGATGATGATGATGATGATGATGATGATGATGATGATGATGATGATGATGATGATGATGATGATGATGATGATGATGATGATGATGTCCATTTGTAATGCGCAGGTATCCATTCAGAAGAATGCTCATTGCGCAAAAAAAACTAAATAAATAAAAAACTGGTTATGTTTAAGAAATCTATAGTAATTATTTACAAGCGTGTTGTCTGTTCTGTTTTGAACTTTACTAAATCCTGTAATAAGAATTTGATCGTTATTCCCCTCATGTCAAACTCAAGAGATTACTTCATAACCTGAAACTGATGAGAAAAAATTTGATCTTTGATTTGGAACTATATTTATTCCTTTGCTACTAAGTCTATTTTTTTATCATCTAGCTTACTTCTACTTGTCTTCAGCTTAGGTTTACTGCCGCCTCTTAGGGTACGCGGCTGATCAAGGTATGGTTTTACACAGATTACGTGGCTGTTTTCAGCTAAGTTAAACTCAGTTCAGTTAAGCGAACAAACTATAATATACAGTCCTTAAAAAGGAAAAATCACATATTGATGGAGAAAATAGATAACCAGATGGACGGATGGACTACAGACAGACAAAGCTAGAAATCATGAGGGTAGCAATGCTCTGTGAATTTAACCTTGTAAGCATCAATAAAATGCCATTTAAAATATTTAAAAATGACGAAAGATCAATAGTTTTTCGTGTGAACTTTAGCTGCCTCGGTAGATTAACAAACAGTTTAATGACTTTTTGTCGGCATTTGTCTACACGTTTCTAGACACGGTGGCTAATTTGTTAACCCAGTGATTTCTCATGTCAGGTGTCTGAGAGCCATGTCAACGGGAATTACTGCACTGGGGACGCAAATGCAATTATAATTGCACTACTCGTAGTTTGTTCCCATAGGCGTCTCCTACAGGAACATTGTTTTAATTCTTGCTCTGTTCGTGAAGGATTTCGGAACAAACAGGATTTCCATGACAACGCTAAAACTACTTCCTAAACGAGGCATTTATGTATGTCATTGTGTGCAGGTCAACGGACGCTGCAAGCTCTATTTGTCATTTTAGAACGCTTCGTATGACGAGAAGCTATCCAGACTACTTCTGCTTTTTTTCAAATTAGCACTCGTACAATTGCATTGCCAGCTGTGTAATCACCTTAAATTCTTAAAGGCCTGGTGGCTGCAAAATTGTTCCCTAAAAGGTGAAGCTTAGTGCAAGATACTTCTTCTCAAAATGTGGATGTGCCCCCACGCTATTATTTTCGAGATTCACACATGCAGACATCACCATGCACAGAAAGAGGTCAAAATCGTGACGTCACCTTTGTACAGTTACCCCCTATTATGGTCTCAGCTTTCCCAATAACTAATGCTAGTGATACGTTTAATACAGAGGTGTGTTTCATTGACTTCTTTATGTGCAAGGGGTTGTTTGTAGACTCGTATCTCTGGAACAGAAATGAGTAGTCAGTCAGTTGCCCCTTGACCGACACCTGTTGCTGAGGGAAGCACATGGATAGACCCCCGCACCTGACAGGGCCCACAACTCTCGCCTATTGTGGGCGATAGTGAGCAGGTCCTGTACAGGACGACCAGTCCAGTTCGTAAGCCAGTTTATTATCTGGCCACCACGGCGTTGACTACCCTCCAAGGTGCCTTTAAGGAGAGTCTTTGCCAACGTGTCATGCCGGGTCACATGACCAAACTGGTATCCTACGAGTGTGGCAATCTTCTGTCGTACAAAGTCATTGGTTCTATGTTCTCTGTATGAGAAATGAGAAACGAGTAGTTACCTAGATTTGTGGAAATAGTGTCTTGCGCTGAGCCTTACTCAATCATTTTTTTAAATGCACCCCACTAGATCTTTAACGTCTATCTGACAAATGTTTATTACAGCAGCTGCTTCACATCGCTTTCAAGTTTACCTAACCCAGTTGAAACTAGTTGTGGCTGACACAAAGCGTGACAGCGACATTCACATGATTCAGCAATAAAACATTTAGATGTCATAACTCAAGTTTGTGGTAAATCTGCGCACAACTTTAATGCAGGTATCACCTGGAAGGCGAGACACGAGGCAAAAATAATGGTTGTTTTAACAGCACATCGTTAAACTTTATCTGACGTATTATTTGTCAGCAGCGCTGAGCGTCCACCAGTATGTTTCTTGCTTTCTCTCTTTGTCTTCTGTTTATTAAAAGACGTCTTACTACATGACGTATCTAAAAACAAACAAAAACCAAAGCCAGAATTGCACTATATGTTATTTCAGCACTCTTCCTGCTGGTCGGCGTTATTATCTGCGCGGCCAAGAAGAACCACCTGCCGATTCCACAAAATCAGCACCTAGACCTGGGCTGGTCCTTCGCTCTGACAGTGGTGGCCGGTCTGCTGTATCTAGGCATTGGGGTGATGCTTCTCATGGATGTCTTTCTGTAGTCTGGTTCCTTCCCAGTCTTCTACCCACGAATGATCTAAAGCACAAGTGTACCCTAGCGTCAAAAATTCTTTTGAAAATAAAATAGTGATTTGTTCTTTATTTAAAGACCATTGAGCTTTTTCTTATGTAAAAATGTCCACACAAAAATGTTGTGTGTATATATATATATACCTTGTGTGTGTATAAAAAATAAAAATACTGAAAGTATAGCGGTTCATTTTCAAATAGATATATTTACTATTCATTAATCTAGCAAAAACTGCACTACTTGACAAGCAGATGGTGAGGGAGAGGTGATCAAAGTTCGAAAAGACAAAAATAAATAACACTTTTTTTCCTTCTCTCTTTGCTTATTACTCAAGCTGCTAAGTACAGCTGAACACACACACACACGAACACACCACACATACTACCCTAGGAAGTATCACTCAATGGGTTCAGTTTTCCTCAAGCCTAGATAGGTTCCTTGTTTTGTGGATGCCCTGTATATAACACTATACTGTGCTTAGGCTAACTGCAACCCAGACAAGTATTCACTGTCTGCCTATGTGCTTCAATCAGGGTGATCTTCTGGTGAACAAACGACACTATGAAAATACATCTTGGGTAGGCAATTAAAGGATGTTGGATGAACAAAGCATGTGAGGCTATACCATACCAATCGAAAGTTTCACTTTTTGCGACAGGTAAGCTTGTACCTTCGGGTCTATCGTTGTTCAACGTGCACACTTTTACAATTTCACCACTGACTGTGAGACAGGATTAGATTGCCGTCGTGAGCAATGTATTGTTTTTGGTATTTCTCGTTTCTGTTGAAATGTTTATGAGAAGAAAATGTGAAGGAAAAGAGCTTGCTGTGGTAAAAGCAGATTAAAATAATTCCAACTTTGTGTTATGTGTTTTTGAGCTGCTGCTGCTTGAGTTTCCCAGAAACTCTTGTCGCTTGATGTTGTGCAGATCCAAGCATTTCATTAAATAACATCTGTATTAACATCTGCAACATTTTATTGAGATTTCCAGCGTTTGTTGCCACAGTAGTCACAAAAACACGTGACCTCATGAGTGACAACTTTTTTTTAACCAAACATATTAACGAGCGTGAGTTACGGTTCATTATGTCTCATGTTCGCACCCAAGAGGAATTTTTACACTCAAGCACGCACACATGCACGCATATACACGGATACAGAAGAAAGGACCTCTTACCCACCCACCCCACACACGTGTGTGTGTGTGCATACATATAGGTGCATGTGGAAAATAAGGAAGTGTAAATTAAACGATATAAAATGCATCAGAAAACAACTGGAAGTCAAAACTCGTACCAATAGATTTACGAGCGATTCTACTCGATCACTGGACCCGAACTATGGAACTCGCTATCATTCTTTTCGAAACATTCTGTCAGCTTCCTGTTTCAAAAGGGCGTTAATGACTTGATCGTTCCGGAAAAATCTCTTGCAGTCGTAGCGCGGCCATTCCCACAACAGTTAAGCTGGCCACTGTGTAATATGTGTGTGTGTGCATGCGCTGTGAGAGAAGGGAGATTAATACATTTTAAAAGAGCCTTCGGTGGCGTAGAAAGATGCTTAGCTTTGGGGGAACTGGGGGCAGCAAACTTCATGCTGACAGTGAGCGGCGTTCACATTCTTGCCTCCCATTCTTTTTAGAGGGGGCGGCTTCACACCCCCCTTCTACCCACCTGGTTCCTAGACCACTGGCCTTTTCTGCATTACATGTTCTTAAGGCTAAGCTGATTATTTTTATTACTGTTATAAGCTGATAACTTTTTATTATTGTTATTGTTCTTAAAAATGGCTCAGCTACAAACCCTTATGAATGTAATTCTCTCCGAGGATGTAGCTCACGGTCAGGAAAAATACTCAGCGATGGCGGGTGTGAGTCTACAACGCCGCATCACATAAAAAACTAAAGGCAAATGTCGCACTGAGGCCACTGTGGCAGTGAATCAAGGAAAGTGGTTCACCTTGTTTGGAGGACAGCATGTGGAAGGCGCGGAGTCCTAATCCTTCGCCACATTTATTTTCAGTTTCCCTCATAAATCATTGCTGGGTGGGGTTGGGTAAGGTTTTCAGTAGCTGCATGGCCTGAGCGATTCTCAAAACGATGCGTTCCGCTCCACATCAAATGCTCCAATTGTCCATCTACAGATTTTTCGATAAACGTAATTATCGCCTAATACTGAACCCAGGCAGTGGAAGGAGGGAGAGCATTTGTACACAAGCCGCTAGTGAAGTATACATATGGATTGCTTCCCTTTATATGGGCCTTGCCAGAGATAAGCCTAACGTCATTTACTGAGAGCATCTAGAAAGGAGATTATAGTCTTGGGGAGGAGTGGGCTAAATTAAAAAAAAAAAATTTAAACAAGTGCACTTCATATTTTGGCAGATGACCCAGTCGAGGCGTACTTTGCACACCTCTGGTCTTGGGGCATAAGCTATGTACATTTTCATGTATCGAAAAGAAAATACGTTATTATGTAGTCGATCCTTACTGACTCCCATAGGCGGTCTGCTGTACGCTCTGAAACACATTGACTTTAGGTGGGGCCGAATATAAATTAAACCGAATCAAAAACAATGTGACAAGTATATATAGTGATGTTTGAAATTACGTCATAGTCCAAGTATGATGGCCGATTTATAACTACAATAACCGTCACAAACGGTTTAAAATTTTCATTGCCATGGCAATTATCTTATCACAGCAAAAAAAAAAAAAAAAAGAAGAAAAAAGGAAAGTAGCACCTGGATCCCTGGATCGCGACAAATGTCATTGTGATTATCCAGCCATCGCACAAGTGCGTAGGTTGTTTTTTTTCCAGGAGCTTGTACTTCCGGTGCATGTCGGCGGCACAAACAAAGCCCCAAGAGGTGGTTGTGTCGTTTGGTCGACTATACCCCACCATTTCATTCACGATTAGATGATGGATTGAATGTAGGCGCGATAAAATTGTTCGGAACTATAATGATTTTTATGGTGAAGTATTCTGTAATTATGGTGACAGGTGCATCGGGCAAGTACACTCACACTGATCATAAATCGATGTAGGCAGTCGACACCAGCCTTGGTCTCAGGTACTGCGACATGTCATTTGTGAGGAGGCTGTGTTTCTGTTGTCTATGTCGCTTGTAATAAGGTAATGTGAATTTGTTGGGGCTTTTTTAAAACTAGCCAGCAGACATAGTTTTGATTAAATGTTACAGTTAATAACCTTGCCGAGTTTCACGTTCTTCACAGTCCACTGCATTTCAGTCTTATATACTTGGTTTAAAGGCTAAAAGCCTATTTCTAAATTAATTAGTAATTAACAGAGAGTCATTTATGGTTGTGTCATAAAAATAACAAGTAGGACACACCAACTAAATGCATCTAGTGTCAGTAAGGCAGTATTGGAGACCTGCGAACCCTTTCAGCTGTTTTGGCTCACATTTGCCTTTGAATACTACCACGTACATCAAGCGACTGTGTTGGCCCTTATGCATCACCTGATTAAACGTTCCATCGGTAATTATTTAGCCGTTTTTTTTTCATTTTACTATGTTGCTATATCAGAAGTTAAAATTTTCCTGGTTTTAATAATTCTTTTAGAAGAATGCAACGAACAAATATCCAGCCATTTAAATGGTTAATATGCAAATTACACGTCGCACTGTAATGCTAAATAACTTTTTCACCCACTGATAATGCTCATAAATCTAGTTTTGCATAATATTAACCCTTTGAGAACAATTTATTTTTATAAGTAACAAACTATAAACCAATACAATTAAAATTCACTAGAGCTTATTTTTAAATCAAATTTTCTTTCATGTTTTTCTAGACAAAAGGAACAAATGATGCACCAGCAAACTAAAAATAGAATTACAGCTTCAAATTTAAATTAGAACTACAGTATCTTGTAGTTGTACATGAATATATAATGCTGCACAGTAAGTGAAAGAATTGTTTTCTGTACTGCTTGGGATATTATCATTAAAAAACTCAGTCTCTGCACTCGAACTCCAAATAAATAATGATGACATTTCACAGATTATGAATTTGATATTAGTGTTGTATAGATAAAGTTCACAGGTTTTAAAATCAGTTCTGTATTTGGATTGTCATATTTAGATGAATACGTAAGATATTAAACAATCTTTTTCTTTTTTTTTCTGTAGACCTTTAATTATTTTATAAGAATTCTTTTCTGCCTTGACATGCTTACAGCACTTACCCTATGATTTTTCTTTTGTGTCCATCAAACCATGATTTTTTCTTCTTCTTCTTCTTAAAGGCTGAGTTGATCCAGCAGACTATGAATGAAAGAGGAGATGTTGAGGAATATCAAAAAAAGCTTGTAAGGATTTTCCAGTCCTGTGACCATGGCAACAAAGGTTACCTAATACAAGCAGAATTCAAATACCTTTGTTCTCAACTGCACCTGCAACATCACAATGAGCATCTTCTCAGTCTAATTTGTGGCAGCAGTGAATCTGCCTCAGCAAAGGTCTTAACAACTATTTTTGTGTTGGTGGAATTAACAGTTTTAAAGAGGGGTTTTAAGATTAAAAGACAGCATGATCTGTTCTGATGTTTAAGCATTTTTTTTTCAATAAGTTGGGTACTGATAAACCAGTCTTGTGTCATTTCATTTCATAAAATAAGTGTTGATAGAGTAAATAGGCTAAAAATCAGAGAAAGTGCAATATACCTGGAAATGTGCAAATGCATTTGGCATGTACATTGGCAGATGTCTATTAGTGTGCAAGTATACTTACCACTCAGCACCAGTATGCTATTAACACTGTAGTCTTAGGCGTCCCATTAACTGTTAGGTCGTTATGGGGCAAGGGGTTAGAAACCTCACTTTTCTTGGGGCCTCAAGGGAGCAGATAGCTGAATTGTTAGAGTGCTGGTGTCCAAACAGGCATGTCAGTTCAATACCTGTGTAGCGCAGCTCGCTTTCCTTAGTTGACCCAGCTGGCGGAAAGGGTTACCTGACTCACAGGAGTGTTTGGGAAGGAAAGGCAGCAAGGGAGAGGAGATGGGCACCATCCTCATGTAAAGCTTGCCTTGAGATACTCAGATAAGTGAGGTCTGAAAAGGTCATGGGACAACGGACAACCCTTAACTTAGGTGTCCAGTGTGATGGACATGATGTAGTCATGTTTGCTATGGCATAAGTAGTCACTTTGAGACAGTAACCCTGGGTGCAGTACATTGAAGATTTCAGAGCTTCTTTTTGGAAAAGAGAACAATGTTGAAAGGAGTTTTATAAAAAAAAATTAATTTTGTTAATAGAAGCAGATTTACCATACTGTTTGGGGGGTTTTCTTTTTTTTTTTTGGAAGGGGGAGTGATCAGAACGTTTCCTTAGTTACAAAATCAGATATACTCTCCCATGGACTAATATATCCCTGTGTAACTTGTGGGGCTTACACAATTTTTTCCATAGAAATTTAGCAAAAAGAGCTGTGGAATTTTTATTTTTTAGGTTTATATTAGTTTTATAATGAGATCACTCTTAGTTACTGTGTGATTGTTGTCAAATAGAAAAGTTGCAAATTTGATCAAAAAGCTTGGGGTGGGGGGAAGAGTGGAGGGGATTTGTTTTTATGCCAACCGTGTAACTAAGGCTATATCACAGCAAAGCAGCCTTCCCTGTAAACAGGTGCCCAAATGCTTAGGGATAATGGTGACCGGACACTTAATCCCCAGACACTTAATCCCCTAGACATTTAATCCCCAGACACAATCCTCAAAAATGCCCCCAATGTTATAAATGTTGAAGTTAAGTATTATTTTAATTGTCAAACTTATTTTGATGTTTACATGAAAATAATTACTTGAATTTGAATTAAATTTTTCATTTACTTCATAATTAAATTTTTCATTTACTTCATAATTAAATTTTTCATTCACTTCATAATTTCTTGAGTTGAAATTTCATTTTGAGGATTAAGTGTATGGGGATTAAATGTCTAGGGGACTAAGTGTCTGGGATTCAGGGATAATGTAGAATAGAAATCAAAAAGTGTGTTTCAAGAAGGCATTAAGGACTTTATTTTGGGAATACCTTTTATAGTAACTCCATTCTCGCTGTAATCTTAAGTTGTCCATGTTTAAGATGTGCATTCATATGTGTTTTTGGCAAGAGAACTGTTATGTTATTTTACGCTTTTTCCCTGTCACTTGTGTGTGTATGTGACCTGGGCACATGTTATGGCTCTGCGCTATGCAAGCATCCTAATTATTATTATAGTAGTAGTACTGATTGTACATACTCTACCAAAGGCATTTTAGGTCATGATTTATCAGAAATCATCAATGGTACATTTGGTCGCAGAGCATGATAAAATATATTGATACTTGGCCAGTTAACAAAGTACGTTCACTGTATTTTATTGAAGGTGTACTTTGAAGATTTCAAGGAAGCCTTGTTGTCCCTATTGCAAGAGTTTGGACCAGAGAAATTAACAACCGAACAAGAACAAGATCACCAAGCTGCCTTCAATGCAGGTGTTTAAAACATTGCTTTGCAACCCATAACATTGTTGCATGTTGGGCTGTTTTACTTTAGGTTAGTAGTGCAATGCCCCTCTAATAATTAGAGCCGTTGAGACTACTTCACAATGTTTAGAAAGAAAATAAATTTGCCTACAAAATACAATCAATGATAAGTGTATTATTTTTAATAAATCATTCCATTCCCAGAAAAATGGATAAAGTGGAGAAACACTCTTTGGGAATGAGAAACAAAAACTATGCAAAAACAGGAAGCTACCAAGGAAATGCATGTAGAAACAGTATCGTGAACAGTTTAACATACTTTAAAAAAAGGAAGTTTCTCTTTTGTTGCATGACTTATTTGTCTGGCTGCTTAGCTAGACATTCGTTTTATGTAGTTAAGTTATTATAGAATCTTACCTAAAGATTTCATCATTTTCATTAAATTTCACCAGCATTTTAACTTAACTGTTTCAAAGGAACAGATCTTGGACATGGGCAACACAGATATTTTTATATTTTTGCTTCAAATATTATTTTTTTGACAAACAGTAAACAGTAATTTGTCTTTCCTTCCTAGACATCTGCAGTTCAGAACATGGTGATTTGCAAAGGTTTCCCAATCACTCACATAGTTCATCAGACGAGGAAGACATTTGCATGAAATTTCCGTTGGGGTTAACAGTCAATGATTTGGGCCTTGTTCTATCAGTTGGCAAGCACTCAGATCATTGCCGGCTTTCGCCTTCATCTCCCTTAAAACGCTCACTTTTGGAGGTAAGTATAGCCAGTTAGCTATTTTTATTTAGTTGTTCATTTATTTTTCAAATTCACTTTAGTTCCTTTATATATTTTTTCCTAAATTAATAAAGTTTTCCTTTCCCTTTCCGAACAAATGATGGCTTGTGAGGTAGAATGTACATTACTGAGAAAGAATTGTGGACAGAGTGGAATGAGGAAGTTTGCTGCCAGTGTGTGCACTAATGTGATGGTAAGATACAGAGTGACTATTCTAACAAGTTCATGAAATCTAAAACCTAAAAGTTTCATTGCAGAATCGTATTTATCTTCCTGTTTTTTATAGTAGCAAATTAAAGCCTCTAGGTGTAGTAATATGCTTTTAAATATAAAATGTGAAATTTCAGTTACTAGTGTAGTGATACTTCATAGAAAATTATTTCAATCAGTACGTTTTGATGCTGTAAGTGTTAAATGTTGAAATAAGGAGAGCTAGAACATACAGTGTTTACAACCAAGTTTTAAACTGAGGTTTTACTTTTCATGACCATTATGAAATAGTGAAAACACTGTCCAGGTGATGCTAGAGCACATACCTGCATTGAGATTTAACTTTTGTAGTTTATCCTGACAGCAAGAGATTAGACACTTGACACACCAACATGTGCATCCCATTATTAGTTTCATTCTCTTTTTCTACTATTTTATTATTTCTTTGTTACTTGGCTGTTTCAGCTTCTCTCTCTGTGCTCTTGACTGGGTTAATTTTAATTATTTAAATGTTGCTAAGACTGAGTTATTCATGAACTATTAACACAAAGAAAAAGAATCATGAAGCATGTTCATGCTGTAGAATATAACACAATTCGACATGAACTATTCTTGAGTCATGCTAGGATAGACGACAGAAAGGGGCGAGATACTGACCTATTGTTCAGAGGGAACAAGGAACAAGCCTGGTAGAATTTGTTTAAGTTTAGGTCATATGGCTGGAGTGGCCAGCAGTATTAAGTCTGAAGATACTTTCATCACCGGAAACTTCTGGAGTGTGCATCCGAGGGTTGCTCACTGTGTTGCTACTATTGCAGGATCATGTTAGATGATATTGGACAAATCAGTTGCTGTTGTGGGTTCTGCCTTTGTAAAGTGAATTTAGTCCCTCACTGAGAAATGTGCATCAGGGAGAAACCCACACCACAGCTGACTTTCATTTCTTCATCCAGTTATTCTAACTCCCTGTGTGATCATAACTCTTCTGCTCCTGTATTATCTGCCATTCATGTGTGAAATGTGGCCATCACCAATACCCTATTTACTGTCTTCTGTGCCATGCTAATCTGTGATGGTGCAACAAAGACCACACCTTAAAGGATATGCTTACTCATTTTGCATAATGCATCGTCTGAACTTGATTGATGTGAAGTGTGTTGTGTAACCACAGCACGTGCCCTGTGAAGTTCTGGCCCATATATTCAGTAATCTGGCTTATGCATAGCTTCAGAGGTCAGCAATAAATATTGCTTGCTTCCTGAGTAGGATACGACTGCGTTTTTAGGTTTACCTGTTGAGCATATACTGGGGTGTTCAGGCTTTTGGTTTTATTGTCATTCTTCATGGCTTAGTAGGTTTGAGCTGTAAGTTCAACAAAGTGTCAGACGTTCAATAAAAGTAGGTGGCGCTTACGTTGTGTATTGCCTTGTACGAGCAGTTGTCAGAAGGACCGAGCTATTTTGACTAGAACGTGCTCTGTGGATCGGAAATTCAATGCTGCCTTCCAGGAACCTCACGAGACAAGAGGTCTTCGACGATATTTGCCGGCTTCCAGCGTCTGCACCGGATCACTCCTATATTGTACATGATATTGTAATGTAAGTTCTGATTTGGAGCACTGAGAATGATTGTACTCTACTCTGTGTGTGTGCGGGAGGGGGGGGGGAACTACGCGCATTTAGATTAACAAACGAGCTTACCCCGATATTTGTCAAGAATTAATTGAACTCGAACAAGACACGTCTGCACCGCAGATACTTCCTTCCCACACCTACCCACGTTAGCATAAGACCTCACACTGTATGATAAGTAGAGCGTAGATATGGTAGTAACACCGACGGCGAGTAATGGGCATCCCGTACCCCTCCGCCACCACCACATCTCACCCCTCCCCTTTCTCTTTCTCGCCTAACTCGCTCTGGCAGTGGGATGTCACGTGAGAACACATAAGGATAGTGCGCGTAAAGCTCGCTTTGTTTTGTAAGACACGTTCTGTCGTTCCATTGGCAAGTGTAAATAATAAAAAGGGCTAATACAAAACGTGACATGGATCGGAACTGAACAACTTAATGACTAAGCAATTTCTCAGCAGTTTCTCCCCGCCCAGTGTCACGCATTTGAAAGTCGAGAAGACACGTAGGGCTTGCGAAACAGTCTTAATGGCAGGCGTGGTCGTTTAGCACGAGACTGCAAGGATGGTATTCGGGTTATCTCAATAGAACACAAATCGCCACATTTCCACATACGTGTCCGGAAAAACGTCAATTTTTCTGTCACCAGAACGTTTGCCAAACGCCGTCACATATTCGGCAGTGTGTGTCGGCTTATTGCACTGCAGTATATGGCGGGCATTACACAAAACGCCTGTCTTAGAGGCTAGTTCGACGTCAGCACCCCATTGTAAACAGCTGTCAAACTGGAAGTGTAATCCACACGACCTCCTTCGAACCGCTGCGATGGTGGTGTGGGTTAACTGCTGGCTGTCTTATACAAGAGGGTTTTCTTTTTTGGAGAGAGGGGGCTACGATTCGGAGGCAGTCTGCGGGTGTGTGTGTATTTAAAAATAAGTCTTTTCTCGACCGTAATAAATCCCTGATTTATCTCGGGAAGATTGTGTGAGAGAGAGGGGTCCTCATATCCTCTTCTTCACTGCCTTACCGCTTAACTTTCTACGGTCAGTGACCATCTTTACAGCTGGATAAATGACCGCATCACACAGGTATCGAACCTGTTAGTATGAGCGGCTTCGGTTTTGGACGCGTTGCTGTAACCACTAGGCTGTCCTCTTCCCCTGATGTGTACAGGTAAATGTTGCCATATCTCAGCATGAAACTGTCACTCTGTCACCTAGGAAGACCGCGGCCGCTGCTTTCAGAATAGAGGCGGGGGCAGCAGGTTGTGGTAAAGCGGTTCATTTCGGTCGATTTGCGCATATACTGAAGAGGCCTCTTGCATTTTATCGGTGTTTTTATCACTTGCCTTGATAGTTCCAAGTTCTACAGTTATTATTTCTTAAAATCATTATAGTTCGATTATTTCTTCCCGTCGTCACAAGTTAAAAACTGTGGTGAGAAGCCCGCGTTCATGGCGCTGCTTACACTGAGACAGAGCGCGTGCGTGCTATCAGGTGTGTGTGTGTTTTTTTTAAATGGGTTACTGCAGTGATAGTTCACGTGACAAGTAATGTCTTGCTGTTTGTTCACGGAGGGAAGGTTCTATTCTAAATTTGCCTCTCCGCTCACGTGACTACTTCAAAGTCGGACTTGAAATGCCCCTTTAGCACAAGACGATGAAAGACATCTTTTTTTACGTAAAAAAAAAAAGCAGAAAGTGTCTCACTCTGATCTAAAGCCTCAGGTACTGATACATGACGTGACTGCTTGAGTTGGACTTGAAATGCCCCCTCAACGCAAGACGATCTTTCCATTGTTACCATCTAGAAAATCTGCGACTCGATTTTTTTGTCGATTGATTATGCAACCCAACCATCATAACATGGCCTTGTTTTGTTTCACGACGTTTTCGAACCTTAGCTGTCTTGTTAGATATCTTGATTACTGTTTTAACGTCGTAAGCAGTTTCATGTGTGCACTTTGAATGAATGTATCTCATGAGTCTGTTCGCCGCTTCAAATGGCTATCTAGGACATTAAGTGAAAATGCTTAATTACACTTTACTATGCTATGTATTACTGTATTACGATTTTTTTGTTTTGTTTTTTGCCATTAGGCTCCATGTTACTGTACAAGCTGTGCTCGTCACCTAAATGTTGAGGCCACATGGGCTGAGGCAGTTAAAAAAAAAATCGTTCTTCTCTCACAAACGCGACCGCTCAGAGAGAGCGCAATGGTGCCACGTGACAACAGTTTAATAATAATTAATAATATTGAAACTAAGTTGTTTAGCGTTTTTCCTACCATTAAAGGGAGGCTCAAAGCGCTTTACTACAAAGAAAAACACAAACATACTAATAATGGATGCTGATCTCAAAAACAGTAAGTTTCAGTGTTCTTATCATTATTTACGCTCACTCCTTTCCCGCCAGCACCGGACTTTCCTTTGAAGTTGATCTTCGCAAAGCAAGGATCGGAATAAGCAATGTCTTGAATTTCAAGTGTAGGCCAGTAAAACGAAAGGTTCGTCGGGATACCAAATTTGAAGTTTTAGGGCAACACAGTTGAGAGCAGAGCACAGTTTAGGCACTAAAATAATTTCAGTTGTTGCCAGTGACGCTTAGGTCATGGGCGCAGTGTTCAGCCATGCTTTGCATGGTAGCGCCCTTTCAGAGTGCTGCGAGTATTGCGAAGACGGCGAAAGAAGGTTGGGGTGGGGGTTGGGGCCTTTGGGCTGGCAGCAGTTGTTGGCCAGGGACTTCACCGCTGGTCTTGCGTTGTCGCACACTATACATAGTGTCGGTGGTATCGCCTGGGTTCCGCCCTTTTGGTCGAGCGCCAGTCCTCCAGATCGATGAACCATTACTAAGGAATTTCCGCCTCGGTGATAATTTGCATACTGGGTTCGTTTCCACTTCCTTTCAGTAAGCTGCCGTAGATTCTACCTGGTGTGTATACGTACTGCTGTAGACTTGACAACGGCATCTTCCACTTGCCATTCGGCCCCGGGCCCACCCTCACCACATCCTTATCATTCTGGGTTTTTTTTAAATTAATTATTATTATTTATTTCTTCGTCTTACTCCTGTATGTTATACGAACTGCGGACTTGCGTTTCTAGCTGATCATCGGTGGGGGGGGGGGAGTCAAACTTAGAGTTACCCCATGTTATATAAGGTTAAGATGACGGTCACCCAATGAGAGGCCAGGAACGCTAGGGTGTGTGCACGCTGGTGCGTGCACTCTCTGGACGTCCCGTGCGCATGCTCAGAACGCGGTAGGCTGATAAAACGACACGTGTTGCGTTCACACTTGACTTGCCCGCTGGCGCGTGAGTAAGGTACTCTATTCAGCTTTGTGTACAGAGGGTGTAGACGTGCTTGCGTGCGCGCGTGAGTAATGGAGAGAAAATTGTCAGCCAGAGGAGTGACTGATACGTCAGTGTGATATGTCTACCTGTGTGTACTCGTCTGTGCGGGCCTTAATGCTGCATCCTGTTCTTTCAGCGAAGCGTGAGCTAAACGAAACAATCGTTGTTACTGTTATCTTCATAAACGTTTCACAAGCCCAAGATAACCTTTCATGCTTTGAACTGATTACAGTATATTAGCTTCCGTCATTATACCTTGTAAGCTGATACAATACAGTTGTGTGAATTCTTTGCAAACCAGGCGATCAGAGATAGTAAGGGGGAGGTGTGTGGGTGGGTGTGTGTGTGTGTCCTTGCTGCGATCGTTTGTGCCTCGGGACAATGACATAACTCCCTCACCGACACATATTAGCACTAAAGAGAATCATATACAATGTAGGCCACGTGATTAAATATCATTATTAAATAATTATTAAATAATAAATCTATAATATCGCCGAGGAGTCAAAACAGAAGGCTAACAGCGTCGGTAACACGCTCATTCCCGCTGGCTGGGCAGCTGGATTATCGAGCATCACCACCCCTTCCTCCCCCCACCCCGTACCCTTCGACTAAGGCGAAGGGATTGCACGTGACAACCTGCTGTGTTACTAGACATCAGGTGGACGCCATAGCTGCAAGGCGGGAAGTCGATTTCCGCATGCTTCTGCAAACCATAGCAACAAATAGCCAAACTACTCGACCGTTAATGTACTCAAGCTATGTGATGCAAGTGTAGTCTTAAAGTCATGATGGGATCCATTTGCCTTCGTTTCGTTATGTCCGGGAAGACGTTCAAGCCGTCTCTAAAACCGCAGATTTTGCATGCACGCGCGCGGACACACACACACACACACACACATTCCCCTCTCCCCCATCAAACTTTCGCACCTGGATTGTATGTGTGGGATATATTACTGCGCGTTTTCTGTCGGCCCCTGCACATAGACTAGTGAGAATCTCTGCTTTACCGTCCATGTCTTTCTTTCCGGTTGATTCTGTTTCCAAGACAGCGATACGGTGTCAGAACAATGTTGATCTCTGTTTGGCCCGTCTTACTGTTCAGCATGTGTGTATATATGTACAGTGTATATACATGTTTGTGTTTATTTTTCATTCGAGCGCATTTTTTTCTAAGAAACGTATTGACCAAAGTAAGAGGGCAGGGGCGGATTAGAGAACCAGAGGCACTGATCTCGTGCCCTTTATCTTATATCTTTCCCCCGTTCACTCTCTCTTGCTCGCTCGCTTTTAGTTGTGTGTTTGTGTACCTTTGTGTATGTGTGCGAGCGCGCCATTGTTTCTTCATAAATGTCTTTGTGGTTTTCTTGATTTCTTGATTTTTCTTTTTTTTTTTTTCGAATACAGATTGCTGCATGGGTGTGAATGAAGACTACTCATTTAATCCAAGTTCTCTTTCGTCGCACCAGGCATTTCTGCTTCCCCTTTTATCACAAAAAGTGACAACGAACTAGCAGAGCGTAATAGTATGATATAAGAAGTGAAGCGTGCGTAGTGGCCAGTCGGGGAGAGAGGGGTGGGAAAGTTGGACACCCCACCAGATGGCGCGCTTCAGGACGGGATCTCTTTGTCGCGGCCGTCCGAGCTTGCTGCGGATCGTGTTCTTCGTAGCTGTCCTGTACCTCCTCAGCGTTTTGTACATCAACAGCAACTACCTGCGAGCTCACTGGTCGAGGAGCAGTGTGATGGGCCCGGAATCGTACTCGGAGGATCTGCCCGGTGACTTCTGGAGCAGGCCGCCGCATCAGGGTGCCCGCACCTGCCGGCCCCGCTCCAACTTCGTCTTCATCAAATGCATGAAGTGCGCGTCGGAGACGATGGCGTCCGTGCTGAGGCGCTACACGTATCTGAGAAACCTGTCGGCGGTACTGCCGGTGGGGAAGCGCCTGTACCTGGGCTGGCCGTACCCCATGACGTCAGACGACTTCCGGCCATCGTGGCGTGGGTACAACACCCTTATCGAGCACGCCATCTACAACGGCAGTAGCATGCGCGCCCTCATGCCTGCGGACACGGTTTTTATCACCATGATCCGGGAGCCTTTCCAGCACTTCGTGTCCGTCCTCAACTACTTCAACGTCTTCAACCTCAGCAACACCAGGGTGCGACAGGGCCTGGCCGCCGTGCGGGACTACCTCCGCCATATCGAGGAGTACGAGGGAGTGTACAAGAGCGCGCAAGCCGCTCCCAAGCGCTACTGCATCCCCGATGACTTTTCCATCACCAAGAACTTGCTTTCGCACTGCCTGGGCCTGCCCACTGGCTTTCCTCTCGGAATGGCCAACATTACCGGCAACCCCGAAGCGGTCGGGCAATACCTCCAGGACCTGGACGCGGAGTTCTCGCTCGTTATGATCATGGAGTACTTCGACGAGTCGCTGGTCCTTCTGCGCCGCCTGATGTGCTGGGACACGAAAGACATTCTCTACCGCACAGTCAACGTCGGCTCGTACCAGAAGAATTTCACCGTCGCGGCTCTCTCGCCGGAGGAGGCATCCGTCCACCGGCACTGGTGCCAGGTGGACATACGTCTGTACGAGCACTTCAATAGAAGTTTCTGGAAGAAAATCCGGCAGCAAGGAGCGGACTTTGTGCACGAGGTGGTGTACTTCAAACAGGTGTTGCAAGCCGTGACTTCCTTCTGCGACAAGAAGGCCTCTTACGGCAATAGTCGCATTGAGTTTCCCGAGTCCCGCTGGTCTCCCCCCTTTCAGGTCTCGGCCGAGGAGTGCCGCCAGTTTGTTAGCGACCAGTTTGACTTTTTTAACGGTTTAAAGCAGCGATATGAGGAGACTGAGGGGCAAGCTCGGTGGAATCAGACTAGCAGCAACTTCACTGAACGAAAATATCGTCCTTTGTGTTGAAGACCGCAAGCGTGTGGGTTACTGTCTGGCTTAGGTGAATCGCGAACATTTGAAAAAGGACTTAAATGGCTTGGAGTCACAAATAAGTATACTTGCGTTTCATTGTTGTGAATTGACGCTAGCGCATTTAGTCATGGACAGGTCTACAGAACCGGTTGATATGTGAGTGCGTAAGTGTGGTGTTAGATGTGGTGTAACAGTTTCAAATTAGGCAAACGTGTGATCAGAAGTGAATGAGAGTTGTCTTCTCTTAATATAATCTCAAAAAATCCTTGCTGACACACACTCATGCACGCACTCATACACACATGCATATTCATGAGTGGGAGTGCCTATGAGGGACTATTAACGTCTTCGGCAACGCCTTTAGCTCTTGACTTTCACCAAGATTGTTTCTGTATTGACCTCATACCTGTTGCTTCACTGGCTTGGGGCTGTTGCTTTAATATGAAGGAGGTGTGTGTGGGGGGGGGGGAGTTATTCTATCGAAGGTGAAATCGAGGGACAACACAAACCCGAGACCTGAAGCATTTTTTTTCTCGCAGCCTATCGGCCGTGAATGTGGTTACATATTGACGGTGAGGGCGAAGCCACCCCAGAGGCGCTTTGCAGGCATGACCACGCAACAGTCGCAATGCCTTACTTGAATAGAACATTCGTGAGTGAGCTGTATTCACCAAACAGTTGGGTGCGGAAAGACGGTTGTGCCGGAACAAAACTTATGTGGAAATCTTCCGCAGGGCTGAGGCTGGATACAAAGAGGTTCGGTGAAGGATTTGGGTGGGTAGTCGACTGACGTGGCCGCATTTACTGGTGTTACCCGTACACCCTAGAGAAAAAGCAAAGGATAAATTTAGAGTCGACCTGTTGTTCACAGTGTTTCTGTCCTTGGCGCGACGCCTGGCTTACGTACACAAGATCTGACGTCCTGTTTTTTTGTTGCATACATCCTGAATACCTCCTGCTCCTATTCATGCGTGTGGCCAGGTTTTTTTTTCTTTTGTGGGAGATTTATGGGCAGTGAAGAATTATTTTTTTAAGTACAGTTTTTTTCACAACAATGTCTGGAGTGCCAGACTTTTGCTAGCCGTGACTTAACCACTCAGGTCACAGATTTCTGATTAAAGGATCACGTTTGGTAGCTTGCAACGGCGCATGTTTTTAGTGCTTGTGCGAGTACCCTAATTTTGGGTGGCGGGTAGAAGGGCATTTTCCCATTCATGTTTTTGTCTCTTGCTTGTCGGGTTTCCTTGCCTAGTGGTGGCATGTGTGTTTCAAGATCAGGATGTGAGCGACCAAACATAAAAAACGATGAATGGGCCGGTGAACTAACCTAAAAGGCTGTTCATAACAGGATCAATATGAACGAACGTTTGAAGGTTATTTGAAAAATTTGCCAAACTGTGCCCAGCGTTGGTCCATATTCTAAAAGTTAAAAGTTGTAGACCAGATCCGGTGTAGAAACCGTCGATGTTGCATATCTGGTGCTTGATCTACCAGCAGTCGTAGTTGGTTTTAACATCTCGTGCTTTTTTATAGTAAGCACTGCTGTAGGAATGATTTCTTCGGTTTACTGAAAGTCCAAGACTTGCTTGTACTCTATAAGTGACTGGATAACAATCGATTTTGAAACGTTTTGAGCAAATTTATGAGTACGGTATTGGGACCAAGTTCGCATGGCACGTTTGAACAAAGTTAATCCACTGACGTTTGCTGCCATTATCTTTAGGATTTCCTTCATGAGTACAAACTAACTCCCTCTGAGTGTCGATGAGAACATTCAGCAACAGCATAATGTGTCCTGGTCAGTTTTCTTTTACCAAGGATTGCATCTATCTCTTCGACTTATGCTAGTGCAAACGGTGCTATTTTTAGAAATACGTTTGTTTCGTCACTTCCTGTTTTCTCGACAAATCCAGGTGTGCTTTAGAGAAAAATATTAATATAAAATCTTTCATCCCTCTCTGTCATAAAAGACCACCGGAACATGTTTTTGTAATACTTTGTGCTCTGTTTCCAGCGATTTTTGCTCAGCAATCCGTTTGGGCTTTAAAACCGTCATGAAATCTCCCATAGTTAACCTAGTTTGCCGTCAGCTTCTGAAGGGAGAGGGAAATATGTAAAATGCCTGTGGTGAATAAATAGTTTGCAACTTTTGTGGTATGTCATCTTGATGCACAGAACAACACCTCATGTTAAACAACCGTGCCTGTGTCCGACCAGTCAGGCCTTAAAGAGTGCAGGAGGTAGGGCATGAGATGCTGGGAAATATCAGGCGGAATAACTTGCCAGCGTTCCAGATTTGTAATTTGGAGTAAACACTTTAGACTGGTTTGTTTTTTAATACGAGATTACTTCCGTGACGTAACAGATCTCGTGAAAACTTTCTTGTCCATTTTTCTTTTCTCTTCCAGTTCTCTTTCTTTCTACGACCTTTGAACTGAGCGACAGGTTTCAGTTTGTTTATGCCAGGCTATTTTCGTGGTGAAGTGTACGGAAATGGATCTTGTGGGCTTGTCTCTTATTCCTGTTCCTTTTGTCCCCCACCAATCTTCATCTTACTACGACCTTTGACCAGACCAACAGCTTCACGGGTTCCGATTTTCAGAGATGTTCTTATCGTCTTCACTTTTCTGACGACGGCTGACGGTGCTCGTTGTCGACAGCAAGGTCAAATGACGTCCAACAAGCCAGGCTCTTGATGATGGCCCGAGAATTTCATGGATGCGTGATCTAATTGGTCAGAACGCGATACCGCGATAAAATCGACGTAACATTGCGCGCTTTTATCCTCGCAGAAAGAACTTTTCCCGACCTCTTAATCAAACAACCTGGAGTGTACTCCAAACTGGTCAGACTGGTTTATGATTCACGCACATACAACGTGTGTCGCAAATAATGACCCTAGATGGTATGGTAATCGCTTAAAAATCTGCTTTCAATCCCAAAATAGTGTTTAATTGAGGAAAAAACTACATTCCGGAGACAAGTTCGGTACGATATGACATCTAGGAGAAAGCATGGTCAACTATACGCGCAGTCAGCTTCTTTCCCCATTGGGCTCACGCTTGACTGTCGGGGATGTCCGTCAGTAAAATAAAACCAGCACGTTTTTGGTGTTTCTATATAAAGCTCCTTAATTTAGGGTAATATTTTGAAAATCAAGTGAAAAACTTCAATGTATTTGAGTCTGCTGTGAGAGTTAACAGTTTCGAGGACATCCATCATCACAGTATTTCTGTGGGCTGCAGTATACAGCGTTGTCGTGTGTTTTATGTGTAGTGATTACAGAATGCATAATTTTAGGACTTTGCCTACTGGGTTTTGTCTTATCGTTCCACCTGCTTGCTTTGTGCTCACACGTGAACTTGTCAGACTTGCGTGGCTATAAAAGATTAGCCAAAGGCACAGACCCAGCATTCTCTAATGAGATCGGGATAAAATCAAGAGTAGATGCAGATTTTTATCTTCACTAAAAGCTTTCCTGTGTGTTTAGAAATTTATTTTGCTCTCCAAGGAATGGCAATATTATTTGCATTGCCATTGTGAGTCAGAGATAATTATATTTAGTCCGCTTTTATTGATTTTAGCGATGATAGTAATAATGATGATAATGGCAGTGTGCAGTGAAAATATGGCGGTGAGTGAAGCTAAGTAAACGCATAATATATCATGTTGCGTAGTGTGTTTAAAAGAAGCTTCCGGAAAATGACCGAAACGAAATGCTTAATTTCGTCTTGGTTTAAACGCGAACTATTGCAAACACCAGTCGTAGTGTATTAATACATTACAATGTGACTTATCGGGGAGGTACGGACTGTTGGGCGTGAAGCCTCATCACAGCGCTTGAAATGTCACCATAAACATGGATCATGTGAGTAGGTGAAAGTCAACGGGACAGGTGTGCCTTCAGGTCAAGGATGTGTATGTCGGTAGTGTCAATGTGTGCAAGGATGATAACTGCTGTGACTGTTGGTGAACATGGCAATGATGAAAGACACGATGTACTTCTTAATAAAAAGAAAAAAAAGCTACATTTGAGTCGTTTTTGCAGGCATATGTGTTTATATAAAAGCCATATTGGTGTAGAATTAAAATGGTTTTATTTTCTGCTCTTTATTCACACACACATACACAAAAATAGAACGGTTGTGTGGGTCCAACGCGCACGCATAGATGCAGTGGCGGTGTGTGCACATACATGCATACATATATTTATTTCAGACACGCCTGCATTACCCGACGAAGCTCGATGTGCAATGAAGAACAGAAGTAAAGCACGTAAAGCAAAAAATGCTTAACATAAGTGAATAAACATCTGAAAATCCTAAGATGACAGCACCGAGAACTGGAGGAGGGAGAGGGTGGAAGGGGGTTCTTTAATAAATGTAAAGAAGGAAAATCCCGAGCTTGATAAGCGGAAACAACGTTGGCAGTCATGGGCCAAGGCAAAGACTTCAAAACATTGTAATCTGATAAAAGGAATGTATAATTTCCAAGCATGCAGGCCTACTCATGCACACATACAAATCAGTCTTCGCACAGACTGACGCAGCTATTCATCTAGCCTAAAATTCTTAAACGTTTTGTTGAGATTTATATACGGCACACAAGTGCTTGAGAATACTTGATCTTTTTCAGGATGAGTGCCTTTCTTTTAGCCGCCATGCAGCTTGACGGTCATTCGGACAAAAATGCGAATGAAGTGTTGAGTCGGCGGGCTCTGACGTCCAGTCAGAGGGGTTTTATGAAATACTTGACGTGACATAAATCACTTTACCATAATAAAACTTTCAGCCGACGTTTCCCTTATTTTTCCCTTTCGCGAAGCAAGTGTGTCGTGTTCATTGGTAGACATTGTTTACTTCATACCCAAGAAGCTGTGTCATTATTAGCGTAAGACATTGTTTAGTTAAGCCTTAATACTCAAGGAAGTGTGCAGTTTTTAGTGGTAGGCATTGTTTACTCAAACCTCCATACTCAAGAAAATGAAAAAGTGTTCAGAAAGGAAAAACATTTTAAAAAGTAGCTGATAATCGTTTTATTAACTTTTTTGTTTCTACTGAGTCTGTAAACTGCTTATTTGTGCACGCCTTCTCTTTACTTTTACACCTCATTTACCGGCCATGAAGCTCAGTCTGTGATCACTGTGAACATCTTCCTCAGATAATGGTACAATTTAGAAAAAAAGGTTAAATGGAGGAAGAAAAGTCTATAATGAGTAATCATTAATAACAATAAACGCAAAATTTGTATAGCGCATACTCGCACTCCTATGGAGTATGGTCTTAGCGCTTAAGAATAAGAACGAGACATGGGCAACCGACGAGGGACAGAAGAACAAACAAACTACATATGAACGACAGAAGGATAAACAACAGTATCGATGATGAATAAAGACAAATACAAAAGACGTAAAGATGATGCAAGAAACAAGGATTTTGCAAAAGGAAGATGAGCGGGAAAATAGCAATAAGCGGAAAATAGGGGTAAGGGTGTGAAAAAAGGACTAGCATTGTGTGGACTGGTATTAGGAGTAATGCTTAAGGAAGAGGTTCGTTTTCAGTGCGCATTTAAAGGATTCAATAGTGGGAAGGTGGCGGATATGGAAAGGGAGAGAGTTCCTTTGTTTCGCTGCACAGTAACTAAAACTCCTGTGACCATATATTGTTGTTCTGGTGACAGGAATAGTTAGGAGACGGTCGTCGGACGAGGAGCTGAGTTGTCCGGTTGGGATGTAAGAGAAGTTCAGAGAAATAGTCAGGGCAGGAGCTAGCAAAGAAATTGAAACATAGCACAGACAGTTTGTACTGAATGCTAGAACGGATGGGTAGCCAGCGTAGAAAACGAAGAAGAGGAGTAGCGTGGTCTCGTTTCCTTGCTCTAAGCACCAGACGAGCAGCGGAGTTGTGTACTTTCTGGAGTTTATGAAGAAAGTATGCAAGACCGCCGTCAGTTGTATTCTTTCTGTATTTGACATATTCGTGCTGATCTCTTGTAGCAGAGGCCTAACACGCAACCCCGCTGCATCTATTTCTGGACTCCGCCCAGCATTCTTGACTAAGCCGTGATGTGTGTTGCACGATGTGGTGAACTTCTCATCATATATACTGGTAATTCTATGCTTGTCTTCTGAGTCTTTAACATTTCAGAACAGGGTGACATTTAAATATCCGCAATGCGGTTAATTATTCCGAGCAATTAATGAATTACTTCGGGCAATTTCGCGTAATAAAATGTAATAAAGGAGCTTATTGCTAAATGTTTCTCTCTCGCACGCGCGAGAAACATGGCATTTGACACTTTTAGTGTTATTGACCGTCATTTGACACAGACAAGATTCAGTATTGAGAAAAATCAAGCATCATGTGTGTGTGTTTGTGTGAAAAGAGAATCGCTGCTTCCAGCAGGCTTGGCTCGACATTAGTAGACCCCACGGGTCTAATGTACGAAGCGGGACAATGGCCCACGTCTGAGACTATACAGAAAAATGCCATGATGGAAAAAAACCGTGAGGTATAAAAATTCTTTAACACTATTGACAGACCAGCAGAAGATCTCAGTAATCGAAGACAGCAATGGTCACCTTCTCACAGAAGGTAATGCTGTACTCAACCGATGGATAGTTTTCTTCAAGGACCTGTACAATTACCAGCTGAAGACCGACGCCAACATTCTCCAAAACAACCAGGCTAGAGACAGCGAACCTGCAGACCTACCAGTCCTACGGGAAGAGGTCGAAAGAGCTGTACATAGTTTGAAGGGAGGAAAGTCACCAGGCGTTAATAACGTACCAGCTGAGCTACTCAAGCAGGGTGGGGAAGAAACTACAAAGGCCCTAACTGTCCTGTGCCAAAGAGTCTGGGAGCGCAAGGAATGGCCCAGAGAATGGAAGCAGTCACTAATCATACCTCTCCCAAAGAAAAGAAACAGCAAACAGTGTCAGAACTACAGAACCATAAGCCGTATCAGTCACCCAAGCAGTCATGTTGAAGGTCATACAGAACCGCATCAGAACCACCGCAGAAGAGCTGCTAGCAGAAGAACAGGCTGGCTTCAACTGTAGAGGCTGACGTAGAGGCACAGTTGAGCAGGTCTTCAACTGTCGTCTTCTTATAGAAAAGCATCTTCAGCATCAGCGGGACCTTTACCACAACTTCATTGACTTTAAAAAGGCATTTGACTGGCACGAGGGGCTATGGCATGTGATGCGGAAATTCAACATTGAAGAAGGGCTCGTCCAAGTTGTTGAAGCGCTGTATAACAGCTCAACGAGTACAGTACTGCTGAACAACCAAATAGGAGCTTACTTTCGCACCACAGTAGGGGTACGTCAAGGATGTCCCCTATCACCCGTGCTGTTCAATATATTCTTGGAGAACATCATGCTTGAAGCTCTTCGTGACCATCATACTTCCATTTCAATCGGTGGAAGACCAATCTGCAACCTACGCTTTGCAGATGACAGATCTGTAGCAGGTACAAACAAGGGACTGCAAGACCTCACCAGCAGACTGACAGACAGCTCAAACGCATCTGGAAGGGAGACCAGCACTGAAAAGAGCAAAGTTATGATCAATGGCAACGGCAAGGCAGAGATCAATATGAACGGGGTACAGCTCGAAGAGGTAAGCAGCTTCAAGTACTTGGGAGCCACCCTCTCCAAGGACGGTAGCTCCACGCTAGATATCCACATCAGGATCACAACAGCAACAGCAGCAATGGCTAGGCTAGATAGGATCTGGCATAGCCACAAAATAAGGTTCACTACCAAGTACAGGCTATACAAATCCCTGGTTGTGCTGATCTTGCTCTACGGATGCGACACGTGGACTCTGCTCGCCGAAACGGAAAGGAGAATCCAGGCATTCGAGAACAAGTGCCTGAAGAGGCTGCTCCGGATCTCATACAAAGAACACAAAATCAACGACTTTTTCAAGAACAAGATTGCCACACTCGTAGGTCTCCAGGAACCTCTACTATCAGCAGTCAAGCGACGTAAGCTGGTCTTCGGCCATGTAACGCGGCACGACACCTTGTCGAAGACTATCCTTCAAGGCACCTTGGAGGGTGGCCAACGCCGCGGTGGTCAAAGGAAGAACTGGCTTAGGAACGTCAAAGACTGGACTGTTCGTCCTGTACAGAACCTGCTGACTATCGCCCAAAATAGGCAAGAGTGGGGGTTCCTGTCAGCTGCCGCGTCTATCCATGTGCTCCCCCCAACGCCAGGTGCCAGGCAAGGGACGACTGACTGGCTAGTCGACTGATTGGCTGTTTACATTGAAGGGCTTAATCACGTTACACGCGTGTATACTATTGATCTGTGGGAGGGCAACAAGTGACAGGTCCATCTGTTTCATGTGGGGCTGTATTATAGACATCCACGGGACGAAGGT
Organism: Marisa cornuarietis; assembly: GCA_004794655.1. Classification (NCBI taxonomy): domain Eukaryota; kingdom Metazoa; phylum Mollusca; class Gastropoda; order Architaenioglossa; family Ampullariidae; genus Marisa; species Marisa cornuarietis. Next base: position 2,640,164 of record SMMW01000001.1, read on the forward strand.
GAGACTATTAATATTGTTACAGTTTGTGTGCTAAGGAGTCTCACCTTTATACGGGGTACTCTTTTCTTTCACCTCACCTCAGCCAGTTATTGCGAGATACAGATGGCGAGCCGGAGGCTGGCGAATCTTGTTCTTGTCCTCAATCTCGCTTTACTGTTTCTGTACCTTGGAGGCTGGTTCTACCTTGCCTTTCAAAGTTTTCACGCAGAAAGAAGTAGACGTAATGTTTCGGAAAAGAGTTTGACGGCTGCCAGAACGAGTTTACAAAAAGACGAAGAAGAATGAAAGAGGTGACGCTGGAGAACTTGGGACTGCCTGGCTAGGGAGACTCACTAGAGGTATCTGTACTGCCACTGTCAATCCATTCGTAGATTATACAGCCAACAGTTGTGATTGTATAATCTCTGATCCACCGCGTAGCTACTGTGGTAGTGCACGGTCGACTGATGTCTGTTGACGATGTTGCCGCGGCCAGCAGCCCGCAAGCTCGCCTCCCAAGAACTACGACCCGTGCCACGTATAGTGATTACAGCCCCTGATCTCCTGTATGCCTGCCAATGGTCCACAAGCTCGTGTCTCGATGCATCTCTAGGTTGGCCGGGCGAGATCAGTTACGACTTACTGCGGTACTTCTTGGATTACCTCCCAAAGCAAGATTCAGTGACTCGCACACACTTTTCCACGACGATGACGACGACTCTCCTCAAAACTATATTCAGCAACAGCGCTCGTGACTTGATCAGGTGGAGTCATTTCTCGCTACACGTTTCAGAAGAATCGTTCAAACCAGCTCAGAAATCTTGAAGGACTGCGAGTCTGCGATGCGTCTTACTTGTGAAAACATGTACTCTGTTCGATGCCTGTGTTAAATGGGACGCGTTTAGTAACCCACGTGGTGTCCCAACACTTGTATGAATGATCATATGTTGCTTTTAAGTCGATCGAGAGACTGGATTTTTCCTCCCCACCACCACTCTTCTACGTGATATCCTGCAGTTTAGTCAGTTATGTGTTCACGTGTAATGTATTTTCATGCCACCAAACGTCACGCATGACGTAGCACGTTTAGGAAGCAATGGTAAATACAAGTTGATTACACACTATTTTTACATTTATCATACAGAAAAGATGCTGTTGACATATGTGCACTGTTTCCCATGCAAATGTCAGCTTTTTATTTTCTGATATGAAAATTCGGCGTACTTGTTACCAGACTCGAGATATGAGAGAACGGACAATTAGTATTTGGCAAGTTTGAAAGCGGACAGCCAAGTGGTTATGGCGCTGGCATCCGAACTGAGAGGCGCGGGCGGTTTGATACCCGACTAGCGCAGCAAACTTCCCCCAGTCGACCCAGCTGTCGGTAATGGGTACCCGACTCCCTATTAGCGGGTTTGGGAAGTTAAGGCAGCGAGGAGATGGGCATCACCCTCATGTAAAGCTGGCCCGAGAAAAGTGAGATCTCTAACACCACACTTCCCAAGGACCTGAAAAGGTTAGGTGACGACCTTTACCCTTTTTATTTTTATTTTTACCTTTAGTGCCGTGCGCAGACCGGAAGAGAGGTTTGAGTGTATGAGCGTGGCTTAGCTCATAGCATTCTTTTACTGTCAGCGCCTTCTACGAACTATACGATTTGTTCAGTGACATGTTTAAAGACCGGTTGAAATCGAAGAGAAGTTTTAAGTCTGCCAAAGTCACTTTCACAGCTGCCTGCTCTTGCTGAAGTAATAATTTAAGATGGTGGCTAGCAGAAACAAAAAGTATGAAAGCGAAGCGTGACTGAGCCTGTTTAGTGCGTGAAAGCGTCAGGGGCGGTCTGCCTGTGTTAGGCTCTTCCACTTTTGTACAAGGTGAAGAAAACATTTGTCGGCTGCGACCATCGTCAACACCTTTCTTCCTGAGTGACAGGAACCGGACAGGAGGAGTGGAGCAGTTTGAGAGAATAAAGCTGTTTTCACTCATTTGAACCGTTGTGTGCAGTAACTTTGACATATGAACTGCATGTTATTAACGTGCACCACCATAAGCCCAATTTAATAATTGAAGGGCCTTTTAATAACTAATTTGATTAAAACAACAATAATTAATAAGCTGAAATTTCTTTGTGTTTGTGTGATATATTTTGTATACTGGAACGATATACAGACTCTTCATAATGTTAGGAAAATTACGTTTTTCTGTCGTGCGTTGTAATATAAATATTTATTTGTTGCTGTATATATGAGATTATTTGTCATGCACATCACGGTGAAATCTAAAGGCAGTATCTAAAGATCTAAAGACGTACGTGTAATAAAAGTCCGTGGTCGCGGTGACTTTTCACTGACTTTCATACCGACGATGTGCTGTTGGGACTAGCTGACTGAAGACGAGTCATTGACCTGAAAGCTTGATATGAAATGCAACCGCATACTGTTGAGTTTGTCGTCAGCACGAAATTCTCTCATCGTATCGCTTTTTTTTTTTTTTTTTTTTTGGTCTTTGAGCTTATAGACATTTACCATAGGAAAAACAAACAACACTAAATTTTCCCCAGCCCCGTTTTTTTAAAATTTACCATGGCAACAGTTTATCAACACATCAACTATCTTTTTTCCACTTGGCCAACAGACCGAACCCAACTACCCACCCACCCCCACCCCCTTAACGATTTGACCACCGACAGGTGTGAACTGCGCATGTGCTGACTATTTAACTCCCCGTACCATTGACGGAGATGGTGCTCTGTGTGGGTCTTTAAATGATAATCGTGGATTACCATGACGTTTTTACGCATAAGTAGATGTTAAAGCATGCCAGGTAAAAACGGAATGTAGAGCAATGTCGTTTCAAGGGCACTGAAGAGGGGCGAAGCGAACAACCGCGAACCTACAATTTGCTGTTTTCATATACAGGGAGGCAGTGTCCCGTGTCTGCTATAACTGTATCATGGTCCGGTTGTTGCTGCTGCTGACGACTGTTCAACTGTCTCACTTCCCTCTTCCTCCCCACGACCTCTCGTTTACGTCACACTGTGGGATGGCACACAATCATAAGGATCATCGTTATATGCTGATGGACCGACTGATGTGACCGATGTCGATGTTGTCTTTGATTATGCGTCTTATCTTGCTATTAAATACGGTTTCGTTTGCTAAGGACGGCATCAAGAACGATGTAGGGTGTGGTGCTTAGAAGCAAGTGGTTGTGGTGGAGATTGTTTGTGTTGCATTTTTATGGCAAGCACTTTAAATGACCCCATACATCCCAAGTCTTTTTTGGGGATTGATCTGTTAATAAATGTGTCTGTGAGATTTATTGCTGAGGCCTTGTGAGCCACCAAGTGCTACAGCTGTGTGTGCGCGCGCAGGCATGCATGTGTGTATGAGCATATGAAGGGAGAGTGAGAGCACGTGGGACACTGGTAGTACATTAGCTACTTCTGTCCAGATGTTGTTCCTAACTCATGATTTATGCAACACGACAAATCAAGTGGTTAAAACAGACTAGTACTTCCTGTAGAGAGAAACTGTCCTGTATTTTAAAGTTGTCAAGGAGGAGAAAGTGATGTGTGTTGGCATATCTTGTTGTGGTTGTTCTCAGCATTACTTCCCTGTCCTCTATGTCCTATTCTGACAGTGATTTTTCTTTTTTTTTTTCTTTTTTTTCTTTTTTTTGCATGGAAACAATAAGGGCAGATGGTAAAGCCTTGTGCAATTAGTGCTTATGGAGCTTCTCACTCTCCCACACATTCTTCCAGGAAAAATCAGTGTATTGTAGTCCTTCGCAAGGGTGAGTTTTTAGGGGGAAAAAAATACTGGACCTAAGGCCTGTTGTTAATGTTTATAAATACCTAGGATTGTTGTTTTGTACTAAGCTTTTTTTCACATGTGCTTGTCAGGACTTGGCAAACAGAGGAAGGAAAGGTTTATTTTTAATAACGAAAACTCCTAGATCTTATAATAATACAAGTTTAGATGTATTTTTGAAACTTTTTGATGTTCAAGTTCAGCCTATGTTATGATATGGTGCAGAACTATGGGGATTAGATAAGGCATCTCAATATTGTGAAGAAGTTCACCTTTTTGCCTTAAAACTTTTCTTGGGGTTACATGGGTGCACTCCAAATGATCTAGTTGATGGTGAATTACACAGATACCCAACAACAATAGATTCAGTGATTAAATGTATTTGTTACTGGTTGAAACTTGTTAGAATGAATGATGGAAGGTTGCCTCGACAAGTTTACAAAATGCTTTTTGATTTAAATGTAGAGGGTAAAATAAACTGGTTATCTAATATTAGAACAAAGTTATTTTCTGTTGGGTTTGGCTCTGTGTGGATGAATCATGAGGTACAAAATGTAAGTTTATTTATAGGCAGATAAAAAGAACGACAAAGTTCTGTGTATTTGGCAGGAATGGGAAGATCACATTAATAGTAGAGGTTTTCATTTTATTTTACGTGCAGGATCTCAGGCACTGTAAAAAAAAATTGAAAATGAATTTAAAGTACTATATATTTACTGATGGTTTGGGCTAAATTAAGAGTAGGTGTGTCCCATATTGCAGTCCATTATTTTTGATACAGAAGACACACTGCACATGATCTGCTTTGTCCATGATGATGATGATGATGATGTCTATTTGTAATGCGCAGGTATCCATTCAGAAGAATGCTCATTGCGCAGCAAAAACAAAATAAAAAAAATCAGAAAAAATAAAGTAAATAAATAGAGAAAACACCAGGAAAGTAAAAAATAAAGACAGAAGTGTTGCTTGGTTAAGTTTAAGTCCATCTTAAATAGACAGATGGGTCTTCAGTCTTTTTCGAAACGTGGTTGGTGAGGTGATGGTGGACAGTGACAATGGCAGAGCATTCCACAGCTTAGGTGCCGCATTTTTGAAGGCCCTGGCTCCAGTGCGCTTCTTGTTTGTGTCTTCCACTGCAGGGAGACAGAAGCGTGACTGGGAGCCAGAGCGCGGGCTACGTGACAGCTGGTAAGGAACTATCTCTTGCAAATAGTCAGGAGCAGTTTTTTAAACATGCAGGACTGAGCAATCGAAAGCACTTTGTGGTCAATGCGCTTGTTCACTGGGAGCCAGTGAAGGCTCTTTAGGATAGGGGTGATGTGCTCAGTGGTCGACTTTGCACGGGTGACAATCCTGGCGGCTGTGTTTTGAACTTTTTGGAGTCGATCCAACTGCGTAGCAGGTATACCCCACAATGCACTATTACAGTGGTCTAATCTTGATATGATAGTAGCCACAGCAAGTGAGTTGGCAGCAGCTTGAGTCAGCATGGGCCGTAGTCTACCTAAAGTCCTCAATAAGTAGTAGGATTTTGCCACAACAGAACTAACATGGTTACACATGGAGAGCTCTGCATCAATATACAGCCCTAGGTCCCGTACACAGTCAGCAAAGGCTATGGAGGCGTCACCGACCTGCACGGCACTAATGCCGATCTGCTCCCTTCTGGCCCTGGGGCCGCACAGTAACGCTTCTGTCTTGTCGTCGTTGAGTTTAAGACGATTCCTGGTCATCCACGCCATCACCGCAACACAACAAGATTCAAGTCGTTGATGCGCATTCCTAGCTACTGCTGGGTCGGGGGAAAAACTATTCAGAATCTGTGTGTGGTCAGCAAAGAACTGACGTCCCATCTGAAAGCGTTCAATTACCCGTCCAAGCTGTGAAGTATATACCGAAAATAATAATGGACCCAGAACGGATCCCTGTGGTACGCCACACACTAGAGGAACTGCCTCAGAGCTTGCAGAGCCGACAATCACTCTCTGAGATCTATTGGCAAGATAGGAGTCAATCCACTGCAGCACAGCGCCCTGGATACCAGCCTCTGACGACAGTCTCTGGAGAAGCAGGCGGTGGTTGATGGTGTCAAATGCACTACTCAGGTTAAGTAATACTAAAAGCACTAAGTTGCCAGAGTTGACACTACAAAGAATGTCATTGGTCACACGAAGAAGAGCAGTTTCTGTGCTGAAGCCAGGACGATACGCTGACTGAAATTTATCTAGGCAGCCATAAGTAATAAAATGGGTCATAAGCTGCTCTGCGACCACCCTCTCAAGTAGCTTGGAAATATATGATAAATTTGACACTGGATGATAGTTTTTACAGTCAGAGAGATCCAGGTTTTTCTTTTTTCAACAAGGGCTTGACAACAGCCTGTTTAAAACACCGTGGGCCACAACCTGCTCTCAAACTGGCATTAATAATGTCCAAAATGACAGGAAATAGAATGTCCAGAAGTTGAATAATAAATTTAGTTGGTACAGGATCCACAGCACATGAAGTTTTAGTTGATCTTGCTACAAGTTTCCTCAAGTAACTCTCATCAATAGACGTGAAAGAAGTCAGCGGAACACCAGCAAATGGCACAGAATAGTCTTCCTCACACTCTGGCAACTCACAAGCTGCACTCTCAAGTCCAGCACTAATTTCCTTTATCTTATTAACAAAGATGGAAGACAGATGATCAGCAGCTGACTTGACATCCACCTCAGGAAGAACCGGACTAGTTCCGTTCTTACCCAACAAGCTGTTCACAATATTATGTAAAATAAATCAAAAAGATGAAGTTCTCATTGTTCTGTGTTGTAAAGCCTTACAGGATCTCAGAGTAAGATTAATACAAAAAAAAGGTATATAAATCCAAACAATTTTAACATGAGTTTGGCTTCAATAAATAAAAAAATTGTAAAAAATATTGCATTATATCTTTTCTATGCTTTTCAGTTTAGAAAGTCTACAGTGGAAGATTAATTTATGATGTATCTAATTAATTATTTTGAAGGTATTGTTTGAATTTCTAGCTTTTATATATGTACTGTTGAATTTAATATTGTATTATCATTGTTGTTTGCTCCCCTTCTATAAAAGCCATAAAAGCAGAAGAGATGAAACTGTTTAAAATAAGAGTGTGAATGTGTGAAACATAAATAAGTTTTGTTTATATACCCCACCCCCCTACACACAAACACACTTTCTCTCTCACTCGCACTCAGCCATCCAGCTGGTGCCTAGTGTCATCTTGTGCACCTGTCACCACATAAGCAGACTATCCGATGACATGACCCAAGCCACTGATGGTCTGTCTAAGAGCCAGGAGGTTCCTTGTAATCAGCCCAGTGAGTCAGCACAGCTTGTCTTGATATGAAATAAATCTTTACATGTGTGCACTATGTTTATAAAATGCATTTTAAATGCATGTAAATGCTTACATATACATGTTTGAGACGTAGTTTTAAACTGTCAGTGTGTAATTATAGTTGATGCAAGTAAGTGTGCGTTATGTTAACACTAACTTGGAGACTGTCACGTCAAGAATGGAGTTGTGAAAAACATAGCAACAACTATATATAATCATTGGTGCTGGCATTGAAGATTGCTTTAGATACATCTGAGAGATATGTGAAGGCTAGGCAGTGAATAGCAAAAAAAAAAATGTAACCCGCATGAAATCTCCTTTGCGTGGCTACACAGTCATAGAAGAACAACACAGAGAGTACGCTTACCAAAAGTTAAGACGATAATTTTAGTTAGTTTCTCTAAATAATGGCGAAGGACAAAGGTAATCCACAAGATACAGGAATTTTATAACAGCACAGTAAAAAGCACACACACACACACACATAGGGCAACTGACAATCAGTATTATCTATCCAAGAATCTTTAGAAAAAAATGTCCACTCCTAACCCCCAACTCTGACTACATATATATCTTCCCTCATCAAATCTTCCAGAAAATGTTGCCTCACTTCTTGTCTATCGCCTGACCACATCTGGTTACCCAGGCCTTGGCTGATAGGCCTGATTAAATGACTTCCCCAGCATCCTTTGCCTAACTGACTGAAATATAAAAGAATATAAAGAACATCAGTGCATAAAAATAAACCCATGTAACAACCAGAGTGTTACAAACAAAAATGTTATTACGTGCTGCATGTAGAAATAATGATAATGCATGTTCTTCAATCATATACATTTATTTGTTAAGACGTAGAATGTATAACTAGTTATTTCAATTAAATCATTGAGATCGAAAAGTATACGATTACACAATTTTCCTGCACCTCATCACTTTTATTATAAGCCCATTTTCTGTACATTAAAAATATTATATCTTGAAGAAATTTATCAAAAGTTTAAAATAAAACAAATTTCATATGTATTGTAAATAGCATTTTAATATTTCAAATGTATTTGTATATTTTTTTTTCTTACTGTCATTTTATTTTATATATAGATATCTTTTAGGCTGTTGATTACATGCTTTACTGGCAGAGTGTGTTGTGTGTATCATAGTACAGTAATCCCTCACTTATCGCGGGTGTTCCGTTCCAGGCCCACCCGCGATAAGTGAATTTCCGCGAAGTAGGGACGCTATACTGTTTTTAGTAGTTATACATTATTTTAAGTCTTTATAAACCCTCCCAACACTCTTATACATAACCCTTTCTCATTCCCTTCATAACTTTTCCCATAAAAATGTTTTAAACTCTTAAATCGAGATACGTAATTTAAAAAAATTAATATGGGTAGTCACCATTGAAAATACACCATACAGCTAGAATGATAATGATTAATAATAAAGATGAGATGAATGCCAAGAAGGGCATTAATGCTATTCTAAAGGCACCACTTCATCAGGTGGTGCGGTATCTTTGACCCGATGTAACTTCTACTATATACTTCCTCTAAAGGCATAGGCGTAACAGATCTCTTCGTGCGAGTTATGAACGATTGGGTGGCATGGCAGGGCTTGAATACATTCAGTCTCTAACAAAAATTTCACAAATGTCGTACACAACACCGCAGATGAGAACTACGCACACGCGACAGTCGGACGCTAACGGGAAATGGAAGAGCTGAGAGAGGGGGTAGCTGCGCACAGCGAAAGAAAACAAGATGCGACGGTTACTGAGCCAATCAGCGACTGGGAAACATTACTGTACAATACGTACTATGTATGTGCAAAAATACTTTAGATGGAGTACCGTAAAAACACACAAAACAGCGAAAATACCGCAATAAATATTTTACATATAATTTTTTTAAAACCCGCGAAGCACTGAAGCCGCGAAACATGAAGCGCGAAGTGGCGAGGGAACACTGTATGTCAATATTAGCTAGTGTTTCTTTTTTAATTAAATGTTACTGCGTTTGTTATTGAGTGTCAGTGCTTAGAGTGCAACCTGTTTTGGTTGTGATGCCGCAGGGTATTAAGTGTTCAGCTAACAATTAACATATTTTTCAGCATAGTTTTCCCTTCAGAAAGGCATTTAAATGTTATAACCTTAAGCAGTTTGCACATATGGCAAAACAAAATAATCCTTCCTGACACACTTTAATCTGTGTTATTAATGTATATTTTATGTAAAATTTTATCAATCATTTTTACTTATTTCATCAATGTGCTTTTAAACTTTTTTAAAAATAAAGTTCTCTCTCTTTTTTCTCAAGGATGAAACTGATAACCATCCAGGTGGTAAACACAGAAAGTCAAGTGAAGGTGAAGTGGAGACCTTTGAGGCAGAGGGTTAGCTTACCTTATCTAAATCATACTTTAATCAAAGAAACATGCCTTGCTATAGATACAGTCTATATTTCATATCATTACTTTTATTTGACTATTACAGTTATGACAAAATTTACTGTGTGCAAATGTAGATTAGGAGCATCTCGTTTTTCAGACTTGGAAACTTGAACATGTTATACTACTTCTTCACTCTCTTCATTGGCTACCACTTAAAGCTAGAATAGACTACAAGTTTTCAACTCTATATGGATTCTTTGAAGGTTTCTCCCACTACTGTTTTACTGAAATCTCGTCTGTCCACACTTCTGAAACTTTTACGCCTCGTCAGACTCGCACATTCTTTCCCTTCCTCCCATAAAGACAGTTGAATACGGACAATGGACATTCTCCAACTGTGCTGCTAAGCAGTGGAACTCTTTTCCACGTCACGTTCGCCATTCTGACTCGAAGGCTACATTCAAACACTCTCTGAAACATATCTTTTGACAAAGTACTATCCCTGAATTACTATTCTTAACTCCCTTGCAATACTGTCATGTAACCATCATGTAATGACTCCATCTCACACTGTTTACAGTACCTGTATCCCATCATACCTTCATCCATTTCATTACATTCTACTCCTGTACCTCATCTTTATGATGTTCAGTGTGCCTATACATTTATTATTTTTCATTTATCATTATTGGTCTGCGCAGAGAGTGCGATCTTTCTTGGTTGTAATGCTGCGTGTTATAAGTTTGCATGATTATTATTAATACTTAAAGTCCATATCACTGTGGCTAACATTGTTTGTCAGAGTTGATGTTTTTGTATTGATAAACTTGTAAGGATTTTGTTAAATCTTTTACAATTACAGTATTTAGCAGACATTTTAATTTATATCTTTTTTATAGTTACCAGTTTATGTGCAGAACTCAGAATTAAGAGAGACAGAGGATCATAGAAGATTTTTGTAGTAATGAATGGAGTGCTTTAGGAGTTTATAATGTCATTTTGGATTGTGTTAGTGCGATACATAAGAATGCTCATGGACCAGTCAGCACATTGCAATCTGTACAAGAAAGTTTGCAAAAAGGCCTTTAGAATTGGTATATGTACACTGCTACTAAACATTTCAGAGTGTAACTTAATTCCACTTGCAGGTCAGATGGAACGATCCCCTGATCACAAATATGACTTCAATGAAAACTCCAGCATGGAATATCTTATACACATTTGTACCAAATTGGGTGTTGGTCACCACGGCTACCTGACACAGCTGGAGCTAGGTCTTGTTTGCCAGTTCATTGGCATGGAACAAATGGAAGATGAGGTTAGTTCACAGAGCACAAGTGTACATGATTAGTAGAGACAACCTTTCACTGTCAAATGCTCTCATAGTCAGGGCAGCTGTGTAGATATTTGAAGTGAATAATTTGATTACATGCATCAGATATTAAATTAAGTGACAATGCTATTAATCATCATAATCATCATTATTCATCTCTGATACTAGATGAACTAAACATTTTAGAGCTTTTTGATGAAATCCTTGATAACGGTTCCTTCTCTCATCATCATTCCTTGCTACTCCTCGAGGAGCATAGGGCCGCAACAACACCTCGCCAGCGGACCCAGTTTTGGGCAGCCCCCCTCAGTTGGGCCCACGTGGTTCCGCCATCGTTTGCCTCGCTCTCTACTGATCTTTTCCAAGTCTGTTTTGGCCTCCCAACTCTCCTCTTCCCCTGAGGGTTCCAGTCAAGTGCCTGCCTGGCAATGGTGTCAGCTGGTTTGCGCAGGGTGTGTCCTATCCAGCCCCACTTGCACTTTTTGATGTCTTGACTAGTGGCATTCTGGTTAGTTCTTTCCCACAGGCTGCTATTGGAGATCTTTTCAGGCCATCTTATTCCCAAAATATGTCGAAACCATCGGTTGGTAAAGGTCTGGAGTTTAATTGTAATTGTTGATGATATTTGTCACTCAGGTTCCTTCTCTGACATGGAAAATGGCCACAATAGTCCCCATCCCCAAACCAGGGAAAGCAAAAACAGTCCCATCAAATAACAAAAGCTTAATTTGTAAATAGGAACAAAGCCTATTTGGAGTATTCTTGGACATTGAGAAGGTTTATGACTTGTTCTGGCATGATGGTCTGCTCCATAAACTCTACTGCATAGGCATTCCAAATAAAATTTAAATTAATTAAATACTTCATATCAAATGGGAAAATATTAGTAAGGGTCAAAGACCAAACTTCCAAAGAGTTGTTGCTTGACAATGGAGTCCCACAGGGAGATGTTCTCAGTCACTCACAGTTTAACGTAATGATTGTAGACCTCCCCAAAAGTGTGAAACATATAAAAGTAAAACAATTTGAAGATGACGCATTCTTCTTGAAAAAGTAGAAATACATAAAACAAATAACCCCAAAAAGACCTAGGATCATAAGAACAGATAAGATCCAAGAGGACCTACTAAAAGTAGTGAAGTGGTTTAAATAAAATGACTTTAAACTCTCAACCTTCAAAACCCAGACAATAATATTTTTTAAAAACTCCAGAAAACAGAATATACTGAAGTAATACTAAACCAAAGAACTCTTAATTACAGCTCACTGGTTCAGCTTTTACGAGTAATTTTATCAGAATAAACAAACTGCCAGAAAAAGAATAAATCTAAAGAGAGTAGCTACTGGAAATAACAGGGATACCAATCCAAAATCTCTGCTTAACCTCTATCAAGCCATGTGGTATCTAAACAGCTATATGCAGTTCCACTTCTAGTCCATCTGAGATCAAACCAAATAGCTAAGCTTTTATCAATAAAAGCCATGGCACTAAAAGTAGTGTTGGGAGTACGTTTGTACACACCAAATCTGTCAGTGCTGGTAGAGACAGTATACAAACTACAGAACTGATAATCAAGGGAGGGACAGCCAACTACAACTACACCAGAACACCTAGTCTGACAGATTCACTCACAGTCCCATGGACACAGAACAGGTCACCCCACACCACAGCCTACTACCCAACAACACACCCAACACATAGAAAAAACAAAGGGACCAAAAAACAAGCATTACAGCACCTTACCCACCCACCAACATTCAAACACCACCCTGGACACTTCTACGACCACAGATAGCCTTTGACCTCACCAAATACAGAAAAAAAGAATGCCCAAACCAAATCACTTCAGAAACAAGGCTCAAACTAAGCACCATTTATAAAGACTATGCATCGATATATGCTGAAGGATCTCATAACTCAGAGACATGCAACTGGACTGGGAGTTTACTCTCCAGACAACGTGTCCATCTCCATCAGACTCCTAGTACATACTTCTATTTTTACAGCTGATCTGTCTTCCATACAGATAGTACAACAAAAAATTAAGGACACATCACAGCAACAATACATTATAGTATCAGACTCACTGTCACCACTCTGGGAGCTAAAATACAAATTGTCTAATGAAACAGAAATGTGTTTGAGATCTCTCATAAAACAGGGTTAATATGGAGAACTGAGATTAAGTTTTGTTGACTCCCCTCCCATACTAGAATAAAAGGAAGTAAAGAGGCTGATAAATCAGTTAAAGGATTTGGTAAAGTGGGCAGGCTAGCCAAGAGCAAGAGTCTGCACATTGATAGGTGACATTAGGAGAGGTCAAATATGTTTAGAGTAGCAAGGACTGAACTGTCTTTTTTCAGCATCTTGTAGCATCTAATCAAGTTTTTCCTATTTTTAATTAAAAAAAACTATTATTTATTGCTAGTTATTTACTGACAAATGAAGTGAATATTTAAAATGGTGTTTTTCCTACATTGCCACATGCTCCAAAAACTAAAATCAATATTTTGAATATATTTTAGGGTTTTGTATTTTTGAGTAACAAAATAACATATCAATAGCACTTTAAAAATGTTTTTGAGTACCTAGAGAGAAAATTTTGACTTTAATCAACAATTTTGTTTAAAAACATATAAGTATTTTAAAAACAAATTTACACAATACCATAAATCATGTACCAAATCTTTTGGATTTTTGTAAAGTAGAGGCAATGATCTAACTGATGATGCTCTAATATTTTGATATCTTAAGATTTCTAGGAGATATAAGTAAACAAATATGGTATCCCTACCACAATGTGAATGCGGCAATTAGAGATTTTTAAGTGTTAATTTCATCGAAAGCAATATTTGTAGCAGCATCTCTATGCATCATCATATAGTTTATCCATTTCTAAATAAAACTGCAAAATTTTAATGCTGTAGCACAAGCCTATCTTGAGAATTTTGTTTTTACATTTAAGCACTGGTTGTCAAAAACAGCAAGCAGAAAAATTCAAGTTTTAAGATTTAAAATGAATATAACTTTAAAAAATATATTTCAGTGTTTATATGCTACATCTGCCATCCTACTACATAATTTAATTCTGTGCTAGTATGCCAGGACTATAAATTTCCCCCTAACAGCTTTCTTGCTTGGAAACCATTAGTTTTTTTTTGTGTTCCTTTTTTGTTTTCTGTGTCTGGGCTTCAGGTAATGGGCTCACATAAAATGTGTCTGTTTCAAAATAATGATAATGCATGTATCTGCGTGTGTTCACATATGTTTGCCAGTGTGGATTTTCCTTTCAATGTAAATTATGTCATAAATTTAGGGGCATTGTTGGTTCATGTGGAAGACATTCTCATTCTCCATGAATCAGTCCACAACGTCTCAGTGTTTCTGTTTTCGTTCCAGGAGCTAGAAGATCTGTTTGCTAGGCTTGACATGGATCATGATGGCTACATCAGCTTCGATGAGTTTGTCAGCGGTTTATCCCAGTACTTGACCTCACCTGACTTTGAGACCTCCACCATGACCTCTTTTTCTCGTCCCCTTCATTTAAAAAAAAATCGGCCACCTCCTCCACCAGCACTTTTTAATCAAAATGATTTGTTCATTTACACCAATGGAGAGACAATCAGTTTATTCTCATCACTTGCATCAAGTAATACTGGGTGTGTATAACATCACAATTGCTAAAGATATTTTAGATATTTTTAATTGCACCTGAGTTCATTTTGAAAGACATTTTAATGTGTCTGAATGAATTTTAGGAATAAAAATTGCATGAAGCTGCTGCAAGACTACTTTGCACTCATAGATGAAACCGTACAATTGTGCAAGCATGTCCATAAATACATTGTTAAATTTATGCATCCATGATTAACATGACATATTTATTAGTCTTAATTGTATCTTTTTGTTCATTATCTTGTTTCTTTTGTATGTACAGCTTTATTGATACATTTTATTATTATTGCAGTATATTCTTCTTAATTTATTTTAAATTGTTATTGTTTGAAAGGTTAGATATTTGTCCTTGCAGATTTGCAAAGGGAGGAGAAATAATTGAGTTTTGGGAAAGTCTTCACTTACACCATGGAGCTGAAATTCTTATGGTAAGGAATGTTCTTTACTTTTAAAATTCATTGTTATATATTTGTAAGTATCAGATTTGAGTTTGACATATTGATGTTAATCGTATTTGGCAGAACAGCGTGTAGCACCTCTGCTGCTGATGTGTGATGTAGTAAGAAGCAAGTAGATACACCCTTTATTTAGTGTATATTGTGGGGAAAGTGTTGTTCTAGAGATGTGCTGCAAGTGTGAAAGAGACAGTGTCCCAAGCAGTTTCGTCAGTTTCTACTCAGTAGCAGAGTAGTCCTTTTAACATTTTTATTTTTTCTTCTTTGGTCTTTAGTTATGTTTAATATTATTGTATGCATATGCAATATTTTGAATTAAAAGGATATTACAACATGCAAGGATCTACAGAAATCTCTGAGAAAGAGAGTGCGTAACATCTTTATCAAATCCTTCTGCTGTTCTGTCCATTATAGAGTATGGGATTCAGTTCTGAGACCAGAGTTAACCTGAAGGACCTGTCAGAAGCTCTAATCTGTGAGTGGATGGGCAAGCTGAGTAGTGAGGACTTTTTGGGTCACATCATTAGTGTAACTTTCCAGCATGAGCTGGGCTACCTCAGGTAACCAGTTGTCAGTGTCGCACTCAGTGTGGACATTATCAGTTTTATATTTAGTTTATTGTGTAGAAAGTTATTTACACTGAATGTATTCCATGTGTTAATGTGTGTGCGCATGCATTTTAAAAACTTAAATTAGCATGGGACCAAATGAGACGTTTTACACTATGCTATGAGAATGTTTTAAACCTGTTTCTGTAACAGGGTTGTGCTAGACCAGACAGTAGAAGAACGTAACAAGTTAAGAGGGAATCTGGCTGAAACTCTTACCCACAGTGCATGGCTAGCAGCTGAGGTGGATGAACGCCATGCACAGCTGGAAAAAACTTATGAAGCTCAGCTACGGTGAGTGGGACTGCTGAAACAGCCAATCAACGGCTCCTCAGTTTGTCTTGCATTAAGGCTTTGTCTCTCATGTACGCTGACCTTTGTCTTCATCATATGATCTCTCTGATGATGCCTACCTAAAGAATGCCGGTCCTGTGATTATTATAGATCACTGGATCTTGAACATCAGGAACAATTACATAGCCTCCAGATTCAACACAAGGAAGAGAAAGAGATGAGGCTCTCACAGGCAGCTAGTCTAAAGCAGGCATTGGAAAATATTCAGCAGTTGGAGCAGCAAGTCTCCAGGTTGCATAAGCAGCTCTTGAAAAGCCAACAAGTATGTATGAGTTTGTGCTACATAATCACTGGGCTTGCAGACATGTAACTGTAAGCTTCTCCAATGTGTTACAAAGTCTTAACAATCCAGAATAATGCAGTGATGGTGGTGCTAACCCATTTCATTCCTTGGCATGCTGGCTTGTCATGTAAGCCACTGTCTTAAATTTTCATAACACTAATTTCATCATTTAACAGATTGCAAATAAAGTCTAGCCATGCTCACAACAGGTCTAGGAATTATCATGGCACTGTGCCCTAAACCAGATTTATTGAGAAATTATATTTTATATTTACTGCAGCAATATGTTTGGTCCTTACAAGTGAAGTATATTGGTTGTGTAATTGTATGTTCTGGTTTGAGTCAACTAATCATACAGTGACTTGGATTTTGATATGCTAGCCTATTATGATGGGAAGACAGACCTGTGTAACTGCAGTGATGAATTTGTTTCATTAATTTGCTCCTTCCTTTTTGTATGCCACTAAGCATACCTCCATCAGATTTTTGAAAAGTACTGACCTGTGTTCTACTCAGATATATATTCATGGTTAAACCTTTGATGGCAAATGGGTGTTATTGACTGAGAAGTTTTACCTTTCATCCTTGATTAGGGAATTTGAACCTCTGTGCATTTTAGGAGTTAGCAGAGACTTGCAAGGAGCTGACTCAAGTGAGGGACAGACAAGCAGAATGGGAAGAAGAGTATCTCAGACTGAAGAAAGAAAAGGAGCTGCAGCAGAAGCAGGTGTGGTGCATCATTGATTATATGCTACCTGTGTCAAAATGATTATCTAATTTACTTGTTAGTCAACCTGTGCTGTGAGTGTTTGAATGTCAAAAGCGTTTTAGGGCTTTTTTTACTTTGTTTTCATTCTTTAGTTATCAAAATCAGCATGTGCTATGTGATGCTGCAGTTTGGAGACTGCTAGGATTGTGTCAGTGGAACATTAGTTCCATCAGTGGTTTGTTGTTTGGGTTTTTTTGTGGCAAGCACAACTTCCCATTCTCCATCATCTTGCTCTTATGAAGCAGCTCAGGGATCTGCTCATTACGTCACATTTTGAAGAGGATTTGTTACCCCTTCCTACCTTCAATGTCATAACTAATTTGTTGTTGTTTGTGGCATTTGGGAGAAATACAGCAAATAGTATATGGGGTAGGAATTTTAGTTCTTCTATTTTTTGGCAGTGACTCTACAGTCTACATGCAGTCAGATGGTTGTGATGCTTTTTAACAGTTTGTGTCGGAACATAGAATAGGGTTTCCTTTAAATTGTTAATTATCAATCTCATTAACATATGCCTAGAACATTTCTAGAGTTGCATTCATTGTTTTCTTCACAAACAATTTATTTGAATTATTTTAAGATGGCTTACTGGTGCACTTGTTTTTAATCTGCATGTTGTTGAGTCAAACTGGTCTGCCTTGTTTCAGGTCTATCATCAAGAAGCCACTAGAATTTATTTCTTCACATTAATTATTTTTGTAGTTGGTGGTAGCCATGGTGATAACGATGATAATGTGGTACATTGAAAGTATGTTTGTACTTCACAGTAACAGTACAGTGCTTGGCTGGTGAAAAAATCTTTTGTTGGTCTTTATTGGAGAATGTCATTACAGGTTAAATCATATAATGACTTCTTCATCCGACAGGTTGCATCAAGACTGAAGTCCAGATGCTGCCATAAGGTTAAATCTTGAAAATGTACTCTCTAGTGGTAGTTGTATCATGACTGCCTTGTTTTTTTTTCTCAGCTTACAAAACTGGAGTCCCCTAGAAGTCCATCCCTGGAAGAAGAAAAACAACATCCAGTAGAAACTACCAATCGATTAGTTGCAGAAAACAAGGTAAACACTCTTTGATAACTGCTTTATTTTATACCCCACAGAGCAAGGTCCTTATTGTCCTCTCTGTCAAAGAGACTCTCTGCATTACCACAGGTTTTCTTTTTAAAAGAAAAAACACACAAAAGAGTGGCAGATAGGGAATATAATGACTTCTTCATGTGATAAAAATGTACTTTATATGTTTGTAACAGGGTCACCTACCACACAGCACATGCTCATGCACACTTTATGACAATAATGTTTAACGCAGAGCCATAGGTTGTTGATGATGCCTTTATTATGGCCACTGCCTGCTGGCCGCCTGCGGCTACTTGTGCAACCACCGACAAACTCTAGGCAGACTTTCCACTGTCCTCAACTAGGCTGCTAGTTAACATGGCGATAATGTGAGCTGGCGGTGCTGTGACTTCAGACATACTTTCTCCTAGCTCCTTTGTGGTGACTTTTCTTTCCACTTTTATACCCAGCAGGAAAGTTTATGTGCCATGTGTGCCCAGTAATATCGGAGGACAGCCAATGCCAGTGTTAGGGGGTAGCAAGCAAAGCCCCACATATAGTATCTGGTAGGATAGTATCTTGGGAGATTGAGATAATCTGTAGTTTTCACGATCTTTGAAATTCCAAGAACTAAAATTGCATCCCCCTTTAGCAGAGTAAAGATAAATTCTGTTTACATATTACTTTTAGAGCTTGTTCTTTCCCCATTAGGCTTCTATTTGCCCATAGCCCCACGTCCCACTAGTGCTGGTGGTGGGACAGCACTGATTCTGCTGCTGGGGTCTGCCCAGCGGGAGGTTGGGGTGTGGCACCCTCCATGCCCTCTGGACAACGCAAACTCACATGCCAATCAGCTCTACCAACCAGCCGACCTTCAGCTGGGGTCTAAGCATGTTAATTGCTACAGATTCCAGTTCTCTTTTGTGAAAGCAATAGGTGCTTCTTTTGAGTTTTGTAGACACATTGCATTGCAAAAATCTATTGTAGTGGTTTTTGAATAAGTGGAACTAATGTATGCCATTAAATGACACAGGAACTGAAAGACCGCAATGATGAATTAATAGCACAAATTGAGGAAATGCAGCGCCAAATTCTAGCAACAAGTTTACGCCATGGAAGCAGTGGTCAAGTGAGAAGAAATTCTTTAGCATCACGTATACCTGTTCGGACACAAACTTCATCCCTGTCCTCAGGTATTTACTATGAAGAAGCAAAAGCTTTTATTTTAAATGTTTTTAAATTCTAACATTGAGTTTCTGGAATTTTTCATTAAAAAATGCCAACTGAAATGGAATACTGAAACTCATATTTTATGCAATGTTTCTGTATGCACTGAAAGCTGTTAGCTCAATTTTGGCCTGACATTAATATTTTTTAAGATTTATGACGACATACACTAATTAACCATTCTGTCAATGTTTGTGAAATTTAATATATTTTAATTTTCATGCACATGTTGGAATGACTAATGTTGTTTCAAGTTATTGCTTAATCATAAAATCTTTATTAGAGTTTATTCTACTATTGCTAAATACTCATAATTTTTATTGTTTTTGTAAAATATGGGGTTGGGGTGTGACTTTAAAACTGTGTCTTGTTTAAAGGTTCTCTTAAAAGGCCACATTAAATAGCACATTTTACAGCTTTAGATTATAAGGATTTAAATGTCAACACAATGCTATTTGTCAAGTTTCTGAACATTTTACACTTGTTCTTCCTGTCTCATGGCCATCATTAATTAAAAATAAAATCCTCACTGTTGCATATTATTTGAATAAATAAATAAATTTTTCTTTTCATTGCTTAAAATGTGTTTTAGATGAGCAACTCAAGATCATGTATCTCTCTGTAAGCTGCATAAAGCGTTTTGTTTTCCAGACTCTAGATTTGATTGAGCTAAAATGTACAAAAATAAAGTTTTGACAGTTTTATCCTCAGGTTTAGATGCTGCTGGAATGCAAAGCACAAATTTTTCATTAGATTTTTTTATGCTAAATGATATAATTTGTACTTAGTTTTAACAAGTTTTGATAGTAAACTCTAGTATATAAAGGAAAGTGAGGGGTCCCTTCCTTGTATTATTAACAGGATTTTTGTCATCAATGACTGTGTTAATAAACCATCCTTTCCAACAATAATCAACACCTCCATCTCATCCCTTCTTGCTGTTTGCTTCTTATGCAATACTTTACCTACAAACAACTAGATGCCTCAGAAATGGATGATGATGAGCTTTTAAGTTCTTCTGAGGGATTCTACTTTAATCGCCGCAGTCTCCTGGCAACACCTGAGGAATGTTAGTTGCATTTTTTTTCATCCAGTGAAATATCATTGCTTATTGTTTTTTTTCTGCCTTTTTTTAAAAATCCATGCTTCATTGTATGCATTGTTATTTATTTAACAGTTTAGTGAATGCATGATGGTACACTAGTATTCATGCACAAATATATGCACTTAAGCCTCTGTGTACACTGTGTAATTTGAAACTCCTTCTTTGTGGCAGCAGCTTGTTATCTGGTTTCTGTTGCTTTTTTTGGGGTGAAAAGGAAGGGTGCTGGGGAGCTTTTGCCTTTTTTAAATCCATTTTATGTTTTTGTTGTTTATCAGTTCAGTGTTTGCCTTGATATGCTTTTGGAGAGACTTGCATTGGGATGAGTCTTAGCAGAGTATGTCTTGAAAGCCCAAGAAAGGGTATATTAAAGTTTTTTATGTGATAAAACTATAGAAATATAGATGTTGCTGTGTTAATGGCGGTGCTTAATTTACAAATTATATTTCAAATATAAAATTGTAAATATATAATGACACAATATATCACATTTCCTAAAGCCATAACTGGTTAACTGTAGTAGAAAATATTTGGTGGGAAGAAGAAAAATTGATGTTTGCTAAGAGTTTTTGATTTAGTTGTGATACGGATTTTGTATGTAACATTAGTTGTTAACTTACCAAGTTATTTTCTTCTCCCTGACTTTCCCTGAAAATGATTGCAGCAGACAGCTCACCGAGTCTCAGCAGCGAATTAAAGCATCTTCATCGACAGAGGCGAGGAGAGCTACGAGAAAGGGAGCGGAAGGAGGTAGAACATGCCTATCGTGTGGAGATTGCAGACTTAGAAGACAAGCAGAGAGAAGAGAAAGAACAGATAATACAAGCCTTTGAAAGGGAGAAGGTGTGTGATATTTGTACTTGCGTGTTAAGAATGTGTGAATTGACTAAGGGTTCTTTGTCACCCGTACAGTAGGGATTGAATGTCCTAGGTTCAGATCTCGTCTCTGGCATGCTGAATATGGCACCTGTTTACAGGGCCAGCTGCTTTGCTTAGCTGGTGGCTCAGCATAAAATATCAGTTCCCTCCCTCTCTTCGGATTCTTTGTTTGATTCTGACTTTTCATTGTTCTTTGTTGAGTAAGTCACCTTTTTCTTCCAAGTGAAGGTAAAAGAGAAGGTTGGGTGGGTTATGAAAATAGAATTATAATAGGTTTTTGTATAAAAGGTTGTTGGTAATATTATGCTGACACTTCCAAATTATGAGTGCAAGTTGTTCTGAAGCTTATAGACTTAGAAGGTTTTCATTCAGTTTCATCGTTTCGTAGCTTCTTGGGATGCACAGTTTTTGCCTACTCTTTGTACCAATGTAGGCAATGCGAAATGTCAGACGTTTGTCACATATTATTAATATGGCTTCACAGGCTAGAATGGCAGAAGACTTTCAGGCAGTCTTGAATCAGCGCCTGGCAGAGCAGCAGAAAGAGCTGCAGAATATTTTTGCTCTTGAAAAGCAGGACCTGCTGCAGCAGTATGAGTCCCGCAAGAACTACATGGAGCTGCAGCACCAGCAGAAGATTCAGCAAGTTCTAGCTGGCAGGTTGGAACGGCTTCTCTGTACTTGTAATCTGGCATGGGGACAGGTTCTAAGTTCTTGGGGCTCCACCAAGCTGTCTGCTTAGGAAAGACTCTAAATGAAAATGCCTAGACAACACTGCAGTTATGACCCAACCCCTTTTTTTCTCTACAAATTCCTATAATAGATGCCCTTAGAATATTTAAACTATTCTTATCATAAGTCAGCATAAAAAATTAAAAAAAAACTGATGATAGATCATTTGCCTTGTTGCCAACTGAATGTGACAGAATTTCAATCGCAAAATCAGTCCCATGGTTGTTATAGAAGATAATGTCTTTAGTGTTGTTTAATTTGCTTTGGCATGAGACAGAAAAAGAATACCATTGGTTGTCTGAATAGATAGATGTAGTATCATTCAAAATATCAAGGAATATAGAACTACGTTATCTTTGTTTCTGTTGTCTTGCCATCAAAAGAATTAGTTATTGTTTTTGTCACAAGGGCAAGAGAAGAAATTCAAGACAAGGAAAAGTTTCCCCAGAACCAGATGAAGGAAATTTCAGACCTGCGCTGTCATCTTTCCCAGTTGGAATCCATCATACGAGATCTGAAAAAAGAGAATGCTGACCTAGTAGCAAAATTGTTGGATGTTGAAAACAGACTGTCATCTTGTCTCAACAGAGAGCTTGTGTGGCAGAAAGAGTGTCAACAAAAGTTGCAGGAACAGCAGAGTGCCTTTGAGACCAAACTTCAATCTGAGCTAAAGACAATTTTTGATCAGGTGTCACTATATTTCCATTTATGCATGCGGCATTGGTAGTATGCACTATTTTCCTTGTATTGAGTGTAAAGTGAAGGTTTTCTCAGACATGTTTATGGACTAACAAAGGCAGGCATCATGTTGCCTTTTAATGATATGTAGTATCTTTGAAGGTGTAATGAATTAGCTGGGTATGATTTTAAGGTTAATCTAGGGCTTCTGAAGAAATAACAGTTCCTGTTGGATAATGCATTTTTTTATTACAGGGAGAGTCAGCTCTAGAAGGAAAGTTAAAGGATGACTTTTATCAACTAGTACAGAAGCGAAAAAACACATTGCATGAACAGCAGCAGCCTAACACAGAGAGAGTGTCAGCTTCTGAAAACTCTTTTGACAAAGAAGCGCTTTGTAAGGAGAGATTTTTTTATTATGATAATGGGTTTTTTTCTTGGTTAGCTTTTATGATGTGGTTATGTGATTCCCTTACCATATATAAATGGCCTAGTGTGACAACATAGTTGTGTGTAAAGATGTTTATGTCTACACATTGATCATCATTCACACCAGGTTGTGCATTACATGTACATGTGTATCATACTTTATAATAATTTGAGTATTTGTTATGTGCCAGGCTCACTTCACTTTATGATACTGATTTATATGTTGGGGAAACTGGCTTCGCCCCACATTCCCCCACTCCCCAAACACACAGAGAGGACATTCATATACATGCATGCACACACTGTAAGTTCATTCAGTTCTCAAAGCATCAGATAAAACTTGCAGCACAGCAGGTAATAGCAGCTGAATGAATGAATAAGGTGCTTTGCATGTCTCCTATAAAACTCCATTCTGAAGTAAAAAGTCCTTCTGGCTTCAAGGGCAAGACAGAATGAGACACAGAAACACTACATACACTGAAAGACTGTTGCCAGTATTATTGCTAATTCTGACTCCTTTTGCTAAATTTTGACTAAATAATGTAACTGACTGGAGAAAATCTGCCATGCACACATACCATTGATCCAAAGTTGAAAATGAGTAAAATAACTCTTTTAATGAATCCTCCTTAAGCTCATTGGGATAAATTAGTAGGACTTGTGTACAATAATTCTTGCATATATTGCATTGCACTTAAGAAGTCTTTGTTTCTTCTTGCAGATTCTGCTTTTGAGCAGGAGAAAGTGGCTCTTGAAAGTCACTATGAATCCAAGATCCTCAACCTTGAGCAGGAGTTGGCAAGCCTCAGAGAGGCTAGTATCACAGAGCAAAATGTCGTTCACACTCTGCAGACAGGGAGACAAGAAGTGAAGGTTAGTTTCAAGGATGTCAGCATTGAGGGTTTTTATTTTAAACAAAATTTTTAAACAGAGTATAAGTGAATCTGACAAATATAGATGCCCCTTTATTTTTTTCTTTCCATTTGACCTTCTCACCTTCCTACCTTTCCACACCCTCAGATGATACGACGTCTTTCAAATTCTTTCATTAAATGCCACAAAGTAAGGCTTGAGTCTCTTGCCGGAGGACGAGACCCACACTACTGTCTTGTCCCCCTTGCTTTTGGTCTGGTGGCGCAACGGTTAGCGCTTGTCACCAATACAGTGAAAGTTGGTTGTCCTGGATTCAGCTCTCGTCTCGGGCACACTGTTCTTTCTCTGCATGTGGCATCTGTTTACAGGGCTGATATAGCCTTAGTTGTTGCTCGGTGTAAAACACCAATTCCCCCTCTTGCTTTTGGCTAATCTCCTAATCCCTCCCCTTCCCCCATCATTAAATGTGGGTTGTCAGCAGGACTCGAGTTTGGCTTGTTTGTCATGTAGAGAAGATCGAGGGCGCTTGGATTGACTCCTATCTTGCCGATAGATCTCAGAGAGTGATTGTCGGCTCTGCGAGCTCTGATGCAGTTCCTCTGGTGTGTGGCGTGCCACAGGGATCCGTTCTGGGTCCTTTATTATTTTCGGTATACACTTCACAGCTTGGGCGGGTACTCGAACGCTTTCAGATGGGACGTCAGTTCTTTGCTGACGACACACAGATTCTGAACAGTTTTCCCCCTGTCCTAGCAGTGGCTAGGAATGCGCTTCAACGACTTTAATCTTGTTGTGTTGCGGTGAAGGCCTGGATGACTAGGAATCGTCTTAAACTCAACGACGACAAGACAGAAGCGTTACGGCCCATGCTGACTCAGGCTGCTGCCAACTCACTTGCTGTGGCTACCATCATATCAAGATTGGACTACTGCAATAGTGCATTGTGGGGTATACCTTCTACGCAGTTAGATCGAGTTCAAAACACTGCCGCCAGGATTTTCACCCGTGCAAAGTCGACCACTGAGCACATCACCCCTATCCTACAGAGCCTTCACTGGCTCCCAACGAACAAGCGCATTGACCACAAAGTGCTTTCGATTGCTCAGTCCTGCATGCTTAAAACTGCTCCTGACTATTTACAAGAGGTAGTTCCTCCTTACCAGCCGTCACGTGGCCTGCGATCTGGCTCCCAGTCACGCTTCTGTCTCCCTGCAGTGGAAGACACAAACAAGAAGCGCATTGGAGCCAGGGCCTTCAAAAACGCGGCACCTAAACTGTGGAATGCTCTGCCATCGTCACTGTCCACCATCACCTCAGCAACCACGTTTCGAAAAAGACTGAAGACCCATCTGTTTATTTAAGACGGACTTAAACAACCAAGCAACACTTCTGTCTCTTTACTTTCTTGTTGTTTTATTTATTTTATTTATTTTATTTTTTGTTTTTGCTGCGCAATGAGCATTCTTCTGAATGGATACGTGCGCATTACAAATGGACATCATCATCATCTGCTGGAAATGATGATGTATTAATTTTTTTTTTAGTTATAAGGTACAGGGAAGATAACAAAAATTCAGACAAATCACAAAAACTCACCCCTTCCCAAATCTTGGTTGCCATTATTTATTTTTGACACAGTGTGCAAAATCACTATGTTCCTATCAACCCATACCAACCAGCCATCAAATACCATTAGGAATTAAAGTGACCATGCATTACTAGAAACATGTTTTTCATTAGTACTTATTGCAGACAGCTGTTGAATGACTGAAGATCCACAGGATCCACAGGAGTGGACACAGACCATATTTACAAGCAGGCTGTGCTGAAAACCAGCATGCTTACATGAGGAATACATTGTACTGTATAAGTAAATTTCCAGGTCTGTTGTAAACCCTGGGATAATATTTCCAGTTTAAACATCTTTTTTTGGAAGAGAGATTTACATGAACTACACAAAGCTTATCAAAATAGTTTACATTCCTGTATTTCAAAGCCACTGAAGACAAGCAAATGTTTCTGTTGTACCAAAAGATGACGACGAGTGCGAAGATGGCTGCAGGCGAAAGGGAGGTGATGCAGGATGCAGAGGACGGGAAGGTGCAGGCCGCTCGTCTGAGAGAGCTGGAGTCTTTTTCAGGGCTGCAGGTGAGCCTTGTAGAGAGCCAGAGGCATGCTAGCTCCCTGCAGCAGGCGCTTGTGGAACACATGCAGCTGAGCGACAGAATCATGGCTGGTGAGCAGGGAGCTTCACAAAGCAGGGGGCATGCTTTGCTGTAGCATAAACACCAAGTAGTGTTTGCTATAGAATAAACACTTAGTAGTCTTTTTCTTTTCCAGGTTGTCACTTCATAATTTCCCGTTATGCATCATGCTATGCAATATTTTACTTTGCATTTTATTTTGTTGATTCGTGTATTTTTCTTCATAATTTTAGCTTGTTGACCAAAAACTATAAATTGATTCAGACTTTGCATTGCCTACTATGTTACTGCTCATTCTGCTTTATCCAGCTTATCCCTGCTACCTGCATTTTGGATGTTACAGTAATGTCCCATGTTATGATACAACAGTATTTACAATATGTTCATTCTTCTTTGTACGCTTGTTCAGTTTTTTGTGGGTTCGTGTTTATGAGCATCACCAGTAATTTCAGTTTCTGTAGACTACACTTCTGAAGTAAGCTACTGTCCAACTTTGATACTCTTTCCAACTAGATTTTATTCGATGTATATAATTATCGCAGATAAACGCCAAGAATAACTGTTTCTATCAGAATGTAGAGAGGATGAAATATTCTTAAACACTGCCCCTTTTGGACATTTATCCCTTTAAGTAAATTTTACTGCTAGTTGATAATTTCTTGCTATAATACTGGCTTCATTGCTACCACATTAGGCAAAAACAACTAAGCAAGCAGCAATCCCCTTAATGAGTGTAAATTTTAAACACTGGCGCTATCATCTAGGTTCCTATGATTGTGCGAAAGAACTTTACATGGGTCACTGAGAATCCAGTTTCTTGCGTGGTCTGTGCGTCTGTCTTTTTTTTTAAAAAAAGTATTTAGTTTTGTTACTGCTAATTTACATTCCCAGAAGGTACCATCTTTTGCCTTGGGGGAAAAAGAGCATCCAGTAACCTTTACTGCGGCTGTGTGACGATGGCTGGTCAGACAGACTTTCCACGGTATTAGTACAACATATTTAGATGGAATTAGGGGTTCTGGTCACGCGTGCGCTATTGGTCAGCAGAGTCAGTAGGTGGAAACTGCAGCATACCGAATGAAACGCTTCTCAATGTTTAGTGGACGGGCACCAGGCTCTGCTGTATTCTGTGGACTGAAGAAATGCGTCACGTGACATAATCATTGAAGTTTTACCAGAAGGGCATTCCCTGTTTGTGGTGAGCAAACAGTCGGAATCTAGTATATCTTCACTCGGGTGGTTTGGGTTTTTTTTTCTTTTTTTTCTTTTTTTTGGTAGCTGGGATGGATATCTTGCTCATGAACACTGGCTGCAGTCTAGGGAAAGATCCATTCTGTGTTGACACAGAAGCAGGGAGGCAGGGACAAGGGGAGCGAACTGCCTGGGAGGAGAAGCGGGAAATGCAGCTGCAGTTGAGATCCACCCAGGACCTACATCGCAACTTGGTCCTACGAGACAAACAATTGGTCAGTCGTTTTGATCAATTTTTGATCTATTTACATAACATTCATTGTCTCAACGCACACAGGTTTTTTTTTTTGTCATATTAAAATGGTGCTCATTGTTTTAGCAAACGGGTTCTGTTTGTATGTTATTCATTCTTTCAACAGGCAGGTTTTCAGCAGGTATGCCTCATTAAACTCACGAAGACTTCTTCACACGCCTCAATAACTTTTCAGATTGTTATGTTATAAATATAAATATATATATATATACCATTTTAAGGATGGTTATTTTGTTCAAGTAAGTGAACACAGTCTTTAAAAAAATCAGCTTATCAGCGTAACTCACTTCAAGTGATCGAATTAGCACGAGACATGACGTGTCAGCCTGCTGTTCTAATGCCACGTTTCTTCTCAGCGTCAGTCTAGCACGAAGCTGGCGGAGATTGCCAAGGACTTGTACCTGCGGAATGTTGACCTCAGCTGCGAGCTGCAGAAGACGGAGAGCAGGCTGCGGACCGCGCAGCGACGGTGTCGCAAGCTGCAAGAAAAATGCCAGGCGTGGCACAATGTTGTGCATCGCATGTGCCGCCCGACCGCCACTAGATGACCAGAGCTCATTTGTCCACAATATATATATATAAAACGCGCGACTGGGAAAACGCTGACTTCTTTTCGTCTTGCATACGCTATGCTTCTGGGCTTCAGAGAAAGACCATTCACTTCTGGGGAGGATTTCATATTGATACAGTCAAATAACGATGCCCACAACACCTAACAAAAGGCCTAGAGAGCAGAAGCAGACTGTCTGGAACATTGTATTTAGGAGGTTCAGAAGCGACCATTTTCGAAACTTGTTTTTCAATTACATTAGTTTGAAAAGGTGAATTGTGCTATACGCTTAATTCGCTAACGTACTTGAATATTTTTTTCAAGGGAAGATGTATGAAATGGCTTTTCCAGAAATTTTCTTTGTTTGTGTGGGTGGGTGTGCGCGCGCCTTCCTCAGTATATTATGTTTCTTTGTATTTGTGAACTGTTTAATTTTTCTGAGACTGAAGAGCTCTACTCCTAAAATTGATTCTGAGAGTGCTACTCGTGAAACTGACGTTGTCCTGTTGTTGTCCAGTGTTGTCCTTATGTGCAGTGTGGCTTGTTGTATATTAATGTACATTATACTGTTGATCCGTCCTGTGCTCGTGTGTCACTTTATGGCACAGACGAGAAAGAATACATTTTTTCGTAATTTAATTGATATCTTACAGATACATTTTGTTTGTAAAAAAAATCTGCAGCTATATAAGGTTATTTAACATGTTAATATTGCAGCTATATATACCGTTATTAAACATGTTAACAACTCTTTGGAGTTCGCCCTTTCTGGAAAGCATGGAGAAACGGGTAGTAACTGCATATTTTATGGTAGACTAGAATGTGGTGCATCACGTTTGTTCCTCCATGATGGAGGATGATGTCGGTCTTTGTGGTTGTGTTTCATTTACTCATTTACCAACAATCATATACCATAGTATATGAATAAAAGCACGAAAATGGATGAGTTTGTGGTGTAGTTAAGCTGACACACTGCACTGGGTAGTGGTGGGTCACCACCTACCAAGAACGTAAACTACTGCAGTGTGTACTATCAACAAACTCAGGTTTATTCAAACATAAATTGCGTGTTAATGTACCACCTGACAGAGCCGGCGCTAGGGGGGGGGGGGCGAGCAGGGCGACCGCCCAAGGACCCGCGCCTGATGGGGGCCCCGCGCTAGCAAGTGCACCCTCGGGATGAGACAGTTCGTAATTTTCTTGAAATTAAAACAAAACACATTTCCTTACAAAAAGGTTTCTTAGAAAATTCAGGTGACTGTATCCATTTATTAACAGGATAAGCTCGTCAGACCGTGCTGCACATGCCTGAACCGATCACTGTCACGAATAAAATCAAAAGCACAACAAAACACTTCGCATCATTCTCAACTCTTTCCATTCCATCCTTTCAACAGCCTTTAATTAAACTGTCAGCCATCTCAGGACTCGCTCGCCTTTCGCACCTCCCCGCTCCTCCATTTCCCGTCACTTTCTAAGTAAAAAAAACACAGCAGGTTTGTGACAATAACCTTCGCTGGCTTGTACCATGTTCTCTTTCTTAACATCAAGTTACGAAAGATAACTGTAATTGGCGAGTTTTCTTCGGTCGTGAGTGCTTCCTCTCATTATCTGTCCTCGTGGTTCGCATCACCACCTCCCGACCTCCAGTTTCGTGAGTGATTATTTTAGTGCGAGTGCTGTGTGTTAGCTGATTCACATTGTGTGGCGTTTTTGTTGTTTTGCCGTTGAGATTAATATTATTCAATCGGATATGGGTAGAGACAAAGACAGAAAATATGATTCCGGCGCAAAAAAGAGGAAAGAGCGAGACGAATTTGAAAGAAGTCAAAGAGGGTCTTTCGAAAAATTCCTAGTGATTAGGCATTCCTCAGCTTCATCAAATCATCTCCGAGAGGAAACCAAAGACGTGCCGACACAAATTAAACAGGAGAAGAATCTTAATGAGCAACCTGATGATCCACTTTCGTTTATGACGTCCAGTGATTCGGATAATCAAAATATTGAGCAACATGTAGAAAACTTTTTCTGCCAGAGATGGTGAAGACATCAAACATGACGTCAACAAAAGCAAGAACGAATGTTCAGCTACTAGTGAAGTGTTTCAGAGTAGTTCAGACTCTGAACAGGATACTGATGACCACGAGGCAGGCCGTAGCGGTAGTTCTTGCTCTGCATGGCCTGCACTGGACACAAAATACGAGTAGTACAGTGTATTATGTGTCCAGTACAGTGTGGAAACAATGGACATAACTTATGTGTCTGGTGCGGAAGTGAATAATCTATTTTGAAAAATATTTTGACTATCTCCACATGACATGTTGGGCGAACGTGAATGCTGTCAACTGTTCAGAAGATTTAAATGACTTGTCGCGGAAAAGATAAGAGCCTTCCATTAAAAATGCTAAGCATGTATGTAACGTCATAGAAAACAGTAGACATAGTACATAGATGGCATAGTATACATAGTATATAGATGGCATAGTAGACATAGTATATAGATGGCATAGTAGAGACACCTTAACACGAAAGGGGCATTGCACTTCTCTGTGGTTTACTTGACTTCGTCTCGTCAGGCAAACGCCACCTCGGAATGTAATGCGCCTCTCGTGCCGTGGTATGTATACTATTGTTATAAGTCTGATATGGTTATTCATTATTTAGAAGACATCCAGCACTTTTTATTGCCCAGCTACGTATGTTGTGCTGGCTTCCAAAGGCCCGCAATTTCTATTTGCCCAAGGCCCCCCCCCCCCGCCCAATCGCCGGCTCTGCACCTGACACCATCAAACACCCAAATAATTTATTATAACAAATGCTATCCTTTTTCTCCCTACGATAAAATGAGCATCGAGATTTCTAAACAATAAAAAATGTAGAGAACAAATGGTGAAGGAAATTTAAAGAATTTATAATATAACCTCACCAGTCCCTGTGTTCGGGTTATTGCCCTTGTGACCTTTCCATTAATAGAACAACGCAATGTCCACGGGGAAAACCCACTGCGCTACTTTAGTCACTAACGCAAGTCTACTCGATTGTTGGCTGTTATGTAAGTATAGTAGGTAGTGGTATAGTGTGTGGTTAGCTTTATGAGGTGGCGACAAACATTTGAACGATCTGGAAACGCTGTTGTTGTTGTTGTTTTTGTTATGATCTCCGAAAGTATGGCGATATTCACAAGCTGTCAGTGTAGCTTTCGAAATGGCCTCCCAGTGAAAGTACAGCGAGAAAATGTCTGTCGATTGCATGTGCTGGCTGCTCCAGCAGCGACAGTTCCCATTCATAAATAACAGCACGACGACTTCATCTAGTTTTCTGGTTCCGACATTTTATCAACTCCTTCCTCACCAACCCCTGATCCCTCGACCCTCCGACCTTTGGGCCCCTCACCTTCGTCGCGTGGAGATTAAGTAAAGTTCACTTCAGTTGTCGTGGTCTTTCTTTTTTTATATCCATCTCCCCTCTCTCTCTCTCTCTGCGGTCAATACGGTGAGGATTGGGTGTCTTGGATTCAGATATAGTCTCGGGCACGCTGCATATGTGGCGTCTGCTTACAGAGCTGTCTGCTTTGCCATGATATAAACTTAGTTGCCTCCCAAATTTCCCCTCTCCCTCTCTCATTCACTCGCTTGGTCGCTCACATTTTCTCATAAGCGCGCCCACCCACACACACACACCACAATAATGTAGCGGAAAGGATGAACGTGCGTAGGAAGAGGACAAAGTAGGGCAGAAAACATCTCAATCAGTCCGAAGAATCGAGGCTAGTACAAAGTCCGATCAACAAACACGTAACTAGAAATTACTCGACGTTTGATTGTTAAAGTACTAGAAGGGAACCTATATTTTAAAGACTTGGTAAAGCTCAGCGCAAGACACTATATTCTAAAATCTGAGAGGATGCTATCCTGTTCTCAAGATACAAGACTACAAACATGCACAGAGAGATTACAATCGTGACGTCACGTTTGTACAAAAATACAACAGGGTATGACGAGATTAATTTGCCTAGTCTCACGTACCGCAATAATCAACACAACACTGTTCAGGTGGCTTACGTACTTGCCAGTGCTTAGTTCTGGCTAAGGGCCTGTCCTGTTACTAGGCGCCCCCTCCCGCTCTCCTTCGGTCGGGTCGCCGTTCGGCCAGTGTGTGTCGCCTCTCTCTCTCTCTATCCTTGTGCGTGCGTGTTTGTGTATGTGTGTGGTGTGAAATGCATGTCCTACCCCATACTACTATGCATACATGCGCCTAACTAACATATAGTCTCACCTTTTTCGGTGGGTGGAGCCTCCACAACGTAGAAAAATATATTTACACAACCCTTTTACATGCTGTCAAGAATGAGTTAGATATACCAATACAGCGTATGTTGAACATCGTTTGGATTTTCCCGATTACTAGTGTGGGGAGAATATAAAGACGGTCGATCCCGACCGGTTCTCTTTTCCTTGTTTCGCACGAGAGAACTGCCCTTGCTTCGATCATTTCTCCGCTATTTGCTCTTCGATTTACCGGAAGGAACCGTTCATCACCGGAATTTCAGGTCATATAGACTGCAGGGTAAGGTCGGGTCAGGTATGATGCTTCATGTTCACGTTACAAACACGACATACTGTGCAAGTGATCTGCTTTGCTAGTTGTGAATATGGGTCAGACGACTTCTTATCGAACGCACATCTCGAAACTGTCATTTCATCTTGCAGATTGCAGCTCCGCACAAAGCTATGACTGTGTGTAGACAATGATCGGACCTGTGAGACTGGACGTACCTCAGCTTCAGTCGACATCTATACTCACTGACTTCTGACTACGTGACAGTACGTTCTGCGTCTGCGGTGTTTTTTTGTTGTTGTTGATTTTTGTTTTTTTAAAGAAGAGAGAGCGGGTTGTGAAGCCTTGTATAGCAGTACATAATCAATCGGTTTTCGAGATGATTCTCTCTCTCTTTCTGTATATTTATCTGTATATTCTCTTTAACAAGACCCTACAGACTTATTACGAATCTAATAAGTTAATTTACGCATCGCAAAATATTCTGTCAACGTTTTATACAATAACTTATTAGTGGAAGGGAAGGATATGTAATTTATAGTTCGACAGACTTTTTCGTTGTCCTTCTTGACCATGGTGAGCATGACAGTGAGCAGGTGTCACATGATATTGTTTCCCAGTTACTCAGTTTGACGTCGAGGGCGTGCGCGTGTGACCAGACTGTTTTGTGTACCTATCTCTCGGTGTAACTATAGCCAGGTTACATCTTGTCAACGTCCTTTAAAAGGAAAACACTTTGTTACTCAGTTACATGATGAAAGGAGTGCAAGTGGGGGTCTAAGAGGAGGAAGAAGGTTGATGATGTCAGTTGCGTGTTTTGTTCTGGTGCGGGAAAGTAGTTCATGTCACTTGATCCTCGTCTCTCTCAGCACGAATTACTTGTATACACGCCCGTGCTCTCGGTGACCAAACATCCTTCTTCCTGCGCACGTTAAAGGTTATTCCCCACAAAGTACGTTTCTCTTCTATTAAGGTTTCTATTTCTCAGGGGCCACAGTCAGGCGACGATTACTGGAATGTGTACCGGACTTTCCTACATTCGAAAACATATTCTGAAACGTGACCGCTCCTACATGGTTAAGTTACAAAAACAAACAAACAAACAAAAACTAAAGAAATTTCGCCTTTTCTGGTGTGCCAGTTCATATCTGATGCTCTGTGTATAATCGTTCCCATCGTGCAGTCTAGTCATCAGTTTTGTTTTCGTTTTTTAGTGGGTATAAATACTGAATGAGGTATTTTCATAGGTAATGTTTGGTGCCACGTGTAGCGGGGAGAATTTACGTGGGATCGGAAGGGTGCACCCAATTTAACCGCAAACCAAAAGTATTCAATTCCTGTTTACTTTTCTGTTATCAAAACGGCGCACCCTTTTACCGGCCTGAGTGCATTTTAGAGTGTTAAAATACGACACATAGTGGTCCTAGCTTGAATATGTGTAGACACATGAATGTGAATGTATTTATAGATACCATATGTGTATTAAACATATTCTTAACATTCTAGAACACATTCCGGTATTTAAAAGAGTACTGTTTTGATAACAGAAAAGTGTGTAGAAATGGAGCTTTGAAAAGTGTAGCTTATATTTAAAGATGTAATTTAAACTGCGTGGCAGGGTTCGGTCATACCTATATGTTTAGTTTGTCTGGAATGACCTAAGGAACGTACCTGTCTGAAGTGCAGGCCCGAACACGCGGAAGAGTCGTGCGAGAGAAGGTGTGTTGTGCTGTCAGTCGCTCTCACCCCCTGCCCTCCCTCCGCACCTTAGTGTGGTCTATCACCCAGTCTCATGCAGTGAGTGCATGAAGGCAGCTTCCTTGTGCCAGTGCACGCCCCTACTTTAACCCCTGCTTTAAAGCGCAGTATCACAGTCGAACACTGCAGTGTGGTATGTATTTCCTTAATTCGGTGTTTCCTTATACATAACCCATTCACCTTGGTGAATTACATATATTACCACATAAGTACTACGCAGAAGAGATGTTTACATACATTTTCTACCCAGAGAAAAATTGACCACGCTGCATTTTGAGAGGATCCAGTGCGAGTAAAAGAGGCAGAGAAAGAGGGAGGCTGACAGAGAGGGGACGAAGCAGAGCGAGAGAGAGAAAGATGAAGGGATAGATGAACGAGAGTATCGCTTGCCATTTTTATCTCCCCTTCAATCAAATCCGTCTACCTTTGCCGAACATGAGCTGTCAATCTGTCAAGTTAGGGAAGGGAATACAGTAGTTTACTTACTTCGCTACACTGACTCAAATGTAATGACAGGTCACAAATTGTACAAAAAGTATCAATGCTCCAGCATCATACGACATGACAACATATCGTTACTACATCAAAATCGTACGGTAAAAACAAATCATGATTACAGACTGTTCCCTGATTATGCATGTAATTTGCGACAAACTGTCACAACACGCCACAGTGGTTTCTGCGTTAGTTGCAACACCACCAGGTGTTGTGAACTTGTGGCATTGGTGACCTGTCCCTCCATGTTAAATTATGTCTATACTCTCTCTCTCTCTCTCCTTATAAAGTGACTGTCCTAGAAAATTCACAGAAAACTTTTGTGGATCTCTTCCATTAGCGTATCTTCTAAATTAAGATTAATTATCGATTTACTCTGTTTTTGCATTATTATTATTATTATGTAACCCCCTGTGATGGCGACCTCGACGATGACTAAGCGATCATTCTGCGCAGGCAATTACACAAATGGGGAAAACCCGTTTCTTAAGCTTATTCAACGTGTTGCAATGTTCGCGATTAAAGGAGGAGCGGTGGGTCTGATATCACGAAGCATAAGACGTTCATTAGAACTCGTGATCCTTGTTGCAGACGACCATTTCTAGACTACACGTGCAGTATCCGCCTCGTCAGAGAGCGACAAGGATCGTAGCTACCCGACAGTCCATCCGTGCCGCTGCCACCCTCACCGTTACATGCCAGGAAGCTGGAGAGTAGAAGCTTACCCAGAGTATATGGACAGCTTGACCAGTTTGAGGTCTTCCAGTTCTGGACACAACAGCTGCCTGAACATCGATGGCTATGGCGACCCCGAACCCGTTGACCCTGACGACTTCCAGCGCTTCCAGTGCGGCGTCCACCGCGGACTGCTGCGGGAGCCTCTTCAGACACAATGCGGACACCGCGTGTGCTCCGAGTATGGGTCTCCTGGTCACTTTCAGTACTCAAAATTATGAAGATATCAATTTTATTATAAAAGAAATGTATTTAAATGTTTATTTATATTTTAAAATAAATGCACACTGGTATATATTGTACATTTCCCCTTGAAAATATACTTAAACTGTATGGTTTAATAAACTAAAATAACTTTCAATTCTATTGATCCTAAAAATTACTAAAAGTACAAGGTTTCAAGATGTTCATGTTCTTAGACTTCTTTTCGCATAAAATCGAAGCATTTTAAATCTTGTTATACATAGAAAAGGTTCCTAATAATGTAAAAGGTGACAAAGGTAAAATTTCTTATAATAATTAAAAGTTATTTTTCTTTTAATGGCTTTCTTTTTTTGCAAATGAAAATGTTTATGAACAATACTTTTTTTTGCTATAATGTAAGTTATTCAAGTGTAATTATTTGTCTTTTAGACTATTCAGAAATATTTTTCTTAAACGAGTCAAATGCAAATATTTTCAAATGCTAATGTTTTGATATTTTAAAAGTAAGTATTTTCTTCTCATAAAATAAAAATCCAGGTTTAAGTTTGTTTACACCCATAAGCTCTTTCCAAGGCTAAATCTTCATTTTTTCAAATGCTTTTTGTTCATATTTCTTGTAATTTATTTCTTTTTATTTAGCTAATAAGTGTAGGTAAGAGCTCAATTTATTATTAAAATTAAATTGTCACCTGTTCCTGTAATTGTCTGTTGTTTGAAACAAGGGAGGTAAGTAGTGTACTGTTCCCCCCACCCCGCCCCATTTTATGTCTCTCGACAGCTGGTGGAATGTCGCTAAAAGCGCCGACTTTTAGTCGGAATTTTTTGTTTTCATTTTATTTATTGTTTGTTTGTTTGTTTGCTCGGCACAGTAAATTTTGCGCAAAGATCTTCTCATCTGTGAGCACAATTTGATGGTGGGTGTTTTGTACCAGGTGCTTGGAGGCGTGGTTAGCTGCGGGCGAGTCCGAAAAATGCCCTGTGGGAGAAGAGGACTGTTTAGATGTCTCACGCCAGACAGTGAGTATCCATCGGTATCACGCACCCCATTCTCCCTGGTGCGACGAACTGATTTGTTTGCTTTACAAATGAAGCATTCGACGATGTTGTTTTTCCAGACAGTATATATTGGGCTTGAGGACAACAAGTCAAACTTTCTTAAACACTCTTTCCCACGACCTAAATTTCTAAACTGCTCAGCGTAATTGTTATACTTTTACTGAGTAGGTACAAATGTATATAAGTTTTAATAAATATTTGGATTGCAAACAGTTCATGATGTGTAGATCATGCATAAAATATAATATCATTTATGTACTATATAATATGCATATATATATATTAGCCGTGTTATTAAGGAATGAGTGAAAAGGTCTAATTATTTCTTAGATGTTTGGCCGAAAAGCAATCGGATCAGTTCTCTAGAAATATATACAAGTGACCACATGCTTACGTGGACTCGTAAGAGTAGTAAATAGCTCTGATGGTGTGGGAATCGATCACTGATTTTTCCTCAAGGATTACTTCCACATGAAAAACTGGTTTTGTTGTGAATTAGTTCCTCGCTGATGGTTGCTTCCGCATTTCGCCACATCGGGAATTCTTCGTGCAAACCGTCGACATAAAAACTCAGCGTGTGAGTGTCTGTACTTTACTCTCTCAGGTTTGTCCAGACAACAGCTGTGTTCGCGAGATGAGGAGAATGAAGGTGTACTGTGTCAATAAAGCCTCTGGTTGCCAGCTCCAGTGTAAATACCAAGATCTGAAGGTCGGTAACAGGGCTAATTAGCATTCTGTGTGTGTGTGTGTGTGTGTGTGTGTGTGTGTGTGTGTGTGTGTGTGTGTGTGTGTGTGTGTGTGTGTGTGTGTGTCTTTTATTTTATGTGCATTATAAGGCTCTTTGAAAACTTGAGCCGTGTTCTTGAGGAAGGCAATTTGTGAAGGTGTTCTTCTGCTGACCTGTTTGTTTTCTTCTCCTTCTTTTTCTCCTTTCTGCTACTTCTGTTGATGATGTTCTCCTCATCCACGTAACCCATTGAATCTGCGTTTTATTTTATTTTCCTTTTTTTGAGGATTTCTGATTGGATCACCTTTCACATATCCAAATTTCAATACAAATACTGACCCTCAGAGCCTCGCTCCGCATACAATTTAATTCTAGTACAGAATTCATTCTATAAGTACAGAATTCAATTGTATAGCTAGAATGCATTCTATAGCTATAGAATTGAATTATATATATATATATGTAATAATGTAAAAGTTTGATATTAAACATTTTAGAAACATTTTAGAAAGATTTACCAAATAAACATTTAAACTGAAAAATTTTTGCAAACATTTTAAAATTGTAGGAAACATTTGCCAAAAACTTCTTAAGATGTATGACGTAGGATTATTATGTAGTGAGTAGTGAGAGAGAGAGAGAGAGAATTGGATAGTGAGTTTTCAGTATAATATAAATAAATGAAATACTTTGGTTTTACCGTAATTGTCTCTCTCTAGTTATAGAATGAATTGTATAGCTACAGAAAGCATTCTATTATTATAAAATTAATTGTATAGCTATAGAAAGCATTCTATAATTATAAAATTAATTGCATAGGTACAGAATGCGTTCTATTATTATGAAATGAATTTAATAGCTATAGAATGCATTCCATAACTATAAAAAGAAATGTATAGCTATAGAGAGACAAATATAAACATTTTCCTCTTGGCGCCCGGTATTTGTACAAAATTCTGTAGCAGTTCTTCTCTGATTTGTTTATCCACTTTATTACTTTATTTCTTTCTGGGTAAGGGGAGTTTTTGTTTGTTTGCTTGTTTGTTTGTTTGTTTTGTCTCTGCGTCTTTACCTCCTCCCCACCATTTCACACTCAATCAGAGCAAGAATAACAACATTATTATTATTATTA
Source organism: Marisa cornuarietis (assembly GCA_004794655.1). Lineage (NCBI taxonomy): Eukaryota > Metazoa > Mollusca > Gastropoda > Architaenioglossa > Ampullariidae > Marisa > Marisa cornuarietis. The sequence goes on from SMMW01000001.1 coordinate 2,679,085, forward strand.
TTATTATTATTATTATTATTATCATCATCATCATCTGGTAATTTTATAAAATTAATCTAAAATCGAACATCTTTTCTTTACAAAGCATTACAGATTGGGGAGAATAAGTAATTCATGTTTTCTTCTAATAATCTTGTTGATAACAAAACTTTGATTTGCATGGTGATATCTACGTAAGTTGCAGTCGTATTGAAGCTGGAGCATTATGATTATATCTTTACTGTAACTTTGCATTTAAACTTGTACTTGATTGCCCCCCTCCCCCCTGCTTCCCCAACATCGGTTAGGGGCACGAGACTACCGGAATACACACAAGCACAAATAAAAAACTGTCATTGTCATTTTCCTCCTCCCCTTGTGTGTTTGGGTTCTACTTGCACCAAAGTTCCCAGGTCACCTTCGCCATGTTTTGTTCGTGCAGAAGCACGTGCAGGTCTGTGAGCACGGTGTGGTGGCGTGCAGCTGGGCGCCACGCGGTTGCCCCCAGCGTGTGTTACGCAAGGACCTGGAGGCGCACGCTCGCTCTTGTGTGTGGAGACCGGAACGGTGCCTGATGTGTGGGGCGGAGGTCAACCATTGTGAGATGCAGGTAACCAACGGTCTTCCTGTCGTGGGTGGTGCTCACTCTAAGCCTACCAAGCATTCTTTTAATGGTTAAATAAATATCCTATAATCAGATGCCAACGGGTGGTCAAGAGCTGCGTGACGGCAATGATGGGGAAGTTCAAGGCTATTAAAACTCTGGTGATGAATTTTGCAACGAGATTTTTTTAAGGTTACACATAATTGTAACAGTGGTAATGTGTGTAAGATTATTTTCTAGATGGTTATAAGAACTAAAGCTTGGTTACAAGACATCTGCAGCATGGCCTTCATCCACCCATCTCTCGTCTTCCTTGCATGTCGTGTGCAGAATCACGAGGTAGACGTTTGTCCAGAGAAGGTTACCGGCTGCCCCTACAACTGTGGAGATAAGAAGCTGAAGAGAAAGGAGGTGAGAAGTCCCAGCAACGTTTGCTTGACATAATTTATACGATATGACTTATCAGGCTCTTCCTTTCTCTCGCCTCCCAGCCCAAACGTTTCGTAATCCTGAACAATGTGTTTTCTTACTTCATTTCGGTATCGACATTCTTCTAGGTTTTGTCTGTTTCACGGTTTCTTTATTAATTTTATCCTCAAAGGTATTTTAAAAAACTAATAAAATATGAGAGGGTTCATCAAATCCTTTAGCTCTAAAAAAAAAATGCTGAGCACACTTCCTAAGTTATAATTCCCCATTGGGATAAATAAAGTTGGTCATTTGTCATATATTTATTTTTCCCAGGTTTTGGACCACAGAAATGTCTGTCCAATTCGTCCAGTCAGCTGCAAATTCCAAGCAATGGGCTGCACTTATGTTGTAAGAAGCTTCTTCGATTTGGAGTACTTAGTACACAATAATAATTCGTTCAACAAAATGATTCTTATTTTCCCCTTTTATATTTTTATGTTATACTCTTTTGTAAAGCACAATGAGCTCGCTATAGAATGGTCCATCATCATCATCATCATCATCATGATCATCATCATCATCATCATCATCATCATCATCGCGTTCACAGGCCTTGTGGTGTGTGCGCCTAATGAGCATCATCTCTAAAGGGTATTATTACTCAGTAAATGAGAAACTTTATCCAGAAGACGTGATCAGCGTAAGGACCTGTATATGGTAAAATCTCATTTCTTCAGTGGGTGACAGAGTCGGGAATAAGCGATATTTCTGGAACAGACTGTTCAGTTAAAAGCTAAAGCTTGGTTTTTCTTCACTGTACATTTAAAGAAGTTGGTATTTCTTTTATTAGTAAGATCTTTTACTATGGAATCCTTTGCATAGTCACACGTTGAGCGAATGAGTGACTATTTTTTCTTGATTTCAGAACAAAAGGGAACTAGTTGATCAACATGTAAAAGATGCAATCGCCTATCATCTTGAACTAGCGGCTAGCGGACTGGCGGAAATTTCCCAGAAACGAATAGTTAGTGAGACCGAACACCAGGTAAAGTTTCGTGCTTGGCACCTTCTTCGCTGTCTTAAGATTCCTTTTTTCTCAAGCTATCAGTCCGTTATTGTTCTTATTATTTTCTCCCCTTCAAACTTTTCTAAGAGATATTCACCGGTTCTTGTTCTTGTACAACTCAGAATTGCTATTTGGATTGAATGCCATAAACCCTCCTTAAAAGGTATTTATATCTTGTGTGTGTGTGTGTGTGTGTGTGTGTGTGTGTGTGTGTGTGTGTGTGTGCAACAGGAGTTGTTATCAAAGTACACAGAACTGGAGCACAGCCTGCACGAAGCACAGGTGCAGCAGGAGAGCGTCCAGACCACAATTCATCAGATTGAGCAGCAGGGTCGAGATACCAGGGTAAATGATGAGCATGATTGATGATGATTGATGATTGAAGTACCAGATTACATGATGATGATGATGATGATGATGATGATGATGATGATGATCTCTCGCAGCTGAAGATGGTGGACCTAATCGAGAGGCTGATTGTGCTGGAGCGGAAGTTGGAGGGGCAGATGGCGACCCGGCGGCAGGTGGAGCAGGTGGAGCGTAGCGTGACGGAGGTCAGTCAGCGCCTGGCGCAGCTGGAGGAGCGGCAGCGGGGGGACGGCAGTCGTCAAGGGGACTTGCAGGCGACGGCCGGCCGCTACAGCAGCATCAGCAACATGGCGGGTGAGCGAGCACGCCGCAGACAAACACCACTGCGATAAAAAAAAAGAAGAAAAAAACTCGCAGTGTGTCAGGGCCTCACTCGCGTGGCGCTGAAGTCATGTGTTTTCTTGCGTCACCTGAAACTCCTTGTCTTGCTTATTATAACAAACCTATGTGCGCGTGCCCGCCACTTTCAGTTAAAAGACGAGAGAGAGAGAGGACAGGATAGACGAGAAAGGTGCAGAGTACACGAAGAAAAGGGTGAATTCGGGGGTGGTGGGGGGAAGAGAGACAAAGAGATACTCGACTTGATATCTTGAATGTCACTGACTTTGTCATTTTGTCGGGTGGGGGGGGGGATAATAATAATAATAAAAAGCAAAATTTAAAAACAAACAAATAAGAATGAAAATTCTGTGACCATCAGGCAGCGAACATTTATTCGTGATCACTGTGCATTTATACTCTAACTGAAGGTACGTTATTCCGTCTCTTAAGAATGCAGGCATATCAGTGCACATCCTGTGTAATATTATAGTTGTTTAATCCTTTTTTGCATAATCTTACTCTACAATACCCTAGATTAATACACAACTTTGCACAATTAATTACCCCTTTTGACCACTGAAGCTGTTTTCGCTCTAATTTTACTTTCTGTTTATATTGCTACAGAGACAATATGATCTTTATTCCTTAGTACAGAGATAATATGATCTTCGTTCATCAGCGTCAGTACCTCCTTTACTCTCTTTGTGTTGGATGTTTGAAGGAAACTACACTTTTCATGAATAGTTGTGTATTTTTTACAAGTGCAATGCGTGTTCTGCACCTCTCCTAGCATTCAAGTATACAGCTCATGCTGTAACATTTTCTCATCTAGCAAAAGAATATCATTCCTAAGGTCTATCAAGTGATACAAAGGACTTTCTTCTGGCGTCACATTGCATGCTATCAACATGCCTTCTCTTGTAACGGTTCATTAATTTTTCTGTCCGTTTTAACACAACTGTATTGTTGCCGTCAGACTTGAATTCAGTTACAAAGATAGAGAACCTCCTTCGAAACCCAGGGTTAGTGTTTTTTCTTCGACCTCCATAGAACCTCCTCGGCTGTGCACGAGCACCTTTTTGAAGGTTCGAGAGAGGGTATCTACATCACCGTCGATTGTGTTTAGGGCGACGAATTTACCTTCAGCTTGGCACCGGAAGAGCTCCGCAATACTTGGATCATTTCTTTATAACAGTTTAAAGTTGTAGAAACCATGAATTCGAAAGTCACCGGCCCTTCCTTCTGTCTCCCACTCTCCCCTTCTTGTTTCTCCACCTGCCAGTCTACTAGTATTTCTTACTCTATGTGGAGGTAAATCAGTCATGTGACCTCTCTAACATCCCTAAATGTGCGCGGTGATGAAATTCCAAGCTGCCATACCTCCCGCCCTTTAGACCTGTCGCACCAAGTCTAATTCTTTCCGTGTCATTCACAAGTCATTCGCTGACTAAATTTGAAGCTTTTCTGCTTCCCTGTGAATCGCATCTGCAGATTTTGCTCCTAATATTATATTGTACGTTATCTGTGTCATGTCTACCTTCACGCTTATAATAATGAATTGAGTAGCCCACCATATTTGCACTGGCGTCATTTTGGCTTTGTCGTATTCTCCAGAAGTTGTGTCGGCGCAGCTGTCCGACCACGACAGGATGCTAGGGGTGCATGATGTGCGCATGGCAGAGATGGACCTGCGTTTCCAGCTGCTGGAGACGGCGTCGTATGACGGTACGCTGGTGTGGAAGATCCGCGACTACGCGCGCCGCAAGCGGGACGCCGTCAACGGTCGCACCCTGTCGCTGTACAGCCAGCCCTTCTACAACAGCCGCTTCGGCTACAAGATGTGTGCTCGCGTCTACCTCAACGGCGATGGCATGGGCAAGAAGACCCACATGTCCATCTTCTTCGTCGTCATGCGCGGTACGGCGCGGGGCGGCTGGGAGGGCGGGCGGCTAGGGCAGGGACTATACCTGTAGATAGCTTGCATGGCCCGCTTGGTGTCAGGCTTAGCTTCGATGAGTGCGTCTTGAATGATTGGCAGAATGTGTGAGCGTCAGCAGGCATTTAGGTAGGTAGGTGTAGATAAGTAGATGCCCATATATGTATGGATGCATGGATCATAAGGTATGTATTTATGATCGTAAGGTGCATGCATTATGGATGTGTATGTTGTGCAGGTGTGAATGTGTTCATGCACGCATGTGTTCATACGTGTCTTCACATGTCTGTATGATCGTATATGTGTTCACGCGCGTTTGTGTTCATATGTGTGTATGTTGATGTATATGCTCATGCGTTCATGGATGTACGATGTCATGTATCTTGTACGACATTGGGAGCTGCACGTTTACAAACTTCTTTTCATTCATAAAATATTCTCAGTTTGCTATAATTTAATAGCCTTTTAGACATGGAGCGGTTTCAGCGTAACGTATTTTGAAAGGGCCGTGACGTCGTCAGACGCCATTTTAATGGACCAGCTGTCCAAAGTGTATGATTGATATGCCAGTTAAATGTGTTTATGCTTTTAAAGTATTCCAACCCAAGTGAAATGTTGAAGTCGGTGTCTGCAAGACTGCAACCAACATGGCGCCTAGAGGTGTCTCAGCTACAGCATACTCCTTGGTCTCGATAATCAAACACTATGCCAGCTGAACCTCCTCCATAGGTTTATTTTGCATTGCTGTGTTATTTTGGTCAGTGCATGCAACTGTCACTGAAGTGTGATCACGTGGTTTTTCCAATCAGGCGAGTACGATGCGCTTCTCACCTGGCCGTTCAATCTTAAAGTCACCTTGACCTTGCTGGACCAGTCTCCGCGGAGGCGACACCTGACAGACCAGTTCGTGCCTGACCCGACGTCCTCCAGCTTCCAGCGACCGTCAGGGGAGATGAATGTAGCCAGTGGCTGCCCGCTCTTCGTCAGCCAGTCTCTGGTCGAAAACCCGGACAATGGTTACGTCATGGACGACACCATCTTCATCCGCATTAGCGTCGGTCAGAACACTACCACACCTTCTCCTGCTGACTGAGGTATAGCCACAGTAGCTGTCCTGTTTATTTTGATCACCTGGAGAATGAATGTTACATACAAGAAAGATGTTCAATATGTCTGTTCAAAATGTATTTTTTTTAAATTCTATTACCTCTAACCTTACTCTTACTGTTCCATCCTCCTTTAGTGTAGATTTCTAAATTACGAGAGAGAAAGAGAGTTCATTGAGATTTTGTGCATGAATTATAAGAATAAATATACAGGTTGTAAATTGTGTGACAGAAAAAATCTTTTCTCGATATAAAAGTCTGAAATTCATTTGCGATGTTCCTACCGATTTGTACCAGCTAAGTTTCGCGCGTTTCTCGCCTTCGATTTTTCCGGTTTTCCGTGCCCCTTCTTCTCCCCTACCCCCTTCGATACTATTGCTTTGTCAGCAAGGGAAAGGTAAAGCACTTGCTTACCATTTTCTTCACAGAGTGGCTTGTAATGGGCACTAACTGGCGCGTGACCATGGCCGCCGCCCTCCGCTTCCTGAGTGAGCAGTGATGGGTGAGTTGCAGTCGCCCACACAACAACAGTATACCTCGTCAAAGAGGCCTTCTCAACATTTGTATTTTTTGTTTCGTCTCTCTCTTACTACCCTCCTCCTTCCCCGTCAGATGTTTGCTGTAGAGCTACGCCGCCGCCTTGTGAACATGTGTGGCTGTGTTGACGCCTTTCTGGGTCTTTGCGTTGCGTTTGCGTTTGTGTAATTCCGCCTGTTACACCTTTAGGTCTTAGAAGAGCAGAAATACATCTACAGTGAGGCTCAGATTCAGATCTCACAACCGTGATGCCCTTAAATTTCAGCTTCAGATCTCGTCTTGGGACACACGCACCTCACTCCGGGAATTTCAGTTTTCTCCCTTTTTATCTTCATTTGTCCCACTCCCTCAAAAAATAAATAAATAAATAAATAAAATAAAATAAAAGCAACAAACCTGCGGTATGATATCAAACTAAAGAGGTAGGGGGAATACTTTTCCTTCAAAAGTTCCAAAGGGCAGTCAGCAACAATTTACAATGCGAGATCGAAACCTCCGGGATATTTTTATTCATTCTTCGTATGTTTAAGTCAATAAAACGTTTCGAGCTGGTCCAAAATCCTCCGTTCCTGAGTTCAGGGTTTGAAAGTGTTCACCACCGACAATGTCGTGTAATCTAGAGAGAGAAAGATGTTCATGCTTCTACTTTCAGTAGATCATAGAGATCTTATTCAGGTTGAGCTGATATTACAGCTGAAAATACTAGAAACAAATGACCCTTCAAAGATTCGAGTCTCTTCTGATCTGACCGCTGCCTAGTTAAAGTCAGTCGGTGAAGGCGAAATGGCTAGTGGGTGTCAGTTTTTGTGCAAGTGTCAGTGGATGTCCTAGAAGTGTTAGTTCATGTGCAAGTGTCTTGGATTTTAATTATCTTGGTTTGTCTGCACAGGTGTCGGACTTGGCCACGACCGCTAGGGGCAGGCATTTGCACCTAATATGTCACTGGGACTGAGAGGGCGGGAACCCCGACTGCGAGCTGCTTATGTCGAGTATGATGACCCCTGTGAGAGGTGAGGTGTGTCAGCTACATTATCCTGATGGTGAGAGGACCAGCTGCTGTATCCTTGAAGTCAACTTTGACATCTGGACAGTGAAGCCAGTCACCCATGGTCGCATCAGTGGTCAGCTATAACATCCTGACAGTGAATAGCCATTCTATTCGTCTTTGATCGGCTGTAACATTCTGACAGTGACTGGCCACGCTGCTACACTACTGAAGTCGTCAAATGGAAGATACACGCAAGCAATTAAAGAACATGTCTCCTCTGCCTTTGGGTTCCACCTAGCTCCGTGATGAGATCTGGTTTCTTTCCAATCAGGTGGTGAACAAAGGAACGGATATAATTAAACGTTAAGAAAACACACAAATGATAAGCTCTCTTTTGGAGTTCTCTAAGACAGTTTTAGCTAAAAGTGGTTTAAGCCATTGCCTGCAACTGTCCCAAGAAGACACTTGACCTTGAAGGAGCTCCAGTGGGAACCTGACGAAACAGAATGACTGTGGAGACGGTAAGACAACGCTGTAAAACACGAGCTGGGTGAGGGGGTGGGGGAGGGCAGGTTGTCACACACAGTTCTTTGTCTATCTTAGCATCCCATCTGAGGATCAACTGTCGCTTTCTACCCCAGCGTCCCTCGGTACAATGTTTGCACAACACTCACCAAGACCTAACTACCTCGGGGCCATAATGCCACGTAATCGGTTCCCCTATGGCACTTACACTTACACGGGGCACGGGGCACTGATGCGACAGGAGTCTTGTGTTGCTAATCGTAATAAAGCGCTTTTTGCATCACACCTGCTTCAAGCACACATCCCCTTGACGGCCTTTAAGACACCAGCAAGAGAAGTGCTTCAATACATTTCCCGTTGAAGGTTTTTCTTTAAAGCTTAAAAAAGTCTTGGTGTGTATTAGATGCTTCAAAGTCAAGCAAAACGTTTAAGTCCTGTTCGGTGTTTTTCACAAAATAGCAACAATTGTATTGCAAGGATAAAGCAGTGCACAGTGACAAAATAATTTACTTCTGCATGAGAGCTTGATATGTAAGCAGGTGGTCTCGGAACTACAAAACTACTTCCGTGCTGAAAATTAACACATGCAAAGGCCTCGCACGAATGTTGCCACTAGAAGCCGTAATATTAGACACCAAAACATGGAGTGATAACACGGAAGAGATAAAATGTCATGAGTTTTTAAATCATACGAGTCACTCTTGCTTTCATTTCGCAAAGAGAAAACAAAGGAGAGATCAAGCTTCACTGAATTTTTTTTTTATTGGTGTTTTACGCCGAACCAGCAACTAAGGCTATATCACGGCAAGGCAGCCAGCCCTGTAAACAGATGCCACATGCAGAGAAAGAACAATGTGCCCGAGACGAGAACTGAGCCCAGGACAGCCAACCTTCACTGTATTGGTGACAGGGTTCACTGAAAGTGATAGAGTCTGTCAGGAATTGTTATTGTTAACGATCGTGGGGTTCGACTTTAAAGAAAGTGTTGGCCTGTGTGTGTGTGTGTGTGTTCTCTTTTAAAAGGGAAATGTGACAGACAATGATGCGGAGCATACCAGAAAGATGGAACGTTTTCAAAAGCAGTTTGAAATTTTTGTAATGGTTTTTGTTTTAACGAGAAGTTTAAGCCAGTAAGTCTTTAATTTTTCATAAGTTGTGAGTATAAAATAATGCTTGTGCTTTGTGAAATAATGAGTTCTGGTGCTGTGTAGAGTCTTCATTACAATATAATAAAATACAACAAACATTTTTCATCCTGCTCATAAAAACTTTGTGATAAACAACAAAATCTGTGATAAACTGGATTTTAGGATGAATAAAAATAAAATGAGCAATTGTGTTTGGGACTTCGCCAGTGTGTGTGTGTGCGCGTGCGTGAGGGCTGGTCGTAAAAATTATAAGTATTTACTTGTTGCTTTATATTAAGATAATTATTGCACATAACGGGGAAATTTAAAGGCAGCTCAAGCATTCGAGAGTATGAGTGCATGAAATTGTTTTTCTGTGCGTCAGTTAATATATGACATTTTTCCAAGCGTTTTTTTTTCTTCTTTCTGCTCATGGTCAGGGTCACTGCGACGTTTAGTCATTTCGTACTTTATAGTAACCACTGCATTACACGTGACCGTGTAGCTCGACAGGCATCGGAGGACTTGCCCTACGCCAACACGTGCTGACAGGCGGCGCAAGACCTTTTACATTATGGACAACTTGTATATAATCGTTCAAAATCTGAAAACGTGTGACGTCCTGTAGATTTTGAAGGGAGCTTCGACACAATGATCCTAGCAGTCAGCATTGTTCGCCTTCAACAGCATGCATTCCATTCCCCCATCCCTCCCGCCAGTAAGGTAAAGGGGTAAAAGTTATCGCTTCATAACCGTGTGGGTTGTTGAGGTGTTAAAGCCCTCACTTTTCTTGGGGCCAGCTTTTCATGGTACTCATCTCTCCCTCAATTTGTCCTGGCGAGCAGTACATCCGTTGTACTACCACTCCACACGACTATCATAATTCTCTTTTGTGAAGCATATATCGAGCTCGCTACCCTTTGAAGAAATGCGCTATTTAAATTATTATTATTATTATTATTATTATTATTATTCCCAGAAAAGGGTGAAATATATCGGATAAAACTGTGCAATCGACCTCATGGCTTTGACACTATATACCCTAGACTTTCCTTTCCCATGGTTATTTCTCTTCCTTCGTTCTTGCTGCCTACTTTGGAACTGAACTTCGTCTGTACTGTTATTACATCATGGGTAGGGATGTTTTCCATTGATGCGTGTAAGTTGTTATAGAGGTCTTCTTTGTCTTCTTCCTCTGCCTCATCTGCATAGTAGGTCAGGTTGGAAAGCTTGATGAATCTGAAGTTGTGTCTGTTATACAACAGGCGTTCGCTGATTGGCTTCCATTCTAATAGGGAGTTCTTGTTTTGGGATAATTATTGCAACCCCTTCTCTGTGTTGGTCATCGTTCCTTTCAGACTACAAAATAGTGTCAGCATTTGCAAGAGTTATTTTTCCTCGACCTGCCCAACGTGCTTCTCTAATTCTAAGATGAACAAGTTGTTATCGATGCATTTCTCGGAGAGCCTGGTTCAGTGTTCTCACACTCCACCAGCCAATAGCAATGCGGTTTTTGGGTGAGCAGGTCGCCTGTCAGCCTGGGAACGTCCTTGCGGCATTAGTCCCCAGCCATCATGACTCCAGTTACCTGGTCTGCCTCTCCACTGTCACCGTTTGATGGGCTGTCTCTAGTTTCACTTTCCATGGTCGGAGTCTCATCGCGCAGGCATTTTCTTTACCTCTGACCTCCCGTGAGCTGGCGGGTCGCCAGCCAGCAAACTGCGAAATAGCACGGACTTACTAATATTAGAGAGTTTGAGATCCACGACGCGTAGGGAGACGTGTGCGGCAACGAGAACGGCGAGCCTCTAAGCCTACCCGTTTTGAGAAAGCGATTGGTTGGCTTTTGTGGATGTGATGATGTAGGGCGCAAATTCCCGTGACGCTACAGGTTGCCGTTCCCGCACGCGTCGCACGGACATTGAATCTCAAACTCTCTAATTAATAGTCAAGACGCGTCTACAACCGCATCACAGCTAATGGACCGTGGACATTTGCATACGCGTCCTTGACACGCCCATCGTGGAGAAATCCCTTGGAGGAATAAATTGGTAGTCCATTGCCCAACCCCCTGTAAGCTGGAGGACCGGTGAAATACTCTGATCTCTATCCACTGACCTGGCCGACGTGGGTGACCCTGCCAGGAACTATAGTGCTCTCGTCGGTTCTAAGGGTCCTTGAGACACCCAACCACCCTGACCACGCAAGGTGATGGTCCAACAGGGGAAGCTTAGCTTAGAACTATAACATTTACGTTCGTACTTAAGTAAGTCACATAATTCAATAACAAAATGAAGAAAATGTAATAAAGAATTGTCAAGATTAAAAAAATGATTCAAAACTAGACGATTCAAGCGTTACTTTTTTTTTAAAGTGATGAATGTCAGATATTGCCATCAAGACACATGTTCGTTGCCACAGCCCAGTCAGGTATCACGTGACTCCGTATGGCGGAGCAAGAGGCGGGGTTACTAGCGGTTCATTGGTTCAGGGCAAACCAAAACCAACTCAGAAGAAAAGGCAGATGACGATGTGGCGGCCCTAAACACAGGCAAACTCTCATCGAGTCAAGGCTTGTGCACGAGTCTGGGTCCTGCTGTCTTGGCTAGCGAAAGCAGCCTCCATGCTAGAGCTATCCTGTTACCTGGGATGGGATCAGTTGTTGAAATCGTCAGCATTCATTTAAAAGCAAGTTTTATTGCACATGGGTGGGAGGGGGGTGTTTTGTTGGCAGAAAAAGGCGCGCGCAAGAAAATGCCGGTCTTCCTGCTTCATCTTGACATGTTGCTATCCACGTGTTCATAGGCAGTGTTCCAAGCCACGTCATACTGGTTTTCAAAACGTTCAAATATTTGAATTCGTCCACCCGTTTGTTCACAAGTGTCTTCAGTTTTGAAGCTACCTTAGTAGAAAAAACACCAGATAAATAGAATTATTTGAAAGTTACCAGAGGAATTTGCTGGAAAACTTGGAACAATCTGAGAATCATTCATTAAATGAAGGTCCATGTATCATGCCCAAATGCATCACAAGGAAAGGTCTAGGCTTGTTGCGTCGTCACCGTCTTCTGGCAACCAGACAGTGTCCGCAAACTGGTAAGTATCTGAATTTTCTTTTTACAAAGACATTAGTGAAATATTTGAGAGGGCGTGGTGTCAGAAAAATGGTGATTGAAGGTGTAATTTTATTCTGAAGTTTATACAAGACAGTCATCTCTGAGATAATGGTACTCGTATTTGCAAGTTCATGTACAAGCTTGAGGTCAAAGAAGCAGCGTTAACATTGAATGAAGTATTATGAAAGAAGTGAGCTTAGGACTTCGTTGAATCTGTGACCTGTCTTTGACCGTTGTCTGTCCATTCGAGACTGTTACTGTGCAGATGAAACATGAAATGTGGAATATATAAAGCTATGCGCACAGTACATCTAGACAGTACGCTTGTAAACCTGTCAGCGTGTGTACAGATCTGCAAGTGCACTAAAAGTAGACATTTTTGCACGCACATACACACAGACGCACGCACGAACATACAAACGTACAAAGATATAAGCACATAAAGTATCGCAGATAGAGATGTACACATACAAACACAAGCACACACACACACACTGCCCATACACATGTACGCACACAAACACAAGCACAGACACGCGAACACACACACACACACACACACACACTGCCCATACACATGTACGCACACAAACACAAGCACAGACACGACACACAGATACCTCATATCCTGCAATCCATGAATCAGTTCTAAAATTATCAGTGTTGACTCATCGTCATTAGTGATTCAAAAATCTTCGTCGAGATGAATCAATAAGGGAATTCCCGTTTGATGTGCGTGTGTGTTCAGACCGAGTATTCTTGGTTGTTTGTAAATATTCCCACGTCATTTTTCAGAGAGTGGGTGTTGCTGTTGCATCAGGTCTGTTTTGTGCGCAGCAGCTATACTACTCATAACCAGTCGACTCCCCGGACATAGCGATGCGTGTTACTCCAGTGCACAACATATAATGCAGGAATTATAATATAATTCAAACGTGTGTGCCATGCCTTCAACTTAAGTGGTGATTTCACAATTCGCATTTCGACTCCACCCGTACAGGCCGCAGTGCACTTCTGTGGGGTTTCTTCTTTGAGCACTACATGCCTGCGGACCGAGCTGTCTGGGTGGCAGACTCAATGACTAAGTGCCAGAAATACCGCCACACTGAAGGCTCCAACTGTTCACATTCGTCATCTTGCTGTCATCTTGTTGTGATGGCGATTTCAGCTGACGTTAAGCTCGGCTGGTTTTTTGTGTTATTCATCACATTTTCCGACGTGACCGACATTTTGCTGAACTTTTCAGAGAGTGTCAAAAACAAAACTTTGACCTCGACTCTCTCGCTGCTTGACAGACTTGGATCAAATCCGTCTACCTGGGCAGCTGCATAGCTTTATTTGGCTGTAAACTTTCTTCCAGCAACAGGGGATTTGCAAGGAGGAAGAGACGATTGATGGACATGGAGAAGAAGACAACCCTTCGACGGCCTGCCAGTGAACAGGTGCCACATTTTTGCAGTGGCGTAGGAAGATGCTCGGCGTTTGGTGTAGAGGGGGGAACTCCATGCTGACTGTGAACGACGTTCCCATTCTTGCTTCTTGCTGCCTCCTTTCACCGTCCGTTGGTTCTTACCCCACTGTATTATCCAGGTGTGCTGCACCACCTATACATACTCTCGTCCTAACCTAAATATAACTTCGCTGTATTTTAAAAAGCTAGCAACCTTGTTTCCTTGCCGAAAACTTTTACATGTTTTTCCCCCTCGAGCGATTCTCATTAGCCATTGACAGTTTGCTCAATGATCAGGTTTACAATGCCTCGGCCCGATTCCGGTAACTGATGTTTGATCGATTTCTTAGAAAGTGCTATGACGTACATTTCCCGCCATATTTTTTTTCCCCGCGAATTATCACTGCGACATACTGGCCACGGTGGAGTGGTACACAGTAGCTTGCATTTTCAGTAAGTACACTGATCTATCTTAGCTACACTGGCTAGAACGGTCTTTGTAGTCCCCATGCTGTAATTACGATCTTTGCTTGTACTACATACACACTTAATATGCTTGTAAGTTGTACTCTAAGCGTCGGGAGTAAAGTGCGTAAGAATAATCTTTGAGAATAAGCACGTGTTTGGGTTGTCAAGTACGATGTTTATTAACTCTTCATTTCGTGTGCGTGTAAGAGAGAGAGAGATCTTGGCCAAGCGGTCATTTAATTAGTAGTTGAGTGTGTGTGTGTGTGTGTGAAAGAGAGAGAGAGAGAGAAGGAGTATGTAATCGCCGTTTGCAGTAATTCAGTCGACTTGAAGTCATATTTTCATCAAACTTTTTTTCTTTACTTTATAAAATTCTTCTTTACAGTCACTGAATTTTTTTAGAAGTGTGTCATGCGCACCTCTCTGCTGTCAGTGTTAAGGCAAAGCTGGTACGAGCAGGGTTGCACAAATTCATTGTCTACTTTACACGATTCCTCCCGATCTAACCCACCTCCAAAGGGAAAATGGTGTTCTGTCAATCCACGTGTTGCATTCTAAGCAGACATTTCCTGACAATCAGGCGATCAGAGATGCAAATCTATAGCTACTCTGTCCACTGTATGACTTGACTGATGGAATGCTCCTTCCTCATATACCATACAGTTCTTTTGGTTAGTACTTTACATTCCCGCGGACGATCCTTTTGGAAAAACAGCGTTTGTTTCTACCTTGTCTGAATGATTGTTACACATGTTGTGTATACTGCTGTTTAAAAATCTATAATGTCTAACAAGTGGATATAGCATCTAGGAACCATGGTAAGGCAAGTGGGCCAGTCGCCCCTCAGAAAAGAAACTGAGGGGACAAAAATGTGAATCTCGTTCACTGTCAGCATGGAGTTTGGATTCCACTCGCCCCCCAACAAGCCGAGCATCTTCCTATATGCCAGTTCTAACCACGGTTATCTGGCGTTCATGAGGAAATAAAGCCGAATACAGCGAGGAAATCTGATCACCTAGAAAACGCTTCCTTTTCCCAGGAACCAAAGTGAACAGCTCGATCAGGGGTCCGGTTACACTTTGAAAAGGCCGTATGACCGTATCCTAACATTTTTCTGTCGTTGAGGAGTGAGGTACGTACGTGATAGAGACGCTGCCTTACATTCCTGAACCCTTTATGGAATTGGGTACCCATTCCTGACAGCTGGGGAGGTCGGGGGAGCTCGATTTGCCACACGGGTATCAAACCAACGCGCCTCCGGGTACAGATCGATGCTTATATAGTCCTCTAACCACTCGGCTCCTCCCTTTACACGTGTCGGAAAAAAATCGTCAAAGATACTTATTATTGGAGTTCTATAAGTCTCAAACGAGTGAGAAGGCATATGATCTTAGAATATTATAAAGGTGGGGTGGGGGATGTGATGGGCGTCTTCTAGCTGATTAAGAGGCCGGACGTGAAATCTTCGAACGTAGACAAAGGTGAAAGAGAAAAGGGCTCATCGAGTTTTCCGAACGGTGAGGCCAGAGAAGAAGAAGGAGTCTCTTATTTGATACGTGATGTTTTTTTATTCAAGATTCTTTATTAATCTGTTAGCTTTTAAGAGGTATTGAGATATTCAAAATATATACATACATATTCACACACATTCCTTTATAACATTTTCACATTTCTTTATAAACAATATCACACACACACAGTTGTCAGTTTATTACAGCTAATATATATATATTACAAACTAATTTTTTGTATCACTCATTCGATCTTCCTTCTTCCAGCCTTTTCATGTATACCTTCGCGAGTATGTAATCTAATAAGTCAAAGCACATAAACATATGTAAACAAAAGATACATTTGTGATGTTTCTGCCCCTCTCTCTATTTCCTACCTAGGTCACAGATGTAGACACAAATTCATATCCTCACATGTATAATCTCTCTCTCTCTCTCTCACACACACACATACACTCATATTCTATTAACTCTTTTAGGTCACCCTCCTCAGTAATAACACATAAAAGACATAGTACCCTAAATAGTGCTACTGAAGATGTGTGGGTTGCAAATAACAGGAGCCCCAGATATGAATGAAAAACAAACATACAAACAAAATAAACAATTGGATGGCATAATTATAATGAATGGATGAGGTTATGAGGGCAGGGTTTCTTGGTATTCTTTATTATTCCTACACCCTCCAGGGGGTACTGAGCAGAATATGCAAATCCATCCCTATTTGCAATATCTCTCACTGACACACAAACACACCACACACACACACACAAACACTCTCGTTATCTCTCTCTCTTTCACATACGCTATACACTACCCACACATTTCACATTGACCATTGACTGCATGCGTGTGCATATATATAAACATACCTAAACACCTTTGTGGGCATGTGCAAGCATGCATGGAACGAGGAAGAGAGTTAAACTTTTTTTTTTTTTGTCTAGAGAGGGGTTATTTCTAAGAAACCTTTATCACCAGCTCATATTGCCAAAGATGTAGCTATTTTTGTAAACATTTCGCATGCATGTTATAACAATATTACCATGTGGTATTTGGCACATTTAAAAATCTGAGCAACATATAATAATTATAATTATGGTTCTGAGCCCTTTGAAATTTGTTTGCTTAGGCTTGTATTTCTTTGTTGTATGGTTGACTGTTGGTTTGTTTGATTATTTTGTGCAAAGCGCATTGAGTTCGCCTGCACACGGGACTAAGGGCGCATAATCAATTATTAAAATTATATAATTGTGAAATTAATGCAAATGTACCTTTAATGACCCATTTCTTCATAGTAAATCTTGTTTTCTTGCGTTGTCGATGTTGAGAAGTGCTTCCACCTAAAGAGGATTTCACACTGTGGAGGTTTGGGGGGAGGACCTGGAGTGTGCTAGCAGCTTGGGGAACATTGATGAATTGATGAGAAGGAGTCAAGGGGCGGGGGGGGGGCGGTCGCTGGTTCATGACGCACTTTTAAAAAAAGAGTGGTTCCCCTTACACACCACGCGGTCTTGTCGTGCTGACTGCTTTCAAAGAAGTTTCTTAATATTCAGTTTGTTACAGAATCTTAGTTGTAATAGTTTTTACCAATTGCATCATCAGCTTTCGCTTTCTCACTTCTTGCTAAATCGGTGTTTCAAACATTACTGTCAGTTCCGAGGCCTAAGCCCCAATGGAAATTCCCGCAGAAGCCCATAAATGCAAGTGAAAAGGTAAGTTTCCTATTTCCCAGAAAATGAGAATGGGTATTTCTTAAACTGCTCGTTAATGATGAAACCAAAACAAAAATTATCAGTTGGTAAAGTTCTTTTTCAACAATATGAAATATTTCAAAAATATGACACCCAATAAAGCGCTACAGTTCCAGTATCTATTACGTCGTTTAAGCTCATTTGATTTGAAAATTCACACACATCGCAGTATTTTTTAAACACAGTTATTGAGAAATTTTGAGTTGGGTTTCTAAAATGTGGTGAGCAGAAGTCATACTACGTTTACCTGAAAACACATAACAAGTTACTTGACTAGTAATAGTAGTTATGATACAAGCAAATACTTTTCTACACATACCTTCGCTAAAGGGGACAATTTATCCTCCAGCATAGACAAAATTTGCATTTAAAAAATGTATTGCCTGCATAAAACAGTCGGGTCAGCTAAGTGAAGGATGGACTGCTCTCATACCACTTAAATTTGTATGATTGTAATATCTGTTTGATTAGGGTCAACCATTACCTTTATCAGTCTACTATATATTTAGTTATATATGTCCATGGATGGAAAGACGCATAGGTTAACCTCCTTTTACTCTATGAGCCCTATTCTGGTCCCAGTTAAGTAGGTCAACTATGTTGCTGTGGAAACTTAATGTGCATCTGTTTGTTATGCACCTGTACAATAGTGAATATGCCTAATAAATAAATATAAGTAAATAAAAATACACATTTTCTTTACTGTAGAAATTTACAGAAAGCTGTTTAAGTTGATTTTGAAATACTGAGTAGAGCTTCTGCTCACTTACCTGATATTGGAATTTGGCATTAAGGAAATTATATGACGTCCCTCACCCTGACCTTACCCCTAATTCGTTACTTTTGTTATAGTGTTGCACATTTTTTGTTACTGTACATATTGCTTGAGTATCCAACTTGAGCCATGCTGAAAAGCTTTCTTCCCATAGAGTTAAGCCAGAATTGTATTTACTGGTAAAATTTTATCAACACGACTAAAATCAGTCATACAAACAAAATGAGACAGCACTAGATCACATGACATGATTAAGTGAGCAATAACAGAAATGTAAGTGGTTTTACAATGAAGAGAGATAAGATACTTTGAAATATTTATCAGATATTATGATTATACGAATTTAAGAATATTTTTGGGGATAAATACATTGTAATGAACTAAATCCAATCTTTTGAAAAACAAATTTGTAGTAGGGTTAGCCATTAACTCATTGGCAACATGACCTTGATTTTCACATTAAAATCCAAATGCATGAATTTAAAACATTAGAAAATGACAAGCGTAACAGGAAGAAGAGTCAAATTTACATAACAGTCAAAATTATAATCAAAGTTCAAAGTGGGCACAAGTATAACTGTTCCTGCTTCAGCCCATTGTGAAACAGTATTTTGTTTTTTTGTAAATCTAAAGAAAATTAGCTATACCTAATGACATTTCCAAATATTATATTTGGGACACAGGCTGCAAAATCTCTGTGATGACTATCTGTAGGGGAGTGGATTCTAATGGTCATGCACGATGTAACAGTAAATAAACATAACTTGTGATGGTAAAAAAAACTTAAGAGAAAGAAACAGGCTCCAAAATGGTGACATTTCATTCTTGATATGTGGCCTTGTTTTTGAAAAGGTATGCCCAGAAAAGCATGAAAATGCCCTTCCAGAGAAAAGAATACCAGGGTGACCTACCTTAAAATAATACATCTGGCTGCAATTTTTAGGAAATTTGTTTACTACATGTAATCTGATTCTGATTTCAGGAAAACTAGGAAGAAAAGTGGTTGTTTCAGATGGCGGACGACGCCATCAATTTTCCAAGCTTAGGTAGCACAGGACCATTAAGCACTGGTCCTGAAAGCTCACCATATGTTAGTGACAGGGGAGATCCAGAGTTGGTAAACAGTGCAGACAAAGAACGTTTCCTGTGTCCATTACATAATGGATTGCTACGAGATCCGCGACAAACACCCTGTGGCCACCGTTTGTGTTCAAGGTATTTGTTTCCAAACTTTTAGCTGGAAAGTTAAAAATATGCTTCATGTTATCAAAAGCTACTCCATAAATTTTAATTCTTATTATCTGTTAAAGAAAAAGAGATCATTTGATTTACCTAGTGTTTCCTATATCGTAGGAATGGGTGTAAATCACATGAGTTTCTTATCATGCAAAGAATATTTGTCAAGGAGGTCTAGAAACATAAGCAAGTTGGCCTAGACAATCAGAAAACAAAAATGTTTAGGTCAGTGGTCTAGTTGCATGATAAATTTTGTAACAAACTAATAAACTTCATAAAACTGCGTCTGACATATTTATGCATAAATCTTTGACATCATGGATAAAAGCCTTGATAATATTAACAAATATACAATTCTGCACACTTGTTGTTGTTGTCGATAAGACAGTCATTACTTTTACTCGGTGAGGGGAGGGGAATAACTAAAACCTCAACAATTATAGCTTGGAGCTGAAAACCTTTCCATTTTCTACGAGTTGAGTAAAAAACAAACACCATTTTATTTGTGCATTTAACTATTAGAGCTGAGGAGCTTCGTTTGAGAGTGGCATCAAAAAACATTTCAAAGCTCAGATTGATGGTTTTAGGTCAGCAGTTTAATTTTAAAAAAATTAGATTTCAAGCTTACCATGTGCTCTTTATCAAAAGTGACAATTCTTAGTATTTGAGAACTTCTGATACTACCTTTCTTTTTATAACTCCTGGTCCTTCAGTTCTTGGCTACAAGTATACCTGTAATTTTGTATCCATCAGTATTCTTGTATAAGAGAGTTTTATTTTTCAGTTGTCTGGAAAAATATTTGGAAGGGGTAGAATCACGACCTTGTCCTGTAAATGAAAGTGATTGTGAACCCATCACTTTACAAAATGTAAGTATACATGCATAAATGATGCAAAGTTTTCCTGCGCTATGCCAGATTCACTTTTGTCATTTTAATGTTTATGTGAACTCATTTTGCCTAGTGCATTAGGAGTTCTATAAAATCTTTGAAACATGGCATAATGAAGGTTTGTTTTTAAGTATTTAATGAATATGTTGATATACATGGCTGCAGGTCTTGCGTGACAACAGCTGTTCACGTGACATGAAAAGGTTGATGGTGTATTGCCCAAACAAGTCACGTAACTGCCCTAACAAGTGTAGATTCCAGGAGTTAAAGGTAAGCAGTATGAGAGTAGCTGATGTTTATGTTGTGATGCATTATTTTGGCATAATTAAGTAATCGACATGGAACTAATACAACCAAAGTTGAAATTGTTTTCATTAAGCGGTTTCGTCCTAACCCACCTTTCTCATAACACTGAAGCAGTGCATGAATCGGTGGCCGGTCACTTAATCCCCTAGACATTTAATCCCTAGCCACTTAATCCCCAGACACTTAATCTTCAAAAATGCCCCCAAATTGCGACACAACACTCAAAATGGCTCCAAACTAAAGAGAAATGGCCTTTTAATAAAACAATTTTTCTGATTGGTTGCGGAGTAAGCTGGTAAAGCCACGAAACTGGCTCTACGGAGTCACAGAGGGTTTATGCCTCTACTGAGTACTGAGTTAGTTTTATTCATCGTTGAGCTGCTATTTTGTGAACTTGAAATATTATAACCGTAAGAGAAATGTGTCGCGTGGTAGCTCTAATGAGATGTATTAATCGTGATGACCGCTTTTCAAGAGGTTTCAGTCGTGTAGATTAACAGGATGTTACTTTCACTTAAGTCAAGCGGTATTATGCAAAGTCACTGAATTGGGTATGAGAAGTGACTATGGCGAAAACGAAGAACTACGTGGAATGGTCAGATGCCTCCCAGCACTTGCCTATGTACGTGAAGAAGACATTTTTGATTCTTTCGAAATGCTTGCAGAGTCAATGCTACAACATGATCGCATGCCTGAACTTCTATCCTAATTCGAGGATACGTATGTATGTGGTCGCAGACTGTGCGTTAAAGGGGATAACTAAGCTTCAGCTTTATTCCCTCCAGATACTTGGAACAAATATCTGTATGCTGAATTGGCCATGAGAATAAGCAACATTGTACAGTGACATAAGGCAATGGATTGTCTTCTGTACTTCCAATCATTAGCTTACCTGTCATATTGATTAACAACACTTTTCATATCATATTGTTGAAGAACATTGACTTTAATAGCTCACATGAACTTTAACTAATGTTATAGATGATGAAGTTAAGTATTATTTTAGATAAGATGATACTTTATTTGTCCCAGAGGGCAATTGGGTGGCAGCTCGATACAATTTAACACACAAAACACACGCACACACACAAAACACATGCACACACACACACACACACCATACAACACACACACATTCGTATGCACCAAACAGACTTCCCCATTCATGTTTCATTCATTCGCACAGCACCATTCAAGAGACACACGGCCGAAACAACGAATGACAGCCGCAGTCTATTAGTCCTGCATGCTGGCATACAAAATCAGCGGTCCGATGGGAGCTGGACAAACTCTCGACAGGACATGCCTGTCATCACGGAGGATTGCAGACACTTTCAGAAATGTCTGCCTGTTATACCTAGACTGAAGAGCACTCTGGGCTGTCCCAATGAGTTTTGAGCAGGTGGATACCACACGATGTAGGCTGCTCTTGTCCTTCACCGATAAACTGTTGTAGAAACAGATAAACGAAGACAGCACGCTTTCTATGTGCGATCTGTAAAAAAGCTGAAGAAATTGGTGGGAGACAGAGAAAGACTTCAGCTTCCGGAGAAGGAAGAGGCGCAGCTGAGCCTTCTTCATGACAGCTTGGGTGTTGACATCCCAGCAAAGTCGCCTGTCGAAGATGGTGCCCAGGTATTTAATAACAGGAACAATTTTCACCTCCTTGTCGTGGATGACACTTACAGGACATGGTGGAGAATTCCGATGGAAATCAAAAACCATCTCTTTGGTCTCACATTAAGTTCTATGAAATTGTCATCGCACCAGGCAATAAATTCTTCCAAGGCTGCACCGTGGGTATCTGCTGGCCCACTAAGGAGAGAGAGCAGTGCTGTGTCATCAGAGAATTTAACGAGGTATTGATCCTCATGGTTATTGCAACAACTGTTGGTATACAGAATAAACAGAAGCGGGGATAAAACACAGCCTTGAGGTGAGCCGGTGCACGTTGTGGTTAAGTTGGAAAAAGTACCATTGACAAGTACTCGTTGCTGCCTGTCAACCAAAAAGTGGATGATCCATGACACTAGCTGATGATCCAAGGAAAACTTGTCATGTGGTTGGATGGTGTTGAAGGCTGATGAGAAGTCAGCAAACAGCAGTCGTGCATGGGCTTGTGGATTCTCCAGGTGTTTAAAGTGTGGAGGATGAACAGTTTAGCATCATCAGCACTTCGTTTGGACTGGTATGCAAATTGCAAGGGGTCAAGACAATTGTTAGTGGCTTTTAGGATCATTGATTTGATGATTGTCTCCAATATTTTCATGACCAATGATGTTAAGGCCACTGGTCTAAAGTCGCTGAGATGCTGAGCTGAAACTTTTTTCGGAACTGGGACAATGGTAGACAATTTCCAAGCAGCTGGGATGGAAAGTGAATCCATGGAGCGCTGATAAAGGTGTTGGAAAATGCCTCCAAGTTGGCGCGCGCAGAAACGCAATGTTCTGCCACAAATACCATCAGGACCTGAAGCTTTGCAAATGTTTACTCGCTGAAACAACTCCACAACTTGACAAATCTCAACCTTCTGGACAGGGTGAAGAGAACTTATTTTGATGTCTACATGAAAATAATTATTTGAATTTGAATTAAATTTTTCATTCGCTTCATAATTTGTTGAGTTGAAATTTCATTTTGAGGATTAAGTGTCTGGGAATTAAGTGGCTAGGGATTAAAAGTCTAGGGGATTAAGTGTCAGGGATGAAGTGTCTGGGATTTGCATGGATCATATTGTCCCATAAACAGATTTCCATGCTATGTAGCCCTCTTAATAAATGAAAGTTTTTATTCACTCAAATTGGTGTTTTACATCAGTATAGATTTTGTCTTTTTACATATCTTGTACGTCATTGCCAGGACTATTTAGTTGATATTTTATATCTGTGGATCTTTATCTTTTTTAAAATCTTGTAAATGTCGTATTATTTTGTAGGTAGTTTAGACTACAGTGGATTTAATATTATTTTAATATCTCATTCACAGTACATGCATAATATATGTAATTTTGTATTACGATATTGTGTTGTGTATAAAAAGTAAATGCAAACATGATAAAGTTTCATTTCACTTCCAGCAAAATATGTATCAGATCTGAAGTGTTACTAAACGGGATTTTTTTTCCTTGTCTTGTTTGAACTCGAAATATTAGCATAAAATATTTCATTAATAAGAATCTTTTTATAAATGATAACTGGGCAAGTCATTTGTTCAACAACCAGAGAGTGGTGAAGAAACAAGACAGATGTTGAGGGTTGAGAGTTGGTGGTAAAGGTCATCTCCCCACTTCCCCAAATTAGGGCTCAGACATTATTTTGACATTTATTTTCTATGCATTCACTTGAGAGGTATGAAGAAATTTTAACTATACACAATGAGCAGTTTATCCATTCAAAGCTTGAATAAATGTACACAGATAAATACAAAACTGTTATATAAGAGACTGATGATGATTTCTTGCAGACCCATTTAGAATCATGTGAATATGAAGGTATTGCTTGCATTTATACACCACGTGGCTGCACCGAGAAACCATTGAGGATAGACTTTGCCAATCACACTAGTGCTTGTCCCTTCAGACCAGTTCAATGCAAGTTGTGTAACCATGAGATCAACCATAATCAGATGCAGGTATTGTAATGGTCGTTTGTAATCAGTTAAGTGAGACTGAGAATGTAGGTTGTGTGAGGTTTATAAGACGAAGACATATGGACAGAGGTCTTTCTCCTACCAAGCCCCATCAACTTGGAACAGATTACCCATTAGCCTTCATCACTCTGAATCTCTCACCACCTTTGTCCAAACTTAAGACACATCTTTTCAGAACAGTGCTCTGAGCAAATCATCGGAAAAGCCCTACATAAATGTTCATTATTATTATTATTATTTATATTATATATATACATGTACTCATATGTGCATTAATTTTAACCATTTTTTTTTCTCTGAGGCAAATATCTCTCATTTTCAGACCATCAGGAATCAGTATCATCGAGACATCACAGTCTCATGAATCTCATATCAATGTAGCTTGCAAGTTCATCTTTATTGATATCTAACCCTTTCTGTCAGTTTCCACCACCATGTCCGCTTTGGTGTGGTCCCGGCTGGATTACTGCAGCTCCATTGATCTGCCTAACCATCGTGTCCAGAACTTAAAAGAGCTCAACATAATGACACTCATATCCTCTTTCATAGGCAAAAAGCAAAAACTAAACACTCCTATGCTAATCACTCCTCCATGTAGTACTGGTTTCTTCACCTCACCTCAATGTACCTCTCTGAGCTACTGACACCTTATCACCGGAGTCTGTTTTGTCTGCTTGTGCTGCTTTTCTGTCTATGCATCAGATGAGAGAAATTCAGTAGACACAGCCTTCTCTGGACCCACCGTATGGGATTCTCAGCCCCTCTCTTACAGTTGTAATGTTTACAATTTTTAAGTCCAATCACAAAACCCACCTCTTTAAGAAATATCATTCATAATCAAGCCAACTTTTAGGCCCTTTTCTTAGTTATTTATCTTCATCCTTGCACTTTATTCATGGTGTCCATAGTGCTGTATATTTACCGACACTTGTTTCTTAGCTATATGTTTAACTATCAGTTTGTGTAGTCTTTTATGCACCGCACATTGAGCTTGCCCCCATATAGGGAAATATGCTCTTAAACTTCTTATTATTAATAATAATTCTATCATTTCTTTCATGAGGTCGTACTATCATTGGAAAGAATCATCATTGAATACACTTGTGGACTGTTCAAATAAATCTTCTGGAGGAACTTGTAAACAGCCTATGCTTTGAACAGGATTGAGGGCTGTAGCTGCAACATTCAAATAAGTTTTTTAAATGAAACGTAATAAGCCTCTAAAGAGAGTGAGTGCTTGGTCCTTTAGTTTTTAAACATGCTCCATCTGCATCAAACAGCATTGGCAGGCTTCATACCTTTTTCTAATAATCATTTTGTCTCTAGCATCATGAAAGTGAAGTGTGTCCTGAAAAAGAGACAGGATGCCCTTTTGGCTGTGGAGAGAAGAAAGTGAAACGTAAGGAGGTAAGAGACCTATGTGTTCTTTTTTCGCTGTTTGGTGTTCTACTGTTGTTTCTAATTCTGTATGGTTACTATAGTTGATGCTTTCTCCTACTTCATCCACAAAGAGATGAGTCAGTGATTGATTTTGGTACTGCAGATTACGGACCACAGAGATGTTTGTCCTGTTCGCCCAGTGGACTGCAAATTCAAGGCAATGGGCTGCAGCTTTGCTGTAAGTATATGAAGCTTTATATGTGGATTTGTGGAATGTTGTGAATGAACATGTCCTGAAGGACTGGATTCTTGTGTCTTGGTAAAAGTTCAAAGTAATTCATCAGTTGTTCAAATCAAATGACACCGGTGGCTTACCAAATAGTTTTTTCATTTGACTATCCAAAACATTTAACTGGATTTTCCTAGGGCAAGAAAGATGATGTAGAAAACCACGAAAAACATGCGCAGGCTGATCATCTGGAGCTGCTGACACGGAAGGTTGCTGAACTTGAGCTTAAAACCATGGACACTCAGAGTGCTCTTCAAGTAAGACAGAATTGTCAGTGTTTGAGGCTTTGTGCTTGTGATGTATTTTAGTGGTTTGAACCACTTGAATAGGAAAGTCTAAGTCTAGAAGAATGATAAATATAGAAATAGTATTTGACTTTTGGCTTGAGGGTTACCTCTTTCTTACTATGTTATGTTCAGTGACTTTTGCAGTCTTTACATGACATTAAAATACCACGTGGTTTTTAAACAGCTAAAATGAAAAGAATTCAAAATAAAGAAAAATTAAAAACTGAAAAATACAAATACTAGAGTTCCAGCTGAAACTTTCTTTTCTATTATTCATGTTTGCATTTAACCAGTATTTTTGAAATTATTACTCTTCATGAGCTTTGATAAGTAATACATATCAAGACTTACCATAATGAAAAAACTTTATGGAAACTGAAAAAGAGAAAAGCGGTGTTGGTCTGTTGATTATAAGAAGACCTCATGAAGTCTTTCAACTCCTGCAGATTAGCTGCAATATGCTACTATATATTGCTGGGCTAACCTAAGAAATTTGTCTTTAAAATCTCCAACATCTGGCAAGAACATTTTTTTAATTTGGCTATTTGCCTTACTTTCCGAGAAGAGTAACAGAAAAAGAAGAAATTTTACATATTTTGGAGTTTTATTGCGGCATAGAATGGACTCAGTAAAATCTACATGTGCAAAATATCAGTAATAACTGAATATGGAGCTTATCAACTTGTAGCTGAAAAAATTTATTCCATTTACATAGAAAAAATATCAGTTTTTAAAAAAGTACAGGCTTGGATGCTGCAGTTAGAGTTTTTTAAACAAAGATCTAGCATTAGAAAATAGTCATTATTCTTACAATTCACACCTGTACAGAAAGGGGGTAAGAAGACATTCACGAAGCAGAACAAATTTTATGACACCACCTAGGTTTCTGTGATTTCTTAATTTCACAAATGCAGATACTCATATCTTGTGACCTTTATCTTTAGACCATAACGGTGCAGCGTGATGAGCTACAACAGAGCCTGAGCTCAGTGCGAGGGCTAGACCCTAACCTCCAGGCCATGTTGCACCAGCTGGAAGGACAAGGACGGGACTTCAGGGTATGCTTCGTCTCCAAAATGTGTTTCAGTTCATGAATTGTAATAGTTTAAATGAAATCTTGAATAGAGCTTGCTTAAGTCTTGTGCAGACCAATAGTAAAACATACAGCATCTGTAAAATAATCTGCTATAGCCACATGAAGCACTTAGTGCCTGTCATGTCTGCATAGTATTTCTGCTAGGACAATTGTAATGGCAGTTTGACTGCACTTTGCCTTAGAAGAAATGCTTACTTCTTAAGAAAGAATATCTGTACTAAATGATCATTATCACCAAATAAATTATGTGTTTTCCTACTTTATGGAATTTACTTTTAGGAATTTTATTTACAAGTTGTGAGGTATGTCCTTGACAGGGAGTGTCACTAGGGATAACCGGTCGATTCGACTAGGGTCGGTTCGACTAAGTCATTTCGTCTAACGGTCGGTGTTTTTTTACTGTTCCCACGTGTGCGTGTCAATTTTTAAACTTAGGGAAGGTTGGATGCGTCGCTGGCATCAGGCGTTTGAGTGTTTGTTGAGTCTGTATGGTTGAGAGCGTGCAAGCGAGAG
Organism: Marisa cornuarietis; assembly: GCA_004794655.1. Lineage (NCBI taxonomy): Eukaryota > Metazoa > Mollusca > Gastropoda > Architaenioglossa > Ampullariidae > Marisa > Marisa cornuarietis. Next base: position 2,706,772 of record SMMW01000001.1, read on the forward strand.
TAGAACGCGTGGACCCTGATTGCTTAACGCGACAATTAGCACTATTTACATGATACATTTTATGTTGTTTATGTTGTTCAGTGTCCCTATGTGTACCTCACTGTCTATTGGTTGTTATGTTTCTTTCTATCAAATTGTACTGCGCAGATAGTGCGATCTATCTTATTCATGGTTCTGCGCATTATAAGTTTGCATTATTATTATTACATTTAAATCGTTTATTAACATTCAAATCACTTCAATTTTTTTCATTTCATGCATCCTATAGCATTTCATGCATCCTATAGATGACTCGACTGTTAGACGAAATGGCTTAGTCGAACCGACCTTAGTCAAACTGACCCTAGTTGAAACGACCGGGAACCGTCACTAGGAACCTTTTTTGTTCACCTAGCACAATCGGGAAAACATTGCTTGACCCCAGAAAGTGGCTTCTAATCATGTGACAGATATGGAAAAGGGTCACAGTAAAGGAACTGGCCTTCATTTCTTTCACTCTGATTATTATCTGCAGCTTAAATTGGTCGGTCTTCTGGAGCGCGTAATTGTGCTGGAAAGGCGTGTGCCAGAACTGGCTGAGCGAAGAAAAGTGGAGGAAATCGAGAGGAGTATCACAACCATCAACCAGCGCTTGGCACAGGTTCAGACTTCTGCTGGAAGTGGGACTGGTGGCCCAGTGACAGTGCCACGCTATGGTACCGTTAACGATATGGCAGGTACTAAGGCATTTATGCATAATTTTATAAAAATTCTGTGCAAATAATAATTTGTACTAAAGTGATGTAATTTCTATAACACCAACATACTCCATATGCTGTTTTTCAAAATGAAGTGAATGACATTTGTTTTTTCTTGTTAATGCAAAGTATGTATAGTAGCAATATTTAACCCTCTTGGTTCAAGATAAAAATGAACATTACAATGACTGGCTTATAACTGAAGACTGCGAAGACGACAGTGAAGTTTGTTTTTTTATTATTGCTACTCTGAGATAAACATTAGACCAAGAAACCTATACATTTTTGGAAAAGAGAAAAGTTGAACTTTGTAATAAAAAGTAATGAAAATCGCCTTGCCTGTGCTACCCGGCAAAGCCACGATCGTGGCCTTTCAAACCAAGAGAGTTAAGCAAAGGTGGGTTGTGAGGTAAAAATCAAAGAAAATCTCACATGATTAATAAGTGACTTATGCAGAACACTTTATAAAATAACCATGTGACTTGAGCAACCATTCCCTCTTTCCTGCCCCAACCAGATGCTTTTTCAACTCAACTTAGTGCACATGATAGACAACTAGGTGTGCACGATGTGCGCATGGCAGAAATGGACCTGCGCTTCCAGCTACTGGAGACAGCGTCGTATGATGGCATGCTGGTTTGGAAAATCCGAGACTATGAGCGTCGTAAAAGAGATGCTGTCAATGGGAGAACGCTTTCCTTGTACAGCCAACCCTTCTACACTGGAAGATTTGGGTACAAAATGTGTGCTCGAGTCTATCTCAATGGTGATGGGATGGGAAAGACTACACACATGTCCCTTTTCTTTGTCATTATGCGAGGTGAGTTGTGAGAGATCAGGGAGACTGTAGCAGGCACATTTTGTGAAAGAAAGGGTGTGAAGACATTTAAACAAAAGCTACAGTTTTTTTTTTTTCCCCCACAGGTGAATATGATGCACTCTTAAACTGGCCATTTCGGCAAAAGGTGACGCTGACATTATTGGATCAGTCGGCAGAAAAACGTCATCTTTCAGATCACTTCCAGCCTGACCCAACATCATCTAGTTTTCAAAGGCCTTCAGGAGAGATGAATGTAGCTAGTGGATGTCCTTTGTTTGTTTCTCATGCTGTACTGGAAAACCAAGCCAATGGATACGTCAGAGACGACACAATATTCATTAAGATTGCAGTGGACCCAATACCTAATCCTTTTTGAAGGTATTAAAGAAGCATTTTTCCTGTTTTATTATTCCATTCTGTTGTACATGACATTTATTATTTAGTTTTATCATTTTCAGCATTCTCTTTCACATTAACATAAAATGGCATCCTCACTGCCACAACATAGTCTACCACCTTATATGATGGATACAGTCCGCTGAGGTTAGTACGGCGATTAGTCCCTTTAGAAAATCCATCCCAGTGATTTCCAGCTATTCCTATCAAGTCTCCTACTTGCATGGATAACTCTTCATATCGAGAAGCCTCATAGTTTTCCACAGCCTGCATGTTATGAGCATTCTGTCCGCCAAAGTAGAACGAATCATCTAAAGATTTAAAGTAGGCTGAAGCATCACCGTGCAGGGTCTGCATTAGCTCATATGCCACTCGACACACCTATCAGATGAAAGCAATTTAACGCTATATAATACAGCATCCACTAGACAGAGCACATTTCCTGATATTTCCCAGACCAGCATTTATGATAATTGGGCTGATGGCACCTTTAAATTTTAGACACTTAGGCTAATCAGAAACACTGCACAAATGTAGAACTTTTTAAAACTAAAATTGTTTTAAATAACTTTTAAGCCAGGCTTTAGTTCCCACCAGCAATTTTTTGGATTGTACAGTTTTTTTGTATGCACTAGTGCAACGCATTTAAATGGCATAGGAGTGACTTTTGAAAAACTGTTCTTTTTAGAAAAGTTAAGTTTGAAAAACACTGCAACTAGCCTACTTTCTAAATAAAATTTAAAGCAAATATACTTTGAAGTAATAAATTACAATTGCAAAATTACTTCTCTTGCCTTTAAATAATTAACTGTCCACAAACTTTTGTCCAGAATTATTTTTCATGAGGTATGTGATAAAGAAGGATCTTTGACGCAGCCACGTTTTTCTTTAATTTCATTGTCTGAGGTAAAAAGGTAGAAAAGCATGGTTTTCGAGAGCATCATTAATCTGTATGTGTACAAAATTGCAAAGAACTATTTTGGTCACAGTCCTTACTTCTCCTGAGTACAGGGCACGGTTTGATAAGCACATGCTATCAATTGTGTGACTGGTAAATGTTTTATTACACCTCTCTTGTCACACTGATTTCTACTATGTTTATTTATCATGCAGTAAAACATTTTCTTAAACTGAAAAAAACCCCGTAAAATGTGAAGTCAAATAAAAGCAAACTAAAAATCTTATAAGTTGATACTCATGACAGGTGAAAGACCTGGAAAGATTTGACATGTGAAAACTAGGGCCAAAGCAGTTAGGGCAGGTGTAGGGAGGAAGAAAAAAAATGAGGTCCTATTTCCCTGTTTTCTCCACTTTTTCAGGACCTCGTGGTCATGAGACTAATAGCAGTTTCTTGTTGAGGTCTTCCTCAAAAAAAGTTAATGGACATTAAGTTTTTTCCCAAGACTTTATAGGGCTGTCTTTATTATACTTACCACAACTGAGCCTGAACTGTTCCTCAGTTGATCTAATGCCATAATTTTCAGTTCCCTCCATGCACAGATCCTTACTGAGGACTATTTTTTTTTCACCTCCTCCCTATAGGCTTGCATACACTGTAAGTTACTGCTGTTGATTTGAACCCAAACCAATTCTTGAAGCTTGTTGCCCTCTTTGACATCTCCCATGGTTTGTTGTTGGGGAACACCCTAATCGCTTTCATGGAAATAATCATACACATCCTCTCCAAAGCAGATATAACTACTGAGGGCATCTGCAGTTAGGGGTGACATGAATGAGTAGTGAAGTCTATCTCCCTATCAGTGCATTTAAAACAGTCCTATCACTGTTCAGTCACTTCACTGATGCTGCCCTTTCATCTGGCTTTATGTAGCGCAAAAACCTGAATAATGTTGTGATCAGACATGCCAAGAGAGGGTCTCTTTCTCCTTCAGACTACCATGGCATTTGGGCAGTTTTCCTTATGAGACTGACATCATGGTGTAGTGTGTCGGTTAAAGAGCAGTCAATGAAGTCTCCTGCTGGTCAGATACGACAGAGGTTTTCAAACTGTGGTACACGTACCACTACTGGTACGTGAAGGTATGACGGGTGGTATGCGAGCCCCATGCACCAAAACAAACCAATGGGGAGCCTTGCACATGGTCATATGTTGCAACCCAGAGGCAGTAATGTCATCATCACTTCTACAAAAGCCAGCAAATTGCTTTCTCACAATGGGTAAGCTTACAGGTGCGCCGTTCCCGCTGCCGCACACGCCTCATTAAGATCTCAAACTCACTATTAAGCCATTAAGCGGGCGCCAAGAATATTGGGAACCAGACCCTTGGAATCCTGATTGACAGCACTCTGAATATTTACTCCGTTTATCTTGCGGGTAGGTGCATGGGGTCTGTGGATGTTGTGACCGCCAGGTCATAAAGAGTTAAAAGTTTGTCAGATGCAGAGACAAGTCGTGTTAGTTTTGTCAGCATGAGGTCTGCAAGGTTTGATGTGAGCAAGGGTTACTTTAGTTGAGGTAAACAAACAAGACCAAGACTAAGCGGCTGTGTGAGATGGCATCGTATTTTTGAGCATTTAAAATGTGTTTTCAAAAGATTTTTCCTGTGACAAATATATGGAGATTATCATATCAACAATAACTAACTACTGACTAAATCATATAATAAATACCAGAGAATCTAAGTCCTCGACTAATATATTTATATATATTCATAGGGGGTAGGGCTGGGAGGTGGTACTCGGTCAATTTGAATTTTCGAAAGTGGTACTTGTCTGAAAAAGTCTGAAGACCACTGAGATACGTGGATGCACATACCATCTATAATGCTTTCCCAGTTGAAATTGGGGTTCTTTAGTATTTTTGCATAATCTTTATACATCAAAACATTTTTTTCCTACTGTTCTAAATCTTTTTCTTTAAGAAAATACTTTGCTGCTACACAAAGAACTTTCATTGTACTTTGTAAGTCATTTTTACTGAAAAGGTGTAAGCTAAATTTGAAGGCAAATGTTTTGAGTCTATGGAGATTAAATGCCTATATAAGTTCCATATTAAAAATTTGCTGAAGATAAGCACATATTTGAAAGTATGTGTGTAGCTAAGAAGGGCCTAAAATGAAATAGGTGCTGTTACAAAAATAGTGACTTTTAAAACTTTGTATCATATGAAGACCAAAGATACTCTAGCAGATTATGCTGTTAGACGGTGAAATGAAAAATTCATGTGGTACCTCATGATCCATTCTGGACAAAATTTTGTAGCCTATCAAAACTGAATAATCTTTTAAGATTATTAATTTGAACATTATGATAATGTGGAGAATTTGTATAAGTAAAATGATTTGTGCATTACAATTGCTTATAATGGGCTGTTTTGGTAATCTGCCAGTAAAGCTACAGCGCTGTCCACCAGTTTTTGCAATGGCCTGGGACTTCAGCAGGAACTCAGGTGATATGATAGCCAGAATATGCCAAATGTGATCCTTCAGCTGAGCCAGAGTTTTTCTTCTTCCTTCGCCCACCCCTACAGGAAAAAAAGTAACATTATCACACCAAGCCAAAAACTCTGGCTCAGTTGAAGGACTGCGTTCTGCATGTTCTGGCTAGCATACCATCTGAAAATGCATCATAATGTGACTTTCTTAACTAATAAATCTTAGACTGATTTTCGGTACAAAACACTGAAAATGTATTCACTAAATACTGATTGGCTTGAAAATGATATAAGCAGCTCTGGTCCAGAGTCTGTTGAATTGTGCATGATTGGGTGGCATTGATACAATTCAGACATTAGTTGATTGACCATGTGTTTGTTCTTAAAGTTGATTTGTGACTTTTTGTAATTAAATTTCTAATATTTTCTTTCCCAATTATTCATTAACTGTGTAAGCATTTAGCTAATTTAAGCATTTAAAGCAAATTCTTTTTCTCCTGGCTCTTTTCAAAAATGAACATGGTGAATATTTTGGTATTTAGAACATGAACACTTGTCAAGACTTTCCTGACCCATGCTGACCCTGAAAATAGAGTTTATTTCGCTTAATTCTGAGTTTGTTATTGAATTGTCTGCATCGTAGATGTCTGTTATCCACATACCTGTGAAGAAAATGTGCACACAAGGTAGTCGCTTGAAGATAAGAAATGGATGTCGAGAATGATCCCCATCAATGATCTTGGACTGTACCGAGACTTTTCCGAAGCTGAGTGAGATATCCAGTCATCAAATACGAAGATGTAGTTTCTATGACTGAAAAGAAAACCAAAAACAATAAAGTGTATAAAACCTTTCTGTTGAGATATAAATGTGGGAAGAAGTGAGGGATGAATACAAATTTACTTTTCTCTAGCCTCCTTCAGGACACCTGGATCATCAGTAGCTAAATATACACGTCGTGTAACAGGTCCAATGCGGTGTTCTAGCTGCTGGTAATAGTCCTCCACATGCTGCATGTATTCTTCTAGACTGTGAAAAGCTGCTTCTCCTTCTAATTTGTCTGTACGCCGAATATGGACTCTGAAACAAACATATGACAGTTATTTTATGCATTTACAAGACAATGCCAAGCTTACCTTAAGCTGAACAATGATCATTTTGATTTTTTTCAAGACTGTATAAACATATCTGTTGTAAGAAGCATTCAGTCATATTTAATGCCATTTTAATCTCCTGCTTAAAGGGAAATGCAAGTGAACTAGCAGGTTAGGCCAAATACTGAATTACATATTCCCGCTTAAAATTCTGGGTTGCAAGGTGTGTGCAAGACACTGGTTTCATTTCTGTGCATGGTTCTGTAAGAATTCTACTTCCAACATAACCCTATTCAAAAGAAGGATTTGGGTTCTTTCAGTTTTATAATGGAATTTTGCTAATTTTCCTATACAGAGATCAGTGGCACACCACAACACTTTTTCAGCAACAATTGTCATATCAAAGCATGCACTTGCCATGATGAAACTGTGTCACTATCTTTTCCTCTGTCCTGCCAGTATTCTCCAGTCACTTGTTTTTTTTTTAATCACTGTACTCTGCTTCAAATTTGCCACAATATAGCCCCTGTTGCTGGTGCTGCACTAAACAATAACAAACTCTGATTACAAAGTTTATGGCACGACCTCCAAATCCAGGACATCAGCATTTTGATGACCTCGTCTAGAAGCTAAAAGGGAGCTCTTGTATCCCAAGGGTGTTGATGATGTCATTTGACAACAAAACATGGTGGCCTCCATCACTCAGCCCAAAATTGTGCTTTAGATGTTATTGTAGGTAAACAGTTTTTTTGAAACTCAACATTTTCAAAAGTGTGCTACTTTATTTACGATTCCGTTTAAAACGCAAGTCTGCTCTGGATATGACAAATGTGGTTCTAAGAGAACTTTTATTACAGCAGTGTACTCACCCAACTATTGGCTTCTTAAATCCCATCTTCTTTGCTGACTGCTCTATGTCCTCCTGAAGATGTTTCTGTGGTCGCATGAGGTATCGCAAGAGCTGACCGATCCACCATACAGGAGGGTCGCCATGGAAAGTCTGAAGCCGAGGTGCTAAGTCCTCAGGAATGGCAAGAGGTAAAAAGTCTGGCCTAGGATTCATACCATCCACAAATGGTATCTGTAGAACCCTTATTGGAGAACTGGCATGAGAAGATGCTGAAAACACTAAACCAAGAAAAGTAATAAGGAACAGTTCTTTCTTGTCCATGTATGTTATAAAAACTTGGTTTCTCAGTTTGTGAATGTTTTTGACCAGTAGAGTGTGCACATGTGTAGGCATGAGGTTTTTGTAAAATTATCCCAATGATAAACTTTTATTGGTCTCATATAAAGGACTTCTTGTTGGTGCTTTCAGTGAAAATTACTAACTGGGCAAGATGGAAAGCATCTACTTTAGGCAACAAGTAACATGCTAAGTTCTTTGCTGCAAGTTGTAAGGCCATTTCTGGTGTGCCTTTGATCAAAATATTTACTTACTTTTCAGGCACTGCACATCTGCTAGCACCTTCTGTTATCAGATCACGTCTAGCACATCTGTTAATATCCATGCAACATCCATAAACAAAAATTCCAATCCACACAGTCATTATAACTTCTACCTACCTTCTACCTGATCTTTTTTTTGTCCTGAAGCATTTGTACAAGTTTCAGAAAGTGGCTTGAACACTGACTCCCATCTGTTATTGGGGACATAGTTCCAGTTTTTGAAATCCAGGATTAGAGTGCGGTTCGTAGCATATGCCACTAGCAGGCAGTATGCTAAGTGATGAAGCTGGCAGCCAAACCCACAACCCTTTGAGTTACATACTGCCAGCCGTACATTCCCACAGTCTGCTGGATTCTACACATAATGGCAACATATTTTTATTTTCCATAAGAACAGCATACGCAGATATCATATTACATTAAGGGCAGTAACTTTCTTTTTTACACCAACCATCCTGTTCAATGAGACAAATTACGTCTTTTTAGGAAAACACTATACTTTGTTGTGCAGTACAAAGGCAGAAGAGCAGCACCTCTCTTCTATGGTAAGGAGACAGGCTATTCATTTAGTCCAAAATGAGATCAGTTCTTGTTTTGAGGAGTATATTCTAAAAATTTTTATTGGATTTGTATTAATTCTTGATTATGTTTATGTTAAACACCATAAAATAACTACATCCACAATATTTCTTCACCTGTAAAAACATCAGGCGCTGCTGTACCAGGTTGCCTAATCTTCTAGACTCCGAAATTCGCCATTTTTCGTCTCCGTCAACAAGTCGTAATGAAAGAAAGTCATCTGTCATCGTTCTGTTAGGACAAAAAGCCTGACTTCATTACTACCAAGATGTATGCGCCATTATCAGTGAATGCACCACACAAAATATCTGTGCACAACAGAATTTGCATAAGTGTCAAATGGCACTCTCTCCTCCGTATTAATACTGATCATCTGCTGTATATGAATGGAACTATCCAAATGTAATGTGTTTGCTATTACCTTAAACTAGCAAAATCATCCAATTTTACAGCAGACTTAATATATATTCATTGTAATTGTTCTACAGCAGCTCATTTTCACTATGTATTGTAGCAGGCAGCAAACGTTACATTTAATGCTAGTTTGTAGCTGTGGTCATGTATCAGCAAAAGAGTTTACATGACTTACCTCTGATATCCTACAAGTGATTTCTGCATTTCTTGGACAACATTTTTGACAGATGGAAAGTGGGCTGCTGCTGCATTCAACTTTTTCATCTTGGCATTAACATAATACCAGAGCTCTCTTGCTGTATTTTCAACCTTTCGCCTCGCTCTTTCTCGCTCAAGTGTTTGGCAGTGCTGACCATGTTGTGAAGCCACTGGTTTGCCTGCAGATTATTCATTTTTCAATTTTGTGTCAGGAAAATTCCACAGAAATTACAATTCTATGGACATAAAAATTGAACACTAACCTTCATCAATGAACAAACGCAGAATCATTCGTGTCTTTTATCCAATTCAATTCCATAAACTGACAACAAGATAGGGTGCAGTTTTACTTTATCTTGATGTGATCAGAACAAATTTTTAGTAAGAGGAATGATTGGTGGTATTAAAATATAACACTTTGGCAACAGTCTGAACACTAATGGTACTGCTGAACTTCAACCTGAAATTTCAATAACTGCAACAAAATAATCTGTGCACTGCATGCATGTTGTTTATGAGAGAAAGTGCACACCCTAATGTAGTCTTGATCAGATAGCAATTGTCTGTCAAGACCTATTCACTTCTAGCAATATTCCATGTATCACAGTCACTCAAAACTGGAGAGTCAGCTGTGACTGGCACAGATGGCCACATTTCAGACAGGACAGGGGCAACATTGGTGGTTCATGGAGTGAAAATAAATACAGAAATCTATTCTGCCACAACATACTGCATGCAGCAACGATGGTCAGATAACGTGGCACGGTGCAGTTGTGGAGCAGATGATTTTTTTTTTTGGGGGGGGGGGGGAAATGATAATAACTGTTAGCATCACCTGCTTCCATCTTTTGCACTCTCTGATAGGGTATCCTCGAAAATTATGTCAATTTTTCTATGCCTAATAGAATTTTGTTTTCATCTAGAGCCACCGATACCATCAATGGATAAAATAAACATGCAGTAAAATGCAATAACCATAGTCCATCTATGTAGCTCAAAAGAGTATAACTGCCTAAGTTGGTCATGATTGGAAAAACAGTGGATTTGCATAGGTATTATAGAACCACAAACAAACTTTGCCACACTCTAAGATTCTAACTTGTAATCTCTTTTCTTTGCTCCCTTGCCAATCATGGCCAGAGATACCAGTCATAGCTGTGGTTGTAAAGTCAAACAGTTGTAAGTTGCATGTCGACGACTACCTGTATAAACAGGACAACCATCAGTTCATTAAAAAAAATATTTAAAAAACATGAGTCTTATACAAACAGGAAATCTATCGGGTCTCTAAAATAATACAAACTGTTTGCATTGCCACAAAAGTCCTTAGTGTAGCTTGTTTCTTTCCCGGCCTGATTCAGGTTGGCGATCATATACACGGTCACCAACATCCACAGTGCCAGTAGTGCGGCAATCAGCTCCCAGCGCCTCATCCTTCACGGCCTTGGCATGATTCATTACTGCCCACATAGCACGTTTCCCGTATTTAAACTCATATTGTCGACTCATTACTAAAACACATTAAAAAAGCGAGATGTAATTATAACCGCTTTTTGTGGTGTATTATTTAAATGTTCTCATTAATGATTAATCCTTGAAAAAAAAATACCATCAGGTATCCCTTCAAAAATACTTTGTCCGTTATATATGGTGTTGAAATTTGCATTTTTGTGGGGATGAGGACGGTACTCCTGAGTGATGAACATTTACTATATAACGTGGTTAAGCATTATGCAAATGAACGCTGAACTGTATAAACGATTTGTGTCAAAGAAAGAATGTGGAAAATATGCCTCAAGAAAATGGATACTTGAGTACATTTGTTGGTAACGAACATACTATAGGCATGTGACAGAAACTGCCACTGAACTAGGTTATCGCCCCTACCCACTGCAGCAGCGTGAGGGACAGATGCCGATGTTTAGCAGACAGAAGGGTGTGCGAGATTATTATGTATCCACATATATCTGAGCGTGCGCAGGTCCGCAAGAGGGTACGTACTTAGAGGAGGACAGCGAGATCATCTAGTGCCAGAGAGTACAGCTAGATATCTATGTGAGATATCTAAGCTCTCTACTTGTGTCATATTTCGAGCACAGTACCAACTCCTAATCACTTAAAATTCTCACTCGCCTATCTTTGAAAAAGGAAACGATCTTTCAAAGAGATAACCGAGTGATAGAGGCGTCCAGAATCAGACGCGTGCCCTGACGAGTTTGATACCCGTGTGCCTGTGGCATATAGCATACTCTTTCCATATAAATGGTTGGGGAAAACAAAGAGATCCCTTCAGCAACCACTTGTGGTCCATACAACATTTGCTTCAGATTGGTATGCTTCTGTTAAAATGTATCTCACAACTTTGGCAGCTTCACTGGGACTCCATGAAGCACAACAAACTTTGCTCTATTTTTCCAAAACTATCAGACTGTATAACACAAGAATTTCTAAACCGACGAGAAAAAGTGGTTATAAATAGACTAAAAGCTAGGCACTCATTTATCACTTACCGATCTTTGCTTGCAGGAGAACCCCCCCCCCTACTTTGTCCTTGGTGTAAAGACCCCCTAACCATAGAACATTTGCTCATCTCCTGTTCAAAACTCGCTACAATTCGTCAAAACTATTTTACAGCACAGACTCTCACTGACCTTTTTGTCAAACACTCTTCCAAATCAATCCTGGCATATGTAAAGTCCATTCAGATGTTTCACCTGATATGATAGACCTTATGTGTCTAAAAACTTTTATTTTACATAACTAAGAAAAGATAAATCTATATACTTGTACAATTTCTTTATGTCAACCTTTGAAAGTCATGTACATTGTTTTTGCCATGAGATAGCCTTAGTTGCTGACTGGGCATAAAATAACAATTAATTTCATTATTCTTGGGTTTTTTCTTTTGCTCTATTTGTTAAAAGTATTTGGCATGCAGTCTCCACAAATGTAAAAAGTTCTTATCCGTGTATAAAAGGTCGACACGGAACAGAGTTTGAGGTAAATCTAATAACGGCCGTCACGATTGGAGTTAGATAATTCTACGACCCATGACCCATTTTATGAGTCGAACTTTTGTGACAGTGTCATTTCGCCTCACTCCCCAATAACGAGACTACTTTTTTTACTTTTACACACAATAAAACACTGAAAAAACATGATGTATGGAGTCTTTCTATATTTTATAATGCACCATAACAACAACAAAAAACTAGTCTGGACCGTTTTTCACTCTGACATTTATCAACGGCCATCTATGACAACATTACCATGCAACATACTCTTTCCATAAAAATGGTTGGGGAAAACAGAGGGAGCGATGGACACCGTCCTTACAAATATATATATATATATGCCTACCATGGGAAATTTTTTTACACCTCACTCCGCAATCATGGGACTACTTTTTTGGCACAGCTTTGATATAGAGTAACTCGCGACGGCCGTAAAAATGGTTCGCGGCATTTGTCGTCTGCTCGCTCCACTCAATTGCCCAACTGTATCTAATAAACTAAACCTAACCCTACCCGAAACCCTATCACTAACCCAAACCTCTGACAAAATAACATAGACCGGCCTATGACGTAACGAGTTACTATATACATATCAAAGTTCTGCCTTTTTTTTTCTTACACACAATCAACCACTGAAGTAAACATGATGTCTGGAGTCTTTCTATATTTTATAGTGCGCTAATTGAAAAAAAAACACCCTAGTAATGAACTGTCTTAACTCTGACATTTAGCGACGGCTATCTTTACATGAACTGCCAGACGTGAAAAATGGCGAGATTGTTATTTAAAAGCAAGGAACGAATTTATACTGAAAAGGGTTCAAATTGTCTTGCACTCATAAATGTGTAGCTATTTGCTTATTTTGTCGTTTTCGCGTCAACATTTTATGCCAACCGCCAATAAGTTTCAGTCGTTTCGACGGTGGTCATTGATGCTCATGATTTACCGAGAACATATTCGATAGTTTGCTGCCATAACCACTAAACTCCACGACATCACCTTACCGTTTTGTTAACTTAGAAAACAAATTGAAAAGATAGCTTATGAAAGAGTTCAGCGTTGGAAAATATAGGTGATGTGTTGCTTTTTTTTTAATTTTCACAGAAAGGTAGAAAAAAAACCACCGACTTGTTTGTTTCAAAAGTCCAACAGCCAGTCTCGTCATTATAAAAAAAAAATTAAAACATTGCCCTAAGTTGATGGCGAGGTGGCATACGCCTTCTGTTAACTATTAACACTGTACGGTTAGACAAGAAAGAAAAATTAAAATTCGTTGCGTCGTGACTTACAGATTTTCGGAAAATATCGATACTTCATAATATACGCCAGCTGGAACTTCTATTTAAACCAAAGATTAGGGAGAACATTTCATAAAAATCACGAAAAATCGCGTTTTGCTAAAACGTTTAGATACAGCTGGCTTTAATTTCAACGATGAGACTAACGATAATTGAGTACAGATGATATAAAGCTACTGAAAACAAAGATAATATTTACCGGCAAAATTCGAATCCCAGATTCCGCAAAAAATTGTACAAGACCAATCATAGGAGTCTGTGTACAAGACTTTACAACATTCGTTAGATCCGGGGAGATAACTGCACATCCAGCAGATTTGCCTAAACAATGACGTTGGTGACGGAAGGGCGATATGTCACGGCTATTTATTTGTGCCACAGACCAGAACTCAAACTTTTTTATCACATAAATCAGGGGTTAGGAATCTTTGTTTTCCTCCAAGGGCCATTTTGATATCACATCATTCACGGACCATACAAAAATTATCAACTGTAGCCTAATCTGTTGGGTCAAGCCGTAGTTTCACCACAGTGTGATCCCGGTCTGCATGGTACGACTGTTCTCCGAGTCACAACGCTCTGCCTTTTCGTAATTAACTGCGCAAAAATTTGCTCTGCTCATATGATGCTTTTCCTCTTTCTTTCTGCAAGTATATTTAGTTTCCTTCTCATTAAATTAGCGAAAGCCGAGCATTATCCCTCCGCAGTAAGACCCGCATCTTCAACACCAATGTGAAGGCAGTCCTACTGTATGGCTCCGAAACCTGGAGAGTGACAAATACCATCAACAAGCTCCAGACTTTTGCCAACCGATGCCTTCGCCATATTTTGGGAATAAGATGGCCTGAAAAGATCTCCAATAGCATCTTGTGGGAAAGAACTAACCAGAATGCCACTAGTCAAGACATCAAAAAGCGCAAGTGGGGCCGGATAGGACTCACCCTGCGCAAACCAGCTGACACTATTGCCAGGCAGGCACTTGACTGGAACCCTCAGGGAAAGAGGAGAGTTGGGAGTCCAAAACAGACTTGGAAAAGATCAGTAGAGAGCGAGGCAAAAGATGGCGGAACCACAAAACCTTCATTTTTCCTAACGCACAATTTTCTGCTTGTGGTTGTGCGTTGCAAGTATAATAATATTAATAATGACTAATTAGTTAACACGTCGCTCTTCCTGATGGAAGAGTTCATGACATTTAAAAAGTGTTCACACACACACACACACACAGAAATGCACATGCATAAATACACTAATACACCCATACGAGTTTTTTTTACAAGCCAAGGCTTCTTCATTTGCTCATCATTTGGAAATCCATGAAAGGATCATCTTGAACATTTGTAGGTCTAAAGTGTACAGCAATGTCGACGATCATTTTTTTATTATTATTATTTAATTGTAAGAGCCGACATCATTAAACTCTGTGGCCGTCTGACCGAAAGGGTCAAAGAACGATAATGACATCAACAGCCGACATCGAAGTGGTCCAAAATCGATCTGGGGGGTGAAGGTCACGTGCCTGCATTATTCTCCAAAATCGCTTATGCAGGCTGGGGCAGGGAAGTGGGGAGGAATTGGTGTTTTACGCCGAGCCAGCAGCTAAAGTTATATCACAGCAAGGCAGCCAGCCCTGTAAACAGATGCCACACGCAGAGAAAGAACACCGTGCCCGAGACGACAGCTGAACCCAGGAGGGAGCCAATTCCGGAATGGACGTTCCTGGTTTGTTCCTCAACATTTATGTTATTATTATGAATCGCTTCATAAAAATTTATATTGCTAGAAAAAAAGCTCATGGATTTATTGAATTTCGAATTCCGCCTGCAGCTGTCTTTTGGCTGTCCAGACCAAATGACTTCGCAGACTTCGCAGGCCGGACGTTCCTCACTCCTGTGCTAAATGGTTATTTTTTTCACTTGCATTTGGGATCAGTAACAATCCTATCAGACTATGAGATTAAAATATCGTGTGATCCCATACATTTCGCGCGATTTTACATCCTATAATATCGTTAAAATGTTTCTATTATGAATATTTTATGCAAAAAAATGAATATAAATGTCCTATGGTGCTTAGACAGCCATCTACAGTATGTGTCATCCTCTCCGCTGGCTCACGGAATGCCAAATCCCGCTGATTTGGCAGTAATGACCGTACAATGACATACTTCCACACGATTACTTGATGGAGATGACATCCGACCCCTGGAGTTTAGCGATCCTCACCGGGGAGGGGAGGGAAGAGTGGGTTGCTGAGTAAGCCACAGTATACTCAGTAAAAACCCCTACGGCCACCCCTGCAAACAGGAGTATTACAGAGTGTTCCGGGACGCGATCTGAACTCATGACTTCTCACTGTAGTAGTGACAAGCGAGTGTTTTAACCACTACACTACCGGGCGCCACTAGTAGTTTGCGAAAAGTTGGTACCCTCTTAATAAAGTTTCAACCATATAAGCTTACGCCGCGCGAGATCCCCATTCCTAAAAGACCCTCCGTTGTATTTTACTCCCTTCCCACCTCGACTATATACATCGACCGACGGTTTGAATTGTGGTCTAGGACCAAGTGATGGCTGTACCTAGTTGACCCCGGCACATAATGAACCGTCGAGGGCTTGTCTGACGCAGTGCTGTGTGTGTCGAATCTTACACAAATGTAACCCGTTTTATCCCATGTCTCGACTTCCTTGTCAATTTAGCCAGTTCATGTAGTAAAATTGTCCCCATTCCAGTCATCCAGACCGTACCGTGAAGAGGAAACCTCCTCGTTGGAGGGCGAGGGGGGGGAGAATCAGGGACTAGTCCACATGAAATCTCCACCTACGAACTGCACAGGCGACCGACGCCACCTGTGCTCCCGCCTTACATGAGCAAAGGGCATAGCTAGGCGGAGCTCATCCCTCTCCTAGTGTCCTAGCCTTCAGCGAGACTACGTTCTTCGTCTGGCTAAAGGGGTCTCCGTAGGCAAAGATGGAACTGCCATACGGGTTCGGGTTGTCCCAGGGAAGGGGCGAGGGGACTGATGGGAATGTCCTGGTGCCGCTATCTGGGATGGGTGGGCTCAAATCCCCATCCCCTCTGGGATGGTGAGGGTGAAAAAATGTCCGTCGGCATACTCTAAAACCAAGAGACATTGGTCCACCGCTTCGAACGGGCTTACCTCAAGAAACGTCCGAATTCCCTACACGCCTGCCTGTACGCGTGTACTTCGACTCCCGTCCGCCGCCGCCACCGGTCGGACGGTCAGTTTGGACCTCTATGGGCCCAGCGACGCCACCTCGTCAACCCGACGCTCTCACCACGCCGTTCATAAGATGTAGCGACGGGCGGTGTGTACAAAGACAGTCATCATCAGTCAGTTATTCGTACCTTGAATAGCACCCGTCGTTCGGGGGTGGGGGGGAAGAAGCACATGGATAGACGTGGCAGCTGACGAGGTCCGCCACTCACGCCTGCTTTTGGCAATAGTGAGCAGGTCTGGCAGAGGACAAGTCCAGTCTTTGACGTTTGTAAGTTCTTCCTCTGGCCAACGCGGCGTTGACCACCCTTCAAGGTACCTTGAAGGACAGTCTTTGGCAAGGTGTCGTGCCGGATCGCATGGCCAAACCAAACCAGCTTATGTCGCTAGACTGTTGCAAGTAGAGATTCCTGGTGTCCAGTGTCCTACAAGTGTGGCAACCGTGCTTCATACAAATTCATTGGTTTTATGTTCCCATGTTCTCTATATGAGATCTGGAGCAGCCTTCCCAGGCACTTGCTTTCGAATGCCTGTCTTCTTCTCTCTGTATGGGCAAGCAGAGTCCATGTTTTGCATCCGTATAGAAGGATCGGTAGTTCGAGGGACTTGTAGGTATTGTACTTTGTAGTAAACCTGAGGCTATGGCTGTGCCAGACTCTGTCCAACCTAGTAATTGCCGCTATTGCTGTTGCGATCCTGATGGGGATATCTGTCACTGAGCTGCCATCCTTGGAGAGCGTGGCTCCCAAAATGAGTGCTTAGAGCTGCAAGCTAATTAGTTCAAGCCATACTCCGTTCCTGCAGATCTCTGCTTTGCCGGTGCCAGTGACAATGACTGTCGTCTGCAAAGCGTATGTTGTAAATCGGCCTTCCACTGATGTAAATGGAAGTTTTATGGTCGTGGAGGGTTTCACACATGATGTTCTCCATGAAGATGTTGAACAGCACCCTTGATGAACGCCTAACGTCGTATGAAAGTAAACTCTTATCTGATCATTAATCAGTATTGCATATTAAAGCACTATGTCAGCATCATTGGCAACACTAAATGCGGTGGTTAATTAAATGTTTAATGTAAATAGTATAATATAAAGCGTGAAGAGCCAGCAGCGTTCTAGGATTCTAAAGAAGCATGCTTTATTACTAATAATAATCTGTTTAATATTTTTAATTTAGTCCACTTACCCACCCCTGCAATCATTGCATTGTCTTATATGAATAAAAATTATTGCTTTACCATGTGACTTCGTTGCGCAGAGCAAGAGGTGGGGTTACTAGCGTTTACATTAACTGAGCAGATTCAACAGAGGGGACTCTGGCTCAAGTTGTATGCCATTAGTGAACAGCCTTTAATAAACCAGCTGATATGGATATTTTAGTATATATATATATCTTAAAGGCATGACAGGTATGGATAGTGTTGTCACATGCAACCTGAGTAATGCATTTGTTTTATCATTTACAACAATTTCTAAAACAGTTTAGGAAGGCCGCCATCTTTGTGTCCCCTTGCACGAGCCTTATGAGCCTAATTCTTGACATGGTCAGGGCTCATTTGACAAGAAAAATGTCAGCCAATGTTATGATATTGCCAGCAGTTTTGCCAACAGGCCAGCACAACCTTTATTCATAGCTTGTGATCTGCGAGAAGCATGCATCTGGGAAAAATGCAGGATATGCGGGGAGCCCTGGCCTCGTTTGTGTACGAGAATTTAAAACAAAAGAATAATTCTACCTCCAGTACAAGCAGACTCAGAGCAAGCTGAAAATATTATGCCATTCTAGTCAATCTGTTTATTGTAGCTCCAGATGTCAAATGCTTCAAAGGCATTCATAAGATGGATGGGCAACTCAGTGACACTGTTTATTTACTGTGCCCAGCATAAAAAGGTATCTGTGCACCAGGCTTGAAGACTGTAAAGGCACCCAGATGTCACAGCTCTATAAAAACAAAAACAGTACATAAAAAAATAAATCCTGTTTTTTTCATTTTTACATCAACCTTTATCATAACTACTATTTTGTTCTTACTGCTATGTTTACTGCTATTTATGTATAGTTTTACTGCTATGTATTCACCACTATTCATGTGTTTATTGTAATTTATCAATTTATTACTATTTATACATTTACTGCTATGTATATACTTTTACTGCTATTTGTAATTACTATTTAGATGTATTTCTATGTTAACTACCAATTATATGTTTATTTCTATTTATCTACACGTTTACTTCTATTTATCTATATATTTACTTCCTATTTCTACCTATTTCCCATTCCCCTTGATATCCTCTCCTTCACAAGTGTTTCAATTAGGAGTAAAAAAAAAATATTTCTTTTGTCTATAGGAAGTCATGTTTGTTCCAGAGCAGCCGACTAAAGCGATCACAATGAACCAAAAATGAGCTGTCAACCTTGTCACTCAGAAAGCAAGGTGTTAGAGGTCTCACTTAGCTTGGAGTCAGCTTTTGTGAGGGTGTTGCCTACCTAAGATGTTACTGGTGATTCCAAACACAAAAATACTAAACTGAAGATATTTTGAAATATGGCTACTATGCAGAGCAAATCTGGACAACATGGTAATGAGAGAAAATAGCCTATGCAAAAGCAAAAGACAGAAAAAGAAGATGGAGCAGGTGGCACCACTGCAATGTTATCTCCCTTTTCCCTTGAAATGTTGACATCAACAGCATTTATTTCTCTACACTTACACTGTGCACGAATATGATAATCAAACAGAATGAACTTGGCTCAAAAGACGAAAATAAAATTATTGCTGAAAGAGTTAGCGGTAGGAGTCAGGCCAGGGTACCCAGAAAAGTTATTTATAAATTATATATAAAATCTATTTACACATATATGAGAGGTAATGAAAAGAAGGAGAAAACTTTTTGTCAAACACTTACATCACTGTCACACCTTTTCATTGAGGTTGCGACAACATCCCTGAACACATAGAGATTTTTCAGAAGAAAAGAATGCACCTGATAAAGAGAAGGACTTCCCCTCTTTGGCTTGCTCACTTAACTTGGAAATGAGCACCTGGTACAGACAAAACACAGGAGGCAGTTTATAACACTGCATGAAGTTTGACTGTAACAAGGTTCTCACATTTTATTAATAAAATCATAAAAATGTGCTAATCGCTTTATCTCTTCAAAAATCTCTTTTGCTTGTTCATTCTTTTGAGTTTCATCAATACTATTTTGCAGTAGACCGCATTTTGTAGATCACATTTTCACCACATGACATCTAAGTCTGTTCATCGATTCCACCGGCTGTCACTTGCATTCAAAATTGCACACAGTGATATTTGCTGATCTTTTCATGTTGTAAGTGGTTTTCTAAACAATTTCTGTAAAGGATTATGTCAGTAAGATTTGTCAGCCTGCTTATCATGAACTAATCATCAACCACACTGCTCCTTGCATCTAATTATGAAAAATGTTATCTACATTCCTGCCAGATTTCTGCATTCTTCCTACTCTGATTTTTTAATTTTTATCTTGCTTAGTTGTTAAAACTCAGACAGCATTCTTTCTTTTATCTTGGCCCTGAAGTCTGTAACAATCCATATTTTTGTCCCACACTCACAGATTGCAGACTGCTTCTAGAAGTATTTAAAGACCTTTCTTTTCCAATCTTTATATCAGCCGCCATCAGTGAGGTGTGCACATCGTAAATAATAGTTAAAAACTTTTTGAAGCTGCTTTGAAGTGCTGAGTTTACAGTGAAGGAGAGTCGGATGAGTTAAGAAACATAATGAGTGCAATATGTCAGCACATGAGATTACTTGTACAGATAAGCTAGAGAAAAAGAATAATGTCAGAATCTTAAAGCCACTTTACCCTGGGTTTGAGGTCTCCACCCCACATGTATCCAAGAGCCATGCTCAGTGTTGTGTGTCCCCACACCAGCTCCACTGTGACAAAGACAGAACTGTAAAAATAACAGACCCACTACCCTTTACAGTATAATTTTTGTACACTTTATAAAGTAACTTAGTGTCTATTCACCTTTATGATATCAAGCTTCATAGAGTATTGCTAATAAGCCAGATCAACTATTCAGTTATACAAATCCATTAGTATAAACTTAAAAATGGGAAGATTCTACGTCACTATGGCATTCCAAGGAAACTGGTTAACATCATCGAGTCCTTATACGAAAATTTTGAATGCCAGGTCATCCATAACAACCAGCCGACTGAACCCTTTAGAGTGGACACAGGTGTCAAGCAGGGGTGCATCCTGTCACCAATACTGTTCTCACTGGCCATTGATTGGCTCATACATCATGTCACTCAGGGAAAACGACAGGGTCTACAGTGGACTCTAACCACAGTCTTGGAAGATCTAGACTATGCCGACGACTTAGGTCTGCTATCCCATAGGCACCAAGATCTTCAAGATAAGACCGAAACCCTTAGTAAGACTGCCAGCATGATAGGGCTCAGAGTCAACACTCCAAAAACACAAGTCCTAAGGAACAACATGACAAACAATAACCCTCTCACAATCAGCGGGAGTCCACTAGTAGACGTAAAAGAATTTGTGTACCTAGGCAGCAAGGTAACAGCAGATGGTGACTGTGAACAGGAGGTCAACACCAGGATCAGCAAAGCCAACCAAGCTTTTGCAATGCTTAAGCACATCTGGAGATCCACTGGCCTCAGCAGCCATACAAAGATCAGGATCTTCAAGAGCAACGTTCTCAGTGTCCTCCTATAGTGCTGGAAGACCACAGCCTCCATCGATAAAAAACTAGAAGTGTTTCAAACCAAGTGTCTGCGGCGCATAAAAAAATCTTCTGGCCCAACACCATCTCAAATGAAGAACTGCGCGAACAGATGGGGGTGTGCACCCTGGCAGAAGCGATCCAACTGCGGCGCTGGCGATGGTTAGGTCACGTGTGCCGCATGCCTCCAGACTCAATCCCCAGAACAGCCCTACAATGGACACCACAGGGAAAGAGGAACAGAGGGAGGCCCAAAGAGACATGGAGGCGATCCATCGAAAAGGACCTCAAGAACAGAGGCCTATCACTCGAAACAGCCCCCAGAACAGCAGCAGACAGAACCAGATGGAGATCCCTAGCTGTTGCCTCACGCGCCAGACGACACAATGAGGTCTGATGATGATGATGAAACTTAAAATGGAGGATATTTATCTGTAAATCAAGTTTACTTCCAGTCATGGGAACAATGCATAAACATTAAACCCAATGTCCCACACTCAACTCCACAAGGTTATGATAGTTTCTGAATAAAATACCATTTTCAGGCTTCATTGGTGTATGTGCTTTGTACTTACACTCTCTTCCTTCATTTGACTCCAACACTTTAAGGGCCACTGCACCTGCAAGTCTACTGTCCAAACCTTTAAGCAGCTTAGAATCTGCAAGAAGGCAGAGTTTTTATAAAAATCTTCAGCTTAAAAGCACATAGTTTAGAAGTTCTCCAATGTTACTGATCTCATAACAAATACAAGTGTATTCAGAGAGCTTTTGCCAATGGCATCTGGTCTATACTATGTTCCACAACACCAGAAAAAAAAGATTTATATATCATGTTAAGAAGACTGCCTAAATGCTTCTCTACTGTTCGTGGTGGCACTGTACCATCTGTTAGACTAATCAAGACTGCCCTTCAGATATTTGTTTTAGTAAAAATTAATGCATGTAACAGAATGACACATTCTTTTTTAAACATTTATTTTTTATCATGATGATAATATAAGAAATTTAGATGACATTACCTATGCATCCAATTGAATCAACACACACACACACACACACATTATTTACTTCAAACGATTCATTTAAGAGTATGAGTGAGAACAAGTGAGGCAAAGTGATTTCTATGCTGTATAAATGTCACAGCCCCACAGCATTTCTCAAAATATCTAGCACTAAAGACTGTTACCTAAAAAATAGGAAGTAAAAGATGTGTTGAGTCCTTGGGTGGCATCATCTGTGGTGTAAATACAGTCAGCACAGGTCTTGGCAAAAAGGGTCTTCACCAAGTGCTCACCTGAACCTTAAAAAACATCACAAATAAGTACATACAAATAAAATAAAAATAGAAAGGTTTAGAGATTAGTCAGTTTTTTTGATAAAACAAGTTAATTCATAAATGAAGTGCAAAAGAAGCATCCTTTTCATTATCAGCTGGCACAAATGTAATACACTACTCTAAAAGGACAATAAATAACCATCATGATGGTCATACATGCTTGTTGCCAAGGCACACACTGCAGCTAAATCAACTTTGCCTAATGAAGATGCTGTCAACAGCAGTTATTTCTATTCTTGAAAAGAACCTACTGATCATCTGAGCCATTTAACTGATGGACTCTTCAAGGCCTTTATCACTACAAACACCTTCACAGCTCAAAGTAATACTGCTAATTTTCTTGATGATGTGATGATTGTGACTACAGGATGTGTATTTACCAGATGTTATAACTGCAACACCTGGGTACCCATTCTCTGGATTTTGTGCCCAGCAGCCAGCACCATACATAGAAGCCTGCACAATATTTAAAGCATCACTTAAAAAAAAAAGATTAAGACAGACATCAAGCATCCTTGGGTCATGGGTTTTGAACCTGATGAAATGAAAGGCAAAGAGCAAAGAATTCCAAAGGCTACCATCCTTCAAGGCAGTGACCTAAGTGGTTCATCATTTTTAGGGTATGGCATATGGTAAAGCACATTCCTATCTTTCTACTTCCTTTACTTTTCCTAATAAATCAGGTACCCATTTCTTCTAAATGCTGTAGGGTGGACAAGGGGGTTTTCCAGCCACAATCTCCTTTGCCTGGAACCAGCGAACACCTATGCAAATGACTGAATGCACTAACTACCATCAAAAGATAAGCTCCCTAACCCAACTGTTCATATGCACAGGTTAGTAGAGCTACCTTTGCAAAACAAAAGAGCAAGCTGGTCAAAAATAATGTCAAGGATGAGAGAAATATAGCAATATTTTAGCATTATATTACCTTTATGATCTGCAAAAGAAGTATACTTGAAAGAATTTGATTGAAACTGTGCAGCCAATCACCTTAGCTCATGTACAGTGTGCAAAAGCAAATTACAAAACTCACAGGACCAAGCCGTCCTGGGTGTTTGAGCCATATGCCACCACTGGACACTGCTGCTGCCAGATGTCCCTGACTGTCCAAACATATGGCCCCTACTGTGTCATGGGGTGCAGCTGTGTTGTCTTGAGGATCATCACTTTTCTTAGTTACAAGTTTTTGCAGATTCTCAGATTTATGAGCTGACAAGAATCTGTCATCCTATGCAATCAAAAATGGATATTTTGTTATTAATGAAACTGCTTTTTATTTGTGTTCATGTGCATAATATCCAAAACAAAGAGGAGGATAGGAGAATAAGCAGCCCACCGCATAAGAATTAATATGGACAACATCTCGTGCACTTTATTGCAATTGGGTACAAATTTACATGTGTCTACCCACTCTGGTAGTATGTATAAAAGTGACTTGTTTTCAGTTTCCTAACAGCAGTGCTGCTCCACAGACACATTTAAACAAGAAGGTGTTTGAATATTTTTGCATTTCAATTTGTTTCAGTTTTTCTTTCATTTACAATGTTTCCAGAAAAGTAAAAGCAACGTCAGTGACTATATCCATAGAGATTATTTCTTGAAACAAAAATCAGAATGTAACATTAAAACCCTTAAGGAGCTTGAAGCTTAGGGTGGTCTTTGCTATGGAAATATACCAAATTATGAAAGAGTAATTTTTCTGTAAGAAACCACATAAATCCAAAAGTACTCTTTTTTAAAAGCATAAATCAATCCCAACTGCTCCCTTACTAGTCATATCGACTCCCTTTTGTCATAACAGCAAAGCAAAGTATACTGTTTTAAAACAAGACCTAGTTAAAAGTATGCTATGCATACATGAGCAAGTGCTCACACATCAGAGTTTCTGTCAGAAGTTGGCTAAAAGATATTAAATGAAGTAGAAGAAGCGAATCCGAAAAAAATTACACCACCTCAACCTCATGCACACAAATAATTTTTAAGCTAAAGGTGAATAGTAAGTTAATCTCCCCAGGAAAAAAAAAACAATACACTCATGTTAAAGTAAGCCCAAATTCACCAACCAGAGCTGCTTTCTTCTTTGGAGTTGGATCTGTGGCAGTCTCAATTCTGCGCTTGTATTTCTTATACTGACGCTTCGACTTCTCTGCAATTTTTTAAAAATCCTAATAGAGAAGCCTGCAATATTTAATGTATCAATGAAATATAGGTCATCACTGAAGGAGGCTTTATACCATGGTGGTTAGTGGCTTCATCCTCAGCCTGACTGATTAGGGAAAGCAAAAGGCAACAGAAGGATTGGGTTTCATATGCCAGGTCTTAAACAAACATGATGAACCATTACAGTTCTCTATCCCTATGACAACATTAGCTTAGTTTTTCCTTCCATATCAATGTACTTTTTTTTTTGAGGCCCACCAGTGACTAAATAAAAATCCACCCTCCCCTAAACTCAGGTATTTATGAAGCTGTCACAATGGACACAGGGTGGGTTACTGAATAGCTTGCACAACAATGATGTAAACTTCACATAAATAAGACATAATTCATACAGTAATATAATGGAAACTTGTTTTTGTGCATCTGAAGTAGTAAACCTACTTCTAACAAACATCAACCCTTTACAAGATTTCCAGATAGAATGTTAAAATAGGCTACATTATCTGACTGGACACAAGAGCAATAATCAAACAGCAAGTGAGCGTAAATAATGTGTACCAACACTGGGCAGCCAAGAACTGTACACTATTCATTGCAGGAAAAAATATCTTTTAATAAATTTCAAATCAGTACTGTATTAGCACATGTCAGATTACCTGTAATAAGTTGTTCGTCTTCATCTACTTTAATTCCATGCTGCTTTGCCCAGATTCTGGCTCCTTCTCCCACAAGCACACTGAAAAAAACAAAACAAAACGGAGAAATATTCTTCTCCATGTTTTTCTCTATCATCAAAACTGTAAAAAATCACAGACTTGAATATATTTTCGCATATTATAGCTGCAGGACACCAGAAGGATTTTTTTTAAATTTCAGGGCAGAAAAACATACAAAATTTGGTAAAAATTATGTTTTTAATAATAATTATTAATAAGTGAACATTTATATAGCGCAATATCTAAGCCAAAGGCAATCTCATTACACTGAAAAAGCTCCACAAAATAGTCACAAAAATGTAGAACGAAGAACAATATGAAGATTCGCTGTGTTCCAGCAGCAAAAGGAGATCTTTTTGTGAGAAAAGAGTAAGAAAATATATAAAAAATATACAAAAATCATATTTTAAGACACTTTTCTTATAAACACTGTTTTTTAAAAAAGTCTTCTGAAATGTTAGACATACCTTGGAGGAATCCTACCATGAGATAAAGAATTCTCTTTCTGCATGTCAATCAACTTGCCAGCCAGCTGCACAGGATTCAGGACTCCAGATACACATCCCACTGCACCAAAGAGGCAAGTGGACCCATCCATGACACTAGCATCACATTCAACACTCCCAGTCAAGGTCAGGTTGGATCCTCTGCCTGCATTGGTGCATTCTGCATCCTGCCAATATCATATACAGAAAAGCAAAGTCTCACAAAATGTTCAGATGGTTTCACAAACCACACTCAGCCGCAAAGCTGTATACCAAGGTATATTATTACAAAGAAATTTTTTTAATGTTTTTCATCAAGTGCTGAAAGTTGATATTTTACATCATAGCTACCCCATAAGAGATGTGGCAAGGGATAATTCACACCAGTCAGTTCAACTCCCATATGGCTTGGTGTACTTCTCCCAACTCAGCCCAGTGGTGGAGTGGGTGTCTGACTCTAAAGAAGGTTACTAAATGTAAGGTAGGGAGAGAGATCAGGTGGACAGTGCCATCATGAAAGCTGGCTCTGAGATAAGCGATGGCTCTAACACTTCACTCTCCTACAACTGCTCATCATGTGGATTACCTTTTACCAAGATATAACACAAAAGAAAATTAAACTGTTTAAAAATGTCAAACAAAGGCAACATATTTTTTTATAATTATCAACGTAATCAAATATTTTAAATCTAACATTTAATGATGCTGAACATTTTTTTCCCCCTTCCATATCAGTCCAGTCTGCCCAAGTGCTTATTTACCGACCCTGTAGCCAAAAGTCAATGAACAAGATGGTAGGGCACTGGGAGACTAGGCAGAAACTGGCTGATTGTTCTGGTGTATGCACCAATCTCATGCTAGTCAATGTGTGAAAGGTTGGGAACAAAGGTACATTTCTGGCATACTCACTTCCAAGATCACTGTAGCTTTAATAGCTGCGGCAAATGCACTGTAACCCTTTTTTAGTAATGACATGGCCTGATGACCAAAAAAAAAACAACAAAAAACAAAAAAACACCACATTATCTTTGGTACAAAAAAAGAAGTTTAACACTATGGGTAAAAAAACCACTACTAATGGTATGATTGACAAATTTTCAAAATTGTATGCAACTGCAGAGTAAAGAAAAGCAGCTAGAAGATTTAATTACTATCCTTATAACTGGTCAATTACTACAAATTTAAAATACAGTTCATTGTTTGTATGTGCATGGTACTGCTGCTGCTTTCCCACAAACATACATTTATATCCATAGATAAAAAGATTGACCATACACTTGATATATCTTTCCCAATCCCTCTCTCAGACACACCTGCCTCCTTAAAGGCTCTCCTACAAACCACCAACCCAGACATACATATACCCTCACTCACCCACCCACATCCACATACGGTTTTTTTACTAATTGAGCATTACGTAAAAAAAAAGTTGCACAACCTGTAAGCAAGCTTTCTTGCAAGCAGCCTTATATTCACCTTCCTTCTCAGCACTATGATATCCAGCCCCTGCAGATAGTGCTTTTTGTAAGCATAGGTAAAAATGTTGTGTCCAAACACACATAAAAGATTTATATCAGAAAATAACACCTTTTAAACAACTAAATGATTAGCAAAAACATAATTGCTAAAATTTTGTATATTTTATTATAGAGTACTTGTTTTTCTCCTTCTGTTTCCACACACACACACACTATTGGAGTTATTTATACACACTTTTAACAATCTGAGCAGCCAGAGTTGTGGCACTACAATATGCATAACTAAATTTTAAACCCTCACAGTTGCCATACTTGTGTGTGTTTTGACGTCTCGCGATTCTCTTATGTTTGACATACCTGCATGTACAGCTACAAAAAGTCTGTTGCAGCTTCCTTCTTTTTTAGCCATCATGGGAGGAAGCTTTGTAATCCAAACATTAGCTACTCAAATTAGTAGCCTGACTACTTTGCTGTCGAATGCCTACAAAAACAAGGGGACACTATTCGCTAAAGGGTTAGTTGCCCTTAGTAGGCCTTGTCATCTCACACACCCTTAACAAATTTAAATAACAAGAATTTAAACATTGTTATTAAACATTGTGTACCTTAATTGAAATATGGTAGAATTTTATAAAGTATAATATATATTAAGCTAGAAACAAAGTATTTAACTGTCATTATTTTAATTATTTTGTCACTAACTTGAAATATGGCCGGCATCAGAAACATGTAAGTGGCAACCGAGACTTCCATCGTAAAGGTCATCCATCTACAAAGTAAATACTACACTGTCTAGGACACGATAACAAATTCAGACTATAACTGTATGATAATATATGTGTTCAACAACAAAGCCGGCTGAGTATTAATTTCAGGCGCCTCTTCTTCTCTTTCCTATATTTGTAAACATTTGTTTTATACGTTTTGATTTGCAGGATTCAGTGGTATTATTATAAATCTCTCAAGTACTTGCTAAGATATTTTTCTTTGACATATGTAATTGCTGCCTCTATAACTCTCCCTCTATCGCCATTAACCCTTACATAATGCCATTTTTACGAAGAGACATTTCATGTTTTCAAGAGGCTTTTGTTATTCAAATACTTCCAATGCGCATATCAGGGTTGGCTGTCTTGATATAGCCTTAGCTGCTGGCTCAGCGTAAAGCACCAATTATCCCCCCCCCCCTCATGTGCATATGCACCTAAATCAAAAGTACGTACGAACTGTGTTTTAAGGTGTTTAGAATTATACACTTTTTATGTCTAATATACATGATCAATATTAATTTGAGGGGGTCTTATTATAAATCTGATTATAAAACAATCTTAATAATAAACGAGCGATTAAAATCTTAAAATATCATTGTGATCATATCTGATTAAGTATGACTTTGTCTTTATTTTTCCTCATCAAAATTCTGAGATGCCAATATTTTCTTTCAGCTTTTTACATCAGATATGCCACGACACAGCAAAATACAACTTAAAGTGTTGAACTTGTACAGAGAGTTTCTTCGGGTCACCAAAAATCAACCTGGGTTTCAAGAATTTGTGAAAAAAGAATTCCGAAAGAATGCCTCTATTCCACGAACAGACTCTGTAAAAGTGGAGTACTTACTGCAATAGAGGATGGCGACAACTTAGCATGCTGAAATCTAGTTTTGTATCAGGAGCAGGTGTTTTTGAACCGGAGGAACAAGTTGAAAGCAAAAAGACAGAGTAATTCAGCATAAATTTTCCTAGTTATCTGCAGAGCAGTACTAAGAGTTGTAGAGTTGACTTACTGTGCATAGTCTGCAACATTTAAACATGTACTGAGCTGAAGGTCAAGTACTGTATTTAAATGAAATATTTAAAATTAACAATGGCTTGCAGGTTATCAGGTAATCATATTCTTAGAAACCATTCTCATTTTCTTATGACTAAATGTAGTCAATTTCAACTGCTTAACCTTTCCAAGTGTAAAAGCAGACTTCATAGTGTGGGTGAATGGGATACCTGCAAGATTCATTTCATGGGCTCAGGCTGTCATTACTGTTCCGGCAACTTAGCTTACAGTCATAAGCATTCTTTATTGCTCCCGCAAAGATTTCTTAGCAAACATGCTTTTGCCAGTTTCTATCCACTTTGGGTGTCAAAACAGCACACAAACAGATCATCTTCATCAGTAGTCAAAATGTCCTCTTCACTGCTTTTGCATCAACGGTTCCTTGCCTCATTGCCAGATGGCATTCAGATGGCATTTGCATATGGCTCTGGAGTTTTTCAGCAGGAAGGCCATGCTGATATGACAAAAAATATGCTTGATTTTGTCATAGTGGTTGATGATGTCGAATCTTGGCACAGAAAGAATTTGGCACTTAACTGGAAACATTATTCTGCTTTGAAGCTTTTAGGAAGCAAAGCGATAGCAAGCATTCAGGAGAAGTATGGTGCAGGTATCTACTTCAACACTTTAGTTAATTTTGAAGATAGGCTTCTTAAATATGGAGTGATCAGCACACGTTGCCTCATTACAGACCTTTTGGACTGGAACAGTCTGTATATTAGCGGTCGGTTGCACAAGCCAGTTAAACTAATTGTCCAGCCAGACTCCAAAAGCGTGACATCAGCAATGCACATGAACTTGCAGAGTGCAGTGCATGCAGCCCTTCTTCAACTGCCTGAGAGTTTTAGTGAAGAGGCTCTCTACACCACTATTGCTGGCCTTTCATATGGCGGTGACTTCAGAATGACTTTTGGTGAAGACCACAACAAGGTAGATGCTTTAGAAATGCTTTAAAAATTGTTTGTTGCAAATGTTGACCAAATGACAAAATAAAATTATGGACTGAGGTATTCATTTTCAGTAATTAAAATGTGGTTGGGGGGAGTTGGTATTTTTTTGATTTAACTAATCATGTGACTAATTTCCTGTTCATCACTTTAATCAAAACAAAACTGAGACAGATGAATGGTGCATATTTGAAGGTGGTCAACCTGGTGCGCCCAAACATTGAAAATTTCAGACATCTGTATGAGAAAATCCTTGACTCTACGGAGCATCTTTACTGGCATCGTGGCCAGGGCAGACTGGAACAACCCCAAAGTCATGTTGCTTGCTTCCACCATCTTCAGCTTCTACCGAAGACAGTTTTACTGTCATTGCAGGTTAGTCTGTGAAGGTTGTTTTTAATAAACTCGGTATATATAAACAAATTCAAGATATTTGCCTGGATTTATTTTCTCTTTTTAACTTTATGACTTCTGGTTGTCTTCTTCCTGTTCCTCCTAGTTTTACAAAATGCTGTCTCTCCTCCCTATCCTCAGCCACTAACATTGAATATTTTCTTTTATTGGTTTTAAAAGGAATAAGAATAGTGCTTAACTGAAACAAAATGTTATCATACAAACATTTTACTCTGTGCTTTTGATTATTCCCTGCAACCTTAAGAAAGGTCCATGGATGCAGCTTACAAACTACCTATAAATATTGAAATACCGTTATGCCTTTGAAAGTGTACACTCTCTTGTCATCATTTTTATTAAAATGTTTCAACTTTTCAACTTTGTATTTTTGCGTAATCATAAAATGCAAGCCATTTTGCACAAAAGCATTCGTCTGCTGCTTGGCCTCTTGGAGAACCTTGCCCGCGTGCTTAGTGATTGATAGCTGCTACAGGAGAGCAATCTGACTGTGCATGTTTGATCACGATTGCTGTATATCTCTGTAATGAAAGCCTTCTGCTGTCATAAAACAGCAAAATGCCATTAGAATGTGCTGTTAGCGATTGTTGGGAGGTTGCTGTCAAAGGCTCTCCTTACAGATTTCACAAGTTCACGAGAAATTCAGAGCTTTGCCTGCAGTGGGCAGTAAACATAAACAGAAAATTACATGGAACGGGAAAGCAGTGGATGCCTTGCGAGCACAAAAAGAAGGGGGAATTACCATCATGTCACAATAATCTTACATTTTAGATAGTAAAAGTAACATTTTAGATCTTAAGCCAGATTTTCTTTCCAAGGGACCATTCCAGTTTTATTTTCATAGAAATCATTTCCTGTGATTCAGTTTCCTGGACTGTCTCGCAGACGCATCATGCACATTGACACAACTGCACCCTACAAGCTTTCGAACTCTGGCTTTCTTCACTTCACAGCATGTGAATTTGCTAAATAAATAAGCAAAAGAGAGCATGTGTACTTTTAAAATTTTAGGATTGTTGTTCAACTTTCTAGGGCCAATCACAATCACACATAATATTGACTGTTGCATAGTAGAATGAAAACGAAATAGAAAAATAACTGTTTGGAGACTGATGAACACAAAGTTTCCAAGATCCAGCATGTGTTTCAAGAAGGAAAATTGCTGACACAGATGTTAACATCAAGTTAATTTGTTTGAATATGCTTTTCCTTTTATCTTTCTGTTTCTGGTGCTGATGGTGTATCAGTCGTCTCTGTGTCTTCATCATAAGATTCCGACCACATTATTCCTAGATCATAGTTGGATGCTAAGGGCTCATTTTCATAGGGCTGAGCCATATCGTTTGTATGTTAAAAAGAGAACGTTTGATGCAAGTTAAGAGGCGAAAGGCAGGTTTAAACACCAAAGTATTCCTTTTGGATGACGTCATGCGAAGTATATCCGGTTAGGAAGTCCACCCATAGAAAAGTAACAATTCAACTTGATTTTAGTGCATAAAACACACTTCTAGTGACAATCATGTAAAAATTCAACTTCTAAAGGCTAGTAAATAGTTCAATGTTTATCATGACATTGACTGTTGTGTATTTCGCAGCTAACACTAAGTACAAGATGATTTTTGCATACGAAGCGATCTGTCCATGGACTTAAGGTTCCTTGTCATTTTAGATGATTTTTTTTTAAAATTATGCCTTCAGGAACAGCATAAACAAGCCTACCGAAACCCAGACCTAGAAGAGGTTTTACGTTTCTATGCACATGACACTCACTGTGATGAAGCTGTGGCCCGCTGCATTGGAAAAATTGTCCGCAAATCTAGCTGGAGTCAGAGTCTAAAGACTATTTTATCAGCAGGTATCAGAAAGTCCTTTGTATACAGTGCAAAGAAAATGGGGAAAATGGTACAAGGGAAGCAGAAGCCAAAAGAAAACATCAGTTATCGACAATGATGTAAGAGCATTGTCCATTTTTTCTTTTTTTAAAACATTGCATTTGTTTTCACAATTTTGGCATTCTTGCTGACGTTTGCTAGCATGGAGGTAATGCATGGTTTTGTGTTGCAAGGGAATTTGTGCTGAGAACGAGTAGTGACCTTTTAGATCATAAACTGATTCAACTGTTGAACAGATAAATTATCTATTACTTTGACTATGCAATTGCATGATTTTGAATATATGGATATATATATATATATAACCTATAGAAAATTATTGATGCTATTAAAATTTTGATCCAGATGCATTGATTTACAGATGACTGTTTGCAGTTTATAAATTTTTTTGGCATATAAGCACTTTGTAAAAGGGCATAACGAACCAAGTACATTCTGGTCTTTAAAGCCAACAAATGTGGTATTGGCCAAAGAGATGTGGCTGCGCCTGAGATTGCTCTGCCTTTAGCTACAGCCCTTGTGAGCCTTCTGGTGCCATAGTTTTGAAGGGGAAGTCGTTTTCCCAGGGCTAAGTTGATAATACTTGTACAAGAGCAAGCATCTTGTTTCAGTAGTTATAAATGCCTAGACCCCCATGGACACTACTTCACATTTCCTTACCCCAGTGCATCTTTGCCACTGCTTTATAACTACACCACTTTATAACTTTGGAAACTAGACGCTTTTCCTTGAGTTGCCGTCGTTTCATAACTACAGCCGCAGAGGAAA
The DNA here is from genome assembly GCA_004794655.1 of Marisa cornuarietis. Lineage (NCBI taxonomy): Eukaryota > Metazoa > Mollusca > Gastropoda > Architaenioglossa > Ampullariidae > Marisa > Marisa cornuarietis. The sequence goes on from SMMW01000001.1 coordinate 2,740,169, forward strand.
AAAAAAAGGAGTTGTTTCCCTTCTTTAATTCTCTACCTTTATTTCCGATCAAGCCTACAGGCCCTGAAATATATAGTGTTTCACTTTATGGTTTAATAGGACAAGAAGTCTGCTTTGTGATCTTATTGCTGCACATAATGATTAGCAGAAAGTCCTGAGTTTATATTGCAGATTTGTATTGTTGTGCTTGGTTGCTGGCTGGAAAATTGACTGTCCATAAGTGGAACTGGTCAGGATGTGACTTAAAAATCTAGTACATTCAAATGTTGTATGAATAAAAGTGTACTGCCTCAATTACAAGGTATGTTGAAAATAAAATAAAAACAAAACTTTCGAGCTTGTCGATGTTGAGCTGTGCTACATAAGTTTGGATGCAAGTTCTTTATTTTCACTGCACTCATACATAGCACATACTTAATTCCATGAAAACATCACCATCAATAAACTGGTGACTATTCAATTTAACTGATAAATATACTGCTTGATTTTGTTTTGTAAGACAAAATCTATTTTTATGAATATGACATCATATCTGTGTTAGAACAATGTTTATATATACTCATTGCCACATCCATGAAGCTCAATTATGTCATAATAAATGCATGATTACAATACTTCATGTAAAGAACGTTTAAGCAACATCACAGCTTATAAAACAATTTTAAGAAGCTTTTGTGTGATGGTGGCTCAACTTTTCTTAAAAAAAAAAAACGAACAAAAAAACATGCTTTAAAAAAGATTGTCATAACCTCAATGTAGCAAAAACAGGTTTCCTTGGCTCTTGGCATATTTATGAAAAATGGCAAAATAGTTGGATTACCCAGAAGTGTTGTATGCAATACTGTATTATTGCTGTGTAGAAATTAAAATCATCCTTTCTCCTCCCAAAACCTCTAGCATTCTCTCAGTTATTCTTAATGGTCACTGTTTTCTCATGGCTTTAAAGAGTCTAAAAACTGAAGGGGTTGTGAAAAGGATTTCAAGTCACTGATGTCATTATACATTTTTATAATTTGGCAGTCTTTAGTTCATCGCAAAAAGTGTATTCTGAAGCTTTATGTCAAAGTATAAAAATAATAGATCTGACTTTTTCAGATCTGCTTAGCATGGGTCTACATCCCAGACATTTTTTGCTTTAAAAATATTTTCCAAGCTGCATGATAAACAGAATTGCTAACAAAAAAGTTATAAAGTTTTTGCATCTGAAAATCATCACATACCAAGGTACCTTTAGGTATAGGTGTTTGTATGCCAACTGTTATATACATCAAGTTTAAATAAATATTTTGTCACCTTGTTCACAAAAAGAGATGAAATATAAAGTTTTACCTTTACCCTTGTACATGAAAGTACCCTGACGAAAAACTATGATCAAGGATTGACAAACTGAGATTCTGAAAAATGAAGTAAAAAATTGGTAACAAGTCTGATTTTGCCAAATATATAAAAATATAACAATTTAAGAGATAGTCTGATCTCCTGAAGTACTGGGTGGAATATGATCAAACTTTCTACCACAAGACTATGGATGAGGAAAACCTCCATAACAAAATTTTCAGAGATAGCTGGTATTTATAAAATGTCCATCTGTAAATGGGATCAGATATGACTTTTTTTTTTGTTGGGGGTTAAGGGGTGGGTGGGTGGGTAGAAGAAGGTGGATGTGTGGATGCAAATTTCATTGTAGAATTCAACAATTATCTTACTGTGTGATGTGGATTTTGTAATAAGGACTATCATATGGTCTCAAAACCAAGGAGTTTACCACTCTTGATCATCTGAGTATCCATAGGAACCAAACTGTCTGGAGTTAGTCTAACATAAAATGCAAAGCAGGAAAAGAAAGCAAAGATGATTCAGTAATCTAAGCAAAATCAATATCACCAAAAATGTTAACACCAGTCACTAATATGCATATCTGTGCTGTGTTTTAATTTCTTTGCTGGCTCCTGTCCTGACTATTTCTCTGAACTTCTCATCCCTTACTCTCCGGCCAGACAACTACGCTCTTCGTCTGACAACCGTACTATAACTGTTTCTGTCACCAGAACAACATATGGTCACAGGACTTTTGGCTACTGTGCTGCAAAACAATGGAACTCTCTTCCTTTCCATATCCGCCACCTTCCTACAATTGAATCTTTCAAATCTGCACTGAAAACGCACCTCTTCCTTGAGCATTACTCCTAACACAGTCCACAATGCTAGTCCTTACCCCCCCCCTTCCCTCTTGCTACTTTACCCATCTTTCTCGGCAGAATCACTATTTTTCTCTGTTCCTATTACTTGATCCCTTTTGTTATCTGTTTTGTCAGAACTGTCGTTTTCTTTCGTCCCCTGTGTTCTGTATCTACTTAGTCCACGTCTCTTCTCCGTTTTAAGCGCTAAGAGCATGCTCTCTATGAGTGTGAATATGCGCTATAAAAATCTTCATTATTATTATTATTATTATATCAGAATAGCAAACTATTAATCCACTTTGTTACCATATCTCATATGGCTTAATTTATATATATATAGTTTGTGCACTAGTCTATCATTTTTAAAAGAGGTAAAATATTATAAAAATTAAACAAAACTCTTAAACTGTGATTCTTTGTTTCAACAATGAATACAATTCCCCAAGAAACCTCATTTATAATTTTGTAAAAATTAAAAAAAAAAATACTGAAAAACTCAGCGTCTTTGGCATAAGCACAACCATTAACCCAACATAAATCTGACAGTATTTCACTTTTTTTTATATATGCAAAATTTGTAAAGAAGTGCATATTCTGCTGTAAGAAATAGCATTCAAAAAGATCCTCCAGTCTCTGATGTATGCATATCAATATACTAAACTGTTAAATCCAAATTCACTCTCAACATCTAATCCAATGTGCTTTGATTTAGATATGTATAAATAGTGAATTGGATTTATCATTTTTAGAAATTGTTTAGAGATATTTAAAAATTAAAAATATTTAAAATGAGATTCTTTGTATCTATAATAAAATTAACACAATTTACCTTCCTGAAAAGTCACACATTAAACCATTGCAATATATGAAAGATGACCAGTCAGTTCTTAGCACCTCATCCTTTAAAATACAAGCACTGCTCATTATTAAGCTGCGGTAAAATATTTAGCAGTTAAGGCAAATGAATGGTCACATTTCATATCAACCACCATCAACAGTATCCCAGATATTTCACAATTACAAAATTGTACCACAGTCTTGTGAATGATCTTGACAAACCACAAAAGAATTCAACACTGATACAAGATTGCTAGTTATACAGAACTTTCCTGAAAAGCTTTCAAACACATTTTGGTGTGAGTGGGACCATCCAAGCCTCTTTATCTATAACACGTATCTCCAAGCCAATAGTAGCACTGTTCTAAATAAACTATCACCAGTGATATGTGTATTACAGTTAACAGGGTTTGTGAATTCATTTACAGGCAGAAATTAATGCTACATGGTGACATTTACTTTGTGTATTTCTCTTCAAAATAAATATAACAATAATGATGATAGTGATAGCATGTGTCTAAATATGAAAATGTTACATGCTATAAATAAATAGTATGTTGTCTCCCAAAGTTCTCTGGCAACTCTGATAGAATAAATGATATGTCTTTTTTTTTTTTTTTTGCGAGACTCTTCTCTACACATTTTCACAGAAAAACCAGAGTTGTGGTCATAAAGAAGAAGTGTGATTAGCAGACAGCCAGTGCTCAGTAGGTTCCACACAAAGATGTCCATCAGGATTGAGTATATCCAGTAGCTCTGTGTAGCCCAGTTTCTGGGCTATGGTCAATGCAGTCAAACCAAAGACATCTTGAAGATTGCAATGAGCACCATTCTTCATCAGAAACTCTGCTACATCTTTTCTATTACTTGTCACAGCCTGTGAATGAAAGATGCAATGATCATGATGGCATATGGCTTGAAAAAGCATAGATTAATTAAGTTAGTAAAACTTTGTAATAAAAACTGCAATGGAAAATTGTGCTAGAGTGTGTGCGTGATGTAGTTATGTTAGAATCACAGATGCCAAGAGGAGCTAAGACTCAAACAATGAACAGTTGAGAGATCACTCACTACATGAAGGGCAGTGCGATAGTCATAGTCGAAACTATTGAGGTCAGCTCCAGCAGCATGCCAAGCTTTGATAGCATCAAGGTCATTGAGTGCAGCAGCACTGAAATTCATGAAATAACATGACTGCAGAACTTACACTGCATACACAGAAATTATATCTCACTAGGTCTGCTGGATCAAAATACTTTCTTAAACCATTTGGACAGCTTTGTGGATTTCCAATCATCACATTAATTACACTTAATCTTGATGCTCAAAATGCAAGAAAATATTTTAAAATATAATAAAAACTTTATCTACCTACAGCAGCAAAAGAGTACATGCAATCTGAAAGGGATGATCTGCAATTGGAGAGTGTGGATAAACAATTTAACCTGCCCTCATAGAGAGTGAAAGGAAAAAGATTAGGGAAATACTATATAACAGAATGAGATTGCGGGAGGGGAAGGAAGGGAGGGAACTGGTGCTTTACACCAAGTCAGTAGCTAAGGCTCTATCACAGAAAAGCACCTGTAAACAGGTGCCACATGCACAGCAACAGCAGATGAGATCTGAACCCAGTCCTCACTGTATCGGTGACAGGCACTAACAACTGCATGACAGAAGCACCAGGGGAAACAGGAGGGAAAAGAAAGAACAGATAAAGACTAGGAGTCAAACCCTAATCTCTTAGCGCGTCTAAAAAATATTTCTATGTTCAAAAACATGGGCTTAAAATTAATGATTTTGAAGATGATAGTGAAACTGCAGAGCCACGCTTGTGGAGCACAAGCCATGATAGTGAGCATATTGTGGTCTGCTGGTAGGGCCACAATCGTGCAAAGAGAGAATCACGATCGTGGAGCAGAGCCACGATAGTGGCTCATCGCGCTCTGCTGGTAAAGCCACCATCGTGGCGCATCGCGCTAAGAGGGCTGCAATAAAAATCCTAAAAATATATTGTGACTGAAAATGAGCTCCCTTTCATGTAATTTTCTTTTTGTTTTGTTAGATACTCTTGTCATAAACATACTCAAAACATCAAGTAACAAGTTACCTGCACAAATGTGAAGCTATTGTAGACTTGGACCAGGGTATTACAGCACCTGTCTGTACAAGTAAATAAATGATATCCACGTTTTTTGCATGTATTGCATCAATCATTGGATTGTCCCCTCGATAATCCCGCACGTGCACAGATGCTCCGTTGGTCAGCAGAAACTGTACCAGCCGGATATTTCCACTGTGGCAGGCTACATGAAGAGCAGTGCGACCATCTTGATTTGGTGCTGACAAATGACTACCCTGGAGACCAAAATAATCAGTGGATGTTGGGAGGTTGTTTGGTTGTTGTTGCATCGTTAACAGTTGTAAGGATACATGAAACTGAGTGTATGCTTTCTGCTTTCAGAGTGATAACTCTATTAAAACTGCTAAAATTCTGATCCAAGGATTTCTTTTCAGTAGGAACAGCAACATATCTTTACAGACTTTTTTTTTGCACTTGCATATGCTCATATGTTTAGTTAAGATATTCCTATTGATTTGTTTAAATTTTGACATTAAAGCTTCCCTTACAGTTCACATCTGCGAATGCAAATGTCTTCATAGCTCTATAGCTCAATTGCCTATGTACACCTGTACTGAACAAACTATTCTATAGCTCAACTGCGTTATACACCTGCATCGAATGAGTTAAGGATAAGGCAAGAAATCTTTGATTGTTACTGTGCATCATATTTTAAAAAAAAGATGTTTAATCTACAGCATTAAAAAACCATTACCGTTTCAATGAGTTTTTCCAAGGCAGGAATGTCATTACTTTTGGCAGCAGCACACATGAGATTGGGAAAGAGAGCATCCTTCAGTTTGTTCACCTCTTCATGTGTGCTTAGATGAAGTGTTTGGGCAACACTCTCAATGAGGTCATGGTCCATAAGAGACAAGGTCTCTTGTGCTACTGTCGTCATCTCACCACGCAGGTTCTGCCCCAGCATCTAATGCAATCATAACATGCCAAATGTTTGTCTGAACACCAGTGTACCATGTATCTTTGTTCATCATAGTCTTACCTGTTCCTGAAATAGTCATAGAAAATCTAAACATATTACTATGAAAAAGATATCCCTTGGGCACCAGCTTACTCAACAACATCCTGACACCATCTACATCTTGACTGCTTAGAATTATCGTTGACCCACCTTACTTTGCTATTTCTAAAAAAATTTTCCTAATAGACAATCTTACAGAGAGGAGAAGCTTTTGCATCCTTCAAAAGTTTGTTAACAGCCAGCCTTCTCTTTTTCCTTCAGATCTCTTTGAAAGTTTTTATAATGCAACAAAGCAGGTGGTTACCACTTGAAAGACGATGACACTCTAAATACAGTGAAACCTCAATTATCTGGCTTTCCATTAACTATGCATTCTGTTATATGGAATCGTCTAAAAAAAAAAAAAAACAACTGCAAGACATCACAAGACTGCTAACATTTTGCCGCCAAGAATTCTGACTAAAAGAACACACCGCGTATGTCACAGCTTAAGTTTTATTTGTCGATGTGTTTTTAAGAATGATTCTAAAAGGACTGAAAGTATAGTATCTGTGCACCAGTCAGGCGATACCCAGCTGTGAAAAAACATTTATTAGACTTCATCTGATGTAGAGGACTCATTCTGAACACTCTCCCTCCTCTTTTTCCAAATTCTGATGACTGCCATTCGTCAATAAGTTTTAACATTTGTCTTCTTCAATGCTTTTCTTGGAAACGATTGTGTATGGGTCGCACCGTCTGTGTAGGTGACGACTTGTTCTTAGTTAATTCAGTTGGCATCTGCACCTCAAGGTTAGAAAGCGGTGTCGCATAAGTTCATGCCGAAATGTCAGGGTCCGGTGCGGGAGTGGAAAGAAAAAAGAGCTGTTTTGTCAATTGCTACAAATTGTTGGAATCAGTTGCTAAGATTTCACCGGAATTTAACATCGGAAATCAAACAGTGCGTGATATTGCACCTATTTTAGCATCTGCGAATTTTTAGAATTATTTTCGTTTATCCATGATTTTTGATTATGCGGATAATCGAGGTTCTAATGTACAACACAAATCTTTTAAGATACATTATTGGGTTTATGACAGAATGATGCACAAATATGCAATTAAGAATACAATGTAGTATTTCTTGGTTCATGAAGCTGCAAGTGCTGTGTTGTAAGCATCTTCACAATATTGATTGTCCTGATGATAAGTCCACAAGTGAACTACTTGACTAAGTTTATGACTGGAATAAATGGGACACCCCAGTGCAAAAGCCCATCTGCTTCTTCTACTGGCATCAAATTTCAAACAGTCAAAATGTTTTCAACATTAAACTGATAATACTTCAGCTACTCTGCAAACTCTGTAAGATGGATACAAGGCAAAATGCAACTGTTTTACCTTCTTTCGTTTTTCCATGGACCAGTCACCTTTTCCCAAGACATAGCTTAGCTTGGCCAGAGCTGCCTCTGTTGTCATATCTCCACCAAGTATCACACCAGCTTTCTGCAGTGCCTATCAGTATCAACTTATGGCATTAGGCTTACATTGTTACTTTATTTTAGTTTGGAGAGACAGGTTAAGTCCAATCAAACTGTAAGGATATGAAGACAGTAACCAGTAAGAACAAAAATAGCTGCAGAAGGAAAATAAACGGAAAATGTGACAGCAAGGCTTAAATTAATAAAATAATTTTACAACAACCAACAACTTTCACAGTGATAAATTTGCAGAAGATAAATGCCCAAACAACAAAGCTAAAATCTGCTTTAAAATTCTAGTTGAAATTTATAGGGCAGTTACCACTCCAGTGGCGTAAGCTGCATTGACATTGCCACGACTGCATTGAGTGATGTTAACAATGAGTACACCCCACTTGCATGCTTCCTCAAGCACATCAAGAAGATCTGCCCGATTAGTTGGTGCATTTCCAGCCCCATAAGTTTGCAGGACAATACCCTGCATTGGAGGCTGCAGAAAAGCCCTCACCTGGTGACAGCAGAAAATCACAAATACAAATTAAAATATGCGTCATCCTGCATTTTGTTTCCAATTCAATTACACATCAAATATAGACAGTCAAATGATCCCTTGCTTTGTATTTTTGTCTGAAACACACCTGATTTACTTACTGTCTGTTGTGTGATTCCTGGAAACAGGCGTAATATACCCACATTTTGACACATGTTGGTGTGGATTTTAAACTTCTCTGTCTCTCCACTATAAAACACTGCTGGCCAATCCACTGAAAAATATTGTCAAAGACACATTTTCATATCTTTATCAATGAATCTTACAATAACCAAATTCATTTGTATATGAATGGAGCTAGGTTTAACATATTACGGCACAAACATTTGGTCAGCTGATTACAGCTGAGTTTCAAGTTTAATAGCCTAAAAGCCACCAATGTTCACTGCATTTTTTCTCTTGGCTAAGATTCTTCAACTTTGCATAGATTCTTGTTCTTGCTGTCCTATTATTCTCCACTCAGCAAAAAAAAAAAAAAAAAGCAAAAGCAACAATAGCTAGGAAAAAACCCACAAATTATCTTTATTTCTTCATGACAACGATCAGATAACTACCTTTTTCAACATTACCAAAATGTCAGAATTACAAAACTGATAGTCTATTTACCAAAAATATCAATTTCTAATCTGACAAGGGGAGGCATGTTGGGAGAGGAGAAAGCTGAGAAGCTGGAGTTGTCTGACTTGACGCATCTGTTGCCACGGTATACTTTTTCATTGAAGCATAGCAGCACCTACATATTAAAAAATAAACTTAGGTCACCAGTTGCAAAACTTAAAGATGGATTAGCAATAAAACTTTAAAAAAGAGGTCATTTAAATACAAAGTGCTGCAGTCCTGTGCAAACTACAAACACTTGAGCATAAATGTCTGTTTTTTACAAATACAATACAAAACATCTTTATTAATCCTTTTCAGGAAAATTTTTGTCTTCCAATGTCATTATTACATAATACATCAGACATTACATGATACATTAAGTATAACATTAAATATAAGCATACATTAAAACAAAAAAACAAGAAAAACCCAGTGCTCTGGGAATGGGAACCAGTGTGACAACCTTAACTCAAAGATCTGTCCTATCCATGATTTGGTTGTATAAGTGGATTGCCGCTGGAATAAAAGAGTGCAGATAGCTTGCAGTTCTGGCTCAGGGGAACTCTAAACCTACCACTTCTATGTGTCTGTTGTCAAATTCCTGTCAGAGTCGATGAGAGTCAGCTAATACTGCAGTCAGTTTGTTGTATAGAAACTTGTGATTTAGTGCCTTTAAATCATTCTGCCCCCTGCAAATCATCCCTCCTGCATTTTTAATGTTTTTGTTCAGCTTGTCCTTATCGTGTTTAGCTATGCTCCCACCCCACCACACTAGGCCAAAAGTTATGCAGAAGCATATTACAGAAGTGTAGAATAATTGCAGTTCTAAATTTTCTCAAACAGTAAAGGCGGCTATGCATTTCTTGACAACGCTATCAACATGAGCTCTTTACTTTTCTTACAACACCACCTTTAATGAGGATGTCATCAAAAACAGTCATATATTTCCTGAAATCTAAAATCATTTCTTTTGTTTTCTTAACGTTTAACTCTAAATAATTGTCGTCACACCATGTAATAAAATGTTCAGTCTCTTATCTGTAGTAGGAGTCATCATTATTGGAAATCAGTCCAGTGTCGCCTGCAAATTTAACTCTAGGGACGTTTTCATTCCTGCATCTACACTCTGCCGTGTACAGGGCAGATAAGAAAGGAAAGGAGAAGGTAGTCCCTTGGGGAGCACCAGTATTTACATCATAGTATAAAAAGTCTCTAAAGCTCACCTCAGGAATAGGGTAGGTCCCAGCAATAATTAAAGAGGACAGAAAATTATCTCTCCCATCACTTCTCACCTCAAAAATTGGAATCTGAAACAAAATAACATTAAACTGCCATAATGTGTCAAAACAGCAGCTTACTGAATAATGAATCTACACTCCAATTTAAAATGATGATTTTATGTCACAGGTGGCAAGTCTACCTGTCTTTTATCACAAAAAATAAAAGATCAGAGCAATTTTTAAGTGACAAAAGCATACTCTGACGCAAAATTTATGAAAAACCTCTCAGCACAAAACAAAGAGTTCACAAATCTGCTTTTTGACAGTTTAGCCCATACATGCTATATCACTCTCAAACACTACTAACATACTATGCTATGTAGTTTTCTGTCAGCAAATCAGTGAAAACCTTTTACTGACAAACGGGGTTTGACAAACCTGAAGAAGCATTAAGAGCTTTACTCACTTGTGAACCAGTCAGAATGATTGGTTTGCCAAGATTTTCACACATAAATGACAGTGCAGAGGCAGTGTAAGCCATTGTGTCTGTGCCATGTAGCACCACAAATCCATCATACTTGTCATAATGTTTCTGCACAAAGTAGATAAATGCCAAATTTGTTGCCATATAGGCCTTTTTCTTTGTCAAACAATACCTTTTCACTTCATTGCCCAGAAATATATTTAGGGGTACTAAGCCTTTGACTCTATTAATCATGATGATGTTTGTTTTCCAAGACTTGCATTTATAAAATAAATTATCACAGATGAACTCTACAGGCAAACCTGCACTTCAAGAAACAAGTGCTACATATTTATTACACATTCTGCTAACAAGTTAATGATTTTATGCATGTTGACTACCACCACACTCAAAATAGGACCTAAATAATACTTAAAGTTTTGCAAATTCCATGTAATCGAACACTTGAATCTCAAAAGGTTAACTTCTCATGTAATTCTCACACAAAGCTACAGCTTAACAAATTCTACTCTATACACACCTATAACATTTTTATGTACAGCTTTACACAATTCTGTGTATATGTAAACCATGTTTACTGATGATTACAAGTTGTACACGTAGCCAGAATCCTTTTTAAAAACATTACTGCTTTAGATTTTAGAACTGCCTATGGCATAACATTATACCAACATTGCTCAATCAAAACTTTCAACAAGTTCTTCTCTAAGAGTTTCTAAAAAAAACTCGGTTTCTTAAATAATAGGGGCACATGGCAAGAGCTAAATTTTTATTTTTAAGAAATACATTATCTTGATATCTAATAACACTATGAAAGGCATATTTTAATGGAAAACCTTGCTATGTAGTAGATTAAGAAACAAAAAGTAACCTCTATGCACTCCGCAATCTTTATCCAATCATTTCCAGTCATGTTGGATGAATCTAGCAGGGGTTCAAACTCTATCACTTTATAAACGATGCGCCTTTTTTCCTTTGCCAGCTTGCTGAAACAGAATACCCCACAAACATGCATGGATGCACGCACACATGCACAAACATACACAGGCTGATCTCATAATTATGACTGTTTTATATCAATAACAGGAGAAAATTCTTAATCCTTGAAAGCTAATTATTTATTACATTATTTATTAATATTTATATTATAAAAATCTCATTATAATTGATAAAAATAATTTTAATTTTACCAGGCTGTTTGGCCAACTACCCACGAGAGACTGAATCCCCAGTTTAAGAAAACACACTAAACCAGAGCCTCAGCAGAACATTTTTCAAGATTGACTACTGTTTAACAACATGAATGTGATTGGACCAGAAGATGCATAGTTTAAACAGAATTCATTGAGCATCATATAACTGACTGACTGGTAATACTTCTAACTTAAAGAAGTAAACAGATTTTGAATGAATAAGTATTAAACTATGACTAGAGTGACTAAAAACCGCTTAAACAAAAAGGACAGAATATGAAAGTACAAAGGGAGCAAAAAAATGCACTGGGATTTAGAAAAAGTAAATATTTAAGGTTATAAAAAATGTTTGCATATAAATTAAAGAAGAAAGATTTTCAAAAAACTGTACTGCTAAAAAAAAGAAAAGCCCTTCAGCAAACAAGTATACATGAATGAGAAGACAAGAACATTGTTGCTAATGCATTCAAGTTTGTTGTACTCATTCTACACATGCATGCATGCAACTTAGTCATCTACTGGTAAGATGAGACAAGATATGGGGAAAAACACATGCTGGAGACATAATAGAAATAAATGCTACTTTATTTACTGTACAACAAATTTTAAAACTTAAAGACTGGTTTGAGGCATATGAACAAAACCATTTTTTAATCAATTAGAAATGATTCAGAATATTAAAAAACAAAGAATGAATTATTATTCTACAGGAAAGTTCAATATATTTGACAGACTTCACTGGATATGAACAATTGTTCAGAGATCCAGAATTCTGGTTAATCAATTTTTTTGTGAATGGGGAAAGCGACAAAGTTTGGATGAGGAATGAGACTGTAAAGGTATACAGCTATCACCACACTAAATACCTCCAGTCATCCATAGGAGCCCTGTGTGTGAAAAATATTCTTACAGGCTCATTTTGAAATGCAAAACTAATCAACAGAAATCAAAGTTGAGTAAAGTTATTGCCACCTTACAGAGTAAACTGATGGTCAAAATTGAGTACTGTATAGCCTTTATTATCTCAGAGTAATTTATTTAACTCATTCATCCCTTATGGTACCAGTTGACGAATGGTTATGCTGGAATGCCTGTCTTAATTATTGGTGAGCAGGTTCTGAATGAAATGATCAGTCCACTTGTTCAAGTCTGCAAGCCAATTCTTCCTCTGTTCACCTCATTGTTAACTTCCTTTCAGGATATCCTGAAAGATGGTCTTATGAGTGTTTTTCCAGGTTACATGGCCAAAATAGATCACCTTCACTGTCATAAAAAGGGTTTCTAATATTTCATAAAGGTCTCAACCAGGTCCAAAGTCAATAGTTTTGTGTTGTTTAACAGATTCCTCTTCAGGCACTTGGTCTTAAAAATGCCTGGATTCTCCTTTACACATTAGCAAGCAGAGTCCTTACCATCAGAATCAGTACAACAGTGTGTGAACTACAATGGGCTTGTACAGCAGGATGAAAAATACTGTGTGTACAGTGTAAATTACAACAGAGAGGTGCCAAAGTCTCTACTCGACTTTGACACAAGAAAGTTTATATTCAAACTTTATAAAAGTAATAATAATATCTGGCTAAAAACATTCAAAATCTCACAAATGTAAGCATAAACAAAAACCAAAAAATATCAGTATGCCACATATGCAAACTATGCTAGATGTGTTTCCTGGAGATAAGCAGAGTTACATATACAAGCCAGGAAAAGATAACAGTAAGAAAAATATAAATAAAATATAAATATTCCTTACGGGAGGGCAAGGCAGATTTTTTGATTCTCTGGAGACAGATGGCTAAGTACAAAATTTTCGTCATGGAAAATGGAAAGTGATCGTAGTTTAGTCACAAGGCAGTTGGCTTCTGGCACATAGGCTGTAGTGTAGGAAACAAGCCAAGATTAATTTTTATTAAAGCAGTTAAGGTGACTTCCTAAGAAATATTAAAATAAACACACATATGAAATCTTACTAAATGCTGATGCATAAAAGTTCCTAAAAAGTAAACAATCATGTAAAAGAATAATTTCATTTAAAAAAAGTCATGGATTTTCTCAAATATCTTAAGCCCTGACCTGTACTCTTATGGTTATGGCATTAATCCAATGTAAGTCATGAGCTTCAGGCTCATCAGGCACAGTAATATCAACTGTAACGGGAGTAATATGAAAATGATATGAAAATTTCTTTTGCTACTCGAGCAGGATTTATCATCAAGCAGTAAAACACAGTAGCTGGAGAGGGTTGAGCCCTACCTTCCACATGTTTTTCCCCAGACAGTGAAATACAGTTCACCATCCTCCTAATTTACCTTCACTAGGTTCTACATTGATAGTTAATAATAATAAATAATAGTGAAGATTTTTATAGCGCACATTCACACTCATAGAGAGCATGCTCTTAGCGCTTAAAACGAGGAAGAGACGTGGACTAAGTAGACACAGAACAATGGGACGAAAGAAAACGACAGTACTGACGAAACAGAAAACAAAAGGCATCAAGTAACAGGAACAGAAAAATATAGTGATTCTGTGAGAAAGATGGGTAAAGTAGCAAGAGGGAAGGGGGCGGGGTTAAGAAGGACGAGCATTGTGTGGACTGTGTTAGGAGAAATGCTCAAGGAAGAGGTGCGTTTTCAGTGCAGATTTGAAAGATTCAGTTGTAGGAAGGTGGCGGATATGGAAAGGAAGAGAGTTCCATTGTTTTGCAGCACAGTAGCCAAAAGTCCTGTGACCATAGGTTGTTGTTCTGGTGACAGGAACAGTTAGGATACGGTCGTCAGACGAAGAGCGTAGTTGTCTGGACGGAGAGTAAGGGATGAGAAGTTCAGAGAAATAGTCAGGACAGGAGCCAGCAAAGAAATAAAAACACAGCACAGACAGTTTGTACTAAATGCGAGAACGGATGGGTAGCCAGTGTAGAAAACGAAGGAGAGGAGTGACATGGTCCCGTTTCCTTGCTCTAAGCACCAGACGCGCAGCAGAGTTCTGTACTCTCTGGAGTCTCTGAATGAGGTAGTCAGGGCAGCCTGCCAGCAAGGAGTTGCAGTAGTCAAGTCGAGAAAGAACAAACGCACAGACAAGAGTGTTGGTAGCGCGTGTAGAGAGAAAGTGACGGATAGCACTGATCTTACGGAGCTCATAATAGGCAGACCGACAGACAGCTGCTACATGTCTATCGAGTGTCATGTCATCAGTGACAATAAATCCCAGATTCCTAACAGATGACGTGAAGGTGATGTTGCTGTCGCCCACCTTGATGTGATTGGGCAGACTGACGAGTGAAGGTTGATGTCTTCTTCTATGGCACAAGAGGGCTTCCGTTTTATCATCATTTAGTTTAAGCTTGTTTTTTACCATCCAGCCCTTGACATCGCTGATAAAAGCTTCTATAGAGCTAATAGCAGAGTGAGACTCAGCCAGCGGAGTGGAACAGTAAAGCTGCGTGTCATCAGCATAGGATTGATGAGAAACCTGGTGAGACTGGATGCATGATAAAAGGGGCTTAGTATACAGGATGAACAGAACTGGGCCAAGTACTGAGCCTTGGGGAACACCACAGAAAAGTGAAGCAGGGCGAGATGTCTGACCATCAACTGACACAGTCTGGGTCCTATCAGTGAGATAGGAGTTGAACCATGAGAGCGCAGGTCCAGAAATCCCGTAGAGGGTGTGGAGTCTGTGAAGAAGCAGAGAGTGGTCTATAGTGTCAAATGCAGCAGTTAACCCAAAGCACTTCAAAATGCCCATAAAAAATAAGCTTATGCCTTGTAATGTATTGTATAAGTGCACATGGACTTTGAGGCAAAACAAACATTAAGGTCATCAATAGGGCACAGAATACTGTTTAACAGAGTACTTGCCAGCATAAAACTGGAATCTGTTTTATTTTTCAAAGCATTTTTTAACAATCAATAAATTCTGTGTTATATTATATATGACTAATAAACCTGCATAGATCCAGCCATACAGATTTCACACCAGTAGAATAGATCATGCTCTAGATATTCCAGATAATCCACTTTTTATCCCGTTTTGAGGTCATAATTATCATATAAATAGGTTTCAGTTTGAACGCACCTCAAATTGATTTCTTTGCATTTGCTCACTTCTTGGTTTAACAGACTGCTAGAAAACAGCTGATGATAGTACTTCAAATCTACCTGAGAAATAGCTTATGTAAAAACACTATTTTTATTCTAAAAGTAAATAGATGAGAAAAATGAGCCAGTCAAATCATGCTAATTCTATGATGATTCTTTTGCAAACTATTAAACCGGGAGTTGCATAGTGTTAATAAAAGGTAGTAAGAACCAATAAAAATCCACTATATATTTCTTAACAAAAAACTTAATAGTGACTGGATAAAACATATAAAAATGCACTACAGGTTTCTTAACACAGTATAGTGACTGGATAAAAGTATATTATAGTGATTGCACAAACCAAGATAAAAATATATTTAACCGATCAACAGTCCAGATCCCCTTTACACTTTTATTGCTGGAAAGAAACCATAAGGTTTTAACTTTTTTAAATGACAAAGTTATAAACTACAAAATTATATGTGTCACTATATAATAGGTTATCTTGATTTTATCACTCATTTACTTTCTCCATTGTTTACATGGTTCATTTCAAGGCGATGTGTGTGTGTGTGTGTGTGTTTAATATGGGTAGCAGAAAAACACTGAAAAATGTAAGCAAATGCCGGAGTGCTATATATATATCTTTCATTTCAACATTTCAACCAGGTGTGGTTTTAAATTCGTCAAGAACTGAAGAGACCTCATTTCACGTGACATCTACCCATCGATCAACACGCAACTTCTATAACGCCTATGTGACAATGAGATTAAAAGTATAATTAGATGACTGACAAAATGAAAATAACCTCCGTCCTTGTTTACCATTCCAATCGTTCCGCCAGTGTAAATGACGAGGACGCGTGCGATCATATCTGATGTTAGAGACAAGGAAGACTGTGTCTCTAGACGAGATGCTTGTTCTTCAAGCGATTTCTGATGCCAAAGTGTTGACTTTTTGTCTGCTATATCCATTTTTTGTTTTTTTTAGGAGTTTAATTATAGCAGACGCTTTTCCCCCCACGGTTAGTGTCTTTCGATCTCAACAAACCCCGACCTTCACCTCACAGCTACACGTGAGGGAGATTCCTTGAACCAAGTTGTAATAATAATTAAATCATGCTTTGAATCGTTATAGATTTTCATTTTGTCTTCTTCTGCGCTCATATGAATAAATTCAAGGATAATAAGGCTAACGTGCATTTTATAGAAGATAATATTAATTTTTTTTATAAAACATATTACTTTAGTGGACAAAGTTATATCTCCCTGAAAGAGGGTAATTTATAAATTTTGTTCCGTTCATATCTCGACTGAAACACGGTTTCAGAAAAAAACAACTTGTTTGGTTCTGATATAGCTAGACATTTTTCAGTGTTGCAAACAAACTCAAGACGACTTATTTTATAGTCCACCTAGATAGCCTTATAAAGGCTGCAGTATCACATTAAATAAACAGGGGTGGATGTCTTTTTGCTCTATTTATTCGATCTTTACAAATTTTCTTGACCGTTTGCTTTCGGGATATATATATATATATGTTTGCGGAAAATAAATCTTAATTTTGGAACAAATTAAGGTCCTTCAAGTAAATAAGAGGTATTGTCGGTAGAGTATAGTTGACAAAAGTATATATATATATATACATCTCTCCGTCCCTGTCTCGATCGTGCGCTATTCCACCAATACAACAGTTGATTTCAGCATGAACCAACTCCTTTTTCATACAACTATATACACATGATTTTCAGCCTCTCTGGCGCACTATAATTGATTTCGATCACTCTTAACTGCACGCATCATGCAATTGCATGGTAATTGTGTAAGACCTCACATCAAAACCATCTGTGAAACACGGTCCCTCGATCAGGGCTCGGTACGTGATTCTTTACTATGACCCGTTTAATTAATTTTTTTCCTTTCGTCACCAAGGGCAGTACTGCATATATACACTGATGACACAGGCATCTGATCAGGCTTGCCAAGTCAAACATTGGACTTTAGCTAGCAGGACTTATATAATTTAAAAAATGATGACGTTACCCCAATAGCCTTTAACATGCATTGCATGCCTTACATAATTGTTCTTCATCACTCACATTATAAATTGTCTGTTGTCACTTTGTCAAGAATTTTTAGTAAATATCGATTCATTTATATGTTAGTGAAGAATCATGTATACACGCAGTCGGAAAATTTATTTTTCTTGAACTCTGAAAGGCTGACCTTTGGTATCAAATAAGCGGCCACTTAATTGAACCGTCAAAAATCGGCCGATTGCTAACAGATCTAGACGTGGTTGTCCTGGAAGAACCTTCAAAATACTATAGGAGATCGAGCACCATCAGTGAATACATTGACTGGTTCGATATCGGGGTGACGCAGCACATTTTTCCCAGTTGATCCAGCTGTGGATATACGTACCTGACTGCGCTGAGGGGTGAGGAAAGTAAGGCAATAAAGAGGGAGAGGAGAGTTAATTGTTCTTACCAAAAGTTCCTGATCGAAGCAATTATAAAGGTTCTAACACGTCACCCTCCTATACTATGAGCATCAGGTGATGGGAGCATCTTTACCAAACGTGACGCCAGCTCAACAAAATACAAGCTGTCATCTGAGTTAACAGGACTAAAGTTACTTTATAGTATGCTTCGTTCTCCTTCTCACTCACACACGCAATATATATTATTTTAATATAATAATATAAACACAGAGAAAAAGAAAACACTATCTTTTGTGTGTGTGTGTGTGTGTGTGTGTGCATGCGCGCGCGCGCGTTGTCTCCTAATCCTGGGCGAGAAAACAATGCAGTACTAGTGCTCTGACCTAAAAGAAAGAGAATATAACGCAGATGTGGGAATTCCTGTTATAAGAAAAAAAAACGTCGCAGGGTGTTCGTTCACATGACGTAACTGTAGACAGCCGCTCCCATGATACCAGACAGGATGGCTTTATCAACTGCATGCCTCTTAGGTAAAAGCCCATTTTGTAAATTTTGTAATGAGATATTATGTCATTTCTTTTTCGGAAAATTCCCCCGAGTCTGCAAATTTACTTGGCACTTTAGTTGCTATTTTCTTTCTTCTTCTGTTTCTTCTTCTCTACTTCGATTTTCCATTTGGCTTGAACTGCAGTTTTCATATCAGCCAATATTGTTGCTTCAAAATGTGGGCATAGGTCGATCGACAGTGTTTGATAAACTTATGTTTTCTATTTGCACGAACATTTGTGGCCATTTTTTTCTTCTTATTTTTTTATTTATTTTGTTTTTGCTGCGCAATGAGCATTCTTCTGAATGGATACCTGCGCATTACAAATGGACATCATCATCATCATCATCATCATCATCATCATCATCATCATCATCATCATCATCATCATCAGAGAGCTTCATGCATCATCATCAGAGAGCTTCATGCAAAATAGACACCTCGCAAATCGAAGTCAATTCTGATATGCTTAAAGTTCTTTTATATAATTGTCATGAACAACTTCTCACAGATATATTTGCCAATATTAATCCATTTTACAAAAGAACGGTATTTACTGAACCACCTGAACCTCAAGTAAACAAATGTTTTAAAACAAATCGGAAAATAAAAATATAATAATAATAATTATTATTATTATTAAATAATAATAATAAATAGAACATTTGTATAGCGCCTTTTTCCATCATTAGCCAGACTCAAGGCACTTAAAATATAAACACACAGACATGAGAATAATAATTGTCTCAAAACAAAGAGTTCCTTGTGTTTTCAAAGTGAATGCCGTCTGCATAGCTGCAGTCACAACAGCTCAGTTAAACTACCAGCTGCAGCTGAGATTTGTAGTCGTAGTATCAGTGGAATAGTTAGTGGTGGAGGTGGCGGCACATATAACATAAACATTAAGTTGTTCATTGTTAGCGCACATACGACTGTCAGGGAGGTCACATCAACACGTACAGCGGAAATGAAGAAAATAGATGATGCAGGAGGCAACGATGTAGACAAGAGATGAGAGAATCGTCCATGCTTGTTGACTAACGGAGATCCACAATCTAAAGCAGCGGAAAGAATGTCGCGAGGAAAATGTACCGAAGTAGAGCAGAAAGTGTTGAGCAATCTGCAGGGTAGTGATGATTTAAATCAACAAGCAAAAATCCAGGAGTCGAGATGATGTGGATATGGCGTTCACGACCGTCAGACGATAAAGAAGAGAAAAATGGGGCATAGGCTCAGAAAATAGTCCAGAACAGCGACAGGTGAAACGCAGCGAAAAGCACAGATTAACAGTTATCAGAAAACACCAAATACGATAAAAACCCAAAGGCACTACACGAAATAAAAGAAAAAGAGCAGTGAGAGCTCGTCCCCTCCAGCCGATAAAAAGGATCAAAGGGCCTTAACTTAAAAGTTTAAGCGATGATCGCACTTCAGCCTTTAGTGTGATTGAACCCAATTTAAGTCAGGCTTTTAGGAGAGTATTTGTTAGAAATATGATTGAAATAAACAAATATGGAATAAATGCTGCCAACAAATTGGAATTTATTGTCATAACGGTCCTCTTGTTTACAGCGATTTTGGAACATCATTGACATAATACGTACACATACATAAGAGGATTTTAAATCCTAGTGAGGCCTTTATATGAAATATCTGTGAGAAATATGCCGAAGACATGGGATAATCCTTTCCACAGATATTTAAATTTATTTTTATAATAGGTGTCTGATAAGAACAATCTTAAATCGTCACTGACATACATACCATCAGGACATGAAAAGAAAATCTATTAGTGGTTTCTCACCAGCGTCCCTTCCCTCATCTGAAAGCTGGGTTTTTGATTTTAGCTGCTTTGTTTGTTTGGTTGGTTCATGTGATCGCACATGATACTTTGCCTGACCTGACCCTAACTGGTGGTAGCTTAGCGTAGTGGTCAAGCCCAAGGCAGAGGACCATAGGTTCAGATTCAGCTATATGTTCTATAAGTGCTCGCTTTTATCCTTCAATTCCCCCCCCACACACACACCAACTCGACACTCATTGACAAATAGCTGCTAAACTAGCAAGCTAACTGGTTCATTTTCCATTGAGGGGAAACTGAAGAATGCGTTCGTTAAATGTTAAGCCTTATTTGGTTGTTCGGGACAGCACAAATCGTCACAAAATATTTTGATATTTTTGTTCATTTTCACGTTGAAAAATTCATGATCTGATATTAAGTTTCCTATCCGTTGAAACGAACGCATAGAACTGCACGGAAATGAGAAATGAGTTAAATTCTCTTAATTTTTAAACAAATTTCAAATAACTATAATAATATGTTCTGTGCATGCTCAATGCAATGGCATTGTTTTGAGTCGTCTTGAACTATAGCATCGTAAATCCAAGAAACATCCTATTTAACTGTGCAAGTTTTAAATTATTTCTTCTCAAAAAGCAAAACAAAATCACTTCTAAAGCATGTTGTATAGCCAGATTTGGCAAGTGTATGTAAAATTTACCCATAAGTGCAATAATGTACAGATACCACTATCTATATATTTAATAACTTGCTTTAATAACTGTGACAAACGTGTTTTAACCTTCTTCTTCTTCTTCCTCGTTCGTCCATCGGTGGCCGACGATGACCATGATTTCACGTAAAAAAGGAGGAAGTTATCGGTGGTTGTGATGGGTGCGGAGGTGGCCCTTAAGAGTCTCGACATGTGGGAGGGACGGAAGAATAAACGATTTAATAGCACTGATGATGAATAGAAGACGAATATAGAAAATACAAAGAGGAATCAATTAAGTAAAAATAACTGAGATTCTCGTGATTCAACAAAGGAAGACGAGTAGGGAAGTAGCAATAAGTGGAAAAGGGGAGAGTGGGTGGAAAAAAAACTAGCATTGTGTGGACTGTGTTAGGAGTAATGCTCAAGGAAGAGGTGCGTTTTCAGTGCAGA
This sequence comes from Marisa cornuarietis, assembly GCA_004794655.1. NCBI lineage: Eukaryota > Metazoa > Mollusca > Gastropoda > Architaenioglossa > Ampullariidae > Marisa > Marisa cornuarietis. The sequence continues at coordinate 2,761,811 of SMMW01000001.1, forward strand.
TTTGAAAGATTCAGTTGTTGGCGGATGTGTAAAGGGAGAGAGTTCTGCTGCACAGTAACTAAAAATCCTGTGACCATATGTTGTTTTTCTGGTGACAGGAATAGTTAGGATCACGTCGTCAGACGAAGAGCGTATAGAAGTCTTGCTGGGAGGTAGGGAAAGAGAAGTTAAGAGAAATAGTCAGTGCAGGAGACTGCAAAGAAATTAAAACACAGCACACACAGTTAGTACTGAATGCGAGAGCTTATGGGTAGCCATTATTGAAGTCCTATTAAATTTTTGCTTTTTAAGTAATTTTATTTTTCACCAAACGCAAATAATTTCACTCAGAAATGAACTAGTAAATTCAAACTTTCTGAAGTCTTGCCTTCTAAGACTGATGTCTTCCTGACAAATTTCAAGCTGCATTACAGGAATAAGTTTTTGAAGTAAGCACATATAAATAAAAAAAGTGTTATGTTTATTTCACGTCTTCTTACATTCATTTTGTCTGTGTTTATATCTTTATAACTCTCTTTAGTGTCATCTTTTCAGTCTGTTACAAGACGAACCTTTAACTATAGTCACCCATATTAAATTATGCCAAACTTCATATAAATTCCAATATTAAACCTACCCTTAAGGGACAGTAACTCATCCTGTTAATAATACGCCAGCGCTAATAGTTAAACATTTTTTTTAATCCTGCGACAGATGACGATAATCAACATGTTATTGTCATAACATCTGGCCGTTCTCTGCTGTCTACTTTCGCAGAAAAGTTCATGTGAATGCCTACACGTTGTTATTGCTGTCCCACTTCTAATTTCTACAGGGATGTGGATATATAAATCCCGTTATAAACTCAAAATATAGAGACAAGACTATAGGCGTCAATGAGTACTCTCATTATAGTGATTTATTAAATCAATTAAAGGATTAAAACATAACATAGTTTTGAGAGTGTATCATACAAAATGACGAAAACATGGAATGCATGAGGGAGAAACATTCAGGGCAATATCTCATCCCCCCCCCCACACACACACTTCAGAGATAACCATCACACATTTCAACTGCTTCATTCAATTCGTGGTTACTATCATTTATTGCATAACACACGGCGTTGTCTAAATATCTAAAGGTACACATTATTGTTTCTGTTTGCATCAATTTTTGACGTGATGAGGGTGGCATTTGTCGACATGCAGACATATGACCTAGAAATCATAAAGAAGTGGCTGTGATTTGGTCGAAATCTTGATCTTTCTGCCGCGTTTACCATAATCTCATCCGCAATATAGACACCAGACTAACAGTGACGACAGCGATCTAATCTGAGCACTTTTGTTAGCATCAGCTAGATGGTATGTGAGTAGTTACCATGTAGTTTGTGGACGGTGCTCGTCAAATGGTTGTAAAAAAAATAAAGAAAATCCACTTTCCCAAGCTACGATGGTTAACTATTACGTTTGGTGTGTTAAATTGAACCAACAAAAGAAAACTCTAAACAAGTAAATGGTTTGCAATTATCTATTTAAAAAGACAGTCAGTAAATAAAACCAGGTTTAACAAATTTGTAGCAAAGTTTCATAGCAGCCAAATTTTCATGTTATTTTACTTTATATTTTCCATGTGTACAATCAATTACGCGAAAAGGAAGAGCAGACGACGCAAGCGCTCTTGACGACGGAGGTACAAAATGTAAGCGTTTGCAGTTTGCCGCTTATGACATGTATAAGGATGGCTAGAGTGCGAGAAGAGTAACCAGGAAGAAACATGTAGGCCTATTGTGAACAAGACAAAGTATAGTAAAAAAAAATAATAATAATAATAATCTATCGGGGAGTCGAAAGCCAAAGCATAGGTCAAGGAAACGACGGAGAACTATAGCTCTACAACTGTTTACGGAAGATTGTAGCAATCGCTTTTTCCGAAGCATACGTAGTGGCGTATGCATATAAATATATCGTCTCGTTTTACCCTGAACTTGTATTAACGTCCGTAGTTGTACACTGACAGCGAGCGCAAGACAACCGCCATCACATTCCTGACAGCAGGACAAGATAGATCAGAGCGAGAAATGACAGCTCCATTGTTGTTGTTGTGTCTCCTACCAGCCGCGGCAGTGGCGGCGATGGTTGGGGGGAGAGTGAATATCACGGTGGAACGTACCTATGAACCAGTGGTCTATGCTGTGAAGGAGATAAATAATAAGTTCCGAGCAAACGGTGACACAACTGTACGCCACCTAGAGGAGATCATCAACTCACAGTCTCAGGTACAGTACGTATATACAGCGTCGGGCTTAAATATGGCTGCATGACCCGAGAAGTTTCCCCTTCCTGGCCACGATCTCGAATGTTACTGTGTTGTACTTTGTGTTAAACATTAATCAGGAATGTCCCTTATATCAATATCTTCCCCATTTCTGAGATATGCAACTAATCCCATCTGCTTACTGTTTAATTTGTCGTCGTAATGTCAAAATAGAAATATTTTAATCCAAAACTTTTCTATGGTTAACAGGTCTACCAGTAAATATAATATTCATGGAATTAAAAAAGTGATTATAGAAAAAACTCTCAATAAATAATCCCAAGGCAGACATACTGGGCACTTTTTATTCCCCTGCTACGTATGTTATTGTGCCGGCTTCCAAAGGCCCCACAATTCTATTTGCCCAAGGCCCCGCATCCACCCTTTCGCAGGCTCTGGAATCGCTGTAAATGTAATTTACGTTGCTCCTGAATGCTAGACAACCCATTTACTTTCTTTTATGATTCAGTCTGAGATAATCAAAGTCTAAAACCGTCATCGCACAAATGAAAGATTTGACCAATAATTGAATGATCGTCTGCAATCAATTTTTTAAAACTGCATCTTTGTCTAGCTTGTAACATACTTGTTAACAGCATCATCACGTCATGAGGAATCTGGGGAATATTTTTTTTCTTATCATCATAATAATTAGCACTGCTTACTCATCAATCGCTTAAGAATAGTATTCTTATGTCGCGACGAACCTAGGAAAAGCATTCTCAAGTCACGACATACGTCACGAGTTTCCTAAAAGACCTGTAATTGTTCTCGTAACACAAATTCTGCTGATAAACCGAAGAACATCAATAGAAATCATGTACATATGTCCTGCTATCAAATGTCTTGACATTTCTTTTTTTCCTTCGGAATGTGTGACTGAGTTCAGAGTTCACTCGTTAACAGAGTTACCCGCATGTGTGCTGCAGGTTGTTGCTGGACAGAAGCTCTACCTTACCCTTCGTCTCACCGGAGATTCAAAGGTATACGTCATGTATTGTTCTTTCGTTTTTCTTGCTTGCTTATACTCTTTAGTCGTTGTTCTGAGTGGCGATGATCCGCTCTCTGTGCACAGTTCGTTCCTTGTCAATGAAAATAAAGAGCCGAGTTTAGAATGAGTAATTCTAACATGTTTTGAAGCTTCGAAAGCAATCTTTCGGAATTAATTCCTAATGATAATTACGAGATTATTATTCTTCACTAAGCGCACGCGCGAGATTGGGAGAACTTGAACTTGAACTCTTTATTCACATCTGGCCATTACTGCGAGATGAGCCTCGTCACTTTGCATTCACACACTTACTTCTACTCTCATTCACGTGCAGGCATAAACATTCATATACATATATATCTGTACATCTAAGAGAAAGCGTTGCAATGGGGTCTAAGCGTATTACATAGGGTGACATATATATATATATGTTTCATATCTCAATAATCGTTTTAACACTTCTTAAACTTAAACACATGAATAAGAACCAAGGTAGTTGCTTGGTATTGTTTACATTTTTACGCCAGAATTTCAATAAGCAGTTTGTTGTCGTTATATGGTGGAACATTTTGAAGGAACCTAGGGCGGATGTTATTATACTGTGGGCAGTGAAACTGGAGGTGGGTTTCATCCTCAGTAGATCCTACACAAAATGGACAGTCATTTATATTATGAGCGTTCTGGTTAAGAATAAAGCGGTTCTTGTGAATATTGATATCACTGACTCCCAATCGAAAGCGAACCAAAGCATCCCTAAAACATTTAACATTCACATATTTAAAATACAGTTTTAATGTGAGGACATTTTTAAAAACACTATCATATTGAAACGATCACTGCCTCGTGCGAACAATCCATTCTTGCTGGCCAACATCAGTTATTTGTTTCATGGCTAGCAAAAACATTTTATGGTTACCCACGGCCTGGTTTAACCATACACGATTAAAGCCCATAGATCCCAGCATTACTCTGACTTTTGTAGCCCAGTTCTAGGGTGTACAGCATGTATGCTTGTTTGAGTAGACGTTCTAAGCTCATCAGCGTGAGGCGGAGCCAGAATTTAATAGTTTTTGTGCAGCAATGACAAAAAGTGGGTAGCGCCCGAGTTCTCCATACACCGTGCTGATGGTGTGCGGACTGGGACATTTAAGAACATTTTCCAAGCAAAGAGATTAACCTTTTCAACTGGGCTATCATCCTGTACACAGTTTGTCCCATGTCAGTGAAAATAAAGGCCCGAGTTTAGAATAGTAATAATAATAATAATGATGATTTCTATAGCCCCTTTCTCCACCATTAAGATGAACTCAAAGTGCTTTACACAAAGAACACCACACATACATGATAAATGCTAGCGGCCTACAGTCGTCAATTTTGGAATCGAGGATGTACGAGGACAAGTATTTTCCTATTTTTCAGGCTGATCATGATAACTTACACATTGAAAACATCGCTACTATCTTCTTATGAGGCCACCCACCAATGACATGGATGTGCTTACAGTTGTATGGGGTTAGTTTTAGAATCATTGAAACATAGCCGAATTCTTGTAGTACGATCATCAGGTTAGTTTTACAATCACCATAAAAAGCCAGATTCTGTTCAAGAATTTCTGGATTGAACCACAGGAGGCAATCAACAGCATGTTGGGGGTAGTCATAGTCTGTTCACTTCCACCATTGCAGTTCCATTGGACACGTTTCTGGTAGCGGCTTTAATCAAATCAACGTCTGTTGTCTCCCGTTGAAAACACATCGTCATTAAATTATCCGGAAAGCAGTTTCTGATCAAGTCCAGCAGAGCGTCCAGCGATTTGGTGTTCTTAGAGGCGCCACTGCGTGGAATGGTGTTAATGTCACGTGGGTCTCCGGGATGGATGGACAGGACAAGAATGATGCCAAGAATGACAGCTGACAGCATTGTGGTCATGTAGTAGATCATGGCGCCCAGCCCCAGTTTGCCGGAAGCTTTCTTATCCAGCGTGGCCATCGCCATCACCAGGCTGGACAGGATTAAGGGCAGGATGAGCAGCTTGAGCATGTTGAGCAACAAATCACCAGGAAACCTTAGATAGAAGATCTTGCGCTTGTCATTGGGAGTCCAAGGTCCTGGGAGGTATTTTAGTCCCAAAACCAAAGATTACACCTAAGACGAGAAAGAGGATAAACACCAAGTCTTTGATGAACATTTTCCTTCTTTCTCGCTTGCTTTCTGTCGCTTGTGCATTTGGAGAATCTGCTGATATGAGCGACATTTCTTGCCTGTTCAATAGAGTCCTCCCTAGATTCTGTGTTTTTTGATGTGTTTGTGGATCATGCCCTGTAATCTGTAGATTAGTGTTTGGAATGTTGTCTCCTTTGTATCTCCAAGTAGATTATTTATTTGCCGTCAGAAGAGAAGTAGCTGTAGATCAAGCAATAGATCTGGGAACATGAACGACGGAATTAGAAAAAAAAAACACAGTGAAACCAGAATAATTGTCCTGTTCAACAATGTCAGTCATAATTAAAATAACTGCACTCGAGCAAAATATTGGAAGAAGAGGTTCGCGTGGTTTCCGTACGTACAAAACGCTGAAGCTGAACAGTAATGGCTGACATGGCACCGCTCCGAAAAATTGGTGAAGAACAAAAGTCTGAGTGATTCCTACGGTCGACCACAAAATACAGCAGAAACTAAAGCTTAGTCAGTGACGAAAATACTGGCACAAACTGGATATCAACTGCAGTTACTTACAACCAAATATAACAAGAAATAAATGTGGAACACGAGAGCTGTCAAGCCGGTTAGGCGCAGTAATTCTAATGAGTAATTCTAACATGTTTTGAAGCTTCCAAAAGCAGTCTTTTCCTGCTTGACACAGAGAGAGAGAGAGAGATCCGACTACACACAATCTCGATAGGGGAGGTTCCAGTTACGGGATACGGTATGTCACAAGCAGAATAATATTGTAATAGATTTTAGGGCCATAAGATTAAGAGGCGGTGCTGGTCTTAGTTGTTGTTACTAATGCTGTACTGTACCCTTTGTTTAGGGTGACGACTACTGTAAAGTTAACGTGTGGTACCGCCCGTGGTTGAAAGACGCGACCCGCCTCAACATCTCCGGCAAAATCACGTGCTCCAAAAGGTGAGGTTTCTGCTAACGCCAAGGTTAGTGACGTCAGCTCCTCCTGGTGACGTGGTAATGATGCGAGGGCAAGGAAAGACTTGCTTTGGAAGCGGTGTTCATGCCCCGCAGATGCTTTTATCCCCTGAGCCGTAGGTATAAAGCGGTGACTAAGATGCCCTCGGGTAAAGAACCATTAGGTAATGTTCGCGGGGTCTAGGCTCCGCAATTTAGCTACAAAAAACAAGAGGCTTTTCCTTGACTTTGTCCTGGGGACACGACATACTCTCGTCTCGATGTGATAGACGACAGGCATGAAACACCTGCACATTGTGTCAAGATGTGTCATGATACTCTGAGAATCACTTCATGTGTTTTTATCTAATAAGCGTTCGGCAGTTTACAGATGTAGAAAGCTCACAGTTCTAAACCTCATTCGTTTCAGACCTGAGCCTGTGATTGGATTGTCCAGTCCCAGCCATGGCTGAAATGAAGTGCAACTGCGCACGCAGCAGGGATGGCAGGGGTCTGCAAACTCGTCAGCTCTTGGAACTGCAGTGAGACTCAAAGACATTAGAAAAGTAAAGCCTCCAACGTTCGCCGCCAGTGATTTAACTTTTGAAGTCTAGATTAGTTAGGTCACATATGCGAAAGCTTTTTAACATCATTGGCACATCAACAGTGTGTATACAACGGTTTGTGCCTTCATGTTTATGTTGAAAGGCCGTTTTGACGCGCCGAAGTCCTCTTGTAAAAGCATACAGCTGAAAAATTAAGAAACTAAACCCGATTTCCCAGTTTTTCGTATTAGATCTAAGGTGCCGTGTCCAAGGAAAAGAAATAAAAACAGATTCAGAAAGAGACTAAGAGATACTTTGTGTGGTATGTGTGTGAAATGGGTGCGGGCACGAGAGAAACGGGAACGTACTAAGGGAAATAACTCCTTACAGGCTGAATTGAGTCATTACATTGGTCTCCCATTAATTCAGTCTATGATTTCACCATCAAACATCTCGATGATTATCGTCCCAATGTTAATTATATATTTAAAGACAGGTTACAGGATTATATTTAATAATAAATAACACAATCATAAATTATATTCTATCGGAAGCACTTGCTTAAGGTAGCTTGTACCGCTGACAGTACTTTCCTCCCTCAACCCTGCACCCCTTTACCCCCCCCCCCGCCATACTGGGTCGCGCGAGCGGCGCATCGCAAACAACACAGCGAGTGACATTTCCAGCGGGACCATAGCACCTTGCAAAATAGGTGCTAGGATTTATTAGGCTAGCTATAGGTGTGTTAGGATAGAAATAGTAGTAGTTATATGTGTTAATAATGTAAATAAAATATATGGCTTTCAACTTATTCACCTGTGTGAGCATCTATATTCCGAACGAATAACAGCGTGTTGTACGTGTGAATGAGATGAACGTGTATCAGAGAAGAGGAATCCAAACAAATAAATTGTACTTTTCAAATTTTAAAAGTGAGTCATGCTTCATTCTTGTAAATAAAACCAGGTTTGACAAATCTTTCGCAAAATTTCATCATCATCATCTGTCCTCCTTGTGCCGTCTGGCACGTGAGGCGACAGCAAGGGACCTCCATCAGGTTCTGTCTGCTGCTGTTCTGGGGGCTGTCTCGAGTGATAGGCCTCTGTTCTTGAGGTCCTCCTCGATGGATCGCCTCCACGTCTCTTTGGGCCTCCCTCTGTTCCTCTTTCCCTGTGGTGTTCATCGCAAGGCTGTTCTGGGGATTGAGTCTGGAGGCATGCGGCACACGTGACCTAACCATCGCCAGCGCCGCAGTTGAATCGCTTCTGCCAAGGTGCACATCCCCACCCTTTCGCTCAGTTCTTCGTTTGAGATGGTACTGGGCCATAAGATCTTTTGTATGCGCCGCAGACATTTGGTTTGAAACACTTCTAGCTTTTTCTCGATGGAGGCTGTGGTCTTCCAGCACTCTGACCCATATAGGAGGCCACTGAGGACGTTGCTCTTTAAGATCCTGATCTTTGTATGGCTGCTGAGGCCAGTGGATCTCCAGATTGCAAAAGCTTGGTTGGCTTTACTGATCCTGGTGTTGACCTCCTGTTCACAGTCACCATCTGCTGTCACTTTGCTGCCTAGGTACACAAATTCTTTTACGTCTACTAGTGGACTCCCGCTTATTGTGATAGAGTTATTGTTTGTCATGTTATTCCTTAGGACTTGTGTTTTTCGAGTGTTGACTCTGAGTCCTATCATGCTGGCAGTCTTACTAAGGTTTTTGGTCTTATCTTGAAGGTCTTGGTGCCTATGGGATAGCAGTCCTAGGTCGTCGGCGTAGTAAAGATCCTCCAAGACTGTGGTTAGAGTCCACTGTAGGCCCTGTCGGCTTCCCTGTGTGACTCGACGCATGAGACAATCATTGGCCAGTTTGAACAGTATTGGTGACAGGATGCACCCCTGCTTGACGCCTGTGTCCACTCTAAAGTGTTCAGTCAGCTGGTTGTTGTGGATGAGGTGGCATTCAAAATTTTCGTATAAGGACTTGATGATGTTGACCAGTTTCTTTGGGATGCCATAGTGACGTAGAATCTTCCACAGAGAGGCACGATGTAGGCTGTCAAATGTCTTCACAAAGTCAATAAAGGCCATATACAGAGGGCTGTTCCACTCCTGCGATTGTTCCAGGATCTGTCGCAGCAATATGGTCGATACATGATCGTCCTTTCCGGAAGCCGGCTTGTTCTTGTTGTATGGAGTCTACTGTGAGGGATAGTAATATGATGCCTCTCCAGTTATTACAGTCACCAAGGTCTCCTTTCTTTGGTATCTTGACTATAACACCTTTTCTCCACTCGGCAGGGATTTCTTCAGTCTCAGATCTCCTGGACGATGCCTTGTAGAAAGTAAACCCGATTTCCCAGTTTTTCGTATTAGATCTAAGGTGCCGTGTCCAAGGAAAAGAAATAAAAACACGTGGTGTCTCTTCCTCTTCTGCTTTCAGTATTTCAGCACATACACCATCCCCTCCTGGTGCCTTGCCGTTCTTCGTTTTGTGAATGGCTTCCTTAATTTCTTGTAGTGCAATGGGTCCAGTGTGGATATCTAGGTCTTCTTCTGCTTCGATGATTTCAGGTAGCACTAACGGGTCTGGCTGGTTAAGAATCTGTTGAAAATGCTCCCCCATCTCTTAAGTTTGGCTCGCTCTTCAGTCAAGGTGTGCCATCTGCTCTTTTAACCATTAGGTCCTGGTTGTGCCTTTGGTCACCTCGTAGCTTCCTTATGATCAGATAGGTCGCCTTTATGTCTTACCGTTCGGCTGCTGCTTCCGCTTCAGCTGCGAGCTGTTCTACATACTGTCGCCTGTCTCTCCTTGAGGAGGACTTGATCTGTTTGTCTATCTCCTAACTTTGTGTTCAGGAGCTTCCTCTTCATCTCTTTCCTTTCTCCTATCAAGTTCCATGCGTGCACAAATATCCATACCTTTGGGGCTTGTCCTGTAGCCAATGGTTTCTTTTGCTGCTTCTAAAGCGGCTTTGGTAAAGGTATCGATCGTTATTGTTGCTTCATATCGGAGAATGCTGAAGTTGTTTTTCAGTGCAAGGCCGAAGGCCTTTTTGATTGCTGTCGCCAACGAGTTTTGCCATGTCCATACCAAAGTAGGGCCTTGAAGAAAGAAAAGAAATGCAAACCAGAAGCAGCCACCAAATACAAAGAAATGAACTGTGCCATTAAGAAAAGGATGAAGGCAGCTAGGGAGAACTGGATCGAGAATCAATGCAGGTCATAGAGGATGGAATGGCACGAGGTGACAGCAAAAAGGCCTAGAAACTTTTAAAGAACCTCACTAAGACAGACCAGCAGAAGACTTCAGTCATCGAAGACGGCAATGGTCACCTTCTCACCGAAGGCAATGCTGTATTCAACCGATGGACGAAGTACTGCAAGGACCTGTACAACTACGGAACTACCAGCTGAAGACCGACGCCAACATTTTCCAAAACAAACAGACTAGAGATAGCGAACCTGCAGACCTGTGAGGTCTTACGGGTAGAGGTCGAAAGAGCTGTACATAGTTTGAAGGGAGGAAAATCGCCAGGCGTTGATAACGTACCAGCTGAGCTGCTCAAGCAGGGTGGGGAAGAAACTACAAAGGCCCTCACTGTCCTGTGTCAAAGAGTCTGAAAGCGCAAGGAAAGGCCCACAGAATGGACTTATCACTAATCATATCCTTCCCATAAGAAAGGAAACAGCAAACAGTGCCAGAACTACAGAACGATAAGCCGTATCAGCCACCGAAGCAAAGTCATCCTGCAGGCCTTACAGAACCGCAATAAAAATCACTTCAGAAGAGTTGCCAGCAGAAGAACAGGCTGAGTTCAGACCACGTAGAAGCACAGTTGAGCAGATCTTCAACTGTCGTCTCCAAAAGCATTCTTAGCATCAGCTGACCTTTACCACAACTTCATTGACTTTAAAAAGGCATTTGACAGAGTCTGGCACGTAGGCTATGGCATGTGATACGAAAATTCAACATCGAAGAAGGCCTCTTCCAAGTCATTGAAGCGCTGTAGAATAGCTCAACGAGTACAGTACTGCTGAACAACCAAACAGGACCTTAGGGGTACGTCAAAGATGTCCGCTATCCCCTATCTTCTTGGGGATCCCCGAGATGTTTGGCGGTGAAATCAAGAAGGGACTGAATTAACGAGAGAGCAATGTAATGACTCAATTCAGCCTGTCAGGAGTTATTTCCCTTGATACGTACCCGTTTCTCACGTGCCCACGCCCATTTCACACACATGCCACACCAAGTATCTCTTAGACTCTTTCTGAATCTGTTTTTATTTATTTTCCTTTGACATAGCGCTTGATATCTAATACGTAAAACTGGGAAATTTGGTTTGCTTATTTGAGCTGTATGCTTTATACAAGAGGACCGGCGCGTCAAAACGGCTTTTCAATACAAACATGAAGGTACAAACCACTGCATACACACTGCTGATGTGCCAATGATGTCAAGATGCTTTCGCATACGTGACCTAACTAATATAGACCAGAAAGTAAATCACTAGCGGCGAACGGATCTAATGTATCCGACTCTCTATAACGGTTTTCTTTGAGTCTAACTGCAGTCCCAAGAGTTGACGAGTTTGCATACTCCTGCCATCACTACTGCGTGCTTATCTAGTTACACTTGATTTTTGATAAGGAATGAGCAGGCGTCTTCCATAGATGGGACTTTACGAACAAACCACAGGCTCAGGTCACAAAAGAGTACAGTACAGCATTAGTAGTAACAACTAACATCAGCATCGCCTCTAAATCTTATGGCCCTAAAATCTGTTACAATATTTCTGTTTTTGACACACCGTGTCCCGTAACTAAAACCATCCTTACCGACATTGTGTGTAGTCGGACCTCTCTCTCTGTCAACCAGGAAAATCATACCTTGCATGACCGATCATGCTTAGAGCTTTTGGCAGTCAGCCAAGATTACGTTACCTCAACTGACTCATCTTTCACCGTTCCCTACCATCATTCCCCCCACCAACAGTCTGCCCTTTTCTAACGTATTCATACAATGTCAATAGATAGACACACAAACAGTGGCAGCCAGACATCCAGCCAGCCACCCAGTCTCGTGTTCTCTCTCCCAAATTTCGCGCGTGCGTTTAGTGAAGAATAATAAAAACGTAATTATTATTACGAATTATTTCTGAAAGACTGCTTTTCGAAGCTTCAAAACTTGTTAGAATTTCTCATTCTAAACTCGGGTCTTTATTTTCACTGACACGGGACAAACCGCGGATCATCGCCAGTCAGAGCAACGACTGAAGGGTGTGAAAAAAAAAGAAAAAAATGTTCATGACGTATACCTCTGAATCTCCGGTGAGATGAAGGGTAAGGTTAACGAATGAACTCTGAACTCAGTCACACATTCCAAAGTAAAAAAAGAAATGTCTAGACGTTTGATATCAGGACATATGTACTTGACTTCTATTGATGTACTTCAGGTTAGCAGCAGGATTTGTGTTTCGAGAACAATTACAGGTTTTTTAGTAACCTCGTAATAATAAAAAGGGCAACAACAAGGGCTGGATATCTTCCGAATATTGAACAAACTATATCAGATTTATAACAAAAATACGTTCACATAGTAACATGCAAAAAAATTTACTCCGTTGAAAAGGAAAAGGACATCAAATTTTTAGAATTTCAAGCAAATTACGGACCGTCTCAACCCGAAGGTGCAGTTTGGGCAGTTCCCCACCCCCACCCCCTACCCGCCCCGCCCTGCTCGAAAGGCGCCGGCTCTGGCGATTCCCAATCTAACCGTGCTGAGTTGTAGCAGAAATATATGGTAACACGTGTGCCTAGTTTGTTTGCCTTGGTATTAACCAACATAGTACTGGTTGAAATATTTTTTTATGTGATCACTTTTATAATACAATTAATATTATATTTACTGGTAGACCTGTCAATCATAGAAAAGTTTTAGTTTAATTTAAAATATTCATATTTTGACATTTCAAAGACGAACTAAAAAGTAAGCAGAGGGGATTAGCTGCATATATCAGATATGGGGAAGATATTTATAAAGTACATTCCTGGCTAATGTTTAACACAAAGTACAAGACAGTAACACTGGGAAACTTCTCGCGTCAGGCAGCCATAGTTAGGTCCGACGCTGTACTGTACCTGAGACTGCGCGCTGACGATCTCCACTAGGTGGCGTACAGTTGTGTCACCGTTTGCTAAGAAGTGATATTTTACCGCATTCACAGCAAATAAAGTTCAAATCTGTAGGGATGTATTTCAAATTCAGCCATTTCATTTTCTGGGCAACAATTCACTTCTTGAACACGAGAACCTGAGCGATGTTGCTTCTTTTGACTTGAAAACATGCACATATTTCTTTAACAACGCCACACTCACTGTTACAAATACTACTGGTACGTAAAAGATTTCTTCAGTATAGGAGAGTCATTTTCTCCTGCTTTCCTAGTGGCAGGTGAAAATGCCGATGTAAGGCGTATATCTTGAAAAATAAAGCATAATTATTTACTCATATTTTGGGAATTATTATTTTAAAATGAACTTAACCCGAAAATAAAAAATCTTGCACTCTACTTGTCCTTTAATGATTACGTAAACTTGTAGCAATCCTTTTTCCGATGCATACGGTAGTGGCGTGCCTATAAATGGATCGTCTCGTTGTACACTGACAGCGAGCTCAAGACAACCGCCATCACATACCTGCCAGCAGGACAAGATAGACAGGGCAAGATAGATCAGAGTACTAATTTGTACTATACACGTCCGTGATCAGAGCGAAAAATGACCGCTACATTGCTGTTGTTGTGTCTCCTTCCAGCCGCGGCAGCTGCCCAGACTGGGGGGAGAGTGAACGTCACGTTGGATCCTGCCGATGAAATAGTGGGTTTTGCTGTAAACGCGATAAAACATCACTTCCTAGCAAACGGTGACACAACTGTACGCCACCTAGTGGAGATCGTCAGCGCACAGTCTCAGGTACAGTACAGCGTCGGACCTTTTTATGGCTGCCTGACGCGAGAAGTTTCCCAGTGTTACTGTCTTGTACTTTGTGTTAAACATTAGTTAGGAATGTCCCTTATAAATATCTTCCCCATATCTTAGATATGCAACTAATTTTTTCTGTTTACTTTTTAATTTGCCGTAATGTCAAAATATGAATGTTTTAATTAAACTAAAACTTTTCTATGATTGACAGGTCTACCAGTAAATATAATATTAATTGAATTAAAAATGTGATTACATAAAAAATCTTTAAACCAATACTATGTTGGTTAATACCAAGGCAGACAAACTAGGCACGTGTTACCTATATTTCTGCTACAACTCAGCACGGTTAGATTGGGAATCGCCAAAGCCGGCGCCTTTCGAGCAGCGGGGGGGGGGACCTCCCAAAAGCCCCACAAGTGCACCGTCAGGATGAGACGGTCTGTAATTTGCTTGAAAATCTGAAAATTCATGTCCTTTTCCTTTTTAACGGAGTAAATTCGTTTGCGCGTTTCTATGTGAGCTAGTTTTTGTTATAAATCTGATATAGTTTATTCATTATTAGGAAGACATCCAGCCCATTTTATTGCCCTGCTACGTATGTTGTGCCGGCTTCCAAAGGCCCCGCAATTCTATTTGCCCAAAGCCCCGCATCCACCTAGCGCCGGCTCTGGAATCATGTAAATGAAACAACATGTTGCTCCTGAATGTTAGACAACCCGTTTACTTTCTTTTATGATTCACAGTGTGAGATAATTAAGTCTAAAACCGGCATCGCAGAAATGAAAGATTTGACCGAGGAATCTGGGGAATATTTTTCTTATCATAATAATTAGCATTGCTCACCCATGAATCGCTAAAGAATAGTAGTCGTATGTCGCGACGAACCTAGGAAAAGTATTCTCAAGTCACGACATACGTCACGAGGTTCCTAACAGACCTGTAATTGTTCTCGAAGCACAAATCCTGCTGATAACCTGAAGAACATCCATAGAAGTCAAGTACATATGTCCTGATATCAAACGTCTTGACATTTCATTTTTCCTATGGAATGTGTGACTTGATTTCAGAGTTCACTCGTTAACAGAGTTACTTTCATGTCTGCTGCAGCTTTACAATGGACAGTTGTACTACCTTACCCTTCGTCTCACCGGAGATTCAAAGGTATACGTCATGTATTTTATTTTCTTTTGCTTGCACACCCTTCAGTCGTTGTTCTGACTGGCGATGATCCGCTCTCTGTACGCGGTTTGTCCCGTGTCAGTGAAAATAAAGACCCGAGTTTAGAATGAGAAATTCTAACACATTTTGAAGCCTCGGAAAGTTGTCTTTTGTAAGTAATTCCTAATATTAATTACGAGAAACGCACGCGCGAAACTGGGAGAGAGAACACGAGACTGGCTGGCTGGCTGGTTGTCTGGCTGCCACTGTTTGTGTGTCTATCTGCTGACAGTGTATGAATACATTAGAAAAGAGCAGACGCTGGGTGGGGGGAATGATGGTAGGGAACGGTGAAAGATGACACAGTTGAGGTAAAGGAAACTTGGCTGACTGCCAAAAGCTCTAAGCATGATCGGTCATGCAAAGTATAATTTTCCTGGTTGACAGAGAGAGAGGTCCGACTACTCACAATCTCGGTAAGGGAAGTTCCAGTTACGGGACACGGTGTATTTCAAACAGAAATATTCTAACAGGTTTTATGGCCATAAGATTTAGAGGCGGTGCTTATGTTAGTTGTTGCTGCTGATGCTGTACTGTACTCTTTTGTTCAGGGTGACGACTACTGTGAAGTTGTCGTGTGGTACCGCTACTGGTTGAAAGACGCGACCCGCCTCATTATCTACAGGGCCCCCACCTGCTCCAAAAGGTGAGGTTTCTGCTTACGCCAGGGTTAGTGACGTCAGCTCCGGCTGGTGATGTAGTTATGAGGCGAGGGCAAGTCGTTGCCGTGGGGTAAAATAAGGAACCTAAGGAAAGACTAAAAGACTTCTTTCTTTCGAAGCGGTGTTCAGTCCCCGCAGATGCTTTTATTCCCTGAGCTGTAGGTATGAAGCCGTGGCTAAGATGCCCTCGGGTAAAGAATCATGAGGCATAGTGTTCGCGGGGTCTAGGTTCCGCATTTTAACTTCAAAAACAAGAGGCTTTTTCTTGACTTTGTCCAGGTGACACGACATACATCTCGTTTCATTACTACGGCCAGTGATGTGTTAGTCAGACGACATGCACCTACACACTGTATCAAGATGTGTCGGGATACTCTGAGAATCACTTTATGTCTTTTATTTAATGAGTGTTCGGCAGTTCACAAATGTGGACAAAAGCTAAAGTTTATTAAAATAATATTTATTAAAATAAATTTGTTATTTTGTATACAGAATATTAAACGAAGAGAAGCTCACAGTTCTAAACCTCATTCGTTTCAGATCTGAGCCTGTGATTTGATCGTGAAGTCCCAGCCATGGCTGACCCCTGCTCATTCCTTATGAAAAAGGAAGTGCAATTAGATGCGCACACAGCAGGGATGGCAGGAGTCTGCAAATTCGTCACCTCTTGGGACTGCAGTTAGATTCAAAGAAAGCCGTTTATAGAGAGTAGGACACATCAGAATATTAAAAGCCTACAACGTTCGGCGCTAGTGATTTACTTTTTGAAGTCTATATTAGTTAGGTCACGTATGCGAAAGCGTCTTGACATCATTGGCACATCAACAGTGTGTATGCAGCGGTTTGTGCCTTCATGTTTGTGTTCAAAAGCCGTTATTTGACGCGCCAAAGTCCTCTTGTAACAGCATACAGCTGAAAAATTATAAAGACAACCAAATTTCCTAGTTTTTCGTATTAGATCTCAGCCGCTGTGTGCAAGGCAAATAAATAAAAACAGATTCAGAAAGAGTCTAAGAGATATTTGGTGTGGTATGTGCAGAGGCGGCGTTAGGAATACGCGGGGCCTGGGGCCGACCATCAGCGCGGGGCCGGGGTAATGGAGTACGTGTATCAATATCAATATGATGCCGGAAGCACTGATTTATATACAGTTAGATAGGCTGGATCAATTTCGCAAAATAACGAACGAATTTAGTGTTTTAATTGATCGTAACCTTTCCCACCGTTTGTGACAGTAGCGGTTTTTTCTTAAATCGAAATAATATGGTGACGATAACTTAAAACTGCTTCTTATTATTGTCGGGTGTAGCGTGAAGACATGGGTTCAATAATTTGCTTAATTAGAACTTAGAAGTGTTTTCTGAACGTCAATTTTTTTGTCACAACTTGTTTAACACAGCTAGCAATGAGTCAATACGAGACATGCAATAAAGAGATGACGACTAGGCTGTATGTGGACATAGCAGCCTTCTGCATATCAACGTCAGTCTCAGAGTTTTGAAGCTAAAAGTTTTACATTAATGTTTATTTATGAATTATGAAATCCACTTTTCTTGCCTTCCGTGTGGAAAATTCATTGATGACGTCTTCGTAGTCCAGATTGGAAGCAATGTCTTTTTCTATTGAAAGAATCCCCAAGCCGCAAAGCCTGTCTTGAGACATGGTTGACCTCAAATAGTTCTTGACCAACTTCAATTTGGAGAAGCTTCTTTCGGCGCTTGCGACTGTGACTGGAACTGTTAGCAAGATTCTGTACGCTATTGCCGTGTTTGGAAATGAATCCCGAATGTTCCAAATGTACTGAAGGCACTGCATGGATGACTTTACACCTTCGGGCAAAATTTCTCGAAAAATCTTGAGTTCTGAACACAAATCTGCACCGTCTAAATCACGTGAACTCTCCGAGCGCAACGCTACGTCAAGGTCCATGCAACATTTTAACAAGTCTTCATCATTCAATTGTCGCATGGTGTTTATGTTGTACAGAAATCCGAAGAGTGTCTCATATTGTTGTAGTTGTTCAAACCGTGTATTCATAGCCATAATTGCTTGCTCCATTATGGAAAAGAAATATTCCGTTCTAAAAGTATGTTCACCTGATGACGTTATTTCATCCGTACTCTCGTAGTCAAATTGTCTCTTTTTTCGTCGGTTTCTTTTCTGTTTAAATACTTGTTCCACATCCATTTTGCTTGCAATTTCTTTTGCAGTAATCATAGCAGAATGAAAACCAGTGTCCCGATACTTTGTTAAGTATGTCACGAGTCCTTTAATTTGTTGTATTGCTACATCCAATTGCATGTCGGCAGATTGTAGCGATTTGCTCACAGTATTAACAGCAAACAGAATGTCATACCATATGATCGTGGCAAGTATGAACTCAAAATTTCCCACCTCAAAATTTGCAAGAGATTCGGCTTCGGTTTTTACCATAGGGTCCCTGGACTCGTCCGCTACAGTGAAAAGGGCCTCCCTTATTTCGCTCATTTGATACCTCAATGCTTTTACACTCTGTAAACGGCATTCCCATCTTGTGTCCGACAGTGATTTTGCTGTGTTATAAGGGACAGCATCTTCCAAAATCTTCCATCTTCCTGGTGAAGCGGCAAATATCACATAAATTCTTCGCAGAACCCCCAAAAATGTCACTGCTTGTGAGCTGCTCTTGGCCATATCTCCCAACACAAGATTGAGATTGTGGCAGCCACAGGGTGTGAAAAATGCCCGACTATTCTCGCGAAGTATATGGGCTTGCACTCCTTGATGTTTTCCTTTCATATTAGCTCCATTATCGTATCCCTGTCCTCGACAGTCATCGATATTTAAGCCAAGTTTTTCGAGTGCTGCTAGCAACAATTCCGACAATCCTTTGCCTGTAGTGTCTTCAGCAATAAAAAATTCTATGAAATGTTCCACTACTTTTATGTCACAGTCATCGATATCGACAAAGCGCACAATCAGAGACAGCTGTTCTTTGTGACTGACGTCAGGTGTGCAATCAAGGATCGTTGAAAAATACTTTGCACGTTTCAATTTATCGATAATTATCTTCTTCACCTTAGATGCCATCAATTCTATGAACTCATTCTGGATTTGGTGCCCTAGATAATGATCATGCGTTTCCCCATCTTTAATACGACGAACGTGCTCTTGGATGGTTGGATCAAATTTTGCAAGTACTTGAATTAATCCTAAGAATTTACCATTGTTCGGTTGATAGAGCTTTTCTGTCTTCCCACGAAACGCACAGTTATTTTCAGCAAGATACTGCACGACGGCCAGGATTCTTGTCAGGACTGCACGCCAATGAAGTTTTTCCTTCTTTGTGTGCTTCAACATCATACTGTCTATGCCATCATTCCAGGACATCCGCTTTAGAGCTTCAAACCATGTTTTCATGTTGTTAATATGCTCTGCAGTAAGCTCGTGTTTTTGCAGTTTTACTCCGAGATGTTTCCAATCATTACAACCTCCGTTTGACAATTTTCCCGCGGAAGATTTTCCATACAGCTTGCAACAAAAACAGAATGCTGCATCTTTAAACTGCGAATAAATCAGCCATCGCCTATCTACACATTCGTTGTTTGCCATCTTCCGAATATAAAAATTCCGTGAAAAATGTCTCTTCTCTTCATTTATAGGATATTCATAGTCGTCAGGTAATCTGATGGGACCTTTCTCCACCAGCAAATCCCGTACGTCATTGGTTACATGTTCCCAATGACCCGGATCGTAGATATCTTTTACGATCTCGATATGTGGGTATGAACTATTTCCTGCATCAATGTTTTCAGAATAGCCGCTTTTGTCCTCACTAACTGCTAAGTTCTGGGAGTTCGCAGCTGACGATAAATCACTCAAAGATTCATTATCACCATCATCACAACAATCATTGTCATTTTTCCCACTGCCTTCCTCACATGTCAAGTTAGAATCCAGGACTAAATCAAAATTTTCTTGCTGTTTAACGACCTCCTTTGAAAAGCACATGTACTTGTCCAACGCTCCTGTTTGACTTTTAACAAATTCTTCTCTCAACTTGCGTTTCTGCGCTTTTGATGAACCTGATTCATACTTGCGAAATCTATCTCGGGGCCTTCCACTCATGGCGTCGATGCGAAATGGTGAAAATCACCTTGAAACACCGTTAATTAATGTTTCCGTGTGCACCACTATCGAGACACTAGCTGAACGCACGGTTTCAATGTCTAAACTCTAGGCAATGATTCTCTACTCCTAAAAAGCGTCCACCTCTCTCCGAATCCCTTTCTCTTCTTCCCTTCCCACAAGTACACTGTCCCGGCAGTGACTTCTCGCTTCCATCGGAAACACAATCCTCCTCCCCTCCATTTAGCGTCCAGTTTCACCTCTTCTCGCCCATTGCTTTCTACCCCTATCTCTCCTCGCTGACCGCTCTCTCCCTCTCCCGTCACACCTTTTCTTTCTTTCTTCTTTAACATCAAACAGGCACACATTCCAGAAACTCCCATCACTCATGACTTTCGTCCGCACACATGCACTCAGTCCTAGTACTCTGACCAGGTCCCTGACGCAGACTGGAATATGTTTCTAGCTAAAGCTACATGTTATCCGGGTACCTGTACAGGATTATGACTCACCAGCCAAATAAAAACGGACAAGCCATCCACACCTTTTGTAATTTTCGGGTATTTGTATAAAGAACACCTGCGACCACTTAAAGGATTATATTTTCGAAGACATAGAGGCGATTGACGAGGCTTTCGGACTTTGACCTTAAAAAAGTCTGATTTTAAAGAGCCCCTCTCAGTACTTTTTCATTTAACACAAAATATATTTTCAGTTGACAAACTCATAAAGATAAGGTGACCAGACGTTTCGGTAAAGCGAAAGCGGGACGCGTGCAGATGATGGTGTCGTCACCGACAAAGAACGCCGAAAAGGAGGTGGGTGGGGGGAACCTTTCCTTTGACTTTGCCGAGTAGTGGTGCTTTCAACGGCAGATCTGTCCACTACAGTATTCCATTTTAAAAAAGAAAAACGGTTTTTTAAAATTTAAATATAAATATTCCTACCTTATATTGTTTTCCTTCTTCTTTTTCTGGTCTGAAGAAGGAACACCCAAGCATTACACCTGCTGATGTTAAGTTTCAAGTCTGCAGTATACAATTTCCATGTTGAAGGTAGGCGGGGCCGTCGGGGTAGCGGGCCACTTGTCAGAAGGCCGCTGTACACCCAGGATTTATCGCGCATGAACTGTCTAGATTCTAGAAGAAAGTTCGTGCATTAAGGTCTCTGAATTAATGTGCCACTGAAGGGGCCTGCAAGCAAGTTGGAGTTGACAGTAAAGAGAGGGGTATGTTACTGATGCACGGCCACTCTGTGAATGGAGAGGATGGGGCCCGCCGCTGGCACTGCAACCTCTAAGCCCTAGGTCAGATGTGAAAGGAGCTTGTTTCCAGTTACTTCACGACACAGTGAAACTTTCTCTTCCCGTTTTTCCATCACCAAACAAACTACATTAGTCTACAACTCTATACCAGGGGTGGGCTCAAACACGGCCTGTGGATGCCTTTGGATCGGCATCGTCTGCCAAAATGTCAAATGCACTTGTTTTCATATTTTTAACATCATCCTAGGTTAATTTGCTAAAAATATATTATATCAAGTACAACAGAGCAGAAATCGGCAGTCTGTAGCATTCTATACACAGAGAAAGTAAAAAGATTAAAAAAAAATAATAACAGACATGTCTGATAGAGTCGTCAGAGGGCAAAGGGGGCACCTGCTTTCAAAGGAAAGTGAGCGACTTCAAACAGCTACACTTTACACTATAAATTTGGCAAGTGAAGGCCATTATGTACTCATTTGTTGTCCATTCCATTCTCCCTAGGTTTGGTGTGTAGTCAGCTGGCGTGGGGTTAGGGTAGGGAGGAAAGTTAATGCCACTGGAAAGTGGGGGAACTCGGACAACCGTAACCAAAGAAGATGACACCTTAAGAGGAACGAGCAGACGACCACCGGCGAGGGTACTCAGATTTTTAAAGACGTGCGGGACGTTGAGGGACTTGCCAGAAGGCGGGACATTGGGCGTCCTGCCCGGACATTTTATGAGCAGGCGGGACACGAGGTCCAAAGCGGGACTGTCCCGTCTAAACGTCTGGTCACCTTAATAAAGATGACCTCGGGGCTGAAGCGCGGGGCCCCTTCGAGAGCGGGGCCTGGGGCGGCCGCCCCATTTGCCACCCCCAAACGCCGCCGCTGGGTATGTGTGTGAAATGGGCGCCGGCACGAGAGAGACGGGAACGTATCAAGGGAAATAACTCCTGACTGGCTATATTGAGTTATTATATTGCTCTCTCTAATTCAGTCCCTTGATGATTTCACCGCCAAACATCTCGGGGATTGTGATCCCAAAGTTTATTTTGCATTCAAAGGCATTGTATCGTGCTGCGAGCTCTCAGCCGACCAACACAAGACACTGTGGATTTGATGACAACTGTACTGATTCTAACAAAAAGCAATATGGCCACCCGCCATCTCGAACATCACAAACATGTACATAATGCCCCGGATGTCCCTACCGGGATAACTCTTATCATCACAGGCATGATTACCTGTAATAATAAATAACACGAAAATAAATAATTGATATTGCACGCAATCTCACTAAAAGACTTCATGGTAACAAATGCTCTTAAAGGCGGAGTTTCTTCGGACAGTACGAAGCGAATGGTTTCGCCCAATGGAAGTGCAGATAGGAGTACAAGCGGTGCTGACAACAAGCGGTCTGTCACGGGGTTAAGGTACGCAGACTGCCGACTAACCTAGCAATGAAACGTCTTTCTCACTTACTAGTACTTGTAGGGTCTGAGAAAGGAGAGGCAAAACGGCTTTTACCTGAACATACAGTCATGGTAAGGATTGAATGTATTCTCCCCCATCCCCCACCGCCAAAATAAAGAGACTATAAAGGAGAGAAGGACGAACAGCACAAATGACACAAACATAAAGACAGCTGAATTTTTCGAACATTATTTTTATTGCTTTTATATTTTTCTCTATATCTCTTTATCTTTCTTTACGCATAAGCGGTGATATCCATAAATGGCTTAAGTTTTGTTTCTTCGATTTACTGTGTCAAACACTTTCCCCCTTTATCTCATGATTTACGTAACATCACAAGAAATTCAGTTTCGTATTGGCAATTACAGGTATGTCATCACAATCAGTGGTTGTAGGCACTGTCATACATATTGATAAATATAACAAAGAGAAATCACCAGTGTAAGAATGGAAATACAAAAATCAACTGATCCTGCAATTGATATCACAGGACAGCGAACGTATAGTGAATAAGATAAAAATGCGTTAGTACATATCAGTGGATCTTGCAGTTTTAGACTGGAATGAACATATCTATAGATACAATAAATCTGTGCCGTCGGTTAGAACTATTTCGGTTCTGAAAGTGCAAACGTTGGTGGTAAATTATTTCTTCATTTATCAATGATGGTGTGCTTGTGTTGTTTAAATTACATTGTTCATTTCCAAATCTTCAGAATTTCTGTCTGTTTCAGTTAATGTGCTTACTTCATGTTTGGAATCAAATCTGTACTGTTCAAAGACACCTCTCCAGATGTCCTCTACTAGTTTAAAAGTTTTCTTTTCTAAAGTGCGTTGTCGAAGTTGCCGCCGCTTGTGCTAAAACACTAGTTTTGGTCTAATTTGTAGTAGAATCTCTATCAACATGTTTATTCCAGTCTAAAACAGCAAGACCCATGCACATGTCATAGTGTCTCGTGTTTTTAATTTGGACGACCTTAGGCAGAGAGGTCAGGCTCACACTGTTAAAGTTTTCGACATTAAATATGTCTCTGGACAGCATCTAGTCCTTTGGATTTTTATGGAGTATATGGCCATGCAGTAAGTCGCTCAGAAGCTTGACAGCAAGACCAGTTATGACTATTAGAGATGGTATATACTGCGATAGCATGCATGGTGAGTTTTGGTTACACTTGTCATGGATGTTTTGGAAGTGTATAATACATCCATGCAACAGGTGTCTTAGTCTCAAAGAGTTCCCATCGCAATTTTCGATACACCAATATCCATGATCCCTGACCACTGATGTCTTGTCAGTGAGCTGAGGGCGCCAAGTCTTGCCGATGTTCGCTGTACCACCTTATGCGCCCGTTTTTATACTTTTAGCAACGTCCCCCCTCTCACCTCTCCTTTTCTTTCAGATGGAGAGACCATTTCTACAGATTGTGGAAAGATTGTCAAAGATTGTGACATTTTCTTTTACGAAATGGGAAGAGCAACTGAACAACTGGATCCAAATCAGCAATAACGAGCACGAAATTGTGATGGCTGTTGTTGAAGATAACATGCTGAAGCTTAGAGTGGGCATAAAGGCAGACGTTGTGGCCACAGGTAAAGTGTGAGTGTTTTTCCCAACACCAAATGAAACAGTGAACATTGAAAATTTAAAACTGAACACCTTTCTCACAAATCTGAGTTGCAGATGTGTATGCGAAGGTGTGACCAGTGAATCATTGCAAGAATTCACTGCCTTACCGAGAGAGGACCAAAGCCATCTGTACTTTATCTATGTCAATTGCCCTTGGGCTGCTATCTTTTCTGATAACGTGCACTGAACAATGATGACTGCGTGCTTACGTGTACCGACTGGGCCTGTCTACACTGAAAACTGCCCGTGCAAAACGGGCCACAGATCCCTGAGGATGTCCTGCAGCTCTTCCCACTATGGAGACAGAGCTGTGGCCTCAGAGAGCCACACTGGAAGAAAAACTCTCGGGCACCGAAGAAAACACGGGGGAAAAACAGCCTCTTCGTCATTATAAAAGAAACTTCTGACAGATATGATCCCTGGAACGCAAAATTAGACTGATTCCCTTGGAAGTCACACAGACGTGACACCAACGTCTATCTCCTTCTACGTCTGATCGGGGAATAATCAGAATCCACTCACGCGTCTTACTGTGACTATTTCGCTCACTCATTCTTTCGCAAACCCTACTCACTATCATGCTTTCGCGTAAAGGGGAAACTAGCCCTGCCTTAGACCCTAGCAGGGAACTAACTCTAGTTCCTCCTTTACTGTCACGGGTCGATCCGTGACAGCAGCTAGGGAGAACTGAATTGAGAATCAATGCAGGTCATAGAGGATGGAATGGCACGAGGTGACAGCAAAAAGGCCTACAAACTTTTAAAGACCCTCACTAAGACAGACCAGCAGAAGACTTCAGTCATCGAAGACGGCAATGGTCACCTTCTCACAGAAGGCAATGCTGTATTCAACCGATGGACGGAGTACTGCAAGGACCTCTACAACTACGGAACTACCAGCTGAAGACTGACGCCAACATTTTCCAAAACAACCAGACTAAAAACAGCGAACCTGCAGACCTGTGAGGTCTTACGGGTAGAGGTCGAAAGAGCTGTACATAGTTTGAAGGGAAGAAAGTCGCCAGGCGTTGATAATGTACCAGCTGAGCTGCTCAAGCAGGGTGGGGAAGAAACTACAAAGGCCCTCACTGTCCTGTGTCAAAGAGTCTGAAAGCGCAAGGAAAGGCCCAGTGAATGGACTTATCACTAATCATATCCTTCCCTAAGAAAGGAAACAGCAAACAGTGCCAGAACTACAGAACGATAAGCCGTATCAGCCACCGAAGCAAAGTCATCCTGAAGGTCTTACAGAACCGCAATAAAATCACCGCAGAAGAGTTGCCAGCAAAAGAACAGGCTGGCTTCAGACCACGTAGAAGCACGGTTGAGCAGATCTTCAACTGTCGTCTCCAAAAGCATCCTTAGCATCAGCAGGACCTTTACCACAACTTCATTGACTTTAAAAAGGCATTTGACAGAGTCTGGCACGAGGGACTATGGCATGTGATACGAAAATTCAACATCGAAGAAGCCCTCTTCCAAGTCATTGAGGCGCTGTAGAATAGCTCAACGGGTACAGTACTGCTGAACAACCAAACAGGACCTTAGGGGTACGTCAAGGATGTCCGCTATCCCCTATCTTCTTGGGGATCCCCGAGATGTTTGGCGGTAAAATCATGACTGAATTAACGGGAGAGCAATGTAATGACTCAATTCAACCGTTCAGGAGTTATTTCCCTTGATACGTACCCGTTTCTCACGTGCCCACGCCCATTTCACACACACATACCACACCAAGTATCTCTTAGACTCTTTCTGAATCTGTTTTTATTTATTTTCCTTAGACAAAGCGCCTTATATCTAATACTTAAAACTGGGAATTTTGGTTTTCTTTCTTAATTTTTCAGCTGTATGGTTTATACAAGAGGACCGGTGCATCAAAACGGCTTTTCAATACAAACATGAAGGCACAAACCACTGCATACACATTGATGATGTGCCAATGATGTCAAAATGCTTTCGCATACGTGTGTCATATGATTACTAGTGATTAGGGCTGTAGTGATGGTGCTACACTCTTGCTTTCATATAAGCCGTGCGGACACGCGTCCAAACGGACCTGCGCAGGGTAGATCAGATAGCTGAACAGCGACCCATCCTTTTGTCCAGCAGAAGAAAGGGACGGCCGGTGTTAGTTAGCTCAGGGGGAGAGACTGGCCAGAGATCAGTAGGTAAGCTGAGCTGGTCAGGATCATAAATCTACCGCAGGTAAACAGGCTGAATGGGGGATGGGATTGAATGATGCGAGTTGATCGGGGGACAGTAGCGCCTGCTCTATTTCTGATTGAACTGAACTCGTTCACCGCACATTCATCAGTGCGGGTTAGACGGGTGGCAAGTTAACGACTTGACCACTCTTTAGAAAGGGTAGGCACCCAGGTAAGATAACCTTGGGGGTGGGGAATGTTTCCCGACTTGGGTGGCGGTAGTTGTTTTAGACTAGCGTCGATGCGCGATTGGTTGTAGTAAGCAGAGTTCTTGCTTGGAAAGTTACTGACCACCTGTCCATCATGTACTTGCTAGGTTAGTGATTGGTCATAGGCAGGTAAAGGAATGGCAGAGAGTGTGCGGATTTTGTAATTAGCCAATCGCCAAAGATGACGAACGCCGGAGACGAAGGTTTAACCTTGTGTCAGCCCAGGAATCGGCGTCTTCGCACTGGAATCTCGAGGGAGAAGGTTGTAGCAGAGATCTGTTTCAAGGCTGTTCAGATTCTCCGCTGAGAGTTAGCCTGGGAATCGTGACTACTTCAGCACAACCGACTTCAGAGGTGCGTTAAGACCCACTCTTGGTACAGAGTGCACAACGTTTGCATCACCAGTGGCTGTCGGTCGTAGACAGCAGAGGTAAAGCTGGTAGAGAAGCGTTGATCCTCAGGCGCGGTTAAAGGTATACTCAAGGCAAAATAAAACTGTTTAGATTCTCACAAAGAGTATGATTAATATGAATCTCATCTATTTTCGTGTCTATTCATGTGCAAAAAGTTGAAGGTTATGTGGAGTGTTGTGTTTAATAAGAGAAATTACACCGGACTCTTTCGCTTGCTTCAACGAAGTCTCGTTCTCCGTCACGTGACCTTATGATTGTTTACCAAGCAAAACGAATGCAGCTGCCACCCGATTGCCGAAAAAAAAGGGGTGGAAGGAGCTCAAAAATAGTTTTCACAAGTTTCCAAATGACAGAAACTTGAGAAGAGAATAAAATTAAGGATGAAACGACTCAGATACGAAACTACAAAGCTTTGTGAGGCTAGAGACTCGGACACCTTGTGCTCAAAACATTTGGTATAAAGCTTTACGAGCACACGAACGATCGAGCGAACAGCGCGGCTTGCGCTTTGTGTCTCAGTTTCTGTGGGATAAGTTTCTACATTTTTTCAGCATTATGAAGTTGTCAAAAAAAATGAGATGCATCTGACAGATGATATTCAGTCGCCAAACAGGTCAGTGTCACGAATGCACCTGATGCTAGCTAAAATTGTAAACAATAAACGGCGAGTCTCTAATTCTACCATGATCAACATTACAGTCTGTGAATGATCGACTGCATGTACATAATAAAAAGTATTAGATTGTAGCTATATCAAACATGTGAACGACAAAAATATACAGTAACTTGTGAGAAAATAATGCATCAAGCTGCAAGTATAAAGAAAATATAGGCCTACTATTGTTCATCTGATACTTGCTACATTTTATTTTAAATTATTTACACATTTTATACAACGAAAGCTTGTTTTATTGATCTATGTCTTTGTAAGGATGGCTTCTGTTTCTAAACATGAAATCTCTAAAATGTTGAAAGGATACTTCTTACATAATGAGCATGTTAACACATGCATGCACTAATTATATTAATTCTTGTGTGCAGTATATCAGAGATAACATTAAAGAGTGTATTCATTGCTGAGTTCAGAGCAGAATTTTTCATTAATGTTTATTCCAGACAATGACCAACCAGTCACAATAAACTGCTAAATTGTGCATGCATGAAGGGGTGCAAACAGACCCAGATTTCCAGGTTTGTTCACCTTTGTTTTCTTCAAGATCCTCACAAACTGATTCAGAAAGATAACGGCCACTTTCTAGTTATGTTTGATGTTTACCTCTTATATCTAAACTCAGGAAGAATAAAATTTGTAAATGATGGTTATTTAATCCTAACAAAGATATTCAAAGCCACAAATAAATGCAATGCTTGATATGTAGATTAAAATAAACGTTTTTTTCATTATTTTATTAAGTTATTGCTTTCTAAAAGTCAATATACCTGCTTTTTATTAATAATAAAATGAAAATGTCCAGCAGATGTGACCTTATGTTGGGGACTGGACTGTGAGACAGAAAAGGCAGATGACACCGCACACACAGGAAAAGACTGGAAAAGTTCAACACTCAAAGAGCACAGGTAGAAAAACTGGTACTAATTTTCTTCAAGCAGTTGCTTTAGCCTGTGTATTATATCATGTTTAAGTAATGAGGCATTGTGTTTATTATCTAAATGTTAATTGATAAATACAGAAATACATATGCATCTCAAAAGTGTTCATTTGATGCACGTTTACTGTAATCCACAGAAGTGCAAAGAATTATAAAATTATGGAAATGTCGATACGTTGTTGAAACTGTTTTTAAATGTTTATAGAACAATCAATTAAATAATGTACATGCTACAGAAACTGAAAGATAAGAGGATAATCAATCACTCAATAAATAATTGTCGCTTGAGCATAAAAATACACATTATCAGTTGCAGCCACACCATGAACAAAAGATTATGTACTATTTTAATGTAGAGAACATGGCTATAGGTATTCCTAACACTTCTTTTCAAACTAATAACAAATATCATTTTAAATTATAATTTAATTTCATGACATCAAAATTAAAATGATCAACTATTATATTTTATATTTTTTCTTCTGGTAGTGTCGCATCATATTGAGGTCATTGTACATCATGTATGATTCTTCTAAGCCTTAGAGGGATAAATACAAGTATTACATATGGATTTTAGTGTAGGAAAGGGTAAATTTTAAAAGAAACAGATTTTTCACCTCTTCACTTATCTTTTCTGCTATTTTTCAGGGGTTTCTAAGAATATCATTGCGTCTAGTTGACCTGAGGGTAATTTTAGCTTGTCATTATGGTCCAAAAGCCTATTGAATTATGTGTAGTGATGTTCATCATCATCACCAGAAGGACTGGGCAAAGAACAGCTAGTATGAGACAAGTAAGCTTCCATCTGCAACTATGTTGTGGATATCCATGAAGACCATGGTGGGTCCTACGGCAAAGGTCAGCATGATCATCTGGAATATAGGCCCTGGATTTAAAAAAAATATATATACACTATAGCAACATGTAAACTAGACATTGGATTTTATTTCTGAAAATGACAGAATACTTTCTTCTTCTTTTGATTACTGTGCTTGCAAGATGTACACTGTAATGTGACAGTCCAATACTTCTGAAAAGAGCATCAAAAACTGTGCTACATGCTTCAATACAGGATCACTAAAGCATATGATTCCTGAAAATATAATAAAGAACCAACTTCTTCTTTGGCTTCCTCATCCTGTGTGCATATTTGTTTGTGTGTTGTGAGAGTGAGTTTGTGAATGATTATAAGGAGCATGGGATGCCTGCTAAATGTGAGCTATGCACCTCAGGTGTATCATGGGTGTTTGAGCCCACCTTCAATAGTGGGATAAAAAAAAAAAATTAGCCGACAACAAGCTAAATGTACTTATGAATGTATTTGTAGAAACACTCACCTATATATTATAAAGCATATTTGAAGCCAGTAAACTCCTCTGACGGAAATTATTTTCTGGTCGCTGCAACAACACATGCAGGCAAGACTTTTCTGTTTTTCTTTCCTATCTTGTGCCATATCCATCGCACAAAGTTGCAGTAAGCCACATGTCTGTGTGTTCTGTGGAAGAAAAAAGTTTTCCATGCATTACTATTAATCCATAACGAATGAAAACTACTGAGATAAATAAATTTAGCTCCAAGTGTTCCAGAAATGATGCTTGTACAAAAAAATGCCAGATACACTTGTTTTAGACATCAAAATGATGTGAAGTGTGTTCCATAACTGGGTTTAAATAAATATAAAAATTGAATGCTGTATAGGGAAGATTTTATTTTGCAATTCATGTCAGATACAAGCAAGTATTTTTAACATCTCATATAAAGTGTGTTCCATAACTGGGTTTGGATAAATGTGATAATTTTCATGCTGTTTAAGGAATATTTTATTGACAATTCACTTTTAAGCTTTTACTATACATAATTTTTTATGCCTCAACATTTAGTGTAATATTTATCTTTGAAGTGCTTTTCTTGCATTCATGCTTTTAATTTGACATTGCACAGACTAAACTGTGCCTATCAATAAAAAATGCTGGCATATCCCTTACTTGTGTGGTTCTGTGTGCATATAGTCTTCCCGCCATCTTTTTATATTAATCTGCTTTATTAGCACTATGGTGGAATCAATAACAAACCTGAAAAAAATCAATTATAAAGTCATTACATATTCAGAGCATTTCTCTCAAAAGTCTGTAAGCATTTACATGTGGTTTGCCTGCAAAGTCGCTAAAGCGCCATTCACTTAGACTGTAAGAAATAGGTGTTGTGGAGTCAGAAGTCAGATCTCGGCTCCAACACTCATCTTTCTGAATGTCTTTCAAGGTATAACCATTGGTGGCTTTCTTGAGGTACTCTGACTTCCTCCACCTTGTGTGTGTGTATTAATTTGTGTGTTGTAAAAAAAGCACGTGCATCAGTCTGAATGTTTGTAAGTGCTTGTATATCTAAATGTGTGGGTGTTATGCAGTGTTTTGCACCTACTTTCAGTAGTGGGAAAAGACAATAACTTGCATGCTTGTAATTACACAATATTGGAGTGGGAAAAATTAGCATCCCTAAAGTAACCAGCACAAAAATTAAACATGGGAAAAATGTAAGTATGTGAAATAAGAGTTTTTACCTTGATAGACAATTTCCAGCCATGCCTTTATGACTGGTAATGCACATCTGGACCTCCTCTAAATAATTGTTTATTTCTGAATAGAAATGGCAACATTTCTTTTCTTCTTCTTTTTGTTGTGGCCACTCCTCACAATGCTCACAACTGCACCAGTCTGAAACTCTGATAAATAAATTCATGTACCCACACAATTAAATTGCAAACATAAATTTAAAAAGCACAGGCATAATAGCATAAAGCAAACGCAACTGCCATATTCTCTGCATCGTTGTTATACATCTACTACACATACAGTAAGTCATTATTTAGAATATACCCCCCCCCCTAAAAAAAAGGCTGCAAATATTGTCTGTTTGAAATATTGAAACCATGTTGAAATATTGATTTTTGAAACTAAGCTTTGAAAAGTTCACTTTAAAACCTAAAGTAACTAAAGAACACTTTATTATCATTTACAATGTGAATATTCCGCGGGGTGTGTGTGTGCATAAGAAATAATTAGCATGTCAAATGTAATTTCATTCTTTAAACACACTACGATGTAAATTCGTCAACAACAAAGCCCAGTGCAAGTAGTTAGTGGACTTAGTGTGCATTATGGTTTTTTTTAAAGTACTTGAATCTAAAGCATCCGTTCACTTTCTGCTCGCGTAGACACAATGTGACTTGCTTAGTCCTACCTGTTTTGTCTTTCGGCCGATTGAACATTTTCTTCTTTTTCCAATGAGGTCAAGTCGATCCCAGTGTAAGCTGATGCAATCGGTTCAAACTGATATGGTTGGACATTGCTCATAGCCACCTTGATTATTAAAAATTTGGATATTACCAGTCCAACTAACGAGTCACCACCGATCACTTGTGTTCAAATCCTAGTACTGACCGACACTTACGCGTCCCAGAACTACGTCATACAAAGGAATCGTCTGCTAACCCTCTCGCGAAGACATCGCGGTTTCTCGGCGGAAGGATATAACGAGTAAATTTCACTGGAAATTTTCGATTTTTATAAACATCGGCAACCGAGGTAGTGCTAAGAAATGGTAATAAGGTGAAGAAAGCATCATTTATTTCTCCTGTATTGTTTTAGTGAACTGCAATCGTAATTAAATATAATTTGCAAACGTTTTGGACGTCCCCACAGCCTTATCACCGATAATTTGCCTTTAGAATACCTATAAGCTCTGATCGCAGTCCGGCCTTGAGGAAGAGTCACGTGGTGGCACGTGGCAGTGCCAGAGTCTCTGTGTTCGTGGAAAAGGCAGCAACGACTGGCGGAGTGACATCTACGGATTATCAGACGTCAAGACATCGGAGGGCACTCCACATCGCGAGAGACATTCTTGTGTAGAGAGATAAGTGACGAGTGCAGTGTGTTGTGTGCAGTAGTTAAGCTAATTAGTCAGTGACTCACGATACCTGGATTAGCCGTAGGGGATTGTAACGGGACGCCTAGAAAACGAGTTTGAATTGTGATTTGTGGATATCATATTGTGATTAATGTGTTGAAATCTTGTTGATAAATAATTTTTATATACACTAAATTGCCTTGAGTTTGTTGTTGGGGACGTACGCTGGGGGCTCGGGGTCAGATTGGATCATTCATCCTGTTAGCAATTTAGTGTAAGTGTTGCGTACACCGTACATGTCGACGTGAGTTGGTGGAGGTGTTGAGAGTGTAATAAGTCGGAGCGACGGAAATTACACCCCTCTGACCATCCTCGCGTGTCCTTCTCCCCAAGGTTCACGACAACGTGACCTAACTAATATAGACCAGAAAGTAAATCACTAGCGGCGAACGGGTCTAATGTATCCGACTCTCTATAACGGTTTCTTTGAGTCTAACTGCAGTCCCAAGAGTTGACGAGTTTGCGTACTCCTGCCATCCCTGCTGCGTGCGCATCTAGTTACACTTTTTTTTTGATAAGGAATGAGCAGGCGTCTTCCATAGCTGGGACTTCACGAACAAACCACAGGCTCAGGTCTGAAACGAATGAGGTTTAGAACTGTGAGCTTCTCTTCGTTTAATATGCTGTATACAAAATAACAAATTTATTTCAACAAATGTTATTTTAATAAACTTCAGCAACTTGTATTTTCCACATTTGAACTGCCGAACACTCATTGAATAAAAGGCATGAAGTGATTCTCAGAGTATCCTGACAAATCTTGATACAGTGTGTAGGTGTTGCATGTCGTCTGACTATCACATCACTGGCCGTAGTTATGAATGTGACGAATTAATACCACGGATAAGAGGATCTGGGCTAACCAGCCCGAGGGGGATGGGACTCTCTGCTGGCTCGCTGTACCCACTGTAAGCCCCTCACACCAAATCACCCGTGGTTCGCACTTTCCACACGCTAACGTACTACAACTACGTTCTCCCACGTGTGCACACACAACCAACAGACAAGGTTGGAAAACAAAAAATTATAATTACACACAAAGCAAAATCAGATTGAGCACACTAAAAGATCATAGGATAAGATAGTAACATTCCATATAGGTACAAAGATCTGGTGAGAGTTGTTACTCCCGCTCATACACAAACAACATCAGATGTTTACACTTAAAATACATACGACACGGACCCGTAGTCCGTTCTCTGACCACCAGTCCTTGAAACCACTTCTTGAACTGCTTCAGCCCTTCACACTGGGATGGCCCACTGAACACACGCTGTATTCTTGACGACTCGTGTCGCCCTCTTCCGCCGTGGCTCTGGCTGCCTCTTTGGCCTGATTCCCCGGGAACCCTTTCCCCAGACCTCTGGAACGTACGACAGGTGTAGCTCCGTCTCTTGAGACCCGTCGCCTTCACTCACGCGGATGCATACGCTCTTGACTCAGAGCGGGCGTTCTTCCTCTCCCTGTCAGGCTGTCTTCGTGACCTTATTATCGCACCACTAGACCCGAGTGGTACTAGCTGGTGGAAATACAGGCCACTGTAGATAGAGATGGACCAACGCCGACCTCTTGTACCCGGCACCCACCTGGCGGTACACACATCTACCTCCTTCGAGGGTTGGAGCGAAAAAGCCACTTCCCTTGTCTCTTCTAAGCGTCCACGTGGTCAGGTGTGTCAGAGGTTTCCCATTGGCTCTTGCACTCTCGCATTTCCTCGCGACACACGCGCTTCTTTACTAGCCAATCGTGCATCGGTCTACAGGTTACCCACGTGGTCTGCCATACACTCTCGCTGGTCACTGCATAACCTATCATAACCCTTGCCTAATAACCACTTTACCGCGCCCCATCGTCTGCCTTCTTCGCTCGTCACAGACGGCCCGTCTACTGCAAGGAAAACAACCGCCATCGTCCGGGCTAGGTGCGCTGGGCTCTCAATTAGCGGTCTACCCCCTAGGCGATACTCGGGTCCCTTCTTGCCTAACCGGCCAGTTCCCAGGCCCTAGTGATACTAGCGGTCGACCCTCGGTTGTAAAAACACACTTAACTCTATTGTTCCCTCACCGATTAGTATTGCTGAAGGTCCTACTTTTACTTAAATTTAGAACTCGACCATTTTGCTCTGGCCTTGAACCAGCCGGTTCGTGACAATGAAACGAGATGTATTTCGAGTCCCCTGGACAAAGTCAAGAAAAAGTCTCTTGTTTTTGAAGTAAAAATGCGGAACCTAGATCCCGCGAACACTATACCTCATGAGTCTTTACCCGAGAGCATCTTAGCCACGGCTTTATACCTACGGCTCAGGGGATAAAAGCATATGCGGGGCCTAAACACCGCTTCGAAAGAAAGAAGTCTTTTAGTCTTTCCTTAGGTTCCTTATTTTACCCCATGGCAACTACTTGCCCTCGCCTCATAACTACATCACCAGGCGGAGCTGACGTCACTAACCCTGGCGTTAGCAGAAACCTCACCTTTTGGAGCAGGTGGGGGCGCTGTACATGACGATCAGGCGGTTCGCGTCTTTTACCCACGAGCGGTACTACACGACAACTTCACAGTAGTCGTCACCCTGAACAAAAGAGTACAGTACAGCATTAGTAGCAACAACTAACATCAGCATCGCCTCTTAATCTTATGGTCATAAAATCTGTTACAATATTTCTGTTTTTGACACACCGTGTCCCGTAAATGGAACTTCCCTTACCGAGATTGTGTGTAGTCGGACATCTCTCTCTGTCAAGCAGGAAAATCATACTTTGCATGACCGATCATGCTAAGAGCTTTTGGCAGTCAGCCAAGATTACGTTACCTCAACTGACTCATCTTTCATCGTTCCCTACCATCATTCCCCCCACCCAACGTCTGCTCTTTTCTAATGTATTCATACACTGTCAATAGATAGACACACAAACAGTGGCAGCCAGACATCCAGCCAGCCACCCTGTCTCGTGTTCTCTCTCCCAAATTTCGCGCGTGCGTTTAGTGAAGAATAATAATCACATAATTATTATTACGAATTATTTCTGAAAGACTGCTTTTCGAAGCTTCAAAACTTGTTAGAATTTCTCATTCTAAACTCGAGTCTTTATTTTTACTGACACAGGACAAACCGCGTACAGAGAGCGGATCATCGCCAGTCAGAACAACGACTGAAGGGTGTGCAAGAAAAAAAAAAAGAAAGAAAAAAAAGTACATGATGGTTATAATATTTCAAGTTCACAAAATAGCAGTTTTTAGTGTTGTATCGCGATTTGGGGGCATTTTTGAGGATTAAGTGTCTGGGGATTAAGTGGTTAGGGATTAAATGTCTAGGGGATTAAGTGTTGGGGATTAAATGTCAGGTGATTAAATGTCCGGTCACCATTTTCTCCTGCTTTCCTAGTGGCAGGTGAAAATGCCGATGGAAGGCTTATATTTTGAAAAATAAAGCATAATAATGTACTCATATTTTGGGAATTATTATTTTAAAATGAACTTCACCCGACAATAAAAAAATGTTGCACTCTGCTTGTCCTTTAATGATTACGAAAACTTGTAGCAATCGCTTTTTCCGATGCATACGGTAGTGGCGTGCCTATAAATGGATCGTCTCGTTGTATACTGACAGCGAGCTCAAGACAACCGCCATCACATACCTGCCAGCAGGACAAGATAGACAGGACAAGATAGATCAGACTACGAATTTGTACTAAACACGTCCGTGATCAGAGAGAAAAATGACCGCTACGTTGTTGTTGTTGTGTCTCCTTCCAGCCGTGGCAGGACTGGTGGCGAGAGTGAACGTCACGTTGGATCCTACCGATGAAAAAGTGGTTTTTGCTGTGAATGCGATAAAATATCACTTCCTAGCAAACGGTGACACAACTCCACGCCACCTAGTGGAGATCGTCAGCGCACAGTGTCAGGTACAGTACAGCGTCGGACCTTTTTATGGCTGCCTGACACGAGAAGTTTCCCAGTGTTACTGTCTTGTATTTTGTGTTAAGCATTAGTCAGGAATGTACTTTATAAATATCTTCCCCATATCTGATATATGCAGCTAATCCCATCTGCTTACTTTTTTAATTTGTCGTCGTAATGTCAAACTATGAATATTTTAAATTAAACTAAAACTTTTCTATGATTGACAGGTCTACCAGTAAATATAATATTAATTGAATTAAAAAAGTGATCACATAAAAAATCTTTAAACCAATACTATGGTGGTTAATCCAAAGGCGGACAAACTAAAGGCTCGTGTTATCTATATTTCTGCTACAACTCAGCACTGTTAGACTGGGAATCGCCAGAGCCGACACCTTTCGAGGAAGGGGGGGGGACTGCCCAAAGCCCCGCAAGTGCCGCAAGAGACGGTCCGTAATTTCTAAAAATTCATGTCCTTTCAGCGAAGTAAATTCGTTTGCGCCTTATTGTGTGAGCCTGTTTTTGTTATAAATCTGATATAGGTCTAGTTTATTCAATATTCGGAAGACATCCACCCCTTTTTTATTGCCCTGCTACGTATGTTGAGCCGGCTTCCCAAGGCCATTCTATTTGCCCAAAGCCCCGCATCCACCTAGCGCCGGCTCTGGAATCATGTAAATGAAACAACATGTTGCTCCTGAATGTTAGACAACCCGTTTACTTTCTTTTATGATTCACAGTGTGAGATAATTAAGTCTAAAACCGACATCGCACAAATGAAAGATTTGACCGAGGAATCTGAGGAATATTTTTTCTCATCATAATTAGCATTGCTCACCCATGAATCGCTAAAGAATAGTAGTCGTATGTCGCGACGAACCTAGGAAAAGCATTCTCAAGTCACGACATACGTCACGAAGTTCCTAACAGACCTGTAATTGTTCTCGAAGCACAAATCCTGTTGATAACCTGAAGAACATCAATAGAAGTCAAGTACATATGTCCTGATATCAAAAGTCTCGACTTTTCTTTATTCCTATGGAATGTGTGACTGAGTTCAGAGTTCACTCGCTAACAGAGTTACTTTCATGTCTGCTGCAGCTTTACAATGGACAGTTGTTCTACCTTATCCTTCGTCTCACCGGAGATTCAGAGGTATACGTCATGTATTTTATTTATTTATTTATTTATTTTTGCTTGCACCCCCTTCAGTCATTGAAAACAAAGTCAGTGAAAATAAAGACCCGAGTTTACAATGAGAAATTCTAACAAATTTTGAAGCTTCGAAAAGTTGTCTTTTGAAAATAATTCCTAATATTAATTACGAGAAACGCACGCGCGAAATTTGGGAGAGAGAACACGAGACTGGGTGGCTGGCTGGATGTCTGGCTGCCACTGTTTGTGTGTCTATCTATTGACATTGTATGAATACATTAGAAAAGGGCAGACTGTTGGTGGGGGGAATGATGGTAGGGAACGGTGAAAGATGAGTCAGTTGAGGATACGTAATCTTGGCTGACTGCCAAAAGCTCTAAGCATGATCGGTCATGCAAGGTATGATTTTCCTGATTTGAGTGAGAGAGAGAGGTCCGACTACACACAATCTCGGTAAAGGAAGTTTAAGTTACGTGACACGGTGTGTCACAAACAGAAATATTGTAACAGATTTTAGGGCCATAAGATTTAGAGGCGGTGCTGATGTTAGTTGTTGCTACTAATGCTGTACTGTACTCTTTTGTTCAGGGTGACGACTACTGTAAAGTTGTCCTGTGGTACCGCTCGTGGGTAAAAGATGCGACCGGCCTCGTTATCTACAGCGGCCCTACCTGCTCCAAAGGTGAGGTTTCTGCTAACGCCAGGGTTAGTGACGTCAGCTCCGCCTGGTGATGTAGTTATGAGGCGAGGGCAAGTAGTTGCCATGGGGTAAAATAAGGAACCTAAGGAAAGACTAAAAGACTTCTTTCTTTCGAAGCGGTGTTTAGGCCCCGCAGATGCTTTTATCCCCTGAGCTGTGGCTAAGATGCTCTCGGTTAGAGAATCATGAGTTATAGTGTTCGCGGGATCTAGGTTCCGCATTTTTTACTTCAAAAACAAGAGGCTTTTTCTTGACTTTGTCCAGGTGACACGACATACATCTCGTTTCATTACTACGGCCAGTGATGTGTTAGTCACACGGTATGCAACACCTACACACTGTATTAAGATGTGTCGGGATACTCTGAGAATCACTTCATGTCTTTTTATTTAATGAGTGTTCGGCAGTTTACAAATGTGGACACAAGTTAAAGTTTATTAAAATAACATTTGTTGAAATAAATTTGTTATTTTGTATACAGCATATTAAACGAAGAGAAGCTCACAGTTCTAAACCTCATTCGTTTCAGATCTGAGCCTGTGATTTGATCGTGAAGTCCCAGCCATGGCTGACCCCTGCTCATTCCTTTTGAAAAAGGAAGTGCAATTAGATGCGCACACAGCAGGGATGGCAAGAGTCTGCAAATTCGTCACCTCTTGGGACTGCAGTTAGATTCAAAGAAAGTCGTTTATAGAGAGTAGGACACATCAGAAAAGTAAAAGCCGACAACGTTCGCCGCTTGTGATTTACTTTTTCAAGTCTAGATTAGTTAGGTCACGTATGCAAGAGTATCTTGACATCATTGGCACATCAACAGTGTGTATGCAGCGGTTTGTGCCTTCATGTTTGTGTCGAAAAGCCGTTATTTGACGCGCCTAAGTCCTCTTGTAACAGCATACAGCTGAAAAATTAAGAAAGACAACCGAATTTCCTAGTTTTTCGTATTAGATCTTAGCCGCTGTGTCCAAGGCAAATAAATAAAAACAGTTTCAGAAAGAGTCTGAGAGATACTTGGTGTGGTATGTGTGTGAAATGGGCGCGGGCACGAGAGAGACGGCAACGTATCAAGGGAAATAACTCCTAACTGGCTATAATGAGTTATTACATTGCTCTCCCATTAATTCAGTCCGTTGATAATTTCACCGCCAAACCTCTCGGGGATTATAATCCCAAAGTTTATTTTGCATTCAAAGGCATTGTATCGTGCTGAGAGCTCTCAGCCGACCAACACAAGACACTGTGGATTTGAAGACAACTGTATTGATTCTAACAAAAAGCAATATGGCCACCCGCCATCTCGAACATCACAAACATGTACATAATGCCCCGGATGTCCCTACCGGGATAACTCTTATCATCACAGGCATGCTAGATGATTACCTGTAATAATAAATAACACGAAAATAAATAATTGATATAGCACACAATCTCACTAAAAGACTTCATGGTAACAAATGCTCTTAAAGGCGGAACTTCTTCGGACAGTACGAAGCGAATGGTTTCGCCCAATGGAAGTGCAGATAGGAGTACAAGCGGTGCTGACAACAAGCGGTCTGTCACGGGGGGTACACAGACTGCCGACTAACCTAGCAATGAAACGTCTTTCTCACTTACTAGTACATGTAGTGTCTGAGAAAGGAGAGGCAAAACGGCTTTTACCTGAACATACCGTCATGGTTAGGACTGAATGTATTCTCCCCCATCCCCCACCGCCAAAATAAAGAGAATATAAATGAGAGAAGGATGAACAGCTCAAATGACACAAACATAAAGACAGCTGAATTTTTCGAACTTTATTTTTATTGCTTTTATATTTTTCTCTATATCTCTTTATGTTTCTTTACGCATAAGCGGTGATATCCATAAATGGCTTAATTTTTGTTTCTTCGATTTACTGTGTCAAACACTTCCCCCCTTTATCTCATGATTTACGTAACATCACAAGAAATTCAGTTTCGTATTGGCAATTACAGGTATGTCATCACAATCAGTGGTTGTAGGCACTGTCATACACATTGATAAATATAACAAAGAGAAATCACCAGTGTAAGAATGGAAATACAAAAATCAACTGATCCTGCAATTGATATCACAGGACAGCGAACGTATAGTGAATAAGATAAAAATGCGTTAGTACATATCAGTGGATCTTGCAGTTTTAGACTGAAATGAACATATCTATAGATACAATAAATCTGTGCCGTCGGTTAGAACTATTTCGGTTTTGAAAGTGCAAACATTGGTGGTAAATTATTCCTTCATTTGTCAACGATGGTGTCATTGTGTTGTTTAAATTACATTGTTCATTTCCAAATCTTCAGAATTTCTGTCTGTTTCAGTTAATGTGCTTACTTCATGTTTGGAATCAAATCTGTACTGTTCAAAGACACCTCTCCAGATGTCCTCTACTAGTTTAAAAGTTTTTTTTTTTCTAAAGTGCGTTGTCGAAGTCGTCGCCGCTTGTGCTAAAACACTAGTTTTGGTCTAATTTGAAGTAGAGTCTCTATCAACATGTTCATTCCAGTCTAAAACAGCAAGACCTATGCACATGTCATAGTGTCTCGTGTTTTTAATGTGGACGAGCTTAGGCAGAGAGGTCAGGCTCACACTGTTAAAGTTTTCGACATTAAATATGTCCCTGGACAGCACGTAGTCCTCTGGATTTTTATGGAGTATATGGCCATGCAGTAAGTCGCTCAGAAGCTTGACAGCAAGACCAGTTAGGACTATTAGAGATGGTATATATTGCGATTGCATGCATGGTGAGTTTTGGTTACACTTGTCATGGATGTTTTGGAAGTGTATAATACATCCATGCAACAGGTGCCTTAGTCTCAAAGAACCATGATCCCTGACCACTGATGTCTTCTCAGTGAGGTGAGGGCGCCAGGTCTTGCCGATGTTCGCTGTACCACCTTATGCGCCCGTTTTTATACTTTTAGCAACGTCCCCCTCTCACCTTCCCTTTTCTTTCAGATGGAGAGACCATTTCTACAGATTGTGGAAAGATTGTCAAAAATTGTGACATTTTCTTTTACGAAGTGGGAAGAGCAACTGAACAACTGGCTGTGCCATGGATCCAAATCAGCAATAACGAGCAATAAATTGTGATGGCTGTTGTTGAAGATAACATGCTGAAGCTTAGAGTGGGCATAAAGGCAGACGCTGTGGCCACAGGTAAAGTGTGAGTGTTTTTTTCCAACACCAAATGAAACAGTGAACATTGAAAATTTAAAACTGAACACCTTTCTCACAAATCTGAGTTGCAGATGTGTATGCAAAGGTGTGACCAGTGAATCATT
Organism: Marisa cornuarietis; assembly: GCA_004794655.1. Classification (NCBI taxonomy): domain Eukaryota; kingdom Metazoa; phylum Mollusca; class Gastropoda; order Architaenioglossa; family Ampullariidae; genus Marisa; species Marisa cornuarietis. The sequence continues at coordinate 2,803,545 of SMMW01000001.1, forward strand.
GCAAGAATTCACTGCCTTACCGAGAGAGGACCAAAGCCATCTGTACTTTATCTATTTTATATGCAAGTCAATTGCCCTTGGGCTGATATCTTTTCTGATAACGTGCACTGAACAATGATGACTGCGTGCTTACGTGTACCGACTGGGCCTGTCTACACTGAAAACTGCCCGTGCAAAACGGGCCACAGATCCTTGAGGATGTCCTGCAGCTCTTCCCTCTATGGAGACAGAGCTGTGGCCTCAGAGAGTCACACTGGAAGAAAAACTCTCGGGCACCGAAGAAACCACGGGGAAAAAACAGCCTCTTCGTCATAATAAAAGAAACTTCTGACAGGCATGATCCCTGGAACGCAAAAGCACGAAATAATATCATTATATATGTGTATAAAAAGATCACGTGGAACTAGCGAAAGGATAGCATGCAGCTTGATTTATTTTTTAATATTGTCTCCCTCACTCACTGGAGAAATTGTCAAAACGTAAACAGCACGCGATTTTCCAAGTGTTTAAACTGTCAAGATTCAGGATTTTTTATTCTTTAGCAAAACTTATTAGGGCATTGATGATATAATAATTCCATGAACGGTACAATCCCATGCTAAGTATTCACAATCATCCTCTTACTTTATCCTTGCTTACCTCTTCCAAAACTCAAACACCACCAATCTGTTTTTTTTTCTCTCTCTCTCTCTTTATCCACCGCCATCATTATCTTCATATTGGTGTAATACCTTTCAACACAATAAATCTTCGTCTCAGTCTTCATTCTTCACTGTCACCCCTTGAATCACTTCCTTTACCACAGCTGCAAGCCCCTATCGCTAAAATAGATATCGTCCCAAAGAGTTGCTCTTGTCAGCATTTGCAGGCTTAATGATCAACAGGACCTCATTCACTCTGGAGAAGATCACATTCTTAAAATAAGCCGACCACCAGTAAGGCTTGGGACATTTTTCTTTTAGGTCCTGACCTGTGAGAAGACATCAAACTATCAACATTAGAGGCTGGAAATAAAGAGTTAGATGTACCCGCCTTTTTGTTTCCTCAGAGGTTCTGTTTTTTGTTTTGTTTTGTTTTGTTTTGTTTTTAGAAAATGGTGATGAGAATAGACTTTTTCCCCACCTTAACTTTTGGTTGGTTAGACACTAGTTTCATTGCGCTGCAGACAGGTGACTAAGTGACAAGAATATTGTGGTCATGAAGTTTGAATTAAGACACAAATTGTACAAAATGCACCCTTGAAACTTTATCCACATAATAGGGCAAGACAATGTTGGAGACACAATCTCATAAAGGTTGACATGAAGGAATCACAGCTATAAACATAGAAGATACACAGAGCCAAGAGGAAAGCTGCTACCTCCAAGTGAGGGAAGTCTTTATTAAAAATGTGGGCGGCATAATCACAGCTGCCTGAATGTGATCATTTGTTCATATTTGTGATAATATGATGAGCTTCTCATTGTACAGCATTTCAGTTCGCTTTATTCTGGGCCAGACAACTCTTTTGGGAAAAATCGCTTCTTGAACACGACAACCTGAGCGATGTTTCTTGAAGACCTGCACACTCGCTGTTACAAATACTCAGGGCGTGTAAGAGAACTTCCAGTACAGGAGAGTAATTTTTTTACCCGCTTTCCTAGTTGCAGGTGAAAATGCCGATATTTGAAGGCTTATATCTTTAAAATTAAGCATAATTATGTACTCATATTTTGGGAATTATTATTTTAAAACGAACTTAACCCGATCATAAAGAAACAATGTTGCGCTCGATTTGTCCTATAAAGTGACCAGCTAACCAGCGGGGAAGTGGAGGGCTGGGTGCGTGGAGGCTTGGAGCTGGGGATGGTGAATGGGAAAGGGTGATCTGGTCGCGGTAGACTCCTAGGATTGATGGGACCTCATGCCAACCTCACTCTTCTCTCTTCTTTCCAAGGTCGGAGAAAGTTCCGCACTTATGCATAGGAAAAACTGCAGCTAAGTTTATGGACAACACTACTGACATAATTTTGCTAAGCATCTTTCTGTCTTGTATTAACAGCTGCTTTATGTTCAGTATTGTTTTCACTTAGAGCTGTGAACCAGCGGGTACTTAGCTAATGTTACTTAATTCACTGTCACGAACCTGTTCTCTCATTAGGGCTGTGTACAACGGGACACTACTGGGGATAGAGATCTGACTCCCTATAGTTTTGTACTAATTGTTGTGACTCTTGGTCGTGAATATTTAACTTTCTGATTTTATTATTAAATTTATTATTCTCGGTTTAATGGGTGCATTATGCTTACTTTATTTGTCAAATTGTGATGTTTACTTATTTCGATCTATTTTTATAAACTAAGAGTGCATCTATTTGTATACAGTTTAAACGGATAGCTTGTTGCTATTCTCTATTGACACAATATTTGAAATAAACTTAAATAATAATAATAATAATAATAATAATAATAATAATAATAATAATAATAATAATAATAATAATAATAATAATGTGAGCTTTTATAGCGCAGTTCCCCAGCAAAAACCAGGCTCACCGCACTTTACAAAGAAAAATCTGTCAACAAGAAAAGAGAGAAAAGTGCCCTTGAAGCAACCAGCAAAAAATTAAAATTCATAAGGGTAATTTCAACACACACGTGGACAAATAGACACACGGACACGTCAACATGAATAGAAACATACATAGGTTTCTCTACATCGTTTCACATGTACAGATAACTTTTCTCACACATGCACATGCTTGTTGTTGAACATGTTAGTATTACTAGAGGAAAAAATAACCTTTAAATTGATACAAAAAACATGGCGACTAAAGCATAGTGCTCTAAAATCAACTGTGAAAAAATAGATAGCGATTTTTATGGACACGAAATACACACTGATTTTTTTTTTTTTTTTTTTTTTTTTTTTTTGAATCTATATTTTATAAATACTCCAACCACTCTGAGAGAGGCTTTTATAAGACCATAAGCTTAAAATTTGATGTTTGACGGGCTAGTTTAACGATCATGTGACTAGTATAGAAACTTAGAAAACCATGTGGTTGCCGCTGCCGCCATTTTTTCACCTGCCGGCATGGAGCGGTCAACTCAGACGTCTCAAACTGCGAAGTAGGCCATCTTTTTAATTTTTTGAATCTATATTTTATAAATACTCCAACCACTCTGAGAGAGGCTTTTATAAGACCATAAGCTTAAAATTTGATGTTTGATGGGCTAGTTTAACGATCATGTGACTAGTATAGAAACTTAGAAAACCATGTGGTTGCCGCTGCCGCCATTTTTTCACCTGCCGGCATGGAGCGGTCAACTCAGACGTCCCCTCGCTCGCGTAAATTTTCTCTCATCCTAGCCAAGGAAAAATGGCCCCACTGCCTTGGGGGAATCTTGGGAAAGATAAAGGCTAAGGGAGTAAACCCCTACAGAAAATCCTGATACTAACACGGCATCAGTGGGCGAAGACTCTCCACGACGAGAGTACCGGCCAGGGCCCAGCGCCTACGTGTTCACGACCAGGCCGACAATCGGCTGTGGTTCACTTGGAGAAGGGATTAGCGCTACCAAGTGTATAAGCTCAATGAAAGGACCATGGATATACGCCAGAAAAGAGATAACATGCCGGATCGGTCGCGGCCCGGACTAACAACGACCGCGCACCCTATCGGGAGGCTCCAGCGTGGGGTCAGCGAAAAGTGTGCTACTGGAGCCAAGACCAAGACCAAGACTGAAACCAAAACAGAAATCAAACTAAGAGAAGGAACAACCATTGGCACGTGGAACGTACGCACGTTATACCAGTGCGGAAAAGTGCACCAACTCACACACGAGCTGAAACGGTATCAGTGGGACATTGTGGGACTGGCGGAGGTCAGATGGACAGGATTTGGGGAAACAGTGACGGAAGACGGCCACAGACTGTGGTACAGTGGGGAGGACACCAGGCATGAGTACGGCGTGGGCTTCCTTGTGCACAGGAAGGTGGCCGCGGCCGTCATCAGCTGTACACCCGTATCCAGCCGGCTGATCTCCATTCGTGTCTCAGCCAAGCCTCATAATGTCACCATTGTCCAAGTATACGCTCCAACTTCCACACATGGAGACGACGAAGTGGAAGAATTCTACCAACAACTGGACAAGATTATGAAGGCAGTTCCAAAAAAGGACATCCTGGTTGTGCTCGGAGACTGGAACGCCAAGGTCGGACCAGACGCCTACCAGCAATGGGCAGGAACAGTGGGGAAATTTGGCCTTGGTGAAACCAACGACAGGGGCATCAGACTCCTAGAGTTCGCACAGAGCCAGAGACTCACCTTAGCCAACACCTTGTATCCCCACAAGAAATCAAGGACGGCCACCTGGCACTCACCAGACGGACTGGTCCATAATCAGATCGACTACATCCTACTGCCGAGACGCTTCAAATCCAGCATCAACAGGGCCAAGACAAGGACGTACCCAGGCGCTGACATAGGCAGCGACCATGACCTTGTTCTAACAAACCTGAAGCTGAGGCTGAAAGCGAAGCGACTCTCAAACACTCCCCGAATTCGCTTTGATTTGGAGAAGCTGCAAGACCCAAAGGTTGCAGAAGTCTTCAAGGCCACGGTTGGCGGAAAATTTGGCGCACTGAACCTGGTGGACTGTGATGTAGACACCCTCTCTGGAAACATCAAAGAGGTGCTACTGTCGACAGCCCAAGAGGTTCTAGGGCGACATAGAAACAAGAAACAGCCATGGGTCACGAACGACATACTAGACCTCTGTGACCAAAGGAGGGCCTTGAAGAGAGAAAAGAAAAGCAAACCAGAAGCAGCAACCAAATACAAAGAAGTGAATTGTGCCATTAAGAAAGGGATGAAGGCAGCTAGAGAGAGCTGGATCGAGAAGCAGTGCCAGGACATAGAGGTTGGAATGGCACGAGGTGACAGCAAAAGGCCTACCAACTTCTAAAGACCCTCACTAAGACAGACCAGCAAAAGATCTCAGTCATCGAAGACAGCAATGGTCACCTTCTCACAGAAGGCAATGCTGTACTCAACCGATGGACAGAATACTGCAAGGACCTGTACAATTACCAGCTGAAGACCGACGCCAACATTCTCCAAAACAACCAGACTAGAGACAGTGAACCTGCAGACATACCAGTCCTACGGGAAGAGGTCGAAAAGCTGTACATAGTCTGAAGGGAGGAAAGTCACCAGGCGTTGATAATGTACCAGCTGAGCTGCTCAAGCAGGGTGGGGAAGCAACTACAAAAGCCCTAACTGTTCTGTGCCAAAGAGTCTGGGAGTGCAAGGAATGGCCCAGAGAATGGACGCAGTCACTAATCATTCCCCTCCCAAAGAAAGGAAACAGCAAACAGTGTCAGAACTACAGAACAATAAGCCTTATCAGTCACCCAAGTAAAGTCATGCTGAAGGTCATACAGAACCGCATCAGAACCACCGCAGAAGAGCTGCTAGCAGAAGAACAGGCTGGCTTCAGACCACGTAGAAGCACAGTTGAGCAGATCTTCAACTGTCGTCTTCTTATAGAAAAGCATCTGCAGCATCAGCGGGACCTTTACCACAACTTCATTGACTTTAAGAAGGCATTTGACAGAGTCTGGCACGAGGGGCTATGGCATGTGATGCGGAAATTCAACATTGAAGAAGGGCTTGTCCAAGTCGTTGAAGCGTTGTATAACAGCTCAACGAGTACAGTTTTGCTTAACAACCAAATAGGAGCTTACTTTCGTACCACAGTAGGGGTACGTCAAGGATGTCCCCTATCACCCGTGTTGTTTAATATATTCTTGGAGAACATCATGCTTGAAGCTCTTCATGACCACCATACCTCCATTTCAATCGGTGGAAGACCAATCTGCAACCTACGCTTTGCAGATGATATAGATCTGTTAGCAGGTACAAACAAGGAACTGCAAGACCTCACCAACAGACTGACAGACAGCTCAAACGCATATGGAATGGAGACAAGCACAGAAAAGAGCAAAGTTATGATCAATGGCAACGGCAAAGCAGAGATCTATATGAACGGGGTACAGCTCGAAGAGGTAAGCAGCTTCAAGTACTTGGGAGCCACTCTCTCCAAGGACGGCAGCTCCACGCAAGATATCCGCATCAGGATCGCAACAGCAACAGCAGCAATGGCTAGGCTAGATAGGATCTGGCATAGCCACAAGATAAGGTTCACTACCAAGTACAGGCTATACAAATCCCTGGTAGTGCCGATCCTGCTCTACGGATGCGACACGTGGACTCTACTCGCCGAAACAGAAAGGAGAATCCAGGCATTCGAGCACAAGTGTCTGAGGAGGCTGCTCCGGATCTCATACAAAGAACACAAAACCAACGACTTTGTAAGAAACAAGATTGCCACACTGGTAGGACACCAGGAACCTCTACTATCAACAGTCAAGCGACGTAAGCTGGTCTTCTTTGGCCATGTAACCCGGCACGACACCTTGTCGAAGACTATCCTTCAAGGCACCTTGGAGGGTAGCCGACGCCGCGGTGGTCAGAGAAAGAACTGGCTTACGAACGTCAAAGACTGGACTGGTCGTCCTGTACAGGACCTGCTGACTATTGCCCAAAACAGGCAAGAGTGGCGGACCCTATCAGCTGCCGCGTCTATCCATGTGCTCCCCCCAACGCCAGGTGCCAGGCAAGGGACGACTGACTGACTGACTGACACACTGATTAATATTGGCATCAGAAGATGTCAAATTCCATAAACTACAAAACAAGCAGGTCTTTTGCTCAGAAAACAGCTCTCTAATGTGTCCAGATCTGCTGTAAAGGTAAAGCCGGATTGCGCTCCAAACGTCAATCGCCGCCATGGCCGACAAGGTAACCTTGGAATCAATGCAGAGGTTTATGCAGGATGTTTCTTCCTCCATTATTCGCATCGTTCTGTTTGAGAAGGATTGTCGGTGAGCTCACACATTTATTTCATGATTTTGCAGTTCATTTAGTACGGAAAGCTCAATGACATGGATGTGCTATTGCATGTGTTAGTTTTAGAACAGCCGAATTCTTGTAGTACGATCATCAGGTTAGTTTTAAAATCACCAGAAAAGCCAGATTCTGTTCCAGAATTTCTGGATTGAGCCACAGGAGGCAATCAACAGCATGTTGGGGTAGTCATAGTCTGTTCACTGGCGCCAGTCGTAAGGATTGTGGAGAGAGAGTTGTGGATGCCAGTGAGACACGCCCCTGTGTATGTTACCTTCACTATGGAAGTATTTCAGAGCATGTAGTATAATCCACAGGATCTGTGTGACCGCTAGTTCTGGCAGTCCTGTTATGTAAAAGGCAGGCAGCAGGTGACGGCGAGAACCTGAGCCGACAGCAGGTATGACTGTCTACAGTTCATGGCGATAGACGAAACTACAGTAATGTGAGAGAATAATCTCATGTTGTAACTGCTTAGTTAATACAAATAGTTATTGTCCATAGATAATCGTAGATAAGCTGGGGACGCAGCAAATGCAGTCTGTAGGTATAGATCAAACTGTAGATCCAAACAAAATCATGCGATGAATGGCGTAATAAACCGTCAGCTGGCTTTCGATTGGAATGCAGAAGGCCGTTGTTGGAACTAAATCCCCGCAGACAAGAAAATCATTGAAACAGAAAGACAAAGAAGCATGTGTCAAATAATAGGGACAAAACTCACCACAGGTCATAGAAGACAACAACAAAAATACTGAGAGCTAGTCCCCTCCAGCCGGTTAAGCGAAGGGACATTACTCTATTTATTACTCTATTAAGGGCTTATGCGTAATAAGACTAACATACTTCTCTAATTTTCAACAAACTCTGTCTCCTGCACATCAGGCTAGACACCGCAGCATGCAGTCTACTGAAATGTTTTAAAGCAGCACATGGACACCAGTGACTTACAACTTTACAACGTTTTGTATTGTTAGAGTCTCGAAGAATATCCGTCTTACCAGCTCACCCAACTGTCAAGCGGAACTCTTGGAATGAGAAAATGCGGGGCGTTAGAAAGCTCGACACTTCGATTAGGATGTTCTAGAATCTAGATGCTAGAAATTGTGATAGCTGGAGGTATAGACCAAATAAGAAAATATGACAAGAGAAATGTGCTGCAGATTTCTTATCTACATCAGTGTGCAATCAACGTGTCGCTACTCCATAAGCCTTTTAGGGGAGTGTTTGAAATCCTCCTGTTTATTAGTCTAGGTGCAAGTATCCGTGCGAGCATGATGCAAACCTGCAATCGACCAAATAAAACCAGAACAAAATTAGAATTTTTTAAAGTGTCTAAAGTCATTTCATTGAGTAAACTACGAAACTAATTTAATAGATGTGTAGAAAAGTATAAAAATACATCAAACATCATCCGTGGTCTTATTTATATGGTGACGTTTGCAAATATCAAGACTTATCAGAGGTATGTCGGACCAAAGAGGATACAAAGAACAACCACTGTTATATGAGAGTTTGAAGTCAGGCGGCGGTCACGGCCTCAACCAGAGCCCGTCACTGATGTCGATCGGCTGAAACCCGCTCCAGGCGACCCCATGTCCAGCCCTTTCCTTTCATCTCCCTTTCCACTGTTATTCTCCAGGTTTCCTTTGGGCGGCCTCGTTTTCTTCGGCCGTCTGGAGTCCATCGTAGGGCGATTCTGGAGAAGTCTGCTGTCTGCTGGCGGAGCACATGTCCAATCCATCGCCAACGCCTTTGTTGAACCTCCGTGGTGATGGACTCGGCTTCAGTTCTTTGGTGAAGTTCTTCATTGGTGATGGTGTTTGGCCAAACGATGTTAAGTATGCGCCTGAGGCATCTGTTTTGGAAGATGTCAAGCCTGTTACCGATGTTTTTGGTCATCTTCCATGATTCTGATCCATAAATGAGGGTGCTGATCACATTTGACTTGAAGATTCTCAGCTTGGTCTTCTGGCTGATGTTTTTTGCCTTCCATGTGCTCCTGAGTGAGGCTTGGCTTGGCTGGCTTTCGCCAGTCGGGCCCAAATCTCCACCTCCGCATACCCGGTGTTGGACATCTTGGACCCAAGATAGGTAAAACTGTCAACTTCCTCAATCTCTTCTCCATTTAGTTTGATGTTTTCTTGGACTCTGGCGTTCACTTTCATACTTTTTGTTTTCTTTGCGCTGACCTTCAAGCCAAGGTTTCCAGCTGTTTCTGAGAAGGCATTTGTTTTCTCCTGCATGTCTTGGTGGCGGTGTGACAACAGGGCAATGTCATCAGCAAAGTCCAAGTCTTCCAGGGTTGTTGTTGCTGTCATAGTCATAGTCCATTTGATCCCTCTCCTCTCACTGTCGGTGGAATTCTTCATGATCCAGTCCATGGCCAGGATGAAAGGGAACGGCGACAGAATGCAGCCCTGCTTCACCCCAGTGCTGACGTTGAAGGGGGCTGTGAGCTCCGTGTCACAGACCACCTGAGATTTGAAATCGCTGTACAGCATTGCAACGACCTGGACAAGTTTTGCAGGGACTCCATAATGCCTCAGGATCTTCCATAAGGACTCGCGGTTGATGCTGTTAAAACCCTTCTCCAGGTCAATGAAGTTGATGTACAGCGGTGCGTTCCACTCATTGCTCTGCTCCAGAATCTGACGCAGAGTGAAAATGAGTTCAAAGCAGGATCGCCCAAGGCGAAATCCTGCTTGCTGTGGCCGGAGGACTTTCGGTTGCTGTCAGTCTTGACAAAACAATCTTGCTGAAGACCTTGTTGGTGATGGAAAGAAGTGTTATACCCTCCAGTTATTACAGTCTCCAAGATCTCCTTTCTTGGGTAACTTGAAGATGAGCCCTGTCTTCCACGCACCGGGTATCTGTCCTGATTCCCAAACTTGCCTGAAGATTTCAATCAACATGGGAGCTGTCATATTCACATCTGCTTTCATCTCTGCTGTTATTCCATCTGTCCCTGGTGCTTTGCCGCTTTTCATTGCCTTGATTGTTGCTGTCACTTCTTCCAGGCTTGGCGGGTTTGTGCAGATGTCAAGGTCTGTATCTGCTGGCTGGATGTCTGCGAGCTGAGGGGCGTCTGCTCTGTTTAGAACCGACTCAAAATGCTCCCTCCAGCGCTTTAGTTTTTCTGCCTCTCCCTGGACAACATTTCCGTTCATGTCTTTCACTGGTACCTCACTGTTTTTGAATCTGTTGTTTAGCTGTTTATTGATTTTATACAGTGTCTTCAGGTCATTTTTTTCCTGCTGCTTCTGCTGTTTCATCTGCCAGTTTCTCTATGTAGTCCCTTTTGTCGGTTTTGATCATCCTCTTTACCTCTTTGTTTATTTCTGTATATCTTTGTCTGTGTTGTTCCTTCAGACGTTCAGATCTGGTGTTGTTGATTTTCTGCTTGGTTGACTTTCTCTCTTCTATCCTTTTCCATGTCTCTTCTCTGATCCATTGTTCTTTCTTTTTTCGTTGGAAGCCCAGTATTTTCTCTCCTGTTTCCTGTAAGACTCGATTGAAGTCCTCTAAGGTCATCTCCTGTTGGTCCCGTAGTGCCTGGAACCTGTTCTTAACTTCCACTACAAAGGCCCGTTTGATGGCTGGGTTCTTCAGTCTGCCGGAGTCCACTCTCTGCTGACGTGCCTGTTTTCCTCGCGATCGACGTAGCTTCAGAGAAACTGCGGCTATCACAAGAGTGTGGTCACTGGCAACGTCTGCTCCTCTGTAGGCTCTGACATCTTGAAGTGAGCTCCTCCATCTTCGGTTGATGATGACATGGTCTATCTGGTTCTTTGTGATCCCGTCTGGTGATGTCCATGATGCCTTGTGGATGTCTTTGTGTTGGAAGAGTGTGCCTCCAATTAGTAGATTGTTTTCTTCACAAAAGTCTGTCAGTATCTCTCCGTTGTAATTGATGGTTCCAATTCCATGCTTGCCCATGATATGCTCCCTGTAGGTATTGTCACTTCCCACCTTGGCATTGAGATCGCCGGTGATGAGCAACATATCATGGGCTCGGACGCTCTCCGTGGCTGCCTGGAGCTGATCGTAGAAAGCATCCTTGTCTTCTGCCTCGGAGTCTTCTGTTGGTGCATAGCAAACTAGCACTGTCAGCTTGGTGTACTTTGAATGGAATCTTGCTCTCAGAAGCCTGGGTCCATAAGGCTTCCATTCCACCAGTGTCTTTTCAGTTTTCCTATTGAGGAGTAGTGCTACTCCTTCAGAGTGTTGGTCGTCTGATCTTCCTGAGAACAAGATAGTATGTCCTGATGCTAGTCTCCTTTTTCCCGTGCTGGTCCATCTGACCTCGCTGACTCCCAGGATGTCCAAGTTGTACTTGTCAAACTCCTTGACTAGTTGGGGCAACCTGCCAGTCTGATACAAGGTCTGGACGTTCCAGCACCCCAACCTCAACTTCTGTTTTGGCTTAAATAAATCCACCATCGGGGCGCCAGCTCCCTCTCGGGTTTGACTGTCGTCTGTCATAAGTCCAGTTACCTGGTGTGTTTCATTACCTTTGCCATCCGTAATGAGTACTCTGGTTTTAGTTTCTGTAACACGCATTTTTTTTACATGGTGGGGTTGTTAGCCCTACCACAACCTAATTTACCTCTAGGTGAGGTGTCCACCTTAGTCGCCTCTTACGACATGCCTGGCTGGACAGCAGGGACCCTATTCTTACAATGCTCGCTAAGCAAGCGTACCCCGGGGTCCCACGGGGATATAGTTGGCATGAGGAACATGCTTAATTGACATCTTTGTCTTCCGTACAGTTCCTTCTTACTTTCGAGTAATATTTTCTTTATATTCTGGACACAATTTTCTGCGTACCTTTTTGGCGATGTAACCAGCAATGAAAGTTAAAATATTGTTCTCAGGAATGAATAGTTCCTCGGCAGAGTTGGTAAAAGCATACTGGGGGATTTCACATCTTTTGCTTTGCTCACATCTTGGATAAAAAATCCTTGGAGTGCACTGAGTACTGATGTTGCTCAGCGTCAAGAGAAAGTCATCTCCATCACTGCATGATGAGACCAACCACCATTACCTGGCACAAAAAGAACCGAAATTGCCGGGGATTTGGATTATCTCCATGTCCTTATCCTCGTGTTAGAGAAAAAGAGTTTTTTTATGCAGTCTTGGTTTAGTCTGCTTTTATGGAAAAATTTAACTTCTTTCGTTTTGCAAAGATCGTCCCAGAGTTGAAGCAGGCTTTGTATAGCAATTTCCCATCCAATCATACTGGATGAATTGCTTTTAAGTGTCAACAACCATGACTTTTCCGAGATGGCATCACGCATCGTTTGGCTGCTAAACTTGCTAAGTCTGATGAATGCATTAAACAGTTGATCAGTGGGTTCAGCAAAGAAAACACTCTCAGAGGCCTCTTCTGATACCACTCCTAAATGTTACCATCGTTGATACAACCTGAGAGGCAAACTTTACCTGAAGGGCTGAAAAACTTGGTTACTTTAGGTGTTTTTCTGAGGCGTATAGCTATTCGGATACCGTTCTTTCTAGCCACCCTGAAAAAATATTCTATTTCGGTGCATTCGGTACATCAAAGATGGTTGGAACTGTACACTCCTGACCCCACTTCTTACATCTATGGAAATGATAACACAAGACTAGTGAAGCTACTAAGCAGCAGTATATGTGGCAAATCCAAAGATAAAAGCGACTTGTTAAATCTTGTGATAAGCTGTTAACTCACATTTCTTCGTCTACCTTCTATACGTGCCACATAAAAGTACACCTCACAAAGCGCTTGCCGAAACAAAACGACCAATAACATACATTTAGTATTTATTTAGTCATGTATATAGCTAGGTTTCAGCCGATAGACATCAGTGGCGGGCTCTGGTTGAGGCCTTATGTGCAATTAGCACGAAGAGGATTAATTGAATATTGATTGTATATAACAAAGACCCAAGCGAGTGAAGAGATGATGGGCGGCTGGTGCACTAGTCATTATTCAGCAAGTAGAGCCTCTGTGTTCGGTTACTCGCTAACACATGCAGAACCACAACACGTAGCCGTCATAGTTATAGTCGTCGTAGTTGTAATTTCTTGACAGACTTTTATATGTTTTTGTAGTGAACTACATACATGGATCTGTTACAGGGGGGGGGTTGAAGTCTTTTGCCCACATGAAGTGACTCCTGTTGTTTTGCCAACATTTACAGCCATCTAACAACGACTTTTATCTGTTCCACTCATGCACCGTTATAAACAGAATGTAAAGACCACACTCAGGGTCTATGGCGTCACGAGTGTTCCTATGAGTAATTTAATTACAAGCTTGCATCATCAGACGGTGATTATAATCGTGAAAGTAGTAATATCTAGAGGTAAAACTCTAAAATTTAGACACATTAAAGTAGACATGTCACACTGTCACACAGTATTTACCGAGCAGTATAGATGCCACACAGTCCTTACTGAAAAGTGTAATGGCATACAGTACTTACTGATCATTATACCTGTCACAAAGTACTTACTGAAAAAAGAGGAAAGGAATATCATTGATAAAGATGATTTGAAAGACACCACGCAGTTATAAAAACACTTCAAACGGTTCAATAAAGAGAAGATCCAGTGGAATGCAGGCGGAGAATACGAACAGAACTAATGAAGTGTGAAACAAGCCTTCACCTGTCAGTGCCGGAATATACATTTTGAGAGTGCAGTCAGTACCTAGGGCAGGTCCAAACGGGGAATAAACACAGAAGCATTTTTGTTGACATCAGTTACCCGAGTAGCTTAAAACACTGTAATGTGAAACATTACTACAATGTGTACACAGGTAACCCGTAATGGAGAGAACAATCCCCAGAAAAATAATAACAATTCTCTAGATGGCAGCAAGCGCAATGCGCTTTGACATAAACAATTGGTTTAACAAAATCTCTGCTATATAATCACGACACACGCATCTATATACAGTAGCATTTTGTTGACATGGGAACCCGAGTAGCTTAAATTGTATGGCAGAGAAAGAAAGACTAAGAGAAAGAGAAAAAGAGCATAGACGTACACATAACTCGCAAAGTTTCAGTGGCGTAGGAACCGGGGGGGGGGCACGGGGGGCAGCAGCCGCCCCCCCCCCAAAAAAAAAGATGCAGGGAAGGCAAGAATGTGAACGTTATTAATTGCCAATATGGAGCTTCCCCCACCCCCACCCCCCAAAGCCGAGCATCTTCCTACGCCATTGAAGTTTTGCATATGCTGACATCTGACACTCGTTCACTTAAATAGTCTAATATACGCGGCTGCTAAACTGTGCTTATGAGAGGCTGTCGTCAACGGCTGAAGTCAACTCGACAGATGGCCGGGGTATTGCGGCGGGTCAGCTGCAGCGCTTACTCTGTACGTTCATGGGCCGTGCTCGCCAAGTGGTTGTGGTGGCTAGGACAAATTGACAAGGGTAATAAGACATCGCTCATCAGTTTCCTAGCAAACATTCCTGGTCAACACCTTGCCTTAATGCTTTATGCTTAATGCTTAAACAGACCAATCCTAAATAAACGTACACTCACGTACTAACACAGCAGACACACCCACAGAGTAAACACTGACACACATTACGTCAGTGCAAGGTCTGGACGTGGAAAGGAAAAGTAATTTATTTTGAAAGAAAAGCTTAGTCTCAAGTTTGGACTTAAAGCTGGTCAAAGAATCAACGTGACGAAGTCTGACGGGTAACGGGTTACAAGCTAATGGGGCTTGAAAGGACAAAGACATCTGTCCATACGTTTTTGTCGTTAGAAGGACTTGAAGAAGCCTGGTGTTAGAAGATGAACGAAGCAGTCGTGAGGGAGAACACTGTTGATGTGCCAATGATGTCAAGATGCTTTCGCATACGTGACCTAACTAATATAGACCAGAAAGTAAATCACTAGCGGCGAACGGGTCTAATGTGTCCGACTCTCTATAACGGTTTTCTTTGAGTCTAATTGCTGTTCCCCGCCCCCCCCCCCCGCTGCTCGAAAGGCGCCGGCTCTGGCGATTCCCAATCTAACCGTACTGAGTTTTAGCAGAAATATTGGTAACACGTGCCTAGTTTGTCTGCCTTGGTATTAGCCACCATAGAATTGGTCGAAAGATTTTTTTATGTGATCACTTTTATGATACAATTAATTTTATATTTACTGGTAGACGTGTCAATCATAGAAAAGTTTTAGTTTAATTTAAATTATTCATATTTTGACATTTCAAAGACAAACTAAAAAGTAAGCAGATAGAATTCATATTTTGACAATACGACGACAAATTAAAAAGTAAGCAGATAGAATTAGTGGCTTGTATCAGATATGGGGAAGATATTTATAAAGTACATTCCTGGCTAATGTTTAACACAAAGTACAAGACAGTAACACTGGGAAACTTCTCGCGTCAGGCAGCCATAGTTAGGTCCGACGCTGTACTGTACCTGAGACTGCGCGCTGACGATCTCCACTAGGTGGCGTACAGTTGTGTCACCGTTTGCTAAGAAGTGATATTTTACCGCATTCACAGCAAATAAAGTTCAAATCTGTAGGGATGTATTTCAAATTCAGCCATTTCATTTTCTGGGCAACAATTCACTTCTTGAACACGAGAACCTGAGCGATGTTGCTTCTTTTGACTTGAAAACATGCACATATTTCTTTAACAACGCCACACTCACTGTTACAAATACTACTGGTACGTAAAAGATTTCTTCAGTATAGGAGAGTAATTTTCTCCTGCTTTCCTAATGACAGGTGAAAAAGCCGATGTTAGGCGTATATCTTGAAAAATAAAGCATAATTATTTACTCATATTTTGGGAATTATTATTTTAAAATAAACTTAACCCGACAATAAAAAATGTTGCACTCTACTTGTCCTTTAATGATTACGGAAGCTTGTAGCAATCCTTTTTCCGATGCATACGGTAGTGGTGTGCCTATAAATGGATCGTCTCGCTGTATACTGACAGCGAGCTCAAGACAACCGCCATCACATACCTGCCAGCAGGACAAGATAGATCAGAGTACTAATTTGTACTATACACGTCCGTGATCAGAGCCAAAAATGACCGCTACATTGCTGTTGTTGTGTCTCCTTCCAGCCGCGGCAGGTGCCCTGTCTAGGAGGAAAGTGAACGTCACTTTGGAACCTACCGATGAAATAGTGGTTTTTGCTGTGGATGAGATAAAAAATCACTTCCTAGCAAACGGTGACACAACTGTACGCCACCTAGCGGAGATCGTCAGCGCACAGTCTCAGGTACAGTACGTACAGCGTCGGACCTTTTTATGGCTGCCTGACGCGAGACTTTTTAATTTGTCGTCGTAATGTCGAAATATGAATGTTTTAAATTAAACTAAAACTTTTCTATGATTTGACAGGTCTACCAGTAAATATAATATTAATTGAATTAAAAAAGTGATTAAAAAAATCTTTCAACTAATACTATGTTGGTTAATACCAAGGAAGACAAACTAGGCACATGTTACCTTTATTTCTGCTAAAACTCAGCACACCTAGATTGGGAATCGCCAGAGCCGGCGTCTTTCGAGCAGCGGGGGGGGGGGGAACTGCCCAAAGCCCCGCAAGTGCACCTTCGGGTTGAGACGGTCCGTCATTTGCTTGAAATTCTAAAAATTCATGTCCTTTTCATTTTCAACGGAGTAAATTTGTTTGCAAGTTACTATGTGAACCTATTATTTTCTTAATTTCGGAGTAAATTCACGTTTCTGTGTAAGCCTGTTTTTGTTCTAAATCTGATATAGTTTATTCATTATTCCGAAGACATCCAGCCCATTTTATTGCCCTGCTACGTATGTTGTGCCAGCTTCCAAAGACCCCGCAATTCTATTTGCCCAAAGCCCTGCATCCGCCTAGCGACGGCTCTGGAATCATGTAAATGAAACAACATGTTGCTCCTGAATGTTAGACAACCCATTTACTTTCTTTTATGATTCACAGTGTGAGATAATTAAGTCTAAAACCGGCATCGCAGAAATGAAAGATTTGACCGAGGAATCTAGGGAATATTTTTTCTCATTACAATAATTAGCATTGAATAGTATTCTTATGTCGCGACGAACCTAGGAAAAGTACAGGTATTCTAAAGTCACGACATACGTCACGAGGTTCCTAACAGACCTGTAATTGTTCTCGAAGCACAAATCCTGCTGATAACATGAAGAACATCCATATGTCCTGATATCAAACGTCTTGACATTTCTTTTTTCCTATGGAATGTGTGACTGAGTTCAGAGTTCACTCGTTAACAGAGTTACCTTCATGTCTGCTGCAGCTTTACAATGGACAGTTGTTCCACCTTACCCTTCGTCTCACCGGAGATTCAAAGGTATACGTCATGTATTGTATTTTCTTTTGCTTGCACACCCATCAGTCGTTGTTCTGACTGGCGATGATCCGCTCTCTGTACGCGGTTTGTCCCGTGTCAGTGAAAATAAAGACCCGAGTTTAGAATAAGAAATTCTAACAAATTTTGAAGTTTCGAAAAGTTGTCTTTTGAAAATAATTTATAATATTAATTACGAGAAACGCACGCGCGAGATTGGGAGAGAGAACACGAGACTGGTTGTCTGGCTGCAACTCTTTGTGTGTCTATCTGCTGACTTTTTATGAATAAATTAGAAAAGAGCAGACGTTGGGTGGGGGGAATGGTGGTAGGGAACGGTGAAAGATGACACAGTTGAGGTAAAGGAAACTTGGCTGACTGCCAAAAGCTCTAAGCATGATCGGTCATGCAAAGTATAATTTTCCTGGTTGACAGAGAGAGAGGTCCGACTACTCACAATCTCGGTAAGGGAAGTTACGGGACACGGTGTTGTTACAAACAGAAATATTGGAACAGGTTTTATGGCCATAAGATTTAGAGGCGATGCTGATGTTAGTTGTTGCTACTAATGCTGTACTGTACTCTTTTGTTCAGGGTGACGACTACTGTAAAGTTGTCGTGTGGTACCGCTCGTGGGTAAAAGACGCGACCCGCTTCGTTATCTCTCGCGCCCCCACCTGCTCCAGAAGGTGAGGTTTCTGCTAACGCCAGGGTTAGTGACGTCAGCTCCACCTGGTGATGTAGTTATGAGGCGAGGGCAAGTCGTTGCATTGGGGTTAAAATAAGGAACCTAAGGAAAGACTAAAAGACTGCATTCTTTCGAAGCGGTGTTCAGGCCCCGCAGATGCTTTTATTCCCTGAGCCGTAGGTATGAAGCCGTGGCTAAGATGCCCTCGGGTAAAGAATCATGAGGTATAGTGTTCCCGCGATCTAGGTTCCGCATTTTAACTTTAAAGACAAAAGAGGCTTTTTCTTGACTTTGTCCTGAGGACACGATTAACTCTCGTTTCATTACTACGGCCAGTGATGTGTTAACCGACGATATGCAACACCTACACGCTGTTTCAAGATATGTCACGATACTCTGAGACTCACTTCATGTCTTTTATTTAATGAGCGTTCGGCAGTTTACAAATGTGGACAAAAGCTATAGTTTATAAAAATAACATTTATTAAAATAAATTTGTTATTTTGTTTACAGCATATTAAACGAAGAGAATCTCACAGTTCTAAACCTCATTCGTTTCAGACATAAGCATGTGGTTTGATCGTGAAGTCCCAGCCATGGCTGACCCCTGCTCATTCCTTAAAAAGAATGGAGTGCAGTTAGATGCGCACACAGCAGGGATGGCAAGAGTCTGCAAATTCGTCACCTCTTGGGACTGCAGTTAGATTCAAAGAAAGCCGTTTATAGAAAGTAGGACACATCAGAATATTAAAAGCCTACAACGTTCGGCGCTAGTGATTTACTCTTTGAAGTCTATATTAGTTAGGTCACGTATGCGAAAGCATCTTGACATCATTGGCACATCAACAGTGTGTATGCAGCGGTTTGTGCCTTCATGTTTGTGTTGAAAAGCCGTTATTTGACGCGCCTAAGTCCTCTTGTAACAGCATACAGCTGAAAAATTATAAAGACAACCAAATTTCCCAGTTTTTCGTATTAGATCTCAGTCGCTGTGTCCAAGGCAAGTAAATAAAAACAGATTCAGAAAGAGTCTAAGAGATACTTGGTGTGGTATGTGTGTGAAATGGGCGCGGGCACGAGAGAGACGGGAACGTATTAAGGGAAATAACTCTTGAACGCTATATTGAGTCATTACATTGCTCTCCCATTAATTCAGTCCCTTGATGATTTCACCGCCAAACATTTTGGGGATTATGATCCCAAAGTTTATTTTGGATTCAAAGGCATTGTATCGTGCTGCGAGCTCTCAGCCGCCGAACACAAGACACTGTGGATTTGATGACAACTGTACTGATTCTAACAAAAAGCAATATGGCTACCCGCCATCTCGAACATCACGAAAATGTACATAATGCCCCGGATGTCCCTACCGGGATAACTTGTATCATCACAGGCATGCTAGATGATTACCTGTAATAATAAATAACACGAAAATAAATAATTGATATAGCACACAATCTCACTAAAAGACTTCATGGTAACAAATGCTCTTAAAGGCGGAGTTTCTTCGGACAGTACGAAGCGAATGGTTTCGCCCAATGGAAGTGCAGATAGGAGTACAAGCGGTGCTGACAACAAGCGGTCTGTCACGGGGTTAACATTAAAGTACACAGACTGCCGACTAACCTAGCAATGAAACGTATTTCTCACTTACTAGTACATGTAGTGTCTGTGAAAGGAGAGGCAAAACGGCTTTTACTTGAACATACAGTCATGGTTAGGACTGAATGTATTCTCTCCCACCCTCCACCGCCAAAAAAAAGAGAATACATGTATAAAGGAGAGAAGGATGAACAGCACAAATGACACAAACATAAAGACAGCTGAATTTTTCGAACTTTATTTTTATTGCTTTTATATTTTTCTCTATATCTCTTTATGTTTCTTTACGCATAAGCGGTGATATCCATAAATGGCTTAATTTTTGTTTCTTCGATTTACTGTGTCAAACACTTCCCCCCTTTATCTCATGATTTACGTAACATCACAAGAAATTCAGTTTCGTATTAGCAAGTACATGTATGTCATCACAATCAGTGGTTGTAGGCACTGTCATACATATTGATAAATATAACAAAGAGAAATCACCAGTGTAACAATGGAAACACAAAAATCAACTGATCCTGCAATTGATATCACAGGACAGCGAACGTATAGTGAAAAAGATAAAAATGCAGTATTACATATCAGTGGATCTTGCAGTTTTAGACTGAAATGAACATATCTATAGATACAATAAATTTGTGCCGTCGGTTAGAGCAATTTCGGTTTTGAAAGTGCAAACATTGGTGGTAAATTATTTCTTCATTTATCAATGATGGTGTGATTGTGTTGTTTTAATTACATTGTTCATTTCCAAATCTTCAGAATTCCTGTCTGTTTCAGTTAATGTGGTTACTTCATGTTCGGAATCAAATCTGTACTGTTCAAAGACACCTCTCCAGATATTCTCTACTAGTTTAAAAGTTCTCTTTTCTAAAGTGCTTTGTCGAAGTCGTCGCCGCTTGTGCTGAACACTTGTTTTGGTCTAATTTGAAGTAGAATCTCTATCAACATGTTCATTCCAGTCTAAAACAGCAAGACCCATGCACGTGTCATAGTGTCTCTCGTTTTTAATGTGGACGAGCTTAGGCAGAGAGGTCTAAAGGTTTCGACATTAAATATGTTCCTGGACAGCACGTAGTCCTCTGGATTTTTATGGAGTATATGGCCATGCAGTAAGTCGCTCAGAAGCTTGACAGCAAGACCAGTTGGCACTTTTAGAGATGGTATATATTGCGATAGCATGCATGGTGAGTTTTGGTTACACTTGTCATGGACGTTTTGGAAGTGTGTAATACATCCATGCAACAGGTGTCTTAGTCTCAAAGAGTTGCCATCGCAATTTTCGATACACCAATAACCATGATCCCTGACCGCTGATGTCTTATCAGTGAGCTGAGGGCGCCAGGTCTTGCCGATGTTCGCTGTACCACCTTATCCGCCAGTTTTTATACTTTTAGCAACGTCCCCCTCTCACCTTCCCTTTTCTTTCAGATGGAGAGACCATTTCTACAGATTGTGGAAAGATTGTCAAAGATTGTGACATTTTCTTTTATGAAGTGGGAAGAATAACTGAACAACTGGCTATGCCATGGATCCAAATCAGCAATAACGAGCAATAAATTGTGATGGCTGTTGTTGAAGATAACATGCTGAAGCTTAGAGTGGGCATAAAGGCAGACGCTGTGGCCACAGGTAAAGTGTGTGTGTGTTTTTCCCAACACCAAATGAAACATTGAACATTGAAAATTTAAAACTGAACACCTTTCTCACAAATATGAGTTGCAGATGTGTATGCGAAGGTGTGACCAGTGAATCATTGCAAGAATTCAGTACCTCACCGAGAGAGGACCAAAGCCATCTGTACTTTATCTATGTTATATGCAAATCAATAGCCCTTGGGCTGATATCTTTTCTGATAACGTGCACTGAACAATGATGACTGCATCAGTGTGCAATCAACGTGTCGCTACTCCATAAGCCTTATAGGCGAGTGTTTGAAATCCTCCTGTTCATTAGTCTAGGTGCAAGTATCCGTGCGTGAAAGATGCATACCTGCAATTGACCAAATAAACCAGAACAAAAATATAATTTTGTAAAGTGTCTGCAGTCATTTCATTGAGTAAACTACGAAAAAAATTTATAGATGTGTAGAAAAGTATCAAACTATATCAAACATCATCCGTGGTCTTATTTATATGGTGACGTTTGTTGCGTTAGAACAACACGCTATGCAAATATCAAGACTTATCAGAGATATGTCGGACCAAAGAGGATACAAAGAACAACCACTGTTATATGAGAGTTTGAAGTCAGGCGGCGGTCACGGTGCGCACGGCCTCTCCCCCGTTAGGGAAGTAAACATCGCTAGCCTCGGGCGTGCCGCACCTTTGTTCAGACCATCGTGTACTGGCAACACACACACACACACACACACACACACACACACACACACACACACACACACACACACACACACACACACACACACAATCAGGCGCACATGCTTTCATACTTTTCGGAAATAGAGCTCGAAAGCATATTTCAAGGTTGCAGCTTCTCTAATTTAGAAGAAAAACTAGAAAACAAATAAAATTAAACGTTTCAAGTCTACATTAACGTAGGTTTTGCAAGTAACTCTAATTGGACAGTTTTTTTTTCACACGAAGACAATATGGTTGTTACATATCTAAAACCTCTTTACACCCAGAGCCTTTGCAAAAATACAAATATGTACACGTAGATGTTGCAGTTTTAACATTTTTCTGTTTTTCCTTGCGGACGCTGCCTATTGTTTTCTTTCAGTGCAAAATGAGGCCGTATATCTAAAACAATTGAGTAACAAGACTGCCTGGTTTGCATTTGCTGGAGGGACACGTGAGCGAACACGATTTCTGTTTAAAACGTTCCAGAAATCGAGCTCTCACTCGATCCATGTGGGGGAGCTCTTCAGATTTTCTGAATATAATTTCAAGTTCCTCAAAAAAACGTTACCTGCTGAGAAGTTGGGAATACTAGCCCATAGTTGGCATGAGGTACATGCTTAATTGACATCTTTGTCTTCCGTACAGTTCCTTCTTACTTTCGAGTAATATTTTCTTTACATTCTGGACACAATTTTCTGCGTACCTATTTGGTGATGTAACCAGCAATGAAAGATAAAATATTGTTCTCAGGAATGAATAGTTCCTCGGCAGAGTTGGTAAAAGCATACTGGGGGATTTCACATCTTATACTTTGCTCACATCTTGGATCAGAAATCACTGGAGTGCACTGAGTACTGATGTTGCTCAGCGTCAAGAGAAAGTCATCTCCGTCTTCGATGCAGTTGCTTCTTTCACTGCATGATGAGACCAACCACCATTACCTGGCACTGAAAGAACCGAAATTGCCGGGGACTTGGATTATCTCCATGTCCTTATCCTTGTGTTAGAGAAAAAGAGTTTTTTTTATGTAGTCTTGGTTTAGTCTGCTTTTGTGGAAGAATTTATAACTTCTTTCGTTTTGCAAAGATCGTCCCAGAGTTGAAGCAGGCTTTGTATAGCAATTTTCCATCCAATCATACTGGATGAATTGCTTTTAAGTGTCGACAACCATGACTTTTCCGAGATGGCATCACGCATCGTTTGGCTGGTAAACTTGCTAAGTCTGATGAATGCATTAAACAGTTGATCAGTGGGTTCAGCAAAGAAAACTGTCTCAGAGGCCTCTTCTGATACCACTCCTAAAGTTACCATCGTTGATACAACCTGAGAGGCAAACTTTACCTGAAGGACTGAAAAAATTGGTTACTTTAGGTGTTTTTCTGAGGCGTGGAGCCATTCGGATACCGTTCTTTCTAGCCACCCTGAAAAAAATATTCTTTTTCGGTGCATTCGGTACATCAAAGATGGTTGGAACTGTACACTCCTGCACCCACTTCTTACATCTATGGAAATGACAACACAAGACTAGTGAAACTACTAAGCAGCAGTATATGTGGCAAGATAAATACGACTTGTTAAATCTTGTGATAAGCTGTTAACTCACATTTCTTCGTCTTTCAGAAAAGAGAACAATCGGAAACCTTTAGTTCGAGAGTTTTGACAACTCGGCGCAGCGCACCATGTAGCACCAGGCCTCGCGCAAACACCGATCGTTGGTACCGGGGAGGGGGGGGGGTGCGCGTGGCCGGGGTCAAATACAGGTCAGCGTGGCTTCACTCTACTGCCTAAGTGGTGGCTCTTGGGATGCTCTTTTCTCGGAGTCTGTCTCCTGAGAGCTTTTGGGATGAACTAAAGACTTAATTGCATCAGTTGTGTCAGGGACAAAATGTTTTAAAGTCTTTGTCCCACACGAGTCAGAATTTCACTCATAAACAACATCTACACTAATTTAAAACTTGTAATTCAAATATATGTGCTGTGCCATGAACATCTTCTATAAAGACTGTGGCTGTTAATGATGAGAACAATACCCAGCATTTGCGAAAAGCTACCTTCTATACGTGCCACATAAACGTACACCTCACAGCGCTTACCGAAACAAAAAGAGCAATAACATACATTCATTATTTATTCAGTCATGTATATAACAAAGTTTCAGCCGATAGACATCAGTGGCGGGCTCTGGTTGAGGCCTTATGTGGAAATAGCACGAAGAGGATTGATTGATTATTGATTGTCTATTACAAAGACCCAAGCGAGTGCAGAGATGATGGGCGGCTGGTGCACTAGTCATTAAGCAGCGAGTAGAACCTGTGTTCGGTTACTCGCTAACAGATGCGGAACCACAACACGTAGTCGTCATGGGAAAGAGAAACTTACAAAACACAGGAACATGCAGTCAGTCAGGGCTGGAGGAGGTCGCTAGTATGTTTTACGTTAGACTTCTACAAACAGGATGTCAAACATAATCAAGATCAGCTTCACACTACGGCCAAAGTATGTTTCCGTGTTCTCTCTCTCTCTCTCTTAAACAAACAACCACCCACCCTCCAAAGAGAGAGGAAGGGGGAGGAAGATGAAATAGAAACATAATTAGTGTGTGTGTGTGTGGGTGGGTGTGTGGGTGGGTGGGTGGGTGGGTGCGATGAGAAGCTTCTAGCTAGAACCTGTCGCACTTTTGTGTACTTTTTAGGTCACAAATTTGTTTTTCCCAAATGTTTCATTCAGAGAAGGACTGGGAATACTTGGCAAAAGCAAAGCCTTCTATGAGGCATGCCTCCTTGCCAAATTTCAAGCATTTTTTTTCAAGGAGATTTAGCTGAGACACGAAAGAAAGACTGAAGTAAAAACAAAGGAACCTCTATCCAGTTACTCGTGGGAAAGACATTTACAGCGAAGCAGTCCCCCACCCTGTCTGACTTGTTTTGTTGCGGCGATGTAGAGCGGGAAAGGAAGGGATGGATGGTGTAGGGAGAGGGTTGGATGGTACGCAGCATCGTGGTGCCTAACAGGGCTTCTGCAACAGCAGCAAGCAGCCACGCATACACGCACGCACGCACGCACGCACGCACGCACGCGTAAAGGCTGGCAAACTCTGGGCGCGGAGCTAACAGAACCGCTTATTCGCAGGTTTGGAGGACCAGCAGACTGTTTGCTCACCGCCATGGTAGCTCTAGCTCTAGTCCTGATGCTGCATGCCATATCCCTGGCCCTCGTTTCGTCCGTGCCTGGGGGCATCTATGACATCACGATGAACACAACGTCCGAGGAGGTGCAATCCGCCATGCAGGAGATCAACGCCATGTTTGTCGGTCTGGGCGACTCGGCCCCGCGGGCAGTAGTCGAGGTCGTTAGGGCTCGCCAACAGGTAGGCAAGGCATTGTGCAGTATTTTTTTTTTTTACTCTTTTCCTCTTTCGTGACTGCCGATTACGCCGTTTTTTGTTGTTATTGTTGTTTTCTTTCGTTTGTTAAATCTTGACACGTAAGCTTTGTTTCGAGAATTTTACCAAAAAAATATAAAAAGCATAAGACAGCTGGTAGTCATAACATATCTTTGGTGTGAAGGACGTCAGTCTATTGTTTCAGGGACAAAAATGGGAAAGAAAGGATTTAATATGAAACTATCACAATGTTTTTAACACCGCGGCCACCACGGTGAAGTTGTCTTTCATAAAATTTCATGTTTTCATCTGATCTGACAATTCACTGGACATCAACGACGGGTGAAAATTCAAGGGACACGG
The DNA here is from genome assembly GCA_004794655.1 of Marisa cornuarietis. Taxonomy (NCBI): domain Eukaryota; kingdom Metazoa; phylum Mollusca; class Gastropoda; order Architaenioglossa; family Ampullariidae; genus Marisa; species Marisa cornuarietis. Next base: position 2,829,237 of record SMMW01000001.1, read on the forward strand.
TCAGGGTCGCGTTCACGTCTTTGTGGCTCAATGATGATGATGAATTCATTTACTTTTAAAGATAACTTTTTATATTATTGATATTGTTTAACTAAAGTTTTTCTTTCATTTTAGATTGTTGCTGGTAGAAAGCTGTACCTTGACCTACGCATAACCGGAGGAGTCCAGGTAATGTTGCAAAATGTATCTTTTGCACTAAAATTACCCACGATGATGCTTAAGTACACATGACCGAATAGATCTATTGCCGGCAGTTTAAACTGATTCAGAAAATGGCTCATCTCCATAAATATTTAAGTGGAGCTACAAACAAAAGAAGCTTAATCTTTATATTCCCCGTCTTCTGCTGAAGAAACGTGTAAGGATGAAAAGAAGGAAGGAAAAATATGCATTTATTGGGCAGGCGAAAACAAAGGCCTGCTCCATATTTGCATAAAATACACATTTTGTGATGTCAAGGATGTTGTGCAGGACGAGATGTGTAACGTTACCTTGGTGCTGCAACCGTGGGTTTCTCCTGTCCCGATCTTCAACCAAAGGCCTACCTGCTCTCCCATCCGGAGATCCAGGAACAGGTCTCCTATACGCGGGGGCGTCAGCAGACCCAGACCATTGCGGCAAAACTCGCACCGGGGGGTGCAGGACGCCCTCCGCTTCGCCGTCTGCGCCTCCGACTTGAACGTTTACACGCAACTGGGGGACCTGACTGGTGCAACGTACACGCGACAGGTACTGTACATTTGTGGACATATTTTCTGTATTTTGTTTTGCTTGTGTGACGGGTTTTACTTCAGTCACTGATTTATGAAGCGTAGCGGCAATTCGGCAAATTCCTTCACGTGTTGAGCAACAAGTCAAGAAACACCTGGACGTTTGTCACATATGGATAGATACATATATACAGGCCAATAAACACCTGGAAGTTTGTCATGTATAGGTTTACTAGAAGAGAACAAATAACAAATCGGAAGAATCAGCTTCTTCATTTGTGGACACAGGTAACGGCTGGCATCACGTTTCGCTTTTCCAACGTGACCGTTGTGACTACCTCCTGTTCTAAAACAGGTGACCCTACCTGCAGCCGACCACCACAGACGCCGCTCTGCACCCCCCGCGGACAGGTGAGTTGTACTTAAGTCACGTTTCTTTGGGACCACAACCCTAAGAAGAACATTTTAAAAATTATTTGCTTCGTTAAAGACTCACCCGTAGGAAAAAATATTTTCACATAGCTGACTTGTATTCATTATTTTCCGTGTAACTAGCCCCAAGTCTCAAAGCTCCGATGTACGAGCCTCCATATGTCGACCTTAGAACCTATGCACAGACAAAGAAGCTAATCACGTGATGTCAGAGAACATGGTTACACGGCATTAGCACAGGCTCCCAGCTCTGACATTACCTGTAGTTATGACGACATCAACATATCGACACTCGTACCTAACATGAGTTTGACCTCTTTCATTAATGTTTTAAATAGTTGATTGCCGTAAGTAGGATGAGTTTTTTTCTATATTTATATGTATTTTTTCCAATTATAAAAAAGACTCATACAAAGCACATTTTTTTGTTAAATTGTCTTTAATATTGTTATTTAAACTTGGAATAAGTTGCAGTCATTGATCTCTCTTGCTCATAGTTTCGGATTGGTTGTACACTAGTAAGCATTTCGTTAAGGACGATAGAAAGCGAACGCCTTACCTCCGATTCATCTGCAACGAGGAAATGTTTACACTGACTTACGCTTGTTGTTATAGCAAACACTATAGCAGAGTGTGAGGCTGGAGGTTAGGAAAAACAAAAAGGGTTCTTTCCCCATGCATGCCTCTTCTCTCCGTGCGTGCGTGTGCGGGAGCGAGAAAGAGCTTGAATACATATGTGTATCTTGTATGAGCTACGTGAATGAGAGAAAGGTGGGGGGGGGGAGATAGCTGTATACTAGTGTAACCGTTTATGTTTGCTAAAACTTCTCATTTACTTTTACTTGCTCAGAAGCTCTGCAACTTCGTGATTCAGTGGACAGCGTGGCAAGACCCATTTTACTCAGTGACCAGCATAGAATGTTAGCCGGACACAACCTTCAGTCCACCCACGAGTTTTGTTTGTGCGCCATCTGAGTACGAGACAGGATGCACAGCGAGACCCAGCATTGTCTTCACCTCAAGGTGACTCATTGTCTACAAAATACTTTTTCAGACTGTCATAATATCTTGTTGCCATTTCTTGTTGCCATTTCATCGACAGTGAACTGTTTCACATACAAGAAGATTTCTTTTAAAATTAGCACACATATAAAAAGTCTTGATCAGCAAGTTAAGTGTTTGTTTTTATTTCGATGTGCGTTTGTATAGTTCTTTAGTTTTCAGAAATTGAAAAGGAAGCTTTATAGCCAAGATTCTGATCCCTTCATGAAGTTTAGTGCCCCAAAGTTGATTTATCTTGCAATAGTAAGCTTTCCCTTAAAGGACTTTAAGACTCACGCCTTGATTCAATCCTGTCTAGAGCAGCTGATAAAATGCTCAGCGAGATGTCTCACAAGATGTCGTCATCTTTTTTATTGGGCTAACATCTAGCTGTTTTCTGTTATCTACTTTAGAAGAAAAACCTTTCACTTGAATGCCTTCTTATCATTACAATTACCATGGAAGTGAACTTACTTTAAGAGTGATAAAATAGGTCCATTCTTATCTTATAGGCATCTATTTAAACCTTTTCTTCTGTGCTTTTGCGCTGAAGAGTTGTAATTTCTTGACAGACTTTTATAGGCTTTTGTAGTGAACTACATACATGGATCTGTTACGGGGGGGGGGGGAAGGTTGAAGTCTTTGGCCCACATGAAGTGACTCCTGTTGTTTTGCCAACATTTACAGCCATCTAACAACGACTTTTATCTGTTCCACTCATGCACCGTTATAAACACAGAATGTAAAGACCACACTCAGGGTCTATGGCGTCACGAGTGTTCCTATGAGTAATTTAATTACAAGCTTGCATCATCAGACGGTGAATATAATCGTGAAAGTAGTAATATCTAGAGGTAAAGCACTAAAATTTAGACATATCAAAGTAGACATGTCACACTGTCACACAGTATTTACCGAGCAGCATACATGTCACACAGTCCTTACTGAAAAGTGTAATGGCATACAGTACTTACTGATCATTATACATGTCACAGAGTACTTACTGAAAAGAGGAAAGGAATATCATTGATAAAGACGATTTGAAAGACACCACGCAGTTATAAAAACACTTCAAACGGTTCAATAAAGAGAAGATCCAGTGGAATGCAGGCGGAGAATACGAACAGAGCTAATGAAGTGTGAAACAAGCCTTCACCTGTCAGTGCCGGAATATACATTTTGAAAGTGCAGTCAGTAACTAGGGCAGGTCCAAACGGGGAATAAATACAGAAGCATTTTTGTTGACATCAGGTACCCGAGTAGCTTAATGTAATGTAAAACATTACTACAATATGTATCACAGGTAACCTGTAATTGAGAGAACAATCCCCAGAAAAAATAATAACAATTCTCTAGATGGCAGCAATCGCAATGCGCTTTGACATAAACAATTGGTTTAACAAAATCTCTGCTATATAATCACGACACACGCATGCATACAGTAGCATTTTGTTGACATGGGTACCCGAGTAGCTTAAATTGTATGGCAGAGAAAGAAAGACTAAGAGAAAGAGAAAAAAGAGCATAGACGTACACATAACTCGCTTTTCATGATGTAATAGTTGTTTTTAAAACATAGGTGAGAAAGTATATATGTGATCTAATGTACTGAGAGAGACACAAAGAGAGAGAGATAGAAATGATGTAATCCAACAGCAGGGACAATAAATACTTATAATTATCTAAAATTCAGAAAATTCACAGAGCTACGAAACACAGTTGTCACCTCCATGAGCACAGCTCACGCACAGAATGGTCGAAGTTCCGCACTTATTCATAGGAAAAACTGCAGCTGAGTTTGTGGAAAACGCGACTGACTTAATTTTGCTACGCATCTTTCTGTTTCATTTATGACAATAGTATTTTTTTCACTTACGAGCTTTGAACCAGACGGTACTTAGCTAATGTTACGTTCGCATTTCAGTTAATAGGAGTATTAAAAGATTTAAGAAACAATTATCAAGGTAGATTCAGTTAAAGTTAAAAATACATCTTTTTTGTCAATTTTCAGATCAATTTGATGAGCTGTCAGTCACCTGTTCTCTCATTAGCGCTGTGTACAGCGGTTATTCTACTGGGGATAGAGATTTGAGGACTTAGAGTTGTGTACTTACTGTTGTGACTCATGGTCGTCCATATTTAACTCTATCATTTAATTATTAATTTTATTACTATTTACGGCCCAATGGGTGTATCATGATTAATTTATTAGTCAAACTGTAATATTTATTTTTTATACTTATTTCTTAGAGTTCGTCTATTTGTATACAGTTTGAACCGATAGTTTGTGGTTATGCTTTACTGACAAAATGTTTAAAATTGGCTATTAAGGGCTTATGCGTATTAAGACTAACATACTTCTCTAGTTTTCAACAAACTCTGTCTCGTGCACATCAGGCCAGACACCGCAGCATGCTGTCTATTGAAATGTTTTAAAGCAGCAGATTTCGTATCTGCCTCAGTGTGCGATAAACGTGCAGCCACTCCATAAGTCGTTTAGGCGAGTGTTTGAAATCCTCCTGTTTATAAGTCGAGGTCTGATATGATAGGCGTCGTGTGGTACTGCTATAATGTTGTCGTGTTGTACCGAGAGTGGCTGAAAGATTCAGAACTTTTCCGGGCCACATTTTCCAAGACTTTTAACAGACGACATTTACTCGGTCGCACCAGCAGCCGTAAAGTTCTGGGGACCGGTCCTGCCCAGAAGGTGACCAATGCCCTCAACTTCCCTGTCTGCGCTTCCCTGCGTCTTCCCTGTTTTTACGATTTTCTCAAGTGATTTCATGATGAGTGAGGTAAGAGCCATTGGTCTGAAGTCATTGGGTTGACTGGGCCTAGTGATTTTTGGGACAGCCACAATGTGTGAAAGTTTACAAATATCAGGAATGTGACCAAAATCTACAGAAAGCTGGAATAAATGTTGTAAAACTCCGCTAAGTTGTTCGGCGCAGTGATGGAAGGTGTGTCCACAGATCCCTTCTGGATCCGGAGCCTTGTTAACATTTAATCGCCTCAAGAGATCTTTGACAGAGGACTGGGCAATCACCAACCCATGCTCAGGGACCAGAGACTGTTTTAATACGGAAACATTGCGACAGAAGTCATGTTTCTCAAAGCGGACATAAAAAGAATTAAGCACGTTGGGAAGATCACACTCATGAACGCCTACAAGTGCCACTGGTTTTTTTAAGACTGGGCCTATTGACAGTTACAACAAAAGAAATAACTAATATTTAAAAAAAACTTACAGGAAAAATTCAACTTATACAAAAAATCCGAGATACAAAAATATGAAATACCTCATCTTTCTAGGAAGAAACAGCGTCCACTTCCCTACAGGTAGTGTCCCTCCACTTGCCGTGTCTCTTTGGGAAGTGCAGCGCTGGCCTGCAAGAGTTAATTAAATCGTCTTCTCCCTTTTTTTCCCCACTATCTAAAAACAAACAAACAAACAAACAAACAAAACAAAACCTATTAGTCATGCGCCAGGTGCGACTCGGCCATTCGCGCTGTACCAAGGGAAATAACTCCTTACGTGCAGAATTAAGAATTATTACATTGCTCTCCCATTCAGTTCTTTCAAGATTTCACCATTACCATCTCAGTGATTATTTTCCCCAAAGACCACCTGGCATCAGTTTATTATGTATTAAAATTCAGGCCTTAGGATTATCTGTAATAATAATTAACTCGCAATTTACATAGCGCATAATCACAATCATAAAGCTGTTGTTCATTGTTTCATCGGTCGTGCTTTGCTACATTTTAAATTAAACTGGCATGCACGGCAGAAACAGATGTGATCTATCAAAGACATATGTTAACGGCACCAAAAGGAAACTCCCACATAAATTTACGAAGAACACCCGCTTATGTTCTATATTTTTAAATAGATTATTGACAAAGTGTTTTATTTAGTATGGATGTTTAAACAGCTTTGAGAAAACTAAGCTTTCAAAATATGTAACAATATTCCCTCTACAGTTCGTTTGTTCTATTCTATGGTGGACAGGGAAATTACTCTGTAATACACTATTTACAGCGAGTAAGCGTTTTGAATTTTAAAGGAGTAGAGTGTAGGATCAGCGTGTTCAGCAACAGTAGGTCGACAACATATTCTTTTTTTTTATTTGCTGAGACGAAATAATGTTGGCACAGTGTTCGGCTCAACGCGTGGAAGATATGTAATTCCGTTTTTCTTGCAAATACGGTACTGTATTATGAAGCACTTTTGTGAATTTTTTAACAGACCACATCCTGCTCTCTAGGCAGCTACAGTTTTCCCTTTTCTGAACGACATCCTAGGTTTCAGTGACCAAAGAAAGGCTTTGAGCTTGAAGAAAGAGAGGAAAAGCAAAGAAGGAAATTGTGACCTCAGGAAAGGGATGAAGGCAGCTTGGGGAAAAACTAAATTGACGCCCAGTTCCGGACCATAGAGGAGGGAATCGCGTGGGTTCAAAGCCTGCCAACTACTGGGGATTCTCACCAAGACAGCTCGGTTGAAGACCTCAAGTCATCGAAGACAGCGACGGGTTCCTTTTCACACAAATTGCTATTGTACACAACTGATTGACTGAAAATTACAAAGATCTATACAACGTTCAGCCGAAGACAGAGACTAACACTATTCAAACAACAAGAGCGAGCCTGCAGACCTTGCAGTCCCACTGGAAGGCTTCGAAAGAGCAGTACGCAGCCTGGAAGGAGGAAAGTCACGTGGCTTTGACAACGCCCCAGCTGAGCTGCTCATGCAGGGTGGGGATAAAAAAAGTTCCTTATTGCTTTGCGTCAAAGAATCTAGGAACACAAAGAATGGACACAGTCACTAGTCATACTCCTTTACGAAAAGGAAACAGCAAACAGTGCTACAGAACAATAACCTAATCATTCATCATTTCATGCTGAATGTAAAGCAGAATTGTATCAACGCCATTACCTAGGACCTGTTAGCAGGAAATCAGGCTGGTTTTAGGTCAGACAGCTGAGACAGGAGCATAGTTGAGCAAATCTGTTTCCTCATGATAAAGAAGCATCTTTAGCATAAGGGGGACTTCTTATCACAGCTTTATAATTATAAAGACTTTTGACAGAGTTCATCACGTGGGGTATGGCATACAATGCAGCACTGAAGAGATTCTTCTTCAAGTCATCGAAGCTCTGTATAACAGCTTAACGAGCGCAGTACTGCTAGATAACCAAACGGGAACTTTCTTCCACATCGTTCATCACGTGTGTTCCCTAGCACCTGTATTGATCAACATTTTGAAGAACATCATGGGTGAAACCTTCCTCGACCATCACACTTCCACTTCCATTGAAACAAGGCCGATTTTGCAATCTACGCTTTTACACGATTTGATAGCCGGCACCAAGACCTTATCAGCAGTCTGACAGACAGTTCGAACGCTCATGGAATAGAGACCAGCACTGACAAAGAATAATCAAGTCATGGTCATCGGCAACAGCAAAGCAGATATTTACAGAAAAAGACCCGCAGAGGAAAAAAGGAAATGCCTAAACGAGAGTTGTCATTGAGAGTCTTTAATGCCTTTTGAATACCCAGTTAAAGACTGACACAGTTACATTACGGTTACGATCAGCTATAACCACCTGTACCAGTGCTGAAAAGTACATTTTAAACTATTGCTTGCTGCTGCACAACACCTCGATTATCGTTTCATCAATATACATAATAAAAGATAGAAACGCACAGCAGCAAGCGAAAGCCAATTATATTTAACTAATTTAGCAAAACAAAAGCGCACGCGCGCACCCACACACTTTCGCGCATGTACACGCAAACACTCACGCTCATGTACCCGAACTATCGCCCATGAATCAGGAAATTCCCCATTCATCCACAGATCTTTATAGACAGTGGTGTGCCGAGGAGATTTTGCTGAGCAGAATAATTTTGACAGCCAAACTCAAACTGTTGTTTTCCACAAACGTGGTCGTCGTGAGAACAAACGACAATTGATGAGAGCTCGCGGTTGTTTATAGAGGTTGTGTGGGGTGGCTGTGTGTAGATGTATTTGAAAATTTTATTTATGGAGATAAGTATATAGATGAGAACGGGGTAACATATAAATATACATGCAGACATTTTGCTCTACAATTTCTCGTTGTATTGCATATACTCACTTACTCACTGTAATACTTGAAACAAATGAAAAAAAAAGTCATGTCATGGCGGTGTGAAGCAGGAAAGTGTGTGTGTGTGTGTGTGTGTGTGTGTGTGTGTGTGTGTGTGTGTGTGTGTGTGTGTGTGTGTGTGTTAGTTATATAAAAAGAGTGTATGTGTGGGAGAGAACAATTGCATGCAAGTATCCCTGTTAATTTTTGCCTGAAATTTCTGTCACTTCTTTGTTTTTGAGATATCCGTGCGTGATTCATTGAACGGCGTGACAAGAGTCGGTTACCATGACGACCAGTAAAGATCAGGGACCAGTTGCATAACACATTTCTAATTTTAAACACTTTTAGGCCTTAACTCTATTTAGATAATCAGTTTAAAGTGCACACCACAATTTTAGAATTTTTAAAACTAAAACTGCTTTAAGTAAGATAAAGTTGTTTAAGTCTGAGTTTCCGTCCTGTCAGTGCAATTTTTTGTATGTTTTTCTGCAATGCATCAAAATGGCTAAAAAGAGATTTTGCTACTTTAGAACAGTTTAAGGTTTAGAAACGTGTTGTGCAACTGGCCCCAGACAGGCGGGACACACGCTCAACACACAACTGGTGCGTGCGTCACTGAGAACGAAACCGGACACAGGCAGGCACAGCGGTAAGAAAGACCTTTGCTACATCAGCTACATGTCACTTGCCAAATCTTTTGTGTTAAACTAGTCTACGGTGGCCCACAAGACCCAGCATTATCAGTAAAAACAAAAACCATCAGTCATCTACTTTTACTTGCATATTACAGTTCTCTACTTTGGTAGAAAATCTCTTTTGAACAAAAAAATAGTACATTCTTAAATATCACAAATAGCGTCACAGTGAACTGATTAGAATGGCGATTAAAGAAGAACCTGTTTCTCTTACAAAGAACTATATATATATATATAGGCTTGGTTATTCTAAAAGCTTATGATTTCTCGTTTGTAATGCTTGTTTCTTTTGAGGCCGTCTACACTAAGCACATGAAAAGCAAAAACGTCTTATCTACGTGGTGACGTGTGCTGCGTTACAACAACACGCTGAGCAAATTTCAAGGCTTATCAGAGTTATGTCGGACTCTGTCCTCTGAGACCTTTTGGGATGAACTAAAGACTTGCATCAGTTGTGTCAGTGACAACATGTTTTAAAGTCTTTTTCCCACACGAGCTAGATTTTGTCTCATAAAGAATATCTACACTGATTTAAAAATTTGTAATAGAAATATATATTGTGTGCCATGAACAACGTCTCTAGAGACTGTGGCTGTTCATGATGATAACAATACCCAGCATTTGCTAAAAACCTACATTTTAAACTTGTCACATAAAAGTAAACCTACCACAGCGCTTACCGAAACAAAAAGAGCAATAACACATATTCATTATTTATTCAGTCATGTATATAACAAAGACCCAGGCGATGATGGGCGGCTGGTGCACTAGTCATTATGTAGCAAGCAGAGCCTCTGTGTTCAGTCACTCGCTAACAGATACAGAACCACAACACGTAGTCGTCATGGGAAAGAGAAACTTATAAAAACAGTAGGAAAGGAAGCCGGAACATGCAGTCAGTCAGGGATGGAGGAGGTTTCTAGTATGTTTTACGTTAGACTTCTATGAACAGGATGATGTCAAACATAATCAAAATCAGCTTCACCTTACGGCCAAATATGTTTTGGTGTTTTCTCTCTCTCTCTCTCTTACACAAACAACCACCCATCCACAGAGATATATATATATATATACAGTTATTTTGTGTGTGTGTGTGTGTGTGTGTGTGTGTGTGTGTGTGTGTGTGTGTGTGTGTGTGTTTTGTCGTGAGTGAGCAAATAATAGAGCACAGTGCTCTGACCTAAAAGAAAGAGAGTGTAACATCTCCAGTTTTGGGAACAAATGTCGCAGGTTGTTCGTTCCCATGACGGACCCATAGCCAGATGCTTCAGTCTGAGACCAGGCCGGGTGGCTTTACCTGCTGATCACATCTTTGGTAAAACCCAGTTTTTAAGAAATTGTGTACCTGACGACACCTGCCCACAGGGATTATTAAAGGTGGTCATTCTTATGAAATAAGCAGCTCTGGAATAAATTATTATTTTCACTATAAATTTATTTTGGTAATGGTCCTTTTAAACAGTGACATTAGAACTCTACGAGGCTTTTGCACTCACGTGAGATCTTTAGGGGGAATTTGTTACAATCATGCTTGGTATACACATAGAGCATAAAGTAGCCTCCCTTACATTTTAGTGCCTGCACTGTGGCAGTTTTGCTGACCACCAAACTACTCTTGTTATCCAGTATAAACAATCACCAGTATCATCAGCATAAACAATAACCAGTATCATCAGTATCGTCAGTATGAATCTTCACTGGTACGGTTGCTGCGATCTACGGACGCCTTTCTGCTCAGGAGTCTTAAGTTCTCCCCTCCCACGTTTGGCAAACGATCTTCTGCAATATTTGCTCACACCGTTTGGAATTCCCAGCTGATGCCCTACAGCATGCACAGAAATACGGGACATTCAAAAACTACCTTAAAGGGTATCTCCTCCGAAAATACTTAACTGATTGACTCCTTTGAGTGAGGGTGCGTACATGTGTGTGTGTGTTTGTGACAAATAAGGTCAGAAATTTGTTTTTTCTCAAATGTTTCGTTCAGAGAAGGACTGGGAACACCTGGCAAAGCAAAGCCTTCTGTAAGAAGATTTAGCTTAGACACAAAAGAAAGATTGAAGTAAAAAAAAAAGGAACCTCTATCCACTTCTTCGTGGGAAAGACATTTACAGCGAAGCAGTCCACCACCCTGTCTGCCTTGTTTTGTGGCGGCGAAAGGAAGGGATTGGGAGAGTAGAGGATGGCACACAACATCGTGGTGTCTAACGTGGCTTTTGCAACAGGAACACGCAGCCACGCATACACGCACGCACGTGAAAAGACTGGCAAACTCTGCGCGTGGAGCTAACAGGGCCGCTTATTCGCAAGTTTGGAGAAGCAACCATGGCAGCTCTAGTTCTGGTCCTGATGCTGCATGTCACATACGTGGGCCTCATTTCGTACGGGCGCATCTATGACTTCACGATGAGCAGAACGGCCGATGAGGTGCAGTTCGACATGTAGGCGATAAAAGCTAAATGTTTGTCGGTCTGGGCGACTCGACACCGCGGACACTAGCCGAGGTCAAAGGGCTCGACAACACAGGTGCATTGCGCAGAAGCTTTTTTTAAAAAAATCTTTTCCTCTTTCGTCATTCCCAGTTACGCCGTTTCTGCTGTCATTGTTATTTTCTTTTTTTTAATCTTGGCATGTAAGCTTCGTTTCGAGATTTACAGAAAGCTGGAGTCATAACTTATCTTTGCTGTCAAGGACGTCAGCCTATTGATCGAGGGACAAAAAATGGGAAAGAGAGGATTTAAGATGAAACCATCACAGGGAAGTTGTCTTTTATAAAATTCGCTGGACATCGACGACGGCTGAGAATTCAAGGAACACTGCCAGGGTCACATTCATGTCTTTGTGGCTCAATGATGATGATGATGATGATGATGACGACGATTAATTCATGACTTTTTGTAAAGATAACTTTAAAGAGTTTTTCCTTCATTTTAGTATCTTGCTGGCAGACTGGTGTATCTCGACTTACGCGTAACCGGCGGAGTCCAGGTAATGGTGCGAAATGTACCTTTTGCACTAAACCTAGCTAAAATGATGCTAAAGTAAACATACCCGAAATGAGTTATTAGTCGGCAGTTTACATTTATTCAGACAATGCCTGATATCCATAAACATTTAAAGAGAAGGGTTACAAGCATCAAGTACGTGAGGCCATGTTTCGAGGGCTCTGATTGGTTGATCTTGGACCTTCTTGTCCCATATGCAAATGAGCCAGTCTCGTTCGGTACAGACATCATCCTCTCGCTAGAGAAATCTTCTCTGTACGTAGAGAAATCTCTCTGTAGTTAGGGAAAGCTTTCTCTAGCTACAGAGAGATTTCTCTACGTACAGAGAAAATTTCTCTAGCTACAGAATGGAATTGTATAAATAAAATGAATTGGCTAGCAACTTCTAAGTATAATATAAATGAAATAATTTGGTTTCAACTAGTTTTTCTCTCTCTAGCTATAGAATGCATTCTGTAGTTCCAGAGCGCATTCTGTACGTACAGAACTCATTCTCTACTTACAGAATGCATTCTCTAGCTAGAGAAAGAAAGTAGAGAAACTTCCCCTCTTGGCGCCTCATACAGGACGCCCTCCGCTTCGCCGTCTGCGCCTCCGAGTCCAACGTTTACACACAGCTGGGGGACCAGACTGGTGCAACGTACACGCGACAGGTACTGTACATTGTGGACATATTTTCTGTATTTTGTTTTGGTTTATGGCGGGGTTTTGCTTCAGTCACTGATTTATGAAGAGTAACGAGAATTCGGGAAATTACTTCACGTGTTGGGCATTTGGCGCAGCCTACCCGCAACAGGTCAAGAAACACCAGAACCTTTGTCGCATATGGATTTATATATATATAGGTCAATAACACCTGGAAGTTTGTCACATATAGGTTAAGTAGAGGAGAGCAAATAACAAATCGAAAGAATCAGCTTCTTCATTTGTGGACACAGGTTACGGCTGGCATCACGTTTTGCTTTTCCAACATGGCAGTTGTGACTACCTCTTGTTCTAAAACAGGTGACCCTACCTGCAGCCGGCCACCACATACATCGCTGGCATCCCCCGAAGACAGGTGAGTTGTACTTGAGACACGATCTAACATAAGCGGCTGCTAACCGATGGTAAACTCATATGTCCACCTGTGTTTATGAGAACCTGTCGTCAGCAGCTGAAGTCAACTCGCGTGTTGCCGACAGGATGGACCGGGGGGTTGCGGCGGGTCAGCTGCAGCGCTTACCCCGTACGTTTGTGGACGGTGCTTGCTAAGTGGTTGTGGTGGCTAGGACAAGTCGCCAAGGGTAATAAGTCGTCGCTCAATTTCCTAGCGAACGTTCAAGGTCAGCTCATTTCTCTAATAATTATAACAATGAACATTATATAAAGCGCTTTCCCAAAACGATTTGATCAGAGCGCTTTACAAATAAGAAAACTTCAAATCCTTAATAAACTTACACGCAAACATCCATACACAAATGTACCAACACAGCAGACACACCCCCAGAGTAAACACCGACACACATTACGTCTGTGCACGGTCTGGACATGGCAGGGAAAAGTAATTTATTTTGAAAGAAAAGCTTTGTCTCAAGTTTGGACTTAAAGCTGGTCAAAGAATCAACGTGACGAAGTCTGACGGGTAACGGGTTACAAGCTAATGGGGCTTGAAAGGACAAAGACATCTGTCCATACGTTTTTGTCGTTAGAAGGACTTGAAGAAGCCTGGTGTCAGGAGCTGAACAAAGCAGTCGTGAGGGAGAACAGATGTGAATGAGTTTGTTGAGGTATTGAGGTAAAGTACCAGAAACAGCAGAGTAAGTTAGAGGGGAAAGTTTATAGGTTGTACGATCAGAGACTGCCAGCCAGTGGAGAGAGCGAATGATGAGTGTTACATGTTCAGATCTGCAGATAAGTCGAGCAGCATTATTCTGGATCCTTTGAAGTCTTTTAAGAATATACTTGGGGATGCCAGGCATAAGAGATTTATGGTAGTCGAGCCTTCGAAAGCACAAAGTAGAGTTTTGGTTGCCTAAGCGGTGAGATAGTGACGAATGAGACTAATCTTACCAAGTTCAAGGTAAGCAATCCAGCAGAGGTGAGAAATATAGAGCTGAAAAATCAAACTCTGATCATCAGCGATACTCAACCTGCGGACAAAAGCAGTGAAAGGAACAGATGAGGTTTTTTTTTTTTTTTTAGAAAAACAGAACGAGGAAGAGAAGGACGACAAATAAATTTCCGTATCCCCCAGACTACGACGGGGTATAAACAGCGTGTTTAGACATGACTTACGATAAAAACTTTAAAGTCCGGGCTCCCAACCGACTACGACGGGGTATAAACAGCGTGTTTAGACATGACTTACGATAAAAACTTTAAAGTCCGGGCTCACAACCGACCACTTTAAATAAATATCTTTCACAATCAAGCAGACTTTTTTGCTCCCTCCTGACTTGTTGTCCAGGTACATTAATATTTAGGTTATTAATATTTTAATCAATCTGTATTGTTGTGTGGGTATTAGCATGCGTAAAGAATTTGAGGAAACACGGCACATTTGCATTTAAATTTAGATAAAAATTGTAAAGGACGAATTAAAAAAAGGATGATGATATTCTTTTGGTTCTGTGCGATATAGCTTAAATTCGGGACGCATAAGGATACAAAATGAGACAAAAGGGTATTATGATATGCTGTAGCTTTGTCCTGCTGATCAGCAATTTTTTTTTAGTTGGTGTTTTACGCCGAGCCAGCAACTAAGGCTATATCACGGCAAGGCAGCCAACCCTGTAAACAGATTCCACATGAAGAGAAAGAACAGCGTGCCTGAGACGAGAACTGAACCCATGACAGCCAACCTTCACTGTATTGGTGACACGAGCTAACCGTTGCGCCACCGGACCGCCCTGCTGATCAGCAAATGAACAGGCAAAAGTAGTATTCGCCATTTAAAGGTACTTGATTTCATTGCCAAAGCAAAAACAAACAAATAAATAATGAGAGTTGCACAAGGAAGGCTTGTAAAAAGTGTGTATATTGAGCCCTAGCAGGTCAAAACTTTATAATTCCCCCTATTTGTTTTGTTATTTTGTTTTCCTGTTTCATCAATCGAAAAAACTAAATTCTAAGTTGTTTCACTGGTTTAGTCATTTCCTGAGACTCAAAACCGAAACTCTGTCTGACCTCTCCCTGTCACGGTATAAAAGTTTAACGCTATATATTAGTTTGATGCTAAATATTTCTTATATAACATGTTTCCTTTGCATGTATAGCAGTTGAGACCGTCAAACCCAAACTGAAGTACAAAAGACGCGAACTCTTGTGGAAGGAAGTGCCAAAGGTTTACTATGTAAGGGTCAATATATGAAGAAGGGAAGAGGGATCATAAAAAGAAGAGAAAAAAATGTAAACGTTGTATCTCTGCAGATAACTTCGTTGAACAGGAAAAAAAACTGTTCGTGATCCGGCAAAAGTACAGGGAAACTTAAATTAGCAATTACAAAAGCTATCGGGAAACAAAGTCTGTACAAGGAAGTAGCATTAAGCTTCCTTACAACCACTTCATGCTTGCGGAAACTTGTCGCAGTGGTTGTCAGTGGCGTGTGCCTATAAATAAAGGGAACCTCGTTGTGAACAGACAGTGAGCTCAAGACAAACGCCATTATTTACCAGCTGACATCAGTACAACACGGAACACAAAAATGACAGCCCTGTTGTTGCTGAGTTTTCTGCCAGCCTTGGCAAGTGCGCGGTTTGGGGTACCTGGGGGTAAAGTGGACGTCACCGTGGACTCTAATTACGAGCCGGTGGCCTTTGCTGTGCAGGCGATAAACGACAAGTTCAAAGCAGAAGGAGACACAACTCCCCGCCAGCTAGCAGAGATCATCAGGGCCCAGTCACAGGTACAGTACAGCTTAGAGGACAAATATGTCTGTTGTGTAGTCTCCTCCCTTTAGTGAACTTGAACGTTAGTATGGGAAACACAATGAGGACTGACTGCCTCCTTAATCTGGTCATCGATGGAGTCCCATCTACATCGAACTAATATAAACAGTTTCTCCTTCCTGTTATCTATAATAAGCAATGCTAGGTAATCTACAATCAAAGTTTTGTTGTATATGGTTACCTGTTCTATAGCACTTAAGTTATGTTATGCCAGCAAAAGACTCAGCATTTCGACTTTCGTCGTGCGCTACAGCCACATCGGGGTGTTTGTTTCATTAGTTTTAAAATCTGAGGTGTCACGTGAGCCTTAATTTTGTCACCCGAATTTTTGTGAGGACAGTGTGACATGACTCCCTTCTTGTTAACAGAAAAATACTGTCTGCTGCAGGTTGTTGCTGGACAGAAGCTGTATCTTACCCTTCGTCTTACTGGCGCTGAACTGGTATGCCATTTATTTAGTTAGTTAGTTAGTTAGTTAGTTAGTTAGTTAGTTAGTTAGTTAGTTAGTTAGTTAGTTAGTACACTCTCCAATAACCGTCGTACTCTCCCGTTAATTAATCTACCAAATAATTTTTGTCTTGTGTCTGAGAACTTAGTTGAGTCTGATCTTGTTAATATAACTAATATTTTGTGGTAAATAAGCATGAACATCAATAAAGAGTTTAGCTCAGAGCTTGTAATCGTAATGGTCATCGCAGTCGTAGTGTTCCGTTGTGCAGAGAGATGCGCTAGCGAACTCTAAAAGTAGCTATTCAGCCTGGCAACATTATCCCGAGTAGATGTCACTTTGCGAGTCTGCGTCACCAAAAAGTGGACAAAATCTACATCCGTTTCCTCGCCCCATAAAAGAGCTGCAGCAAAAATTGACTATTTATATGGGAAACGAGCTTCTTCAATAAGAATCAGTATATAGTATGCCACGTGGCAAGTATAAATACATATGCACACCAAATATACAACGATATACCAAATATATGTGCAAAATATACAAATAGCCAGAAAAACACAAAGCTTTGTCACATCATCAACCCTATAAAAAAATCCCCATTTCTCATTTCTTTATTTTTCCTTAAACCAAAACTCCCACGATTAATATTCAAAAACAGATTGAGGTCTACAGAAGACCCTTTACCGTGACGAGGTGTCATAATATTATGTTGAATGCAGATTATTATTCTTTACAAATGAGACTTTCCCTAAGCTCGTGCCCCTCTGACCTCCGACGCCGAAACTGCGCACAA
Organism: Marisa cornuarietis; assembly: GCA_004794655.1. Classification (NCBI taxonomy): domain Eukaryota; kingdom Metazoa; phylum Mollusca; class Gastropoda; order Architaenioglossa; family Ampullariidae; genus Marisa; species Marisa cornuarietis. Next base: position 2,846,429 of record SMMW01000001.1, read on the forward strand.
AAGCGTGACGTCACCCACACTAACGTAGTTCCGGACAGGATTCGGCTGAGTGAATGCCGGTCAGTCTAAAACAGAGAGTAAGACAGAAAGTGAACGAAAAGATAGTAAGATGTCTTGATGGCAGGAAAGCTAGAAGAGAAAACGAAAATAAGGCAACAGGAAGTTGGCTGACTGACAATAAAAATTTTGGACCACTTTCTGTGATTTCTGATTTCTGATTTCCGGCGGGGGGGGGAGTTGGGGGTGAGGAACCCGTACTACTTCAGTAGTCCACTGTGTCCAGACAACACTGCAAGATCTCAGTTTAAGTGGAATATGGATAAACCAGAGAAGCATAAACATATCAGGTGATTTGTTCAAGAAAAAAGTAGATAGGCCCCTTCGAGACCAGTATATTCAGAACTGGATAGGAGAACTAAACTCCAAACCCCGTACTACTTCAGGACCTTATCTAATTACGTGCTGCTGAACTGAAAGCTACATTCTAGTTGCCAGAGTTACAACTAGACTGTAATTTACTGCTATTTGTACATTGAGACGGCAACCGCTGGACACTTTAAACTCTCGCAGGCAAGTCAGTTAAAATGATGTTTGCTTCGCTTTCATAGCAAATTCGTCACTATTATTACTTCAAACATATTGGCCACAGCAATGTGTGAGAATCATTTATGTAGTTTTAATGATTTGACTTGACAGCATTACATAATAATTACACATCATCTTAGGACGACTACTGTAAAGTTGACGTGTGGTTCCACGCGTGGCTGACAGGCACCGACCGCCTCAATGTCACCAGCGGCCCCACGTGCTCCAAGACTCGCAGCAGACGTGAATTACTTGGTGGCGTCAGCAAGCCTAATTATTTGGAGACCAGTCTCGACAAGGTGGTGTTCGATGCCCTCACCTTCGCTGTCTGCGCCGTCAACGGCGCAAGCAACGACATGTTCTTCTCAAAGCTCGGTGACACGTCCGGTGTGACGTACACACAACAGGTAGTTGTTGTCGTTTAATGTAATGTATACACAGCTGTTTCTGTTTTCGTCCGATAGGACGCACACACCCACCAGGTAACCGTTGTTGTTCAGTGTGCTTATACAGCATGTGGCTATGTCGTTGTCTTTAAAGGACTACTAGGGCGAAAACTTGTTTTTTTTAAGTGATTGGGTGAAACTCTGTCCCCCAAATCTGGGTGAATAAATACTTTCCTTTCTTGAGATACATTCCTACCGACATCACCAACCACAAAAGAACGTCAAAATCGCTACGTCACATGTGTACTCGGATTCCTCTTTAACAAATAGGTAGCAGCTTTCTCACTGGCTGAGGCCTTCACATCTGTGTTTCTGACCTAATCTGTGTATGGTGATGTTTCTAATCGTGTCTCTCAAAAACGAAAGGAAGGTATTTGCCTTTTTATGGGGGGGGGAAGCATCTTGCAATAAATTTACCCAATCATTCAAAAAAATGAGCATCACAATAGTCCATTAACTGTAATCGAGGAAAAAGAACGTGGGACTGGGGAAAAATTGCTATGTAAACCATCAAATTTGTTTTGATTTTTTTTTATATATCCGGACCTGTGTCATTACTTATAAACGTCCACTAGATGTAGCCAATAACATATGAGGGCAAAATGAAAATGATAACTGCAGATCAATACAATTCTGTTGGCTACAGGTGACTGCCGGGATAACCTACCGCTTTTACGGGGTGCCTCTTCTGACGTCAAAATGCAGTAAGGCAGCCAACAGTTGCCAGCAGACCGACCTCAAGAACTGTGCGGTTTCTGCTACAGCCAGGGTTAGTGACATCAGCTCCTCCTGACAACAGAACGAAACACCTGCACAATGTCTTTGACATTCACGCTAGAGGTTGTTGAGGAGCACACACACTCTCGGACACACACAGAGCACGCCTGCAAACACAGAGTTCCACACGTATTCTTTCAGACAACAAGTCACTAAAATCTGTACATGAGCTCGAACATTTCTATTAATCGGGTGAACGAAATATACTTTACTAAATAACAAAAGAAAAGTTCAGCACAAATATTCTACACTGAGTTTACACAAAAACAAATGTATCCAAGCAGTTTATATTAAAGTCCTTCAAGTTCTCTCTTCTTCTGTTGTTGGGGGGGGGGGTCGACACGGCAAACAGTTCCACTCTTTCAGTCTTTCTCTCTGGCGTTGATCACACGGACAGCCTACATCCACCAAATAACTCCGACAGTCTTAACGGCAGACAAATGATCAAGTCAATAAAAATTCCACAGTAGGTAAATCCACACAGTTCTACGATCTTCTCAGGAGATCACACAGCAGCTGAGAAAATTAGTAAATCGAGGAACCACAAAGTCGCTTATCAATGACAACCCACACAGTTACTCTTTCTCCATACAGTTACTCTTTCTCCATACAGTTAATATTTCTTCACACAGTTAATATTGATTCCACACAGTTAATATTAATTCCAACCTCTGTCCCAAATTCTTCTTTCTCCCCAGACTCTCACGTCTGCTTCTCTTCGATTTCTAAACAACGCCCCCTATCAACATTCAATCCAGGGGTGATAATCTCTACTCATACAAGGGCGACAACCTCGTTACTTCGACGTTCAGGGGTGGTAACACATGTTCATAACAGAAGTACCGTGATGTATCAAGATACGTTTAGAACCATTTGATTTATTTATATAATGAATTTTCAGCTGTTAACGGATGTAGATAATACTTTCTGAGAACATTTCTTATCTATGTATAACATCTATAAATAACGAAAGTGCTGTTTTTTATGCAGTAAGTTTTATGTATGAATTATTTTTTCTGAATGTTTGACTTTGTAATATTAGTGTCCAGTCTCAGCCATGGCTGACTCCTGCTTATACCTTGTTGGAAAAGAGTTGCAAGAAAACGTCCGCGCGACTCCAGTACAAGGCACTGTAGTTAGAGAGTGGTAGACACCAAGTCAACGAAAACAGCCTCCACTATTGCTCTACTATTCTTTTTCTAGGTCAAGATTAACTTCATCACAGTTCTAAGTAGAAGGCTTAAAGAGCTGCTCCTTTGATAATGATGATGTTGTTGATGAAATTATGTTTTCACGAGGACATTTTGACGCATGTCAGTACTCTTTCTTGTCACGTGATAATCTTATGAATAAAGAAATATAAGAAAAAGGAATTTTATAAACGTACGTGTGTGTGTGTGTGTGTGTGTGTGTGTGTGTGTGTGTGTGTGTGTGTGTGTGTGTGTGTGTGTGTGTGTGTGTGTGTGTGTTAGAGAGAGAGATAATTTAAATCTGAAGAGGCTTCGGCCCACTTCAAGGGAAGTCCAAACAGGTAACAATAGAATACAAAGCAATGAAATAAAGTATGCATCATAAGTTACACAGACAAATTTCATAATGGATTAAATAGTCAACTGTTAATTAAATTTCGTACTTTGAATGCTTCATAAATGTAGTTTGCAAACTTTAATAACTACAGACGTTAATATTTGCTATATTTACAATAAAAAGAAGACATCAGATACCCATGTTCTTTTGTTTTGTAGATACATATTCACCAACATATGGTATGCTTTTTGAGGAATTTAGTCTGCTTGCATTCGAAGGACTTGAAGCCAGAAACGAATACATTAAGTGTGCATATTAATACTAAGAGGCTATCTCCCTGTTTCTCCATATATCATGGCATGAGGTGTGGGAAAACTGACTCTTAAAAACGTTTAAATTAAATAAATGAGCACCTTCAATAACAATTTAATCCGCCCCAGTCCCCATAACTCAGCCCCAGAGATTAACATAGGTAATATTTGTGCATCTAATGGTTTAAAAATATTGGTGGTGAATAAACATCATGCGCCCACAACATGCAGAGAATGCCAATGACACCTTTTTTGGCACGACGTGCAACATAGTCAGGAGAATGAGAAAAAAGATAACCGGGTTGAAAAATATCACCCCTAGATATTTGTACATATTTACAACGTTTACCTCGTCCATTCCTAAGTGCCATTTCTCCCTCTTTGATAAGTAACCCCCATTGTAGAAAACAACAATATCTCATTTCTCCAAATTTACAACCAAGCTTACCTGCTTTACAGAACTATATAAATAGCTAATTGAGTTTGAAGGCCTTGTGGGGTATCTGAAGTTAGAACTACATCATCAGCAAATGACAGGATTAAAATAAATATGTAGTAGGTCACGACTGAGTTGTACTCCATGTTTACCATGTTCAATAATATTCTTTGTTGACGTATCGATGAAAGGGGAAAAGAGGACAGGACTACATGTCTCACGCCGCTTTAGCCCTCTAGGGCAAACTAAAGAATCGGTAACATCACAACCTACTCTAATGTGTGCCTGAACAACATTATAATACTCTGCAAAGCATTTAACATTTTCCCTTTGACTCCCTTTCTATTCAAGACTTCGCACAACTTTTCCCGTACAATTGAATCAAATACTTTTTAAAATCTATCTACCTAAAGCTTTTTATGATGCAGTGGTTGTTTTTGATCCATAGCTGAGAGCGTATATGTATAATCTATTGTACTGAGAGAAAGAGAGGGGAATGATGAGAAATGTCATTCAATTTTAGGGTTGATAAATACTTTTTGCATTGCTCTCCCACTACCGCAGACAGCTTCAACATACAACTTTTTATGTATTTCAGTAAAGACTACAGCAACAAATGCAACAAGTCTCACAGTGAAGACCTTTGCCATGCAGTCAAATAAAGCCTACAAGGCCCTGGTCATGGTTTGTGCGTTAGCTCGCTGCTCGATCAGGTCAGAAGCAGCTTTGTGAAATGATACTCAATTATGGGTTTAGTACAAATGATGTCCCTCACACATCCAACGCCATCAAGTGGCCAGTCAATGACCAAACTGCGTCTTACAAAACAGATTCATACAAACCACACAACTTTTGGTGACCACGATTGAAAGTCTGTAACAGATTTATACAGACTACACAACTTGTGACGACCTCGATAGAACGTCTACAGCATGGTACAATGCCGCAGCCTGACGTTCTCCCTGGTGCTGCAAACAAAAGATTCATCGCAACTGGTACGGTACCAGCTTCAACACATGACACTCAACTACAAGATGTACAATGATCTTAATACAATGCGACGCCACCTAACCAAAAATTAAACACCGTTGCTAGATAATTACAAATTTGAAGCTAAACATAATAACAATAGTATATCTTTCGATATACTGTTGCGAGTAGGGTTCCTGCGGGCGTACAAGCGTGGCGACCAAGTTTCATAAGAAGTCATTGGTCTTCTACTCTCTGTACGAGACCTGAAGTAGCATCCTCATGCATTTTGCTCTCGAATGCCTCTCTGTATCGGGGAGCAGAGTCTACGTTTCACGTCGGTAAAGCAGGATCGGAACCAGAAAATGCGCCTGTAAAGTTTGACTTCAGTGACCTGAATACATCACAACTGACCCCGGATCAGATTTCTGCAAACTCGTTATCTATTGTTTCTCTTCATGTCATAAAGTGCTTCAGCAAGTGAAACGTTACATATACCAGGGGTCGCAGTTCTAAAGTCTTCCCCCCCCCCCTGGAAAAATGGGGATTTCAAGGAAAAGCGTCTTGTTTCCTAATTATAAAGCGATGTCCAGACCTCGTAGATACTATTTCACGTTTCTTTTTCCAAGGGAACATTTTTGCGGCTTTATAGTTACAGCTCCGGGGGTAAAACATCCTCTTCAGGCCTAGAAACCGCTTTATAAGTTTGGAAACAAAACGCTTGTCCTTAAGTTTCCCATATTGCTCCAAGGCAACGCCTACCGTACCTACGGCCCCTGGGCTTGCAAAATAAAATGGATTTTTGATTTATATAATGACACCTGCTCCTCTCACAAGACACGTCTACGACAGGGTTGCTACTAATCGCCGGTAAACCCAGGTGTCCGCACACATGTTGATGTAGCGGCCGTCTCCAACTCTTGGCCACATTGTACCGAGGTACTTCTGATGGGATGGGACGGAAATATGATGGGCCAGGTGCAGTCTTTATCTTGTCTGTCTGTGTACAGTGCTCATCGCAAGCTTGTAGTGGCTAGGACAAGTTTCCGAAGATAGCCCGTCCTCATTCAGCGTAATCGGGAAAATTCACCCCCATTTCTCCCCTTTTATGCTCTTCATATCCAGGGTTGGTGTAGCCTATAAAAGTGAAATTGTTAAAGTGTCACATTTTAAAATTTACGATTTTATTTAAGACTCATTCTAATTTTCCAAAAACAGGCCAATAGTTATAAATAATGAAATTTTATGAAAAAATTAAAATATTTAGTTTCTGGTTATTACCTTATTAAATACTTATTCAGCTCAAAAATCAAGCATTCGAAACCTTCCACATAAAAATAAATAGCTTCATTCTTAATTTAAATGCTGAAAGTCTCGCTTTATGGCCTGCTATAAGCCGCATGTGTCATGTACAAAGTAAGTCGTAAAAAGAGCAACAATGAAGCCGTCATTTCATGATGCAAAATCAACATCTTACTGACCAGAAAGACAAAGGCACTGCAATGAAGCCAGGCTACAATAAAAAAGAAAGAAAAAAAACTATTTGGAAGCCATTACCAAAGACACATTCTGGCCAAAGAAACTTTGCAGCGTAAACATACAACCACTTCATGATACTGGCAACGTGTACAGTCGCTATCTGTATGCAGGCGGTAGTGGTGTGTGGCCTATAAATAGAGCGTCCTAGTCGTAAGCGGACAGTAAACCCACGACAAACGTCATCATATACCAGCTGACAAGTACAACACCGAACACAGCTAGAAATGACAGCTCTGTTGTTGTTGATTCTCCCAGCCTTGGCAGGTGCTCAGGGGATACCCGGAGGTAAAATCAGCGTCACCGTGGAACCTACCTATGAACCGGTCGTTTTTGCAGTGCAGGCGATAAACAACCAGTTCAAAGAAAACGGGGACACAGCTCCACGCCAGCTAGGAGAGATAATCAGTGCCCAGTCACAGGTACAGTACAGGTTGGGGGCAAATATGGCGGTCTGTTTCGTGTAGTTTCCCATTCCTTGTCGCGTTCTCGACTGTTGGTGAGTGACACCTATTGAGGACTGATCGCACTCTTAAACTCATGTAGCGATGTGATATCCTCTTTATTTAACTAATATAACAGCTTTTTCCTTTCATGAGACCTGTGGCTAGCAATCATAAATAAGGTGCAATCAAAACTCTGTTCCATATGGTTACCTATGGCAGTTGAGAACAACTGGCCAAAACTCTTCCTCAGTGGCGAAGACCATTGATGTAGAATTGATTAACAGTTTTATAAATAAATGTTAATAAAATGGAATGAAAAAAGTGATTACAAAAGAAGTCGTTCAGAATTTGATAATCCAATGCAACATTGAGCTATTTAAAAGCACTTGAATTTCTTTGTTTTTATAGACTCTTTATAAGGAAGCATCCATGTGTAATTTGTTTAAGTATGGGCCATGATAGTTCTCCAACACATGTTTCTCGTAATGTTGTTACGTTAGTCGCATAGTGGCAAGACCACATGTTGCTAATAAATGCAGCACAAAGTACATGTTGCTAATATATACCACACATAGAAGGCCTACATGTTGCTAATATATACCACACATAGTACATGTTGCTAATATATACCACACATAGTACATGTTGCTAATATATACCACACATAGTACATGTTGCTAATATATACCACACATAGTACATGTTGCTACTATATACCACACATAGTACATGTTGCTCATGCCGCAATTCACCTTTGTTTGGTACACGTGAAGCAACATACAAATACCATGAAAACATCTAACCAACAATGCCATGAACTTACATTGTGAACTGTTAAGTAGCAAATTTACAATAAACTTTAAAGAACTCAAATAAAAAGTTGTACAGAACGCAGATCTCTTGTTCTGGCATCAACTGCCTCCCGTCGTGGACTACTAACAGCCAGCTACGAATGTTAAAGTTCCGACGTCTGATTCCCTCTTGTTAATAGAAAAATACTGTCTGCTGCAGGTTGTTGCTGGACAGTTGCTGTATCTCAATCTTCGTCTCACAGGAGCCCAATCGGTATGTGATTGTTTTCTTTATTTATGACGATCTCCAATAACTGACGCACCTTCTTATAAGATTATCTTCTAGGAATTCATGATCCGAACTTTTTCTAAAGAGAGTTTAGTTAAGTCACTCTAATCTTGTCCAAATTATAAATATCGTTACTTAATTGTATATCGGTAAAGAGATTAAGTCCAATATCGAAATCGTAATGGTAATCATAATCAAAGTGTATCGCTGCACGGAGGACTGAGATGCTAGTGAAACCTAAAACTAGCCGCCAAGCCAGGTGCCTGTAGACTGTTCTACTGTGTGATATAGAGAATAATCAGTGAACGAACAGACAGCGAAAAACCTCGGTTACAGTCAAAAGAAAGAGAAGAACAAAGGAGAACAAAACTGATGCGACAGGAAGCTCGCACGCTGACAAACAAATAGAAAATCAGCTTGAAACACTTTTGGTGATTTCTACAAAAACATACGGTTTGAGGACATTATCAAGGTATATGCGATTAAAACAAATATAATCCGCTTGTCATCGACGCAACTACAATGAGGGCCGTTCAAAAATTGCCGGTCTTGTCCGAGGAAAGGGGGGGAGGGCTACTTGTGTGTCCCCCCTCCTGTAGCGTGTATTTTCATGCTGTTTATTTTGACATTGATTCTATTACCACTTTGCTTTCATACATATTTGTTATTCATAATCTAAGGTGACACATAATATTTTTATTGCTTCAAACATACTGCTTACAAAAAGGTGTGATCATCCTAAATGTGACTGTATGCAGATCATTTAATATGGCTTGACAACAATATAGATTTTTAACAAAGAGAATAATTTGTCTAAACTGTGTACACTACATTGCAAAATAAGTCAAAGTATATCTATGTAGTCGTCTACATACTTGCGTCTTCAAATGACACACACACACACACACACACACACACACACACACACACACTACACAGGCACACACGATATATATATATATAGATAGATATAATGGTGTCATTCAGGACGACTACTGTAAAGTTGACGTGTGGTACCGCGCGTGGCTGAAAGACGCTGACCGCCTCATCATCACCAGCGGCCCCACGTGCTCCAAGACTCTTAGCAGACGACAGATAGCAGGTGGCATCAGCGACCCCATAGTTCTGGGGACCAGTCCCGCCCAGGAGGTAGCCGATGCTCTGAACTTCGCTGTCTGTGCCGTCAACGATGCCAGCAACGACATGTTCTTCTCGGTGCTAGGCGACGCGTCACACGCGACGTACACACAGCAGGTAACTACTTCAGTCAAACAAGACTTGCAGACAGCAAGCAACTAGTGTCATTTTGTGTGACCTGCGCACAACAGGTAACGTTTGTCATCCAGTGCTACGTATATACCCAAGGTGACGCACGTACAGCACGTGACTACCACTAGTGGTGTGCACATTTGTTTTCTTATGACTAGGTAAAGATCAGTGCAAGATACTAGTTATCTCAAATCTGAGTAAATATACCCCATCACATTCTTGAGATACACACCTACAAACAGCTCCACGCACAAAACGCGTCAAAATCGACACGTTACTACTGTAGATGCACCTATTCAACCCATCATCATCATCATCATCATCATCATCATCATCATCATCATCATCATCATCATCATCATCATCATCATCATCATCATCATCATCATCATCATCATCATCATCATCATCAGATGATGATGATGATGATGAAGTTGATACCATATGAGTGCAAAATGAAATATATTTCAATATAACTGTTTGCAACAGGTGACTGCCGGGATGACCTACCGCTTTTACAAGGTGCCCCTTCAGACGTCATCATGCAGGAAGGGAGCCAACAGTTGCCAGAAGACCGACCTCTCGGCCTGTGCGGTTTCTGCTAACGCCAGGGTTAGTGACATCACCGCCAACTAATATTTTCTTCTGACAACAGACCCCAGCACCTATACAATGTTTGAGATTCACACTAGAAGGGCTGTGATGTATCAAGATACGCTAAGAGCCATTTTATTTGTTTATATAATGAACGTTAATTGTGAACGGATGTGGACAATGCCTTCTGATACAATTCTGTGTCTTAATACATCATCTATCAATAACAAAATTGTTGCTCAGCTTATAAAAGTAATCTCCAAATCATTTTTCTGAATGTTTGTTTCAGACCACAACTTGTGATTTGAGTGTCCAGTCTCAGCCATGGTTGACTCCTGCTTATACCTTATTGGCTATGAGCTGCCACTAGATGCCCGCGCACTTCCGAGACCAGGTGTCCATAAGCCCTGGTCACCTGTCGGTACTGTAGTTAAGGCAAGGTGGACACAAAAGAGGTCAACAAAAACAGCCTACAACTTTCCAACAGCGTTGTTCTGCTTTATTTTTTTTTCTTTTGTCAATATTAACTAGATCACAGTTGTGGCCGAGAAAAAGCCTCAAAAACCTGATCTTACAGGGACATGGTCAAGGGTACTACTGTATGTATTCAGCTTTATATTGCGAGGCCGTTTTGATCCTCAGTCTTCTTGGGTCACATTATTACTTTATGAATAAAGACAATGAAAAAAGTACTTTGTAAGCATATGTGTTTCTGTCTCCTCGTCTTTTTGTTTGTCTATCTGTGAGGAAATGAGAGAGAAAGAGAGAGAAAGAGAGAGAAATTAAAAAGGCAATTATGTAGACGTAGATAAATAAACAAGTAATCTTAATGACCTGAATACGTGGCATTGCATTGCTCACCTATTACAGCATAGTAAAACTTTAAGACGTGTTTATTTGTCGATAGTGAACACTTCGATAAAAGACAATGCATTAATGTCACAGACATTCGCGTACACGTAGAGGTCTGGACATTTGCGAGTTCTTTTCTTCACAAAACAACTCTGCTGCCTATATACATTTAATGATATTAATTTATGCAACAGTAACTAATAAAAATACAAGATAAAAAGAGAAAAATGATATATCAGTAAACACACGTCAGGCAATCCTTACTACTATCTAAGATCTCTGATTGTAAACACTGCTTACACTGATGGCTAATTGGACGATACTCTGAATTTTCAGTAACTGGGTATTGTTGTTCCACTGTACCAAGGGTAACCCAAGAAACAGTCACTGGGGATTTATGTTCCAGAATCCACACACACACACACACACACACACACACACACACACACACACACACACACACGCACACACGAACTATCTTAAACCATGGACGCCTTCACTCGGGGACAGACGTTGAGCTGCTTCTTGGGGCCGAGCGACCACAACATTACTGAGCCAATTACTCCAGGATACAAATAAACTCCAAACAACTCCAGATAACTGCGCCTACCACAGTTACAAAAGAGAATAACATAAACAAATTACTAATACATATCTACATAAAGGATAATGGAAACATTCAACGTATCCAAAAGGATACTTAAAAATACAAACATCGCACCTGTCTCGGAAAACGCAGCCTTCACTCCCCAGCACGTAGTGTCCCTCCACTTTCTGTCTTCTTGGAAAATGAACCGCTGGCTGGCGACAGTTAATTACAGTTAATTATATTGTCTTCCCCCTTTCTTTTTCCACTTTAAAAAAAACTTATTACTGGTACGACAGGTGCGACTCGGCTACCTTCGCTGTGCTGGCTATTTAGTCTCATGTCACCCCTCTGTGACAATTAATATTTACCTTCATGATTGGATATATGACACCAATATATGAAGTCAAGCAGCTGCCTGGAGAACATTTCACAACGGTTAGTCTAGCAGTTTACTTAACTTTGCGAGTTGCAATATTCTCTTCTTTGTCATGTTAGACATCATCAGTCGTTTCTATCTCCTTAGCAAAGTCCTTAGCATCAGCGTCACACCTACTGAACATTTTAGACATATGTGCCTTTTGTCATTTCATAAACGAAAATCATAAATAGGGGAATTTTAAAAAGCAATAAACACATGAAGAGAAGTTTATTTTGCATTTGTTTAGTGTTGCGTGGATCGCTCGCCTTTAATATCCTTGTTATAGTACATATCTGGCATTTAAAATGTTTATTTGGAATTCTTGCTGAGTTTAGAGTAAACATAAAATAGAACTGTATAGTGGTCATGGATTTTCTGAACCAGCATGAAACATGTAGGTCTGGGTCTAATGGCACATTATTATGTATGCACAGTTAAGCATATTGTTGCAACGATCTAGAAGTAAAGACCTTTAGCCAGAGCTACGATTTCTATCTCGAAATCTTTTGTGCCAAACTTGTGCATACAGGGGATACTGGTCATCAACTTTTATTGCTACAACATCTGGCTGTTCTTAGTCACAGTTCTTTCACAAGGGTTGCTATGGTTACATAAAGACTTTTTCCTTAAAAAGTTTTTATATTCAATATTTTACATGTGTATCAACTGCACAGACGTCACGTGGTCCCAAATATATGCACTAAGTACTCCAAGAAAGTAAAGATAACGCTGTTATAAACGTGTATTACTAAAGAATCGCATGAAATAAAACAAAAATCGAAAAGGGTCTGGTTGTAGCACTACTGAAACCAGTGTGCTGATAATTTCAAAGACGCGGCTGAGAAGAGTGATCTGTGAAGAGTGAATGTGAGACTTGTGGTCCCTCTCCCCCTCCAACAAAAGGGGAAGAAAACAGATGAATTGGAAATAACGAGGATAGAGATTACTTTATCAGACATTTCAGTCATGTCGTGGGAGCAAGCCTGAGCGGTATTTTTTTTCCTCCTAAACTGCAAAGCACACGATGTCTTGTACATCTGTACAGTGTGAACCCCATTTATTGGAGGCCTGACCAAGCTTTTGCAGACTCTGCAGCTGGTATTTCCTTAATGCCAGAAAAAGTTTCAGCGTGTGAAAAAGTATTACAAATCGTACAAAATCACAGGTCTGGGAATCATAAATAAATGTATAGAGCCCCAAACTCACCCCTCTAAAAAAAAAAAAGGACACAAACAAGATGAGGGCGTGCACACCTTCATGCCTGCCCCTCCCTGTCACATGAAGCGTTTCAGAACCAGTCGCTCCGCCTCCGCAGTGACGTCAGAAGGTCGTCTGCACTTAAGGTTACCGTGTATCTAAGTTACTGACAAACCTTGTGCAGTCCTTATTCCGCACCTTTGTGGACGGTGCCCACCACAAGGTTGTAGTGGCTAAGACAAGTTGTCAAAAATAGCACGGCCTCGCGCACTTTCCTACCGAATAGACTTAAACGATGTTCTTAAACACAAAAGTATTGAAATCTAATGTTTATTACAGTATAGTAAAAGTTAGATCGTTAAATTTCATGACCTTCAAAAAGTTTGTAACAAAGTCCCTATTTTGTTGGTTATGTATTGGTTGTGACCTGCCCGCGTGGGCGCAGTGTGTGCAGGACGCGTAAGGTTGCGGCTGATGCATTCCACCTGGACCATGGTCTGTTCTGTCTCACGCCCTCAGGGATCTGGTGTAGACTTGTCGGGCTCGAAGTTTCTGGTTGAGAAATAGTTTCTTTGCTGGAATGATTGCCTTCTTGAGGATACCCGTCACAATACTAGTTGATTGTCTTTGGGCCCGTGGGCGATCCAGCAGCCATGTGTGCCTGCTCGCATGTGTGTTTTAGTATCTATGGTGGCTCTGCAATGTGAGGGTCATGTCCAGTCAATGTGGGCAGTGTCTCGGTGTGTGCTAGAAAAAGAGTAAGGAAGAGAGAATGCGAGAAAGAGTGTGTCTGTGCATATGTACGTGGAGTAAATATACCACCGGCAACGTCTGCAAGTATGAGTGTGAATGTCATAGGTGTTTGTCAACTAATTAGCGACCAACATCACGTCCCATTCCTCGTGTACTATCACTTGGTTAGTTAATGACTTCTTTCTTTCTTTCTTTCTTTCTTTCTTTCTTTCTTTCTTTCTTTCTTTCTTTCTTTCTTTCTTTCTTTCTTTCTTTCTTTCTTTCTTTCTTATCATCAAGTTGCTATGTTCTAACAGGCAAAGCCTTTAAAAAGGTGTGAGTGGCTGGTGTTTTGCCACTTCTTTTAGCTTAAAACCCTTTCAGGTCCATACTTGTAAATACGGTCATAGGGTCACATTTATCAATCTCTTAAAGAATTTTTAATTTTCTCTTAAATTTCCGAAATAACTCTAGTGTGTGACATTACAAACGTCACTACGAAAAAAGCCTTCTGGCATGTGCGCAGAAGATCAGCCTTTATGGTCTACGATTACCCGCATGTGACCCGCAGGTCGTGAAAAGGACAACAACTTGGCTGTTATGCCTGTTTGCAAAGAAACATCTTTACGATCAGAAGGGAAACGGCATTGTTTAGAGGCCAAACTACAGTAAAACAAATAAAACAAAGTAATATAAATATTTTTGATCCTTATGACACAGTTTGTTCGAAGAAATTTTACGTTATCGTACAACTACTTCATGCTTATGGGAACTTGTACACCCGTTATCTTGTAAGTAGGCGGTAGTGGCGTGTGCCTATAAAGAAAGTGTCCTCGTTGTGCACAGACACTGAGCCCAAGACAAGCGCCAGCATTTACCATCTGACATCAGGACAACATCCAACAGCAAGAAATGACAGCACTGATGTTGAGTCTTCTGCCAGCCATGGCGGGGGCATTCTTTCTGGATGGAGGGATTTCTGAAACTAAACTAGCACTTACTGACGAGCCAGTGGTCTTTGCTGTTCAGGCAATAAATGACCAGTTCAAAGCAAAGGGGGACACAACCGTACGCCAGCTGGCGGAGATCATCGACGCCAAGTCACAGGTACAGTACGACATCGGGCGCAATCAAACTAGTTCAGAAATTATGTTCCTTCCTTGGTTCGTATGCTGGGTGATCGGCTATTAACCCATGGATAAATTGTTCTAGCTTGGGTAGTAAACCATCGGGTAAAGTAAAACCTAGGCACGATCTGCCTCTCGGCTCACGAGCCATTAATTAGGTGATGATAACAACGGGAATTCCCCTAAAATGGTCAATAATGCGCATGCGTGACGATAGGGAAGCAAAGAACCGAGTGGTAAGAGAGCTGTTCCAAACCAAGATAGCCACTCGATACCCGTGTGGCGCAGCAGACTTTTCTCCGTCAATACTCCTGTCGGGAAACAGGTACCTGATATCGCAGTGTCGGGAAAAGTAAGATAGCGAGGGAGAAAAGATTGGTAGCCGAGAAAATTAAGGTCTCTAACACTTCACTCCTCAACGACCTGGAAAAGATTAGGGGCGACATGTACCTCTTATCAACGGTAAGAAAAATGGAGAACATAATATTGTCTATTTTATGTACGCTGCCCAAATGGTCCTTTTCGGTCAAATAGTAGAATATTATTTTATCTTTATTTAGTAACCATCGGTTTAAAAAGGTTATCATTCAGATTTTAGTTTTCTTTTTTTTTTACAGCATCTCTTAGTTAAAGATTTAGTTCCAGACAAAAAGTTACCTCTAGTTATAGATAATATACCCTTTCAAAGTCATGATGCTCACTTTTTGCCCTCCACCCACCTCAAAATGGTGTTGCATTTAATAATACATTTGACTATAAACAATACAATGTCATCAAGGATTCAAATTGATGCTTTCTTATATTGCATATATTCTTTCTGAAGACATTAACATTAATGAATTTATTAGGACCAAGTGTTAAGGACAATACTAAGTTTTTTGATGCTATAGAAAATCAGTGAAGAAATTGGAAATGTCCTTATTTTCAAAGAGGGAGACTTGAACTAATTATTAAGCAGGAAACTAGATGCAAACAATTTTAGTCTGGTATATTCTATTCAGCAAGTCAGTAAGCAAATTACTTTAAAAGAAAGTCCCACATCTGCCTAATACGTACTTTAAAAAATGGGCAAGTTTATCCTTCATTTTTAAAAAAAATTCTTATTTTCTTAATTTCTTTTTAAAAACATACATAGTTTGTAACTGTCAATGGGGGGTGCAGCATGTGTATATGTATAGTATATTTGTTAATATTTGTCCAGATGATTTTTTAATTAGGTCTAAAATACAAATAAGATCAAACACTATTTACGTTATTGATTATCTGAATTATTAGCCTTTTTCCTTTCAAATGGCCGGGAAATAACTGTTTTGGTAGGCGTAATCAGAGGCCACGAACACACATTTTTCTGTTACAAGGGATAGCAGACTAAGCCAGTCTGGGCTTCACAAAAACTAAGCTTGGTCACAATGTCCAATGTAACTTTGTCCTACATAACGAAGAATGACTGACGGTAAAGTCTTCAGCGATGTCATATTGTCTGTCTCGGACCAATGCAGATAATTTCCCAAGATCTTTGACTAATGAATATAATGGTTTGAGATGGGAAAAAGGCTACCATATGTTTCGTACCCAGGTTGGGGCAGTCTGTACTTGTATAGTCAGATAAGGTTACCCGCCAAGTACCATACAGACATTACTTCTCAATGGCAAGCGTTGGTTTTGTAGCATTACATTAACGAAGAAATTTAGAAATGAATAATATATCACTCGATATTTTAAATTTGAAAAACATTGCTGTGGCTTAGGAATGTTAACAGACGTACACGAGAATAACGTTTTTATATCATAACACTGAACCAACAATATCACTCATTTAAACAGACACGTCCTGCTAAGAAGTACTAATGATAAGGAAAGCAGCAATATACAACACACGAACAGGTTTTAGTATCAAAAGTTCTCCATTGACATTACTGTAGGCTCCCTTTTCTCATTAGCATCATAGATATAAATGGTATATTCCACTGGCATGAAAATCCGACTTCTGACATGTGTCATGTGTTGTTTCGTCTCTTCGCGTCTGCTGCAGGTTGTTGCGGGAGAGAAATTTTATCTCACACTTCACCTCACTGGAGCTGAGCAGGTATATTATTTATTTATTTTGGTTTGTTTGTTTGTTTTTTGTTTTCTTTTTGTTTACTGTTCTTTGATCGCCGATACTCTTCAGCCGTTGTCCTAATTTGACAGATATATCTTTAAGAACAAATAACGCGCTCTCTTCGTGAGTTAGCTTCGTGTCAGGATTTGAAAAAAAAAGACCGGGAGCTTAGAATTTCAATTTTTTTTAAACTTTTAAAAGCAATTTTGCTTAAGTTACAAATAATTCTGGTTACTTGTTATATGATTATCTTTTACATGGAGTGAGAGAAATGCAGCGTGAGAGAGAGAGAGAAGAAAGTAGACAGACTACCTGGTCTTACGTCTACGTCCTTTTATATGGTACAAAGGAAAGACAGGTGGAATAATAATAATAATAATAATAATAATAATAATAATAATAATAATAATAATAATAATAGTTTATAGAGCGTATTTTCCGTTTGGAGACGAGCTTCACAAGTTGTGTTGAATATAACAGCTTTAACAAACTGCACAGAGCAGATTTAATTACTTGTACATCATACAGGCTACACAGGTACAAAACAACAGAGCGAGGCCATTAGGACCATCAGGTTTTCCACTTTCCTTTTGCAAGTGACGTCATGTTCATTTTATCATTCACGGATATTAGGCCCGGTAGATGAACAACAATGTGTGATTTCTGACGTTTGAGTCTGAACAAATTAGTTAACTAGATTTATATCGGATAAATAGCAATGGAGACAGAATCTGAGCAAAAGTCGATATTTTCAAGACGTATGAACAAAGATTTTCAAAATCTTGGGGTTAGGAGATATTTGATTAGAAATGTTGTAAGATAACTTCAGGCTTATGAACTTTGAACCTTAGCTTTTCACTTTATGATACTGAGAATAATGCACAATACTGCACCCTTCTACCCGGGGCACCATTCAGGACGACTATTGTAAAGTTGACGTGTGGTTCCGCGTGTGGCTGACCGGCGCCGACCGCCTCATCGTCACCGAGGGCCCCACGTGCTCCAAGACTCGCAGCAGACGACAGATAGACGGTGGCATCAGCGCCCCCATAGTTCTGGGGACCAGTCTCGACAAGGAAGTGGCCGATGCCCTCAACTTCGCTGTCTGCTCTTTCAACGACCGATGCAACTGCATATCCCTCTCAGTGCTGGGCGATACGTCAGGTGTGACGTACACACAACAGGTAACTTAGTCAAACGAGACTTGCAGACAGCAAGTAACTGGTGTCCTCTAGTGTGACGTACGCACAACAGGTATTTTTAGACATCACCACGTACATATATGCACATACCCACTAGATAACTGTTGTTCACACTGCGGTGACTGTTGGTGTCTTTAAGCACTAGTAGAGGGCAAATTTGTTTTCTAATGATTTGCTAAGGATCTGGGGCCAGTTGCACAACACGTTTCTAAACCTTAAAACTGTTCTAAGGAAGCAAAACCTCTTCTTTGCCATTTTGATGCATTGCAGAAAAACATACAAAAATTTGTATTGACAGGACGGAAAGTCAGACTTAAACAACTTTATCTTACTTAAAGCAGTTTTAGTTTTAAAAATTCTAAAATTGTGGTGTGCACTTGAAACTAATTATCTAAATAGAATTAAGGCCTAAAAGTGTTTAAAATTAGAAATGTGTTGTGCAACTGGCCACAGTGCAAGATGTCATGTCTGGGTGGATATACCTTTCACATTCTTGAGATACAAACCTACAAACAGCTCCATGTACAAAACACGTCACAATCGTGACGTCAGTGTTGTATTGAGATGCACCTATTCAACATAGATCCCAACTCTCTTATTGGCTAAGGCCTTACTGTCTATACGACTGACTTTCTGTGGAAAGTGATGTTTGTAGACGTGTATCTCAAGAACGGAAAGATGGTATTATTTTACATTCGAGGATTTTGAAATTTCCTTGTCCAGTAATTAGAAAAAGAGAGTACGTCACAAATCCTTTAAATGCACTCTAGGGAAAAATATCATTAGAGCAGTTATTAAACTTGAATTATTATCATTACACGTCTGGGTCTCGATAGGATAAGGTGGAGTGGTTCGTAATGAAAAATAATGGCTGGTTACCATACCTACAAATCAATGATGACATATGAAGCCGATAAAATGTGAGTGCAAAATTAAAAAAAATTGATGACTGAAACGACGCCAGAGAGGATATGCACTTTCTGATGTTAGGCGACATGTCACATGTGACGTACGCGCAACAGGTAACGGTTGATGGCCAGTTTGACGCACACGTCCTATGTAATTGTTGTTGTCTTGTGTAACTATTAATGAATGCCCAATGGACGATCAGAGATGAAATATATTTGAATAAAGCTGTTGGCAACAGGTGACCGCCGGAATGACCTACCACTTTTACAAGGTGCCCCTTCTGACGTCATCATGCACGAAGCGAGACAAAAGTTGCCAAGAGACCGACCTCTCGACCTGTGCGGTTTCTCCTGACGCAAAGGTTAGTGACGTCACCGCGTTTGATGTTTTAGTCTGAAAACAGATCATAACACCTACACAATTTCCTTGACATTCACGCTTGAAGTGCCGTGACGTATCATGAGATCCTGAGAATCACTTCTGTTATTTATACAATGACCGTTTAGCTGTAGAAAGATGGGGACAATACCTTCTGATAAAATTTCGTAGAACTTCTACGTATGTCGTTTGTACAACTAATAGTTGAAACAACTCATTTTTCTGAATGTTTCTATTTCAGACCACAACTTGTGATTTGATTGTCCAGTCTCAGCCATGGCTGACCCCTACTTATACCCTATTGGATATGACCTGCCACTAGATGCGCTTGCATCTCGGAGACCAAGTGTCCATCAGACCTGGTCCGGTCGGGACGGCAATGTCGACACAAATGAAGTCAGCAAGAACAGCCTACAACTTTCCAATGGCTTTGTTCAACTTTTTTTAAATAGCAAGATTAACTAGATCACAGTTGTGGCCGAGGATAAAACCTCAAAAACCTAATCTTTTGATGTTAAAAGTACTACTGTACGTCTTTAACTTTGTATTGAAAGACCGTTTCGATCATCTTGGGTCACGTTATCACCTTATGAACAAAGAAACGGAGAAAAAGTACTTTTGCGCATATGTGAGTGTGTCGGTCTGGGTTTCTGTTTGTCTCTAAAGAATGAGAATGGAGATAGAACAACGCATACCGTTACAAAATAGATAAATAAGTAAATAAAAATAAGTAAATAAATAATCACTCTTTATAAGCTGAATACGAGGCATTTCACTGCCCTTATTTTACAGCATAAACAAAAGCTGTTTTGTCTTTGACTTTTAAGCTTTCAAACATCTGAGTTATATCTTTTCTTAAAGTAATGTAGAAAACAATAACCGATTTGATATTTCAAGGCAGACTTCAACCATAAATGTAATGTCTTGCAGCCATTGTCCTTTGGCGTGAAGTTAAATGAAGCCTAGAAGGGTCTGGCCATTACACGTGCTCACCTTCTCTCTCTCTATATATATATATAGCCCTCTATCCACACAGAGAAGCAGATTTTAGAAATATTCTCACATATGGGCTGAGGGTAGACGATAGCACACTTTTGAAGACCACGATAGAAATTATGTAAGAGATTTATACAGACCACACACCTTTTGAAGACCTCGATAGAAAGTATATAACATTTATACAGACCACATGGTGCTGAAAACAAACAATTCATCGCAACGTCTATGACACCAGCGTCAATACCTGACACACAAACAGGGCCAGCGGACAGCCCAGTGGTTCATTCATCTCAGTCATGTTATGCTGTGACTGATGATCTCTCATGTATTTTTCTGTTCGCTCTACGATTTAACACTCTTATTATTATGTACACGCAGTATTTTAAGAACCTTATTGCAAGCACACTTTTGACACAAAATATTCTAGCGCTTTTCCAGATATTAGTTGTCAGATGGCTCTCAGAGACTGGACAGCCTACAACTTCGTGAAAGCCTTGGTGATGGCCTCGGCTTGCTGCAAGCAGTCCAGAGGTGTATGTCCGTGCTGTCTCTTTGCCATTTGGAACCAGTGATTGTGAATTAAAACCAAAATTTAAAAAATTTAAAAAAAATTCTTAGACTCAGTGAGCTTAAAAAATGAGCGATTGGCAAATCGGCTAACAACAAGCTGCTTAGAGTGTTTTTGATACGCGAAAAGGTAATGGTGGTACATCCGGGACTAAGCACTGTGGGACCTGTATGCAATTTTAATCTCTTCGTGAATTGGAAGGGAAGATCCTTAGCCAAAGCTAAGATACATTCCTGTCTGTGCCAGACTTGTCTGTAGCAACTCACAAAACTCCAACGTTATCGACTGAAAAAGCTATGCGGGGCATCCACTTTTATTGCTGTAACTGGATGTACTTAGTCATAGTTTCGTTTCATAAGGGTTGCTTTGGTTACATAGAGACTTGAACTAGTTCTAGTAGCGTCAACGTCAACACGACAAAGTCCTCTACGGACACGAAAGACCCCTCACTCACAAGCTACTTCTACAGCAATTAATAGATCTTTTTATAGTACATACAGGGTGATACCAAAGACTTCAAAATAAATGCTTAAGCCATTTCATTAAGTATATGGAAGTACTCCCTTATCTTTAAAGATTGGCGTTTTTCTAATTCGAAAAAAACCCACTGATTTTCTACAGCGTTTCTTTTTATTTTTTTTTAAGTGGAGAAATTAGTACTTCATCATTTTATTCAGTTTCTGGGCTTTTACCTTTATTTAAAGCCCAGCGCTTTCTAAATTAATAAAAGCAAACCTATTTCTATCAAATAAATTTTTGAAAAAGTTTTATTCCTCATGACCTGATCTAGAGATTAAAAGAATGGGTACGAAATCCTAATGTTTCTATCGAGCATTGATTGTATCAATATGATCAACCATTTAATAGGAAGTTGTGAACCCCGCTCACCGCCACCTCACAAACCATTTAGTGCCGAATTCTGATACCAAAGACAAACACTATTGTGAAACTTTATAGAACTACGACGTTATTTATAGTGTTACTCCATTGATGCGCAGTGCAAAGTGTAGCCCCAGGGATCAGAATATATCACAACTGACCCCTGATCAAAATTCTGCAAAATCTTTATCTGCTGCTTCACAAAGTGTTTTAGCGAGTGAAACGTTACAAAAGCCAGGGCCTGCGAAACGAAAACTGATTTTTGTTTCATAATCGGACACCTGCTCCTGTCACATGAAATGTCTTCGATAGAGGGGATAATAATCGCTGGTAAACTCAGGTGTCCGCACACATAATGACCTAGCGTCTGCTGCCCTCAGCGTCCCGTTCCCGTTGTCGTACCCGTCTTTTCAAACTCTCTAATATTCGGGAGGTGAACTGTACTCAGACACAGGAGTGCGCAACATTTTCTTGTCGTGGGTAATTTGCTGAATTTTTAGTATTTTTACCACGCAAAATGTTCTTTGTGTGCACCTAGTGTTTCCAGTTGGAGGTGTCTGCCTATCTACCATGGGATCTATTATTCTTAAAAAGTGCTTTTGATTTAAAATTCGGTAGAATGCAGGAAAACCCATAACAGGGATCAACATGGTCAAGGACAATAAGGGAAAGAAGCCAGCAAAAATTCAGCCGGTACAACGTGGTTTAAATCAGTCGGCCGGCAGTACTACACCTGTTGCTGATCTTGGTGGTAGAGAGAGACACCCCTTGTCTCAGCCTCGCAGATCACAAAGAAATCAGTCGACTCCCTCAATTTGCGATATTTTTCCAGTCACCGGCAAAATGGCGTCGGCCGCAGTTGCCGTGTCTGCACTTCAAGCCTCGGTGAGTACGAGGGAGTCGGTGGAGGGTGACATTTCATTATCGGACGTATGGAGGAGACTCGGAGAAATCATAAACTCTCTGGATAAGCTAGTTCAAGATGTGGATGAACTAAAAGGAGTGGTATTCGAATTAAGACAAGAAAACGACTCAATTAAAAAAGAGCTGGAACAATCAAGAGCTGAGAACTGTGAACTGAAGCGAGTAGTGGAAGAAGCCAAGCTACAAGCGACAACAGCCCAAAGCAGGACAGACAGTCTAGAACAATTTACAAGACGTAATAACGTCAGGATTTTTGGGGTGCCTGAAGCAGACAAAGAGACCACAGAAACGTGTCAGGCACAGGTTCTAAAAATTCTCAATAACAAACTTGGCCTGGACCAAATACGGCCAAACGACATCGAAGTGGTGCATAGACTGGGAAAAAAACCGAGCAGGAGCAATGAGGGTGAAACTAAACCAAGGCCAGTGATCGCTCGTTTTCTGTCGAGAAAGGTCACCGAAATGGTGATCCAAAACAGAAGGAAATTGAAGGGCACAAGGATAATCATTACCGAGGACCTAACAAAGCAACGATACGCACTGCTAGCCCGTGCCCGCGACCACCCTAGTGTGACCGACGTGTGGTCAAAAAACGGGAAAATTCTCGTAAAATCATCAACGGACCACAGGATTCGAGAAATTCAGTCTTTGACTGATTTAATGTCGCTTCCATCCACATCCTCATCGGGAGTATCCTGAGTTATTGATCTCACAACTGGTGACGTACTGAGACCCTGGCAGACCATGATGTTATCCGTCAAGCAAGTTTACTGTGTGTGTGTTTTTTTTTTTTTTTTTTTTAAAGGGCATGGGGACGGTGATCTTATCGATACGGATGTTCCTGCACCTTCATTTGTGTTAATATTCGATACCGTCAAGAGTGGTAGGGTCGCATGGTGTGCAGGGGGATGCGGCAGACCTTGGTGCTCTCAACATTTAGCGTGACAGATGTGGACCGTGTCCGGAACCCTCTGGCCGAAGATCCGCCGGTAAATACAGACCTAAGCTGGAGAACGCTCTCGCCAGTTACCATTTGTCCTCACTCGCGCATTGACAGTATGAAAAGTCACTTATTCAGACATCGGGACTTCCGACTGTTCCTGCGGACTTAACTATTTATAAGTGGGTAGGTTTTGCTTATCTACCTCTGATCTTAGTTTGTGTATGTGTGTGTAACAGTAGCTTGGGTATATATAACATAACATATAGTACATAGGTAGAATTCTTTTTATGATAGCTCTCTTTTTACATTTGTATTCCATTCATATTTTTGTCAAAGCTAGCCGCTGTTTTGACAAGGTTTTTTTTTTTTTTTTTTTTTGTCTCGGCGTTTTGGGTAGACACCTCCTAGTGAGCAGTTCATACCTCCAAAATACTTAGCTTTTTCTTGTTTTGTTTTGTTTTTATCTCTGTCTTTCTTTCTTTTCTGTCTTGCCCTGAATGCATGGTGTGTGTGAATTTATGCCTGAATGCCTTTTTTAAATCTGCAGCAGTAATGGAAGTTTTGAACACCAGTATCAATCTAAGCTTGGTGCCCCGCTATGCTACTTTAATGACACTACATTGTAAAATACTGTTATACAGTAAGTGTAAATATTGTTCTATTGCGTATAGGCTAGTGTACAGTGATGTTCTACTTCCTCCTTTATATTAAATGTACCCACTGAACCCAGAATCTCTAACCATAGCATCACTTAACTGTCAGGGGCTAGGCGATGCTAGGAAAAGACGTGATGTTCTTCACTTCCTACGTGGAAAACATTATAGCATATACTTTTTACAGGATACTCATTTCGATCAAAGAATTGAACAACAAGTCAGAGTTGAATGGGGGTACGAATGTTACTTTGCATCTAATAATACCTCTTCTAGAGGAGTGGCCATTTTATTTAATAATAATTTTGAATTTAAAGTCAAGAAAGTCCATAAAGATATATGTGGAAACTATATTATAATCACGGTAAAGATAGAAAATAGAGATATCCTTCTGGCTAATATCTATGGACCCAACAAAGACAATCCAACATTCTACAAAGAATTAGAAAATTACATTACAGAGAGTAAAATTCCGCATTGTATTTTAGCTGGAGACTGGAATTTAGTTTTAAGACCTTGTCTTGACTACTATAATTATAAACACATAAATAATCCACGCTCTCAGGCAGAGGTTTTATCACTAATGGATAAATTGGAACAGTGATGTGTGGAGAGAATTAAACCCTGACTGTAAAAAATACACTTGGCGTAGATCGACCCCTACACAGTTAAGTAGGCTGGACTTTTTCCTAGTAAACGAAGCACTAATAGACTGGGTGGCCAGTGCGGATATACTTAGTGGTTATAGAACAGATCACTCTATTATTACACTTAACCTAAAGCTAACCAAGAATGAGAAAAATAGAACCTTTTGGAAATTTAACTGCTCTTTGCTTCATGATACCGTCTATGTCAATGAAGTAAACAAATTAATAGACGAAACGATAGCACAATATGCGATCCCAGTTTACATAAAGGAAAAGTTAAACCAAATACCCTATGACCAAATACAGTTCACAATCTCAGACCAAACATTCCTAGAAGTTCTGTTAATGTTAATCAGAGGAAAGACAATAGCTTATGCAACAATGAAAAAGAAGGCCACATCAGTGAGAGAAAGAATATTAGAAGAAAATATAAATCAGCTGGAAAGTAAGCTTCAGAATCCTGAAGACGAAAAAGAAAACCTGAGCAAACTTAAGGAAGAGTTAACAAGAATAAGAGATAAAAGAATGGAGGGAGTATTAATAAGAGCAAGAGCACGATGGGTTGCAGATGGAGAGAAGCCTTCCAAATATTTTTGTAGATTAGAAAATAGACATTATGTAAACAAACACATAGCCAAACTAGTTCTAGATGATGGATCGGTAATTACCGACGACTTGCAAATTATAAATGAAACGAAACGCTATTATGAAGATCTTTATAAGCAGAAACAAGCAACAGATACTGAAATTACTACTTTAGCAAAGAAAATACCAAAGCTTCATAGGCAGGAGGCTGAGAAGCTGGAAGGGGAAATTAATCTAGTAGAGGCAACAAATGCCCTTAAAATATGAAAAATGGAAAAAGTCCAGGGACGGACGGCTTTCCGGCTGAATTTTTTAAATTCTTTTGGAAAAAAATAGGAAACTTTATAGTAAAAGCCATAAACGAAGGGTTTCACAAAGGAGAGATGTCCCCTTCCCACAAAGAAGGTATCATTACCTGCATACCGAAAGGAGATAAACCAAGAGAATACTTAAAAAATTGGCGACCAATAACGCTTCTAAATGTTGTATATAAAATTGGATCTTGCTGTATTGCTAAACGAATAAAATCAGTATTACCAAATATAATACATCCAGACCAGACAGGCTTCATACCAAATAGATACATAGGTGACAATATTAGACTCACTTATGATATAATTGATTACCTTAATACCAATAAACAACCGGGTTTATTATTATCTCTGGATTTTGAAAAAGCATTCGACTCGGTTGATTGGAAATTCATGCATAAAGTGATGCACTTGTTTGGTTTTGGACCTGACATACTTAAGTGGATTCAGGCATTTTATTCCAACATTAAGTCAGCTGTTTTAATAAATGGAAAAGTCAGTTCATGGTTCACAATTCAAAGAGGATGTAGACAGGGAGACCCAATTTCACCTTACTTGTTCATACTCTGTGCAGAAATTCTAGGTATAATGACAAGAACAGATACACATATATCTGGAATTGAAATTAATCACGTGGAACACAAAATATCGCAGTTTGCGGACGACACTCAAATTTTTTTAAAGGGGGACCAAACTTCATTCGAAAAAATTTTAGGAGTAGTAGATACATTTGGCAAAGCATCAGGACTAAAAATTAACTACGATAAAACAGAAGCAATTTGGCTAGGAAGCCTCAAAAATAGCTCAATAAAATTTATGCCTGAACTCAACATTAAATGGAACCCCCCCTCATTTAAAATATTAGGCATATGGCTAACTAACAACTTAAAAAACTTGCAAAAAATAAATTATGAAAATAAATTTGAAGAAATCTTATACCTTATGAAAACATGGATGAAAAGAATTTTAACACCTATAGGTAGAATTGCTATACTAAAATCTGTCATACTTTCAAAATTAACATACCTCTGGTTACTATTGCCAAACCCACCAGACTATCTTATTAATAAACTACAATCTCTAATTTATGTTTTTGTATGGAATAAAAAACCAGATAAAATAAGTAGAAAAACTAGTACCAAATGCATTGCTAATGGAGGTCTGGGTATTCCTGACATGTCATCCTCTATTTTGGCTTTAAAATTATCATGGATTAGAAAACTGAAATTTAGTGAACATAGATGGACAAATATAATCCAAACTGTACTACCAGAAATTAATTACTTAGAGCAGCTGGGCAGTGAGCTACCTTACAAAAGAGTCAACTTATTTTGGAAGGAAGTTCTACTTTCATATAGATCTTTCAAAAATAAAGTTAAAATAGAGACGGCTGACAAGCTCCTAGCAGAACCCCTTTTTTATAATGCAGACATCAAGATTGATGGTAAGCCCTTTATTTATAAAGATTGGCTGGCAAAAAATATATTTAGCATAAGAGATTTACTGGATGAAAAGGGCAGATTTCTTACATACGAATACTTTAAACAACTCCACCAGCTAAACACAAATTTTCTGGAATTTCTGAGTTGTGTAGAAGCAGTGAAAAAGTATTTAAAGCATAAAAATGTACCCATAGAAGAAAACATAAAAACCGAATTACAATTCTCTGTAAAACTAATTCTTTCCCAAAGGAAAGGTTCAAAACCCTACTATAATATATTAAATGATAATGAGTATGTACCAAACTGTTGCCAAAAATGGACTAAAAAGCTGCAGAGCGAATTGGACTTTAAAAGGATATTTTTGAAAATAAGTAAAATTCAAGAAATTAAATATAAATGGTTCCAGGTTAGATTGGTTCATAGGGTACTGGCTACAAATATTATCTTAAAAGAGATGAAAGTTTTAAACGACAACCTATGCACCTTTTGTAACCAAGAAAAAGAGACGATTGAACATTTATTTTTGAAATGTAACTTAGTCCAAGAATTTTGGGAAGCGCTAGAAAAGAGAATCAATAATAACTGTAAACATGTTAATGATTTCAAATTCACTACTACACTTATCTTATTTGGCTATAGTGAAAATACCCAGACTGATAAAATAATGGACAGCATAATAATACTGGCAAAGTTCTACATATATAAATCAAGATTTAGCACAAGAATTCTAAATATATATAACTTCTTACAAGAATTACACAGACAAATGAAAGTGGAAAGACATATAGCTCTTAGCAACATGGAATTAGCAACCTTTGATCAGCAATGGGAACCATATAGAAATCTCTTCACACCTTGGTAAATGCACACCATGAAAAAAAAAAATTCTTATGATTGCTTAATGTGTACTTCTACCTGTATGTTTTTGTTTGTTAATGACAGCATGTTGATTACAAGGTGCTGATCTTTCCATGTGGGGTTGCCATACACTTAAATGACAAAGTGCACATATGGATATAAATATTTTCCACCATCTAATGTTTCTTGTTGCCGGTTGCAGGCATGTTACATTTTTACCAAATTTGCTGGCTTCATACTTCCTCCTGCAGTACTGCATGGGGTTGATCACAGTGTACAGTATGGCAATCATTTTTCTGAGCAATCCAAGGGTCAATTGTGCAACAAAGTAGATTTCAGTTGGTGTTAATCTCTACAAGAATGTTGCTGCTCTCATTTGATTAATAAGTTCTATGTAAATGCTTTTTTTCCCTTTGAAAAGGATCATGGCAGCTTGTTTGTACTATTATTGATGAATCTGTCAGATTTATTATGAAGTATTTAGAACATTAACTTATAAAGTGTATAATGCTAAAGATTAATCCAAAAGATTAAATAGAATGGGGTAGCTTTAAAGATATGGACCTTACTGCTTTAGACTTAATGTGAATTTGTATAAGAACCTGTTTATAGAAGAGTGATGATGACAGGTTACTTCATGTAATGTAATTTTATTTGTACATTATATGCAAGCAAAGGTAGAAAAAATGAGGAATGAGGGAAGATGATGCAAAAAGATGTTACATCAATTTGCGTGTGTATGTGTGTGTGTGCTTTGTTTCTTCTGGTTGTCTATGTGCTTTTTCTGTTTATTTTCTATGTGCTATGGCACTGCTGTAATACACTGTGACATGAAATAAAACTTATGAAAAAAAAAAAAAAAAACTCTCTAATATTCTGCACCTAGGTACTGCTGATAGGATGAGACAGAAATTCGATGGGTCAGGTGTAGTCCTTATCTTGTATTCCCCCTTATTTCTCCCCTTCTGTAATCTTCATATCCGGGGTTAGCATTCAGGACGCAGATAAAAACACGTTTAAAGCTAAAAGTTGTTAAGCTTAGTCACATTTTTCGAAGTTATTAAAATTTACTTTTTTATTCACGACCTTTTTAGAAGTCCCCCCCAAAAAGGCCAATAGTTATATATATGGTCAGATTTTACACATTGGTAATAATATTTTATGAAAAATGAAAATTAATTTCTCTTTAATACTCTTTTATCTCCAAAGTGTAGAATTACAAACCGTCAACATTTAAAGAGCTTCGAATGTGGAAAGCCAACTTTTATGGCCTGCGATGAGACGCACGTGTCATTTACAAAGCAGGTTGTATAAAAACAACGATAAAGCTGTCGTGTCATTATTCAAAGTCAATATTATACTGACTAGAAGGACAAAGGCATTGCAAAGAGGATAAACTACAATGGAAACATCTATTTGGATGCCATTAGAAATAACACCGTTTGGTTAAAAAAAAAACCCTTCGCAGCCTTAACATACAACCACTTCATGCTCATGGGAACTTGTACGGTCTTTATCTTTTAAGTAGGCGGTAGTGGTGTTGCCTATAAATAGAGGGACCTCTTTATACACAGACAATGAGCGCAGGACAAAACGCCATCATTCACCAGCTACATTAGTACGAGAGAGAAAACAGCGAGAAATGGAAGCTCTGTTGTTGTTTAGCCTAAACTATAAAAAAATCTTTTATGACACTTGTTCTTCCTTAATTGCAATGACCATTTATGTGGTATGGACGAACAGTTTTACAAATAAATGCAAAATAAATGGTACGAGAAAAGTGATTAAAAAGAGACCGTTCAGCGAATACAATTTATCTGCTGTTTGATTAGCTAGTTGAAAAATATACAAAAATAAACTTTTTTGTGTCATAAAAAGTGTCATAAGCATCCTGTGCATTTTGTTTAAGTACGATCCCCCATAGTTCTTCAAAACATGTTTCTCGCAATGTCGTCACGCCAGTCGCAGAGAGGCAAGACCGTATGTTGCTAATAAATGTCACACAGTGCATGTTGCTAATAACTGTCACACAAAGTACATATTGCTATTAACTGTCACACATACTATATGTTGCTAATAAACGCCAAATAGTACATGTTGCTAAGAAATGTCACACATACTACATGTTGCTAATACACGTCACATAGTACATGTTGCTAATAACCGTCACACAAAGTACATGTTGCTAATAACCGTCACACAAAGTACATGTTGCTAATAAAATGCTACACAACAGTAGCTGGATTAACAGTATTTTCGTGTCACGAAATACCTCGGAATAGCACCTCATGTCTTTATGTCCCTTCGCTCAGTACACTTCGAACAGCATTCAGATGCCATGAAAAGCATCGAACCAACATCGCCATGAAACTAAAGATTGAACTGTTAAATATGTTTGTAATTTGTGTAGAATAAATGCTTTTAATTTGCTGATGTTTAATCTTTTTATATTACCTAAACCCTGTAAAAACACAAAGTAGCCAAAGCTAAGATTAACTATTGAAATTCGTTGTACCAGACTTGTCTAAAGCAGCTGATAAAACGACAATGGCACTAATAAAAAAAAAAATAAATATGAAACAAGAACAAAGAAAAAACGAATAATAGATTATAGTCGTCAATATTTTTGTCTCATCATCTGTCTGTTCTCAGACTTCCATTTTTTCGTAAGGGCTTCTGTGGTGAGCATTAGAGACTTGTACTGTTTGTGTCAAACACTGTCACCATGGTTCAAGTCCTGGGCTCAGTTGCACTACATATGTTTAAGCCTTAAAACTGTTTTATAGAAACAGATTTAAAAGGGGTTTTACGAAGATGCTTTGAAGCCATTCACAAGTGCAGGATAAAAACTCACTACTTTAAAGTGTTTTAAAATGTGTCGTACGACTGACCCCCGAGCCCACACCAGACAACGTCAGCGTCATAAACGGCATCTATTGCGACCATTGGCTCACAAGTGCCCTCTAGAATTACTGTATTAAACACCGAATGTTGTGTTCGCGTACTTGTAAAACGACTTAATCACGGACCTTCATCTACTGGATGAGTGTCTCTCATTCGTTGCCTCTTTGCACTATCATAGGAGTGACCAATTGTAACCAACCCTACAAACGTTAGGTTTTCACTTCCGTTTCCGATTTCAAAATGGCGGGTTTTCCTAACGTCGAAGAAATTTTAGCAGTAATTAAGCTTTTCTGTCATAAGAACCTTGTTAAAGAAGACTGATTGCAAAATCAACATTAGTATTTTTTTGTAAAATGTATTTTGGTTGTTTATAGAAAACGCATGTTGGTTTATCGTCAATTTTATCATATAAAAACATCGTCACAACAGATGCTATTGACTTGCTCTACCACTAACAATTTTTTAAAAAAGCATTGTTTTTGATTTTTCGGACACAATTATATAGATTATTCTGTTACAAAAAGCCTATACTTTAAGAATTAATTTAATAAATGCCACATATGAAGGTTCGTGGTAGCACTGAGTTCACGACAACGCCATTTACTAGCAGACGACAATGGGGAAGTC
This sequence comes from Marisa cornuarietis, assembly GCA_004794655.1. Classification (NCBI taxonomy): domain Eukaryota; kingdom Metazoa; phylum Mollusca; class Gastropoda; order Architaenioglossa; family Ampullariidae; genus Marisa; species Marisa cornuarietis. The sequence goes on from SMMW01000001.1 coordinate 2,878,250, forward strand.
CCCCGTTGCTAAGGTCGGTTGGTATTATAAGCTATGATGGCGACGAGGATAGATGTTTACTTTTTGTTGAGGATAACGACATCTCGCTTTATTGGTATGACATCCAACAATGCAACAATTTGCACCTGTCCATTTCTTTCAAATCCATTTACGTCTGCAAACCACTGACATTTATTAAAATTAAATGAAGGTCCGTGTCTCTTCGCAACAGCAAACCGGAACCGGAAACACGGGCGGGCTGATAAGGAAAGCCGAGACTTACACTGGATATAAACCTGAGACACTTATCCAGTAGATGAAGGTCCGTGGACTTAATGATGATTACACAAGTTTCTAGTTGTTGCAAGGACCCTACTTTTAAATTCCTTCAGCCAAAGCACACGTTTCGCATAAAGCTTCCTTAAAAAAAGTTTATCGTCAATATTTGACACGTGTATTAACTCCAACGACGTCATACGGTCCCAAATACATGCACAAAACGATACAAGAAGATAAAGCTGTTGTAAACAGGTAGTACTACACAACTGCGTGAAATAAATTTTAAAAAATAAATAAAAAGGGGCTGCTTGCTGCACTACTAAAACCAACGTGATGATAATTTCAAAGACGCGGCAGACAGTGTCTGATAAGGAAATGGAGACGTGTGGTCCCTCTCCCCTCCAAGTAAAAAGAAAGCAAACAGAAAAATCTGAAATAAAGAGAAGAGAGATTACTTTATCAGAAATTTCAGTCATTTCGTTAGCGCAGGCCAGGACTGTATTTTTTTCACAACCTTTTTAATAATTAGGAAGAAAACGGTTTTATAAATAAAACAAACTACAGGAAAACAAATAAAACGAAACAAAAAAACTCTTTGGATACCTGTAACACATTTTGTTCAAAGAAACTTAGTAACATTATCGTACAGCCACTTCATGCTTTTGGAACCTTGTGCGGCCGTTATCTTGTAAGTAGGCGGTAGTGGCGTGTGCCTATAAAGAAAGTTTCCTCGTTGTACACAGACACTGAGCCCAAGACAAGCGCCAGCATTTACCATCTGACATCAGGACAACACCCAACACAGCAAGATATGACAGCACTGATGTTGAGTCTTCTGCCAGCCATGGCGGGGGCACTCTTTCTAAATGGAGGGATTGCTCACACTTATCTAAGACTTACTGAAGAGCCAGTGGTCTTTGCTGTTCAGGCAATAAATGACCAGTTCAAAGCAAAGGGGGACACAACTGAACGCCAGCTTGCGGAGATCATCGACGCCAAGGAACAGGTACAGTACCACTTCGGGCGCAATCAAACTAGCTGACGAGAATTTTTCTTTTTCCTCAGTTCCTATGTTGGGTGATCAGCGATTAATCCAGAGATAAATTGTCCTAGCCTGGTAGTAAACCATCGGGTAAAGTAAACCCTAGATTCATTGCTTTTCGATTCATAAGCAAGTAATGTTAACAACTGAAATTCCAGAAAAAGGTCAATAATACGCATGCGTAACGTTAGGGAAGCAAATAGCTGAGTGATTACAGAGATGCTGATAACCGAGGGGCGCTCTGGTTCGATACCTGTGTGACGCAGTAAACTCCCAGTTGACCCACTTTTCGGGGAACAGGTACCTGACTCCAATGAGTGGCCGGGATAGGTAAGGCAGTAAGGGAGACGAGAGGAGGACCAGAGAAAAGTAAGGTCTCTAACACTTCATTCCTCTGGAAAAGGTTATGGGACGACCTTCACCTTTTATGCGTTTATGGATCAGGTTCACAGCGAGAAGATAAGACCGAAAGTAGAACGATAAAAAAGGAAAACACAATAACATCGGTGTAAAATGTCTATTTTATTCACGCTGTTCAAAGGGTCCTTCTCGGGCAAATATTAGATAGCAAAACTATTATTTTTCTTTATCTAGTAACAACTGACCATCGGATTTAGAAAGTTACCACCCAGATTTAAGTTTCCTTTTTATGGCGTCCTTTAGTTTAAAATTTAATTCCATAAAAATGTATTAATGTTAAACAGTTCTTTGCGACAGTGTTTGTCTAGCTCAGTTTTTCATTAGGTCTCAGATGTAGATAAGATCAAATACTATGTCCGTTATTTATTATGGGAATTATTAGTCTTTCTCTATTTTCAATCGGCCGGGAAAAAGGGTTTTGGTTTGTTACCGGGGATGGCAAACTAACCTAGTCTGTGTATCCAATGTCGATATCCAATGTTACTTTGTCCTTCGTAATAGGAGCTGATTTTTGATAAAATCGTCAACGATGTCATGTTCTCTGTCTCAGACAAATGCCGATCATTTCCCAAGAATATAATGGTTTGAAATGGAAAACGTGCCATTTTTTGGTACCGAGGCCGGGACAGTTGGTACCTGTGTGGTCAAAGTGAGGTCATGAACCCCAGACCATGCAAAGATTACTCCTCTCTCAATGGAAGGCGTTGGTTTTGTGACATTACATAACAAACAAATTCAGAAGTGAATAATATATACATCGGTATTTAAAAAAACTTGCTGTGGTTTAGAAACGTTAACACACATACATGGAAATAACGTTTTAATCATGACATGTAACCAACAATGTTACTCATCGAAACGTCCTGCTTAGAAGAGGTGATAAAGAAAACAGCCTAATAGGAACAAAGGAACAGGATTTAGCATCAAAGGTCCTTCACGGATATTGCCGTATGCTCCTTTTTCTCAATAGTATCCAATATATAAATCTTTGGTATAAAAATCCGATTTCTGACATGAGCTAGACTTTTTCTTCATCTCTACTTGAAAAGACAAAAATTCCTTGTTAATAGAAATTTAATTGCGATGTTCTCACTAGTTCTTTCTTTCACTCTTTCTCCACATCTTTCCTCTCTACTCTTTTCCCCCCTTCTACACTGAATGAATGTGTCTTGGTAATGAAAATGGATTTGAAATGGGCGATGTATTTATATTGTGCTTGTTAAATAAAAAGACAAAAGAAAAAAGAAAAAAAAGGAAGAAATTTAATTGCGTGTCTGATGCAGGTTGTGGCGGGAGAGAAATTTTACCTCACTCTTCGGCTTACTGGAGATGAACAGGTATGCTATTCATTGTTTGTTTATTTGTTTGTTTGTTTGTTGGTTTGTTTGTTTATCTTTGACCGCCGATGCTTTTCAGCCAGTGTCCTACTTGACAGGTAGATCTTTAAGAGCAAAAGACGCGCTCGCTTTATTGAGTTCTTTACGTGTCAGGAAAAGAAAAGGAAAGAACAAGATCGAGAGTTTAGAATTTCGAAGATGTTTACAAGCTTATGAATCTCTTATAAATAACTCTGGGTACTTTGTGTGTGATTATCTGTCACATGGAGTGAGAGAAGAACTGTGAGAAAGAGCAGAAAGGCGAGACAAACTTGTTGGTCTTACGTCCTTCTACAAATGAACACCAATGTGTGATTTCTGACCTTTGAGTCTAAAAAAAATTAATTAACTAGATTAATATAGGGTATATAGCGATGTAGGCAGAATCTGAGCAGAGTTGGGAACTTTCATAGTTGACAGTTCAAAAAAACGCGGAGACTTTTAAGATTTTCGAAATTTTAGGGTAAGGGGATATTTTTTTTAGGGGTATTGTGAAATGACTTGAGTCCTATGAACTTTGAACCATAGCTTCTCAATTTATGATACTGAGAATAATGCACAATACTCTACCTGGGGGACCATTCAGGACGACTACTGTAAAGTTGATGTGTGGTTCCGCTCGTGGATGACTGGCACAGATCGCCTCATCGTCACCGAAGGCCCCACGTGCTCCAAGACTCGCAGCAGACGACAGATAACAGGGGGCATCAGCGCCCCCATAGTTCTGGGAACCAGTTCCCCCAAGGAGGTGACCGATGCCCTCAACTTCGCTGTCTGCGCCTTCAACGACCGATGCAACTGCATATCCCTCTCGATGCTGGGCGATACGTCAGGTGTGACGTACACACAACAGGTAACTGCTTCAAAAGTGACTTTCAGACAGCAGGTAACTGGTGTCGTCTAGACTGACGTACGCACAGGTAACTTTAGACATCCCCACATACCCACGAGGTATCCGTTGTTCACACTACAGGTGACTCTTGGTGTCTTTTTGCACTAGTAGGGTGCAGATTTGCTTTCTTATGATTTGGTAAAGATCAGTGCAAGATATGTCTCCTAAGTCTGGGTGGATATACCCTTCACATTCTTGAGAGACACACCTAAACAGCTCCATATACAAAACACGTCAAAATAGTGACGTCACTATTGTACTGCGATGCACCTATTCAACATATGGTCCCAACTTCTCTTATTGGCTAAGGCCTTCCCGTCTAAGAGGCTGACCTACTGTAGGAGGTGATGTTTGCAGACGTGTATCTCAAGAACGGAAAGGTGGTATTATTTTAATTTCAAGGATTTTGAAACGTCCTTGTCCAGTCATTAAAGAAAGAGTACGTCACAAATCCATTAAATGCACTCCAGAGAAAAATATTAATAGAGTGTTTATTAAATTTGAGTTATTATCAGAGAACAGGTGACTGTTATCGTACTGAGCTCTGTTTGAAATAAGGAAAATTTTCATATGGTACAAAATGTTGCTAAAGCAACAAGACTTAGTATCATTAGGAGTTTGCGTCTCGGGAGAGAGGGGTTTCTGTCTTTTTCATATATATATATATATACATAAATAAAACAACGGCAACTTTTTCTGACAAAATTAGTGCGCATTACGATGTGAAATGAACTTCAGCAGGACCAATGGCCGAACTCATTGCAAGTATGTGGTATGTGTCTATAGCCGCATAACTATTAATAAATGCCCAATGGACGATCAGAGATGAAATATATTTGAATAAAGCAGTTGGCAACAGGTGACCGCCGGAATGACCTACCGCTTTTACAAGGTGCCCCTTCTGACGTCATCATGCACGAAGCGAGACAAAAGTTGCCAAGAGACCGACCTCTCGACCTGTGCGGTTTCTCCTGACGCCAGGGTTAGTGAAGTCACCACGTTTGACGTTTTTTCTGACAACAGATCATAACATCTACACAATGTCCTTGACATTCACGCTTGAAGTGCCGTGACGTATCATGAGATCCTGAGAATCACTTCATTTATTTATACAATAAACGTTTAGCTGTAGAAAGATGGGGACAATACCTTCTGATAAAATTTCATATAACTTCTACGTATGTGGTTTGCACAAATAATACTCGAAACAACTCATTTTTCTGCTGGTTTCTATTTCAGACCACAACTTGCGATTTGATTGTCCAGTCTCAGCCATGGCTGACTCCTGCTTATACCCTACTGGATATGACCTGCCACTAGATGCGCTTGCATCTCGGAGACCAAGTGTCCATCAGACCTGGTCCTGTCGGGACTGTCGTTAAGGCAAAGTCGACACAAAAATGAAGTTAACAAGAACACCTTACAACTTTCCAATGGCTTTGTTCGACTTTTTTTAGGTCAAGATTAACTAGATCACAGTTCAGCTTTGTAGTCTAAGGCTGTTTCGATCCTCAATCATCGTGGATCACGTTTTCACTTTATGAATAAAGAAAAAGAGCAAAAAGTACTTTCTGCGCATATGTGAGTGTGTCGATCTGTGTGTCTGCCTGCCTGCCTGCCTGTCTGTTTGTGAAGTAGTGAGAGAGGAAGATAATACAAAAGAATGACGTATGACGTTGCAAGATAGATAAATAAATAAATAATCACACTTTATCAGCTGAATACAATGCATTGCACTACTTTCCTACTTCATAAACAAAAACTGTTTTATCTTCGTCATTTAAGCTTTCATATCAAACAACTAAATCATATTTTTTTAACTAATGTAGAAAACAGCAATGGATTATGTGTTTGAAGACAGACTTCCGGAATAAATGTAATGTTGTGCAGTCATTGTCGCTCGCCATGAAGTTAAATGAAGCCTAGAATGACCTGGCCAAGACACGTGCACTATATATAAAGCTCGCTGTCCATACATAGAAGCAGTTTTGAGAAATAATTCTTATCTACGAGCTGAGGGCAAACAATAACACTCACATACTGAAGACAGAGGTGGCCTTTGGGCGTGGCGACTAAGGCAACCTCCCCAAGCCCCGCCCCTGAGGGCGCCCTGTGATAGGAGATTCTTTTGTCACCGTCAGCTCATCATACAAATATGGGGGGTATCTGCGAGACATTCTAATGTCCCGTAGCTTAGACTGAAGTAAATATTTTGGCCAATACGTTATAGACTGAAATACGGTGATGGGGATTTCTTCAGAAACCAGGTCTCATGAAGGACGACTTGTTACTCAATAGTTTAGAAGCCTTACCTAGAGAAATTTAGAGGCGGATAAGCCCGTGAGAGTTTTGGTACGGTATAGCGCTCCGGCACGATGCGTATCACGTGGTACACAATTTAAGGGGGGGGGGGTGTGACTCAGTTGGCGGACAAACAAACCTCCACGCCATAGTCTGTATCATTGATAGCAATAGGCATTCAAGCCATTTTGTCGACAGTATGGACAAGAAATTAACTTCTTTACCACAACAATCGATGTCGTATAGGCAAAGTCTAGACAAGCAAACTTTGTCTAGATACCAAGCAAAAATAAATGCGTTCAACGGTGCCGACCCATAAATATGAACTGCCGAAGGGCCTTTTTTACATCGACCACAACGACTTCCCCTGCACCAGAAGATACTGTAGAGTATCTTGATTTCGCCAAAAGTAGCTACACCATGAAAGAATTTAGGGGTTTTACGTGTTTAAGCCTCAGATCTGTTCCTAGAGGCCAGCGGTTTTGTCCAGAGTGCAAAAAAAAACAACAAAACAAAAAACAACAACAACAGTCTCAATCCAGAAACCAGGGAAAGGTTAATCACAAACGATCATTGCATTAAACTCAAAGGAGTTGAATCTTTTTCTTTTCCTTCATTATTGTTTTAACCAGTACCGTCTTATTTTTTGTTTTATTCGTGCAATTATTGTACTACAGTTATTTCCATAATTTTCAACTAACTGAGAAATGTTTAAGATTTTTTTCTGTTTTGCAGTGTCACATCAGTAATCCAATTTTTTACTGCTAGAGCTGGTAATCATGTGTATTACAAGCACAATAAAGTATTTTGCATTTTGGTTTTTTACTGTATTTATTTTATTAGTAAACATTGGTTGTGTATGTGTGTGTATGCATGGATACCAATTATGATAATAATCATGACCATTTTTCATGTTTCCACAGCATAATATGTAAGGATTGATTATTCAATACACATCTCATAAACCTGGAATACTTAAGACAAATTTATCATATCGAAATGACAAATTACGACATGGACATGGCTGCTGTTTAAAGGATGCATGAAAACAGTATGAAAAACAAGAGTGAAACATTGCACAAACATCACCTCCAACAAATTCAAATCATAACTCAAACCCAAATGGAATCATCAATATAATTTAATACCAAATTGTAACAGGGCACTTGGCATTCCAAACTGCAAATTGCACAACACATCCTTATCATTGAGTCCCCTCCACTTCTGCTTTATTCTCTCTCAACATCACTACTAAAGAAATGACATTGGGTTCCTCATCTGAGAAAACAACGGAAGGACACAAATTAATTAGAGCACAGCAGACAAATACCACCTTGTCCAAGGCTGTCACATTATTTTCATTCAAGACTTACTAATGACAATGTGGAATCCAAAATAGTGTATTTCTGCCTCACTGTACGAATCACACACTCCACATGAATATAAACATTAGCTAACTTCCTCGTTGATTCCACTTCAAATGCAGTTGTTTCTTGCCCCTTGTAAATACTGGGGTTTTAATTTCTGCACACCTAAGCCCTGTACCTTCATGACTATTAAACCCTCGGTTTGCCAAAACAAGATCATCAATCAGCAAAATTATTCAAAAAAACTACTCTGCTCTATATCTGTCACTGGTCCTCCCTCTCCTTGCCTTGGAAATAAAAGTGGCCATGCTCTGTGATGCAACAGCAATGAGAAATTTCATAGTTTCTCTATGTTTGTAGTTAGAAAATGTCTGGTTGCGTGCTTTAAGATTTGATCTCTCTAATCTCACCTTAGAGCAATCAACGATTACAGTCATCTTTCTTTCAAAATTTTCTAGGAATTATATTTTTCTGATGCTTTCTCTTTGAGGCCAAAAATCTAAAGGCTGTAATTGCACAAATAAAACATCAAGAACAGTGTGAAATATTCTGGCTGCTGTACGATGTGAAATGAAAAACAAGTCTGATAACAAATCGAAAGGTAAATTCAGACACAGTCTCATTAGAGTTAAAACAACCTGCTGAAACTTTGACAGCAAATTGTCTTTCAAGTTTTTTTCAACCATGTTGACCAACGCGAAAGCACAACCATATTATAAACCCTGTAGAGAACCTCTGCCCGGATTTTGTTGATAATAATTTTCAGTGTGCATCTCTTTTTCATCAATTTTCTTTTTCAATGTAACATTTTCTGCTGTATACTGGTTAACGACCTCATTTAGTTTGGTAGTATAAACCAGTTTGATGTCTGTCTGTATGGGGCGCCAAGAGGGGAATTTTCTCAAATTTGCTATTTCTAGCTATACATTGCAATGTATAATTATAGAATGCAATGTATAGCTATACATTGCATTTTATACTTATAGATCGCAATGTATAATTATAAAAAGCAATGTATAGCTATACATTGAAATGTATAATTATAAAAAGCAATGTATAGCTATACATTGAAATGTATAATTATACATTGCAATGTATAGCTAGAGAGAGAAAACTCGGTAAAAACCGAAGTGTTTCATTTATATTATACTCAGAAGTTGCTATCCAATTCATTTTATATATACCTTTCAATTCTTTAGCTATAGAATGCATTCTAGCTATACATTTGAAATCTATATTTATAGATTGCATTCTATAACTTCTGACTTGCAATGTATACGGAACGAGGCTGGCTCATTTGCATATGGGAAAAGAAGGTCAAAGACCAACCAATCAGTGCGCTCGTAGCAATGGCCTTCGTTCTTGTTTTTACGCGCTCAAGAGAGAGTCGTCTGCTGTGTGTATTTACGCGCTCAAAAGAGAGTCGTCTGCTGTGTCGTCTTAGACCTAAAGCAATCGCCCCCCCCCCCCAAAAAAAAAAAATGTCAACCAATAATGTCATTGGAACAGTTCGGGCCCTGATGGAGACCGTTTCTGGCTTCCGCGAAGCGGTTAGAGACGTTTTGGACGAAGAAGATTTTCTTCCACAACATGTCAGCATTTGACATGTTGACATACATGTATGTTAATAGTATTGCGTTATGGTCAACTTGAAGGTGCGGGAATGTTTCTTTCTGTGGGGAGGATGTTTGAGTTCTTTAGTAGGCGTTCGTGCTAAGTGCATGCTACGAGTGTATGAGAGGGAGTGATGGTTGACTTATGATATTTTGGTGGGGATGAACAAAGCAAAAGATAAGCGGATGGCCGAGTGGTTAGAGCGCTGGCGTCCGAACCGAGAGCGCGTTGGTTCAATTCCCGATAAGCGCAGCAAACTTCCCCCAGCTGACGGGAATGGGTACCTGACTCCTTAGAGTGTTGGGGAAGGTAAGGTATCTAACACCTCACTCCCCAACGACCTGAAAAAGGATGTTGGATGACCTTTACCTTTAAAGAAAACCCAAGGACCGTCAAAAGAAAGTCTAGACTAAAGTGACCGCCAGCGTTAAGTGTCCAGAGAACGTCTCTCACCTCTTTTAGACGTTTATATCGGGAACGAGAACAAATCCCTCCTGGAGGACTCCATCGAGCAGGTTGTAGTCCAGTCATCACTTTCAATGAAGATGGCTATCAGGATTGATTTACCTCGGCAGCTTCCACTGGTAAAGACTTTTTCAGAAATTATGGTGGAAGCTGTCAAAGGATCGGTTGTTATAGACAACATGTAATGATCAATATTTATAGGAAACCAAGAGGAGTAACCCTATAGGTGGCGTTGAATGGTTATGACTACAAGTAGTTGTGGATGCTTACTATGCAAACATATAGAGGCTAGATCCCAGTGTACAATGTCTCCATTATTCATCTTAGAGGAATTTTTTGTAGTACTTTGTAATATTTTTAAATCTGATAATTCTGAAAGTCTTGATTTTAATCGTTCATGTATTAATACAATACAATATATTCTTTAATGCTTATGCCTCCTTTGGGACCATGTGACCATGTGACCAAACATGTTTTACTGAAATTTGTTTTAGTAGATCCTGATCCTGTAAATAATTTGTCATGTATTTTTTACAACACTTTGATGATTCCATACAATGGAATGTGGATGTCTAATAATAACCTCATAGTAACTTAGCAATCAATTTTACTTTTCTTATCCCTCATAATGCAAAGTCAACCTTGAAACACTTTTCCGTCAAATAAACCAACTGTTCCATTTTCGCAGCGTCAACAACTATTGATGTGTGTGTCTGCCAATCTGCCAAGTTGTTTTGTATACTCCACAATCACCGGAGCTTTAATATTACTCCTTATTACTTTTAAAAGTTCACAACATGAAGTAGGCCACATTTTGGGATTGGTGGCGCCCGTCACCAAGCCAGTGAGAATCCCATGAATGTTGTGTTTGTATTTTGGCTCCAACGTACCTATCTCTAAATATGACACCTGCTTACAGGGCTGACTGTCGGTGGTTTTCTCTGGGTACTCCAGTTTCCTCTACTCTGTGCCATAGACCATTGATATGTGTGTGTGTGTGTGTGTGTGTACAATAGACTAAAAAAGGCACCCCAGAAACAAACATTATCTTTTTAAAAATTTTGATTAGATAGTGAACAATTGAGATCTGCAAAGACTGTAGAACAGCCAAGACAGAGTAGATATTTGAGGGAAACAAAGAAGTTGTTTCTTGCATTAAACTATTTTATTTGTAATGATCATGGTCACCATCATCTTATATAGTTCAGTATCACATTGAATAAAAGAAGCTTATATAATGAAGTGTGGGGACAAAAAAGTAATTTTTAAACAGTAACAAAATAAAATCAACATCAGAAAATTACAGAGCATGATATATTAAAATATGTGACAATGCACCAACAAATAATACCGGGTGTATCAATAATTTAAAATGTGTCAACATTTCAAATGAAACAACACTTATGTACATGAAGCTTTTGATTCTTATATGACACAATGCACCTAAGAACTATATTAGTGATTTAAAATAAAATGGATAAAAGTTGACAAAGTTAACATACATTCAAAACTGACTGTGTTCATCAATGAGAAAGAGATGCATATTTTTCAAACATGTAAGTGCATTAAAAGTAACAGAATCAAGAACATAATAATGACAATTTAACAGCCCATTTGTTATGTTTGGCCATGTTACCTGACATGACACTCTATGTTAATACACATCAGGGGGACCCCATATTGAACAGAGGAAGAACTGGCTTAGGACATAAAAGAACGGGTGGTTCCACACAAGACCTGTTCACCACTGCTCAGGACAGGCCTGAGTGACAAATCTCGTCAACCACTGCATCCATCTAGTTATTTTCAATGATCAGAACCAGCAGACAAACATAAGTCAATCATCACCTGGTACCAGTCAAGGATTGTGATTTATGATGATGTTGCACATCAATCAATGAGTAATTACTGTGATATTAATCATAGTAAATAATACAGAAGAATTCAACTGGCAGAGGTTAAAGGTCTGAAAATGCCTTGCAGGACTACTTTTTATCATTATACATGGTAAAGAAAAGAAGCAAGACATGTACATATGAGTTATCTGATTATATATACATATATATACACACACACACACACACACACTGTGAAAGAAAAGTACCAAGGCATGTAATCATAGATTATCCAGATGTACTACAGAGAACAACTTTCAGTTTTGACATATTTACCTCCCCCAACCTCCCACCATTTGCTTAAATCTAGACTGAAAATACTATAATAAATTATTGGTTTAAGTGCTGAAGTACAAACTCAGCAATTTTCTTATATACAGTAACTGGATGATCACTTGACAGTGGGTCAACCGTTCTTTTTAAAGTTTGAAAGTCTTCAAAGGACAGTGGGCATGAAATAGGCAACACACTGACCTGTGAAAGCTCACAGCGTTGTAGTTCATCTATGGATATACCAGGGTTATGGAAACTGGTATCATTCTTATATTGACAAATTAGGTGTTGATTTAAATGAAATAGCTGGATGGGTGTGTGGTTGCCTTCTGTAAAAATTGAGTGATGATTGTGTGCACTTCTGAATTCTGCTAATGTCTGATTTATTCGTGGCTTAAAAACATAGTGTAAACAAAAAAGGTCTGTCTCATTAGCTCTATCTAAAATACCATCCTGTTCCATTTGCAAAAAAATACTTTTAAATGTTTGACCTACCTGCAGATTGACATCTCTGTGGAGACGTTCAACACGATTATTATGTACAGATGATCCTGCAATCACAGACCTATTACCTCTTTGAGACGCCATCTCATTCCATACCCCAACATTCTCACTTCCATAGTCAGTCCTGACACGTATAGGCCACCCATATTGCTCCGTGGCACTTAAAAACAATCTGGTGACCACAGTTGAATTATTGCTGTTGGAACATTGTAGATATAAAATTGTTCTGGAAAATCCATCTATTGCTGCATGCACAACAAATTTCCACATGATTAGTTAATGGGCACCATCAATGTGCCATAAAAAATTGGGACATGGCACAGAGTACACACGTCTGCATACTGTATGTGTCAGGCGCTCAACACAACCTTCCGGATCAACTTGATGCAACATCTCTCGGATTCTTCTCCTCTGTATATATATTCCCCTGCTTCTTAAGTGGCCAGTTATGTAGACTTCTCCTGCATTTGGAAACTGGTCTTTTATGTCTTTTAATTCTTTTTCCAGGTCTTCATCATTAATGTCTGTATACCTGTGACTTCGAATATCCAGTCCTGTTAACAAAAATAATATGCACACGTCAAAAAAGTCAGGCACACAACACCAAAACTTTATTGTAAAGATCATTTTTAAACTAGTCTTAAAATTTTTGCTAAAGATGCTTTTAAATATATCAGCTACAATATTATGTCCTAAACTTGGTTTGTGGGGTTATTAACAGATTATACATTACTTTGACAAAGTTATTGTATTACTGTAGTAAAAATTTAACATTGTTTAGCATCTAGTTGGCAGACCGTATGATGTATTGTAAAATATGAAAATACAACAGGCAAGAGTAGCAGAGTCTAACTGCAGATTTGCTTTATGGCCAATATGTGGCCATATGGCATCTTTTTCTAAAATCTTTCTAAGCAATTTATGCACACGAAAACATTTAAGCAATGAAAACCTGTCCAAAGCAATTTATTAATTTATCTTACCTTCTTTTTCAAATCTTTTATAAAGAGTTTTATGGGAAACTCCAACCATGCTGGCCAGTCTCTTCACTGGTAGATGGAGATCAAACAAAAGTTCTGATGCATACTCGAGGTCCACATCTTTTCATTTTCGTGTTGTTGAACTCTGTGTAAATGTATTCATTATAGAATTCAAAAAAACTTTTGTTACATCTTTTGTAAATTACAAACACTTTAAAGTGCAAACCAAGTGTAAAACAGCAGTTGGCAAAAAGCTGTTACATGCCGAAAATACATATCGGTTCCATGGTAAATGATATGGATCTCGTATACTTTCTCTGGAACCGATGTTTCCGGTATTCTGTTCAGCCATAGGGGCGTGACACTCTAATTAATACTCTTCATATTTTCAAGACTCCTATCTCCTGATCTCTGTCTTTCTTTCTCTCTGTAAGTTAACCATTCGTAGCTATTCGCTGTTGTAGATTTCGATTTTACTCATTCAAATGGCATTTCTGTTTGTTAATTTTACAGCGCTTTAACCATACATATAGTTCCATGCCTCCACTGCGAACACCAGGTGCGTTTGTTTTTTCCCACGTAACTATAGTTACAATGGATGCTCTTACTAAATAGTGGTCAGTATTCACATGTACCTCAAATTAAAATAAACAAACGTACCTCATCAGAGTCACAAAGTTCTCGTTCAGCCATAATGCAAGCACAACAGGAAAGCCGATGCGTAAGAGACCAGTTGTTCTTCTATTTTGCGCGTAAATACACACAGCAGACGACTCTCTCTTGAGCGCGTAAAAACAAGAACGAAGGCCATTGCTACGAGCGCACTGATTGGTTGGTCTTTGACCTTCTTTTCCCATATGCAAATGAGCCAGCCTCGTTCCGTATACATTGCAAGTCAGAAGTTATAGAATGCAATCTATAAATATAGATTTCAAATGTATAGTTAGAATGCATTCTATAGCTAAAGAATTGAAAGGTATATATAAAATGAATTGGATAGCAACTTCTGAGTATAATATAAATGAAACACTTCGGTTTTTACCGAGTTTTTCTCTCTCCAGCTATACATTGCTTTTTATAATTATACATTGCGATGTATAGCTATACATTGCTTTTTATAATTATACATTGCAATGTATAGCTATACATTGCTTTTTATAATTATACATTGCGATCTATAAGTATAAAATGCAATGTATAGCTATACATTGCATTCTATAATTATACATTGCAATGTATAGCTAGAAATAGCAAATTTGAGAAAATTCCCCTCTTGGCGCCCCATATGTCTGTGTCTCTTCCTTTTCATATTGCACTTCAATCTGCTGCTCAGTCTCCATCTTCTGTAAATTGGGTACTGAATGTATCTTATATTTTCTTTTGTTTCTCTGTCTGAGGCATTGATATGCTTCTGGATTTATCTTGTTTTTTTGCCTTGAAACCTAAGTTGATACATGGCTTACAGTCAGGATTTGTGAAGTCATGGGAATTTGCTGGTTTTCCTGTAAATGATCAAAAGACACTTTCTGAAGAAGTCTCCATTTTTATTATGTAAAGCACACACACACACACACACACACACACACACACACACACACACACACACACACACACACACACACACACGTGCACACTGTCAATGTTTCACATTAGTAAACATTGTACCTTACTCATTATCGTAGGCTAACAATTTTGGGCCTTATGAAGAAGTAAAAAAAAAATCTACGTTCATTTCTAAATTTAAATAGCACGATTACTACTACTAACCTGAGAAAAAGTAAATGGAGCAAACAAGATGTCATCGTTTCGCAGTGCTTTCTGTGATTTCTTACCTATGGATCTGACTCAGCCATTCTCGTCGCTGATTTGAAAAAAAAGATTTCTCTCTTCCTCGCTGGAAGTTTTGGCTTAACTTGAATACGAAAAAATCTTACACTTTTGTCTCCGTTGCTGTGATGACCGCAGCCAACTATACAACAAACGTTCACCACTTTCGTAGGTTCGACGCGTGCAGACTCCGATCAAAACAACGCTGGGTAGAAAGCTTGCTGTCCGCCACGCATGTTTCGGTGACGTCACGCACCGGAGCCCTATATAGCCTACACTCAGGGAACTCCTTACCACGGAACTTCATTACTGGATAAGCGACTCAGGTTCATGTCCGGTGTAAGTCTCGGCTTTCGTTTAGACAGGCCTCGTGTTTCCGGTTCTTTGTTTGCATACCTTAAATAAATTCTTAAAGTAGATGTTTTGTTTTCGTAATAGAACAATGTATACAATTGTTTCCAAAAAGTCAAAAACAATTTTTTTTAATTGTTAGTGGTAAAACAAGTCAATAGCATCTGTTGTGACGATGTTTTTATTTTATAAAATTGTCGAAAAATCAAAATGCGTTTTCTATAAACAAACAGAATACATTTTACAGAAAATACTGTTTATTTTGCAATCAATCTTCTTTAACAAGGTTCTGATGACAGAAAAGCTTAATTACTCACTTCTAAAGTTTCTTCTACGTTAGGAAGATCCGCCATTTTGACAGAAAACGGAAGCGAAAGCCGTTTATAGGGTTTGTTACGATTGGTCACTCCTATGATAGAGCAAAGAGGCAAAGAATGAGAGACACTCATCCAGTGAATGAAGGTTCGTGCTCCTTACCTTTATTTGGCGGCTAATCAGCTTCTGGCAGAGCCATCCAGAGTTTGTCCATTAGTTTCAGATGAAGGTGTTTTTTTTACACCGCAAATTAAAAAGAAAATTAGAAACTCTGACCAATGACGTCGTATCAAATATCGAAGATGGGAAAACGTGCTGCAGAGCTACCTAAAAATATTTTTTTTACATATTTCACATGTGTTTCAACTGCAAATACATACACAAAGCAATCCAAGAAAGTAAAGATAACGCTATTGTAAATGGGTAGTACTTCCGAAGCATCGTCAAACAAATAATAATAATAATAATAATAAGGGGCCGTTTGTGACACTACTGAAAGCAAGGTGCTGCTATTTAAAAAAAAATAAAGAAGCAGAAAAGAAAAGTCTGATAAGGAAAGGGAGAGTTTTGGTCCCTCTCCCCCTCCAAGGAAAAAAGGATAGAGGTAACTTTATCAGACATTTCAATCATTTCGTGGGCGTAAGCCAGACCTGTATTTTTTCCTCACCTAACTTGCAAACCATACGACAACGTGTACACTATGACACGATTGGATGATCGACCAAGCCTTTACAGACTTTTCAGCTGCTGTTTTATTAGTGCCAGGAGATGTTTCAGCGTCTGAAAATTATTATAACTTGCACAATATCTCAAGAGGTCTGAGAAGACAATTTATAGACTTCCCCCTCCCCCACAATCAATCCTCCCAACAAAGTGTTTACACAAACAGGATGAGGGCGTGGCGTGCACACTTTGACGCCTGCCCCTCCCTGTCACGTGAAGTGTTTGAGACCCAGTGGCTCCCCCTCCGTAGTGACGTGAGGAGGACGTCTGCACTTTAGGTCACCGTATGGCTCAGTCGTGGCGATGGGATGAGCTGGAAGTGCGATAAGACGAGTGCAGCCCCTTCCTGCACCTCTGTGGACGGTGTCCATCGCAAGGTTGTAGTGGTTAAGACAACTTGTCAGAAATAGTACGGACTCCGCTTTTTTTCCCAATCCTTCTCCCAACAAAAATGCCGCACATGAACACGATGTGCTTAAACACAGAAATCTAATGTATATTGCCGTCTAACAGAAGTGAAATCGTAAACTGCAGTCACCTTCAAAAAGTTTGTAACAGAGTCTCTGTTATGTTGGATATCAATTTGCTATCTTCTAACAAGCATTTAAAAAGGGGTGAGTAGTTGTACCACTTCCTTTTTGCTTGAAACCCTTCAGGGTCCATACTTGTAAATACGGTCCTACGGTCAAATTTTGTACATCTGTTAAAGAAAACTTGTAAATTTTCTTTTAAATTTCCGAAATATCTTTAGTGTGTAGCATTAAAAACTTCACTACAAAAAAAACGAGGTTGCGGAAGGTCAACCTTTACTGTCTACGATTAGCCACGTGTGTCATGTTCTAAGGTCCTGTAAAGAGCAGCTATAAAGCTGTCATGTCTGTTTCTAAAGAAACATCTTTCTGCTCAGGAAATAGGCCAAACTACAAAAATAAAAATAAGATAAAATAATTCCTTGGATGCATAGTTTGTTCAAAAAAACTGCGTAACATTTTCGTACAGCCACTTCATGCTTATGGGAACTTGTACACCCGTTATCTTGTAAGTAGGCGGTAGTGGCGTGTGCCTATAAAGAAAGTTTCCTCGTTGTACACAGACACTGAGCCCAAGACAAGCGCCAGCATTTACCATCTGACATCAGGACAACATCCAACACAGCAAGAAATGACAGCACTGATGTTGAGTCTTCTGCCAGCCATGGCGGGGGCATTAATTCTGGCCGGGGGGATTTTCGATACTAAACTAGAACCTACTGACGAGTCAGTAGTCTTTGCTGTTCAGGCAATAAATGACCAGTTCAAAGCAAAGGGGGACACAACTGAACGCCAGCTTGCGGAGATCATCGACGCCAAGGAACAGGTACAGTACGACTTCGGGCGCAGTAATGCTAGTTGAGTAATTTTCCCCTTCCTAGGTTCGTATCCAGGGCGATCGGCGATTAACGCATGGATAAATTGTCCTAGCTTGGGAAGTCAGCCGATGGATATGGTAAACTGCCTCTCGATTCACGAGCCACTAAGTAGGTGATGTTAACAAAAAAGGGTCAATAATACGCATGCGTGACGATAAGGAAGCGAGTATCTGAGTAGTTAGAGCCCCAGCGTCCAAACCGAAAAGCGTTCGATACCCGTATGTTGCAACAGACTTTTCCCAATCGACTCAGCTTTCAGGGAACAGGCACGTGGATTTCTAGAGTGTCGGGGAAGGTAAAGCACCGAAGGAGAGGAGATGGGTACCCGAGAAAAGTGAAGTCTTTGATATTCCATTCCTCAGCGACCTGTATCAGGTTAGGGACGATCTACACTTTTTTATACGTTAAAGGATCAGGTTTACACCCAGAAATATAAGACCAAAAGTAAAATGATAAAAAATGGAAAACGTGATCAAGTCGGTGTAGCATGCTGATTTTCTTCAGGCTGTCCGAATGGGCCGTCTTGGACAAATATCATACAACAACAAATATTATTTTGTCTTTATCTAGTAGACCATCAAATACAAAGGTGACCATCTAAATCTTAGTTTTCTTTCTTAAAGCATCATTTAGTCTAAGATTTAATTCCTTAGAAAGGTATTTACTAAACAGTCCTTCGCGATAATATTTGTCTAGCTCATTTTTCAATTACTTCTCAAAAACAAATAAGATCAAATATTATTTACATTATGGATTATTCGAATGCTTACCCTTTTTCTTTTTTGTTTTAATCCACCGGGAAATAACTGTGTTGGTGACTTGGTAGGCCTAATCAGAGAGCACAAGCACTTTTTTGACCATTACCAAGTCTGGGTAAATCCGTCGCAAGAAAACGAAGTTGGGCCACTATGTCCAGTGTCGCTTTGTCCTACATAATGAAGACTGACTTCTGCTAAACTCGTCAACATCGTCATGTTCTCTGTCTTGGACCAATGACGATAAATTCCCAAAATCCGTGATTAATAAATATCAAGCGTATCCCATATGTTTCATAACAAAGGCAGGATAGTTTGTAAATGTAAGATTGCGCCCCCCTCAAAAACCATAAAAACATTACTTCTACCTCAACGGCAAGCGTTGGTTTTGTGGCATTAAATTAACGAACAAATTCAAAAATGAATAATATATCAATAGCTGTTTTATGTTTTAAAAAATATTTTTGCTGTGGTTTAGGACAGTTAACACATACATAGGAATGACGTTTTCATATCATGACATGGAACCAATGGTTTCACTCTTATCGAAACAGATACGTCCTGCTTAGAAGAATTTCTGATACGGAAAACAGTCTTATATAAACACAGGAACAGGTTTTAGCATCAAAGGTTTTAGGACATTGCTGTAGGCTACATTTTCTCACTAGTATCCAAGAATGACCAAGATATAAATCGTATGTTTCATTTTTATGAAAATCCGACTTCTGACATGAACTACTAACTTTTGTTTCGTCTGGTGCTCTGCATGAACAGACAGAAAATCTTTGTTAATAGAAATTTAATCGCCTGTCTGCTGCAGGTTGTTGCGGAAAGAAATTGTACCTCACTCTTCGCCTCACTGGAGATGAACAGGTACTTTTTGTTTCTTTCTTTGTTCGTTTGCTTAATTTTGATCGCCGACACTCTTCAGCAAGTTTCCTCAAGCTTCGAATGACGCGCTGTCTTTGTGAGTTATGTTCGTGGCAGTAAAAGAAAAAAACAAGATTGAGAGTTTAGACAAGAAGATCATCATCATCATCATCATCATCATCATCATCATCATCATCATCATCATCATCATCATCATCATCATGTCGTCGAATTTATAGAGCGTATTTTCAGCTTGGAGACCAGCTCCATGAGTTGTGTTCAATCTAACAGCTTTAACGCACATACTTGTACATCATACAGGCTACACAGGGACACAGCAACAGAGCGAGGTCATTAGGACCGTCAGGTCTTTCACTTTCTTATTACAAGTGACGTCATGTTCATTTTATCATTCACGGATATTAGGCCTGGTAGATGAACACAAACATGCGATTTCTGACTTTTTAGTCTAAACAAATTGATTAACTAGATTAATAAAGGCTATATAGCGATAGAAGCAAAATCTGGGCAAAGTTTTGAACATTCACAGCTAAAAGTTCAAAACAAAAACACAAATGTCTGAACAAACATTTTCAAAATATTAGGGTTAGGGAATATTTCATTAGGGGTATTGTAAGATAACTTGAGGCTTATAAACTTTGAACCTTAACATTTTGAACTTTAGCTTCGCACTTTATGATACTGAGAATAATGGGCCATACTGTACCCGTGTTTCTGGGGCACTATTCAGGACGAATAGCTCTGGGGACCAGTCCCGACAAGGAGGTGGCCGATGCCCTTAACTTCGCCGTCTGCGCCGTCAATGACGCCAGCAACGACCTGTTCTTCTCAGTCCTGGGCGACACGTCACGTGTGACGTACACACAACAGGTAACATGTGCTGTCTAAAGTAACCAGAGAAACTAAAGGAAACGACTGCCATCACTACGCGCGTGTAGTGGGGCAGCGCTGACTCATCTCCCGTCCAGTTGTATACAAGTCGCTCCTTCAATGTTAAAACTCGAATCACGATTTACAGCTCTCACAAGAGTTTTTTCCCAGTCTTGATTGTCTAGTCTTCGTATGCGGAAAATGATAAACTTTTCTGTTGACTTTTGCGTAAAGGACAGCGTGGAATTCCACATCTGGGGCCCGGCATTTCAAAATGATTACGACAGTAGCTCTGTGACACACTGTGTAAAGTGAAACCGGAAAAAACGAAGCAATGACTTAGTCCAGCGCATGCGCTGAGCAAGTTATATGTTCCCGTGCTTGAGATGCTACGCCTTATCTCTTTACAGCAAGTAGCCGTTGGTGTCCGGTGTATCGCACATACAGCAAGTAACGGTCGTTGTTCAGTTTGACGTAAATGTTGTCCAGTGTGAGCAGCTAGACTTTTCCAGTGTGAAACACACTTACTGGGCAATTATTGTTGTCTTGTGTGATGGACACCCAGCAGAAGACAAGCTGCCTTTAAACTGCATTCGAGATGAAACGACATGCTTATGGTGCTAACTGTTGCTAGAGCAACCACATATTTTCTTGTAGGCACGAATGAATACTGCTGAACATATATCAACAATTTTTTTCTAAGAAAATGAGTGCACAGAGCGATGTAAAATAATACCCGTCAATAGGACAACTAGAGACTCGCTGTTGAGTTCAGGCAGTTGTCCATAGCTGCCAACCTATTCATGAATCTCCAATCCACAATGACAAATGTAATCAATAACGCTTAAGTGAATAAGTGCTAAATGTAAGCCGTGACATAGCCTGAGTTGCTGGCACATCTTAAAAAAACACAAACAAGCCAAATGTGAAGAAAGATGAGTGCAAGATAATACCATTGTTGGTTACAGGTGACTGCTGGGATGACCTACCGTTTTTACAATGTGCCCCTCCTGACGTCATCATGCAGGAAGGCAGGCAACAGTTGTCAGCAGACTGAACTCTCGACCTGTGCGGTTTCTCCTAACGCCAGGGTTAGTGACATCACCACCAACGAATGTTTTCGTCTGACAACAGACCCCAGCACCTATACAATGCCTTTGACATTCAAGCTAGAAGTGCCGTGATGAATCAAGATACGCTGTCAACCATTTCATTTATTTATATAATGAACGTTCAGCTGTTAACGGAAGTGGATAATAGCCTCTGATAAAGGTTAATCTCCAGGAAATAATCTTTAAATAACAAAATTGGTGTTTTGCTTATGGTAGTATGCGAAACAACCCATTTTTTCCTCTACTTTTATTTCAGACCACAAGTTGTGATTTGTTGACTGTCCAGTCCCAGCCATGGCTGACCCCTGCTTACACCTTATTAGAAATGAAGTGCAAGTAGTGCAGTTGCATTGTGGATGCAAGGTGTCCCCTTGGCACCTGCTTGGAATGCACCTAGAGCGGAACAGATGCAAATAAAACGAAAACAAAAAGCTTCAAACTTCTTCTGACTTGTGTACTTGTGCGTGCGGCGGTGCGTGCGTGGTTGTGTGTGAATGTGTGTGTGTGTGTGTGTGTGAAAGAGAGAGCGGGAGAAGAAGAGAGAGGCGTTAACATCTCAACCTACTTTGATGTTACTTCTGACAGCACGCTAGTATGGGCTGCAAGTTCACTACAAAATGTAGTGAAAAGTGTCCAGAGCACTAAACCCCTTTAGAAAGCCGGCTGGTACCAACACCTGGGACTTGCAACAGTGAGAACAGAGTTTGTTGTCCACTGATGGAGTAGAGACAGGCTGCATGGGCTGGGACATGATCAGTACCGTTAACAAGCTGGTTAAAGTTAAAAAAAACACACAAACAATCTTTCTGACACACACACACACACACACAAATATTGTCGCCACGTAGGCGTGTAGGTTTTTTTTTTTTGTCGCTAGCATGACCACCACTTTTCAGTTCACATCATTTTATAAGATTTAATGTCCGTTGAGTCGACGCTGAAGACAGTCGTCGTTAACAGTAAGATTTTATTTCATCACTCTTAGGTGAAAAACCTTCGGCTGCTTTCCCCGTTAATCTTGGGAAACAGACTGCAGTGACACACCTTGATACGCTTTCCTACTTTATCAAGACCATTTGACACGGGACAAAGGACATGTGCATGCTTGCTAGTGCAGGCGACAAGAGCCAGTTTTCACAGTGACCAGCGTAAAGTGCTAATTGGGCAAAATCTCGACCAGCCACCTGCTACTTGTGTCTGAAAAGAAAACAAAAACATTGACCGAAAAAGACATTTTTAAGAGGGAAAAGTACTGTAAAAACGAACAAACATAAATCAGCTCTTGGAATACCAACATCGGCAACACTGCTCAGTGAAGTAGTAAGGCGTATCCTAAAACAACTTTATGCTTGCGGGCGCTCGTTGCAGCAGCCGATGTTTCCAAAGCAGCTGATGCAGTCCTTATTAAGTAAGGTCCTTATTATACACGAACAGTGGGCGCAGGACAAACCTCCACTCATTCACCAACTACGTGAGTGCAAGACACAAGCACAGCAAGAAATGACAACTCTATTCTTCGTCTTAATTCTTCTGCCAGCCTTGGCAAGGGCTAAGAAATTAGTACCCGGAGGAAAAGTTAACATCACAGTGGAACCTACCTACGAGCCTGTTGTCTTTGCCGTGCAGGCGATAAACGACAAGTTCCTTGCTAATAAAGACACGACTCCACGCCAGCTAGCAGAGATCATCAGGGCCCAGTCAAAGGTACAGTACAGTTTCGGACGCAGGTATGGGTATGGCTGCCTGATGCCAGTGAACCCCAATGTAAGGATTGTCTGCCCTCCCAGACTCGTCAGCAATGCCATATCCTCTACAAAGTCAATTTATCCAGGTCCATTCCTAATCACAGAGATTTTGATATCGTTATTTTCATGTTGGTGATTGTATACCTAAATCACGAGTAGGAACCTCTAAAAAGGAACATTCTTGCGTTCTAATTGTCTCATGCTAATTAGTTCCTAGGCAAGAGCACCGTGCATGCTGTTTAAGCATGGTCTCCAGTTTTTTTGTCACAAACACATTAATGCATCATCATCATCATCATCATCATCATCATCATCATCATCATCATCATCATCATCATCATCATCATCATCATCATCGTGGTAGTGGAAAACTTTAGTCTGAAAAGTAAAGAGCTTATTGTGTACGGGGTGAGTGTAGCTACTCATGTTGAGAAGAAAGTGAATACCCTCCGCATAGATGCCATATGCAGCCTTGCCATTGAATGGAATCTTCCAAAAGTCAGTAAGGTTCGACTTGGAAAAGTATCTATTTTTATTCAAACTCATCTCAAAATCTTTGGTAGGGTGGTCCCACTTTCGCAGACAGAAATATTACTCCATCAACACAACTCATGTCAGAGCATCACGTTATCGGTCTCTGTAAGCTGTGACTTCCCAGAGATGCACAGTGTCAGCCCTATCAGACAAGCTTTTATTGCACACAAAGTTTGCTGTGACAGCTCAGCATCAAAACTTTCTGGCGCAACTGAATGACTAGCGTGGCAGTCGAAACAAAATGGTCCGGAAGAACAAGAAGGTTCGCCATAAAATACCGATTGTCAAAAATAAACTTCGTGGTTCCCATCTATAGCCACAAAAAGTGATTAACCATGTTATAAGCTGTGAGTGTCTTATTTACTATGTTATTAGTTGTAAATATCTTATTAATTATGTTATTAGCTTGAATATTCGAAATTTAAAGTGATCTCACCTAGCTTTAGTCGCTCGTGTTCTCTCAAAGACATCGACTTTCTTTCTACACAAAAAACTTTTCGTATGTCTGTTGCAGGTCGTTTCTGGACAAATGCTCTACCTCACCCTTCGTCTCCTTGGAGCCCCACAGGTATACTATTTATATATTTATTTACTTATTTTTTCTTCCTTAATCATCAATATTCTTTAGTTAGTCGCCGAGCATTCTTAACGAAAGATTTGAGATAGTTTGTCTCGTAAAAGATAGAAAGATGAGCTGAACTGTGTTTATTTGAAGCCTACGAAAATAGTCCAGAGAACATTCCTGACATTTGTCACGTGATCATAATTTTTCAGCCGAAACAGAGACAAAGTGACATATATTAGATCGACTGAATGACACTTCTATACCCAGACTCCTTACATACTCTTCTGACGTCATGCTTGAATCAGCGACAAAGATAATTTAGGATTACGAAGGTACGATTTAGGACCGTAGCTCCTCACTGAAGCTTGATACAGAGAATGACTATGAACTGTGACCTTCTATATGGGGGACCATTCAGGAAGACTACTGTGAAGTTGTCGTGTGGTACCGCGCGTGGATCACCAACGCCGACCGCCTCTTCATTGTCGACGGCCCCACGTGTTCCAAGATTCGCATCAGACGAACTTTAGATGATGGCATCAGCAACCCCAAAGTTCTGGGGACCAGTCCCCCCCAGGAGGTAGTCAACGCCCTCAACTTCTCTGTCTGCACCGTCAACGATGCAAGAAAGAGCAGATTCCTCTCGGTGCTAGGCGACACGTCACATGTGACGTACACACAGCAGGTAACTAATGTTTGTGCAACCTACTCCAGGAAATTCTTTGACGTCTATCGTAACGTGCACACGGCAAGCAGTCCTAACTCTAAAACAGCAAGAAACAGTTGTTGACTGTCGTCCAGTGTGACGTACATACCAGGTAATGGCTGTTTACCAGTGTGAATAGCGCACAGCAGTTGACTGTTGGTGCGTAAGCTCAACGGGGGAGAAATGAACCTGCTTACGGGGCGAAACTGTGATGTAACAATCATCCCACAGACTTTGTTGACTTTTGTCATTACAAGTCTCACATTCTTTGTCTATTTTTGTCATCACACACACACACACACACACACACACACACACACACACACACACACACACACACACACACACACACACACACACACACACGTACGAACACCAGAAACCTTTACCGAGAAAATGAACGCATCAAATGCATGTCGACACACCAGTGGGTTCAGGCCTAGCTACAGCAACATGATCGACTAGTGATTAAAAATGATGTCGGTACAGATACAAACCTGGAGCAGATACAAATGAGCGCTGTGTTGCTGGCTACAGGTTGACAAAGGGGTGACCTACCACTTTAGCCACGTGCCCTTCCTGAGGTCATCATGCAAGAAGTCGGCCATGTCTTGCAAGAACGCCAGCCTCTCAACCTGTCATTTGTCTTCTAAACCCAGGGTTAGTGACGCAAACTCTTCTTCTAATGGTTTAGTCAGACCACAGACACGAAAACCTCTAGAGAGGAGTTCAGTAGGGGTGTCTACACAAATGTATATAGGAGTTCGTCCTTGTGCTAAAACTGATTTCTATAGTTAGATGTCGTGGAAAAAACTGCTGCTTTCATGTTTGTGAATCGATGAAAAAAATTGTTTCTTTCT
Organism: Marisa cornuarietis; assembly: GCA_004794655.1. Classification (NCBI taxonomy): domain Eukaryota; kingdom Metazoa; phylum Mollusca; class Gastropoda; order Architaenioglossa; family Ampullariidae; genus Marisa; species Marisa cornuarietis. The sequence continues at coordinate 2,904,299 of SMMW01000001.1, forward strand.
GTACTTTTAGGTGTGTGCACTTTTCTGATCTTCTGTTTCAGAGCAAATTATGTGACTTCACTGTCCTCTTCCAGTCAGGGCTATCTCCAGCTTACACCATATCAGGATTGACATGTAAAGCTATTCACAAGTTGCAAAGATAAACTGTCCACACAAATGCTGCTAACCTGTTGGTACCGCAGCTGAAGCTGACACAAAATAAATGAGTATATAGCAAAGTTCAGACCGAGAAGCTTCAGAATATAAAGGAGGAAAACATTTACAATCTTTGAAGTCGAAAATTCAAATGAAATAAAAACCAAACACAAAGCTGTTTATCTGAGAGAAAGAAAAACTGAAAAAGTGACTGGTAAAGAGTAAAAGATATTGGATACACGCTTTTGTTTGAGTGTGTGCGTGAGTGCGTCTTAGCGCGCGCTTGTGTGTGTGTGTTTCAAAGACTCGTGATGACGTCATTACAACCCTTTCCAGGTAACATAAACAGACAGATTGACCATTGGCTGTACCTCTGGGTGACATAAACATATCGATCTCCAGTATGACGACAGAGACTGACGAGTTTCTGAGTAAAATGTTCGACTTGTTTCTCCTCAGTGGTGTGGGCGGTTTTAATACAAACTGGAGAGTTACAGGAAACAGCAAGCAAAATAATAAGTTGGGCTTAAATGATAGATAATGACATTCTAAATCATGTCAAAGCAAAATTTCGGGTTGAAAATAAATTTTTTACGTACATTTGCGTCTAAAACATAGTTTCGGGTGATCATGAAGACCACCATATTTCCGTACTCTTTCGCAAAAAGAAACAAGCTGACCCTAGCTGACCTTAATATGGGACTTATGCGGATCCCTGTACAAGAGGAGTGTCCAGAGATGTTTAGTAGCTTTGTAGTGGACCCATTCGACAAGAAAAGTGTCGAGAGATCCTGTGATGCTGTTAGTAGTTTTGCTGACTGACCCGCGTGACGTTGATTTACAGTTTACAGTCTGTGAGAACCAGTGAAAGCTGGTGATCTAGGGGAAGGCACAGTTTACGGGAAAGATGTTAGCAGACGTGTTTTGGGTTGAAAACAAGCACAAGACGTGTAGAGCACTGACTTCGTTTGTGTGTGAAGATCTCTACAGATTCTCTACAGATCAACCAGTCTGAGTGCGTGACACCGAAGGAGGCTCAGTTACGCAATTGCATTCTTCTATTTTTCGCACGGAGATCGTAAGCCCGTAAACTTCCTCCACGATTGCTATATGGCCTCCAATAGCTACATTAAAACTTAAGTGTTACTGTTTGTAACGTCATCTCTGACACCCCAGTGTTATCTAGTTTGCTCAATTTTTCATCACTGTGTTTTGGTTCAAAAATTCGCTGCATGACGCAGGAGACTGACAGTCAGCTCCAAAATGACGGCTCAGTGACGTCACACGAAAACTAACATGGCGGCCTACTTGAGCCACCCCAGACGCGATTGTAAGTAAGCGATCGTTTTGTTACTTAATATTTTGATCAGACATAATTGAGAACGCCAAAATCTATTAGTTAAGCCTAGCTTACTATTTACCTTGCTTTTCTCTTTAATTCCTCACTGAACTAGACCCACTCGTTTAAAAGAAAATGCACTCTAAATTTCTTTTAGTTACAAGTTGTATTTGCTTTCCTTTGTTATTGTTTTACTATCTGAAATTGCCTTGCTTTATGTTTTTGTTGCGGATTTTACTTTTAACGGTTACTTTCTCCGTCATTACCTAGATTTTAGATCTAATTCTTTATCTCGCTTTCGTGTTGCTCGTTCTGTTTTCTCTTCTCTAAAGCCTAGCCAAACCTTACAACATCATTAATTCTGATAGCTTTTATTTTTATAATAGTGTTTTTATTTTAAAACAATTCATATTTTATTTCATTACATTTTTGTTGAATTATGACAAGACATGCAGTTTGTCTATACGACTTCTCAGTTAGCATTGTTGAATCCCCTTACTACTCTTAAACTTCCAGCCTGTTTAGTAGATACCTTAAGGAGACTTTCCCTTTATCATAACTCTGTGAATGTTGACATCCCATCGAGACAACGGATTAGAATCCGTCGCTACCGGGCTGGTCGTCGTAAACAGCGTCCTTTGAAGAAATCCATCACCTGCTCTGCCACTAGCCGTTATTCTTTACCTGCTTCTGAGACTGATTCGGGTATTGTGAAAGCTTCGCTGAGTATTGTCAACTCTCTGGTGAATCATGTTTCCACCACACATCAGCATCGGCGCGATGAGAATGAACCAGTTAATGTCATCAGCCGTAACACCAGCTGGAAACAAATCCGACGAAATCAACATGGTCGTATGAGAACACGAGACTGCCCAGTTTCCCTCAGCACCAAACGAAGTAAAATTGGTGGGAAACAGAAATGTGACCTTAATTTTAATGAGAATTTTTCTTTGCCTAAAAGTGAGGGACTTTCAGTAGCAAAGAAAAATTTGACAAGTTTATGTGTTGGTCATTTAAATGTACAATCAGTCTGCAACAAAGCTGTGGACATTCATGATTTAGTGCTGGAAAATGACTTTGATGTCTTTTTCTTGTCAGAGACATGGTTAAAGGAGAGTGGTGATGAATCAGTAATCAAAGACCTTACACCACAGGGCTATACGTTTGCACACAATCCCAGGAATGGTAGGAGTGGGGGTGGAGTTGGTGTCTTATTTAAACTACACCTGAAATTTACAGTGCTGAAGAGACAAACACAGTACAGGTCCTTTGAGTACATAACAGCAAGACTGACATTAGCCAAGCAGACATTAGAGATCATTTGTTTATATAGACCTACTCCATCTAAAAGGAATCAGCTTTCAGATTCTCTGTTTCATGAGGAGTTTGCCATGCTGCTGGACAGTTTACTTACAAAGAAGAAGTTTCTTATTTTGGGGGATGTAAATTTTCATTTTGATAGACCTCAAGATAGTGATGTGAAGCGGTTGATTGAGGCTTTAGACAGCCGTGGTCTTTGTCAGCTGATTGAAAAACCAACTCATAGACTTGGACACATTCTTGACTGGGTTATCACTCGTGCGCCATCAGAGTCACTGGTCAAGTCAGCTGTTGTAGAGGATTTTTTGATTTCAGACCATTTTGTGCAGTCCTTGGTGACTGATCTCTCTCGACCAAGGCGTAAAAAGACATCTGTTTTGTGTAGAAATTTGAAAAAGATTGACCTGAACGCTTTCAGAGAAGACCTGCTTCAGTCAAAGTTGTTATTAGATCCTCCCACAGATGTTGATGAGTTAGCAGAGTTATATAATCAGACTTTATTACAGCTGCTTGATAAGCATGCGCCTGCAGTTAGCAAAATTGTTGTCGACAGACCAGATTGTGCGTGGTTTTGTGAGGGGGTGAGTGAAGCCAAGAAACAAAGACAGTTGGCAGAGAAAAAGTGGAGGAAGACCAAACTTGAGATTGACAGACAGCTGTATAAGTTAGCCAGAAATAAATATGTGTGTGCTGTAAAAAAGGCTAAATCGTTATATGTACAGGAGCAGCTAAAGGCTGCGAGTGGAAATCCCAGAAAGACTTTTGACATTGTGAACAGCTTGTTGGGTAAGAATGGAACTAGTCCGGTTCTTCCTGAGGTGGATGTCAAGTCAGCTGCTGATCAGCTGTCTTCCTTCTTTGTTAATAAGATAAAGGAAATTAGTGCTGGACTTGAGAGTGCAGCTTGTGAGTTGCCAGAGTGTGAGGAAGACTATTCTGTGCCATTTGCTGGTGTACTGCTGACTTCTTTCACGTCTGTTGATGAGAGCTACTTGAAGAAACTTGTAGCAAGATCAACAAAAACTTCATGTGCTGTGGATCCTGTACCAACTAAATTTATTATTCAACTTCTGGACATTCTATTTCCTGTCATTTTGGACATTATTAATGCCAGTTTGAGAGCAGGTTGTGTTCCACGGTGTTTTAAACAGGCCGTTGTGAAGCCCTTGTTGAAAAAGGCAAACCTTGATCCCTCTGACTGTAAAAACTATCGTCCAGTGTCAAATTTATCATATATTTCCAAGCTACTTGAGAGGGTGGTCGCAGAGCAACTTATGACCCATTTTATAACTTATGGCTGCCTAGATAAATTTCAGTCAGCGTATCGTCCTGGCTTCAGCACAGAAACTGCTCTTCTTCGTGTGACCAATGACATTCTTTGTAGTGTCAACTCTGGCAACTTAGTGCTGTTGGTATTACTTGACCTGAGTAGTGCGTTTGACACTATCAACCACCGCCTGCTGCTCCAGAGACTGTCATCAGAAGCTGGTATCCAGGGCGCTGCGCTGCAGTGGATTGACTCCTATCTTGCCGATAGATCTCAGAGAGTGATTGTCGGCTCTGCAAGCTCTGAGGCAGTTCCTCTGGTGTGTGGCGTACCACAGGGATCAGTTCTGGGTCCATTATTATTTTCGGTATATACTTCACAGCTTGGACGGGTAATTGAACGCTTTCAAATGGGACGTCAGTTCTTTGCGGACGATACACAGATTCTGAACAGTTTTCCCCCCGACCCAGCAGTGGCTAGGAATGCGCTTCAGCGACTTGAATCTTGTTGTGTTGCTGTGAAGGCCTGGATGACCAGGAATCGTCTTAAACTCAATGACGACAAGACAGAAGCGTTACTGTGCGGCCCCAGGGCCAGAAGGGAGCAGATTGACATTAGTGCCGTGCAGGTCGGTGACTCCTCCATAGCCTTTGCTGACTGTGTGCGGGACCTAGGGCTGTTTATTGATGCAGAACTCTCCATGTGCAACCATGTTAGTTCTGTTGTGGCAAAATCCTACTACTTTTTGAGGACTTTAGGTAGACTACGGCCCATGCTGACTCAAGCTGCTGCCAACTCACTTGCTGTGACTACCATCATATCAAGATTAGACTACTGTAATAGCACATCCCCCCCTATCCTACAGAGCCTTCACTGGCTCCCAGTGAAAAAGCGCATTGACCACAAAGTGCTTTCGATTGCACAGTCCTGCATGTACAAAACTGCTCCTGACTATTTACAAGAGGTAGTTCCTCCCTACCAGCCGTCACGTGGTCTGCGCTCTGGCTCCCAGTCCCGCTTCTGTCTCCCTGCAGTGGAAGACACAAACAAGAAGCGCACTGGAGCCAGGGCCTTCAAAAACGCGGCACCTAAACTGTGGAATGCCCTGCCGTCGTCACTGTCCACCATCTCCTCACCAACCACGTTTCGAAAAAGACTGAAGACCCATCTGTTTATTTAAGATGGACTTAAACTTAAACAACCAAGCAACACTTCTGTTACTTCTGTTACTTTCCTGGTGTTTTATCTATTTATTTCCTTTATTTTTTCTTCTTATTTTTTATTTATTTTGTTTTTGCTGCGCAATGAGCATTCTTCTGAATGGATACCTGCGCATTACAAATGGACATCATCATCATCATCATCATCATCATCATCATCATCATCACTCGGGCAGTTCTTTGAGCTTATGTTGCAATCGTAAGCTACGTGGGGAAGCATATTAAAATGGGTCGTGGGTTTGCACGATTCAGCTGCAGCTAGGAAATATTTACACGGGCTTGGAGACCTCCATCCGATAAAGTGGGAGTTTTAATTGGTAGACTGCTTTTTACCTCTTCCCTGTGTGCGTGCGCGTGTGTGTGTGTGTGTGCTGGGGGGGGGGCGGGGAAGAGGCAAGAGTGCGTGAAGGAGAGAGAGACACACACAAATGTCCCTATTCTTGTTTGATTAAGCTTTGTGTCTCCCATAAACTTAAAAAATCTGTAACTTGGTGATTCAATGGCAAGATCCAGTTTACCAGCATAGAATGTTAGCCAGACACAGTAGTCGGCCCGGTGGCTCAACGGTAAGTGCCTGTCACCAATACAGTTATTAGCACAGGTTGTCCTGGGCTTAGACTTCGTCTCGGGGATGCTGGTTTTTCCTCTTCACGTGTCATCTTACAGGGCTGACTGCTTTGCGGTGATATAGCCTTAGTTACTGCCTCAACGTCAAGCACCAACTTCACCCCGCCCTCTCCTTGAGTCAGCACAGAAATCTTTATCCAACACCCCCCCTCCTCGAATCAACACAGAAATCTTTATTCCCCCCATCAACACAGAAATCGATTCATTACAAAAGCAAATGTTACGAAAACGCACCTGCATATCAATATGGCGCATTCTCTACTAAATATTCTTAATACTGCTACTCTAGTTTCTTTACCTCTTATCGACAGTGAGTTAAACCATTCACAATAAGCTTTTAAATAATAACCCACAGTATTTTTAAATGTCTTCTGCACGAAATGGTGTTTGATTGGTACCTCGATGTGTGTGCCTGTAGTTCTCAAGCCTCAGTATTTAATTCAAGTTTTCTTTCATTCACCGTCAGCCGCTTTTATTCCCTTTTCAACTCTTCCTAAACGTAAAGAACTTTCAGTCGCTGATGTCAGCTGTCAGTTACTAACGAATCCTTCGCACCAAACTCGTTGGTACGAACAAAAATCACATGAAAGATGAGAATCACCAACTTTTACTGTAATAACACCTGACTTTATAGGACGTTGCTTCGTTAGAGCTTCTGTGGTAAACTAGAGACTTGTATCAGGTGTGGAGTTGATGTATCTATTAATCATCATTGCCTTCATGTGGCCCTTGTTGCTGACACGGCGTTAAGTCACAATAACCAACCAACCACTGGATCAGTAGTAGCAGCCTTGTGTTTGGCCTACGGGAGGAAAAACCTGTTACAATAGTCGTACATGTAGTGACCTACAGATGTGTGTTGTGTGTGATGAACTGAAAAACAAAGTTTGACGTACCTGTAGAAATTCTTTGAAATAATACCGATACCCAGCACTAGCTACCCTTACAAATTTTGTCACGTTATATTATACATATTACAGAGTGTATCGGAAAATTAAATTTACGTGTGTGCCAATCAGAAAGACACCATGGAGGTCATGAATATTCCCCAAAACAAGAAAACGAGAGTCCTAGATAAAATGCAGTGGCTGGTTGGTGGTACTTCAGACATATAAAAAAAAAGAAAACAAACCGCTTGAACTACTGCCGAAGGATGGATTGATTTTTTAATTCGCCTTCCTAACACTAGACAAAGTAGAAGCGCCTGATGTATAAAAATACATACAAGACGGTTAAAGAAAGAGATGAGGACGACTGATATGGCAAGTAGGCAGTACAATAGTGAGAAAATCCTAGTACCTCTGAAAAAGGAAACATGGGAGAGAAATCCTTCATTCGATTTAATGAGCGTGTAGATGCTCTCCCTTATTTTTAAGCATACACTACACTGATCATCACAGTTTTACCCTAACCCTTAGAATTTAAATATGTTTTTTAAATAAATTTTAAATTTCCTTTGAACGAAGCACAATCACGAACTAGCACCGTCTTCTGGCAACAGTAAAGCAGCGCATGCCTGTGTGGTTTGGCATGACACTGTGTAAAACCACTCTCCAGGGTACCTTGCGAAGGGTTTGACGAAAGGGGGATAGAGAAAAAAATTATCTGGCTAACTGCGCTAACACAAGGAAAAAGAATTTCTTGGCCAAACCATGCAGGACCTACTTACCGCTGCTGGAGACAGGCCTACCAGGGTTCCTTCTCAACCTCAGACGTCTATCCAGTTGCTCTTCCCGACGACCAGTACCGTCATAACCGTTCGTCAGCTGGTACCAGTCCCTGGATGAATAAAATCTTGATTAAGAAATGTCATCTTTTAGATATTTATGTGTCTATTTAATTACGTCAAAATAACGTGTTTCTGATTTTTTTTTCAATTTTTCACCTAGGGGTCTTTGTTGGTGTCATGTCAGGGTGATCCAAACGTCAACTCGCATGACAATCGTCACGAAATCATTAGCATGAAATCCTGGTGTCCCAGGCTGACTGCTAACCGCCGGTAAATGCCGCCTGTGTTGACACAAGGCTATCGCCTGCCCCGGAGGTATTGCGGTCATGAGTGCTACAAACAGCATCAGTCAGCGGATGGAGGGGGGATGAGGTGCAATCCTCTTTGTTACGCACGTTTGTGGACGGTACTCTCCAAGTGGTTGTAGTGGTTAAGAAAACTCGCCAAAGATAACAAACCATCGCTTAATTTCTTAGTCAAGATTTACTCCCTCTTTCAAAAGTGTCGCAGATCCAAACGATGAGCTCCAGAACAAAGTTTTTTAAGCTTTAGATTATTGTTGTCTAATTATTGTCATCTAATCTTTGCAAAGTTTTTGAAAAATAACAGTACTCCTTAAGTCTTCTTTCTAGATAGACAACGACGGGAATGTGATAAGTTGGACAGAGAAGAGCAGGAATATCATTGCAAAGACAACCTCTTATTGATCGGGAAAAAAAGTCTGATGAAAAGGTCAGCGCACAAAACAAAATGTACGAGGGAGCAATACAACTCGTTCAGCAAAGTAAGACTGTCTTACAATCCCTTCATGCTTACCCGAAACTTGTAGGTGTCGCCCTTAGACGATAGTTGCTTGTGCCTATAAATGAAGCGTGTTCGTTGTACGCGAACAGTGAGCGCAAGACAAAGGCCATCATTTACCGGCTGACATCAGTACAACATCGAACACAGCAAAAAATGACAGCTCTGTTGTTGCTGAGTCTTCTGCCAGCCTTGGCAAGGGCTCAGGTGGGGCTAGTTGGGGGTAAAACTGATGTGACGCTGGAAACTACCTACGAACCTGTCGTCTTTGCTGTGCAGGCGATAGTTAACCAGTTCCAAGCTAAAGGGGACACAACTCCACGCCAGCTATCAGAGATCATCAGGGCCCAGTCACAGGTAGAGTACAGCTTAGGGGACAAATATGTCTGTTGTGTAGTCTCCTCCCTTTCGGGACCTTGACCGTTAGTGTGGGAAACACAACGAGGATTGACTGCCTCCTTCACTTGGTCATCGATGTAGTTTCATCTACATCGAACTAATATAAACATTTTCTCCTTCCTGTTATCTATGACAATCAAGGCTAGTTAGTCTACAATCAAAGTTTTGTTGTATATATGGTTACCTATTCCAATGCACTTAGGTTACGGCATCAAAAGACTAACCATTTCAACTTTCGTAGTGCGCTACAGCCACCTGGAGGTAATTGTTTCGGTAGTTTTAAAATCTGAGGTGTCATGTGAGCCTTAATTTTGTCACTCGAATTTTTGTGAGGACAGTGTGACATGACTCCCTTCTTGTTAACCGAAAAATACTGTCTCTGCTGCAGGTTGTTGCTGGACTGAAGCTTTATCTTACCCTTCGTCTTACTGGCGCTGAACTGGTATGCCATTTATTTATTTATTTATTATACTCTTTAACAACCGTCGTACTTTCCCGTAAGTTAATCTACCGGGGGGGGGGAGCAGTGTTCGATCACTTTCTTTGTCTTGTGTCTGAGAGCATAGTTGAGTCTGATCTTGTTAATATAACTAATATTTTGTGGTAAATAAGCATGAACATCAATAAAGAGTTTATCCCAGAGCTTGTAATCGTAATGATCATCGCAGTCGTAGTGTTCCGTTGTGCAGAGAGATGCGCTAGCGAACTCTAAAAGTAGCCGTTCATCCTGGCAACATTATCCCGAGTAGATGTCACTTTGCGAGTCGGAGTCACCGAAAAGTGGACAAAATCTACATCCGTTTCCTCGCCTCAGAAAAGAGTTGCTGCAAAAATTGAATATCTATATGGGAAACAAGCTTCTTCAGTATGTAGTATCCCACGTGCCAAATATAAATACGTATATACGCCAAATATTCAAAGATATACCAAATATATGTGCAAAATATACAAATAGCCAGAAAAACACAAATCTTTGTCACATACTTAATCAAACCTCTAAAACATCGCTATTTCTCATTTCTTTTCTTTTTTTTTTACACGATTAATATTCACAACCAGTATGAGGTCTACAGAAGACCCTTTGCCGTGACGAGGTTGAATGCATTTTATTATTCTTTACAAATGAGACTTTCTTTAAGCTCGTGACCCTCTGAACTACGACGCCAAAACTGCGCACATCGGAGCCCCACAGGAATTTGCTGTTTTTATTTCTTAGTTGCCAACACCGCCTGGTCCCTGTCATACTCTATAGATTTACAGTTCAGTTGATGAGAGTTCGCTTTCTCTGCCACGTTTCCGGCTACAAACTTCAAAATCAAAAGGGGTTGCTTGAGAAAGAGGGAGAAGGCTTTCCGGTGCCCTGCAGAGGGTCGAATACATTTGACGTTAAACGGCTCACGTACGTCGATAAATTAAATGTTTGAACTTCTCTGGTTTTTTTAGAATAACCCAAGATCTTCCAGCTAAGATATACTGTGTGCTGCAAACCCTAGTGGCTAGAGTAAGATTTATACCGTAAGATTACAGACCAAACTTTGTCATTTTGTCCACTCTGTGCTCTTTCAGGACGACTACTGTGTGGTTGAAGTGTGGTACCGCGCGTGGCTGAATGACGCGCAACGCCTGATCATCACCAGCGGCCCCACGTGCTCCAACCCTGACAGCAGACAACTGACACCTGGTATAATCAGCAGTCGACAGGTACCCGGTGGAGTCAGCAGGCCTGTAGCTCTGGGTAACAGTCCTGACAGGGAGGTGGTCGATGCCCTTAACTTTGCCATCTGCGCCGTCAATGACGCAAGCAACGACGTGTTTTTATCGGTGCTTGGCGACACGTCACGTGTGACGTATACACAGCAGGTAACTGTTGATGAACGTACAGCAGGTAACCGTGTGTGACTGATGTGGTGTACACACACTAGGTAAAAGTGATTTTCTGGTGTGGTCGATTAGAAGGCTGCAAAAACACGGTGTCTTGACGTCGCTTATTGAGTTCGGACTTGACAGTTTACATGTCCGACTGATGATGACAATGACAGATTTAGTTAACAATGTACATGGAAATTTTGGTTAAAAATTACTTAAATGATTGCAGGTGAAATTTATTTTGTTGGCTACAGGTGACTGCAGGGCTGACCTACCGCTTTTATAACGTGTCCCTTCTGAAGTCATCCTGCAGGAAGGCGGCCAACAGTTGCCAAAGGACCAACCTCTCGGCATGTACGGTTTCTGCTAATGGCAGGGTTAGTAACGTCAGCTCCTCTTCTATTAGTTTACTCTGACAACAGACGCAGAACAACTACTCAGTGCCTTTGGCATTAATGCATGTAGCTCACATCTGTCGATTAAGAATTTGTTTACTGGACTTTTACGAAACGAAAATAAGCTCATGATACTGCAACGGTTTTGTTTCAGACCACAACCTGTGACTTGACTGTCCAGTCCCATCTATGGCTGACCCCTGCTTACACTTTGTTAGACAAGACGTGCAGAACGACCCGTGCGCCCCTTAGAGGCAGGATATATTAGATGAGAATTCTGACCGAACAGACACCATGGATATAACTTCGTCTTCAGCTTTGTCTTGCAAGATCTTTCTCTCTGATAAGCTTGCGAATTAAAAATTAGAAACGTATAAAGATTAGACCATTTTTCTAAATGTGTCTAAAATAAAAGAATGAGGTATTGAATGAACAGGTTAGAAGCTGGGGACAGCTCTACCGTGCGCAGCATGTACAATAAAATGTGGAACATTACAGACAGCACAATTACATGAAACAGGTACAATGACATCTGAGACATTACAGACATCTCTTGTACATACAGCAGATACGCCAATATCCGTAACATAATAACTCTAGTACACAACAACTATTAGAACACTACAGACTAGTACACGCAACAGGTACAAAAACATCTCGAACATAACTGACAACTCTATGGCACACAACAAGTATAGTAACAAACGTCAGCTTTTATATTTACCAAAACAGCTCTATAGAACCCATTTCACCCAACGTATTCACAGCAGAGTACACAAGAAAGGTTACTGCAATGTGTACAGCAACGTGTACAGCAGCTACCATCTTTGCACATCATCTTTGGCTTTCAACCACATGACCTGCAACATTTGACAAATTTACACTCAGCTAGGGAGTTCGGCGCAACCTATACGTAACAAGTCAACATATAACAAATTGTCACAGCACATTTAAAGGCTGGTGAGCGCTTAGAGCAACTGCCCCCTCCCTATGTGCAACCTAAGCATATTGGAGGAATCATATTTGAAGAGGAGGGAGGGAGAGGGGAACCCAATCATTGCTCCACCTACAACATCGTGATGAAAGCATTGTCGTGGGCTTAAGAGGATGAAACGTAGAGTGTTAGCCAAACGGCTTACGCAAACTAGGCCGACATAAATATTCATGAAGGTGGCACTAAGGATATTCAATTGGCGTCAAATGTTAGTCCCCAGTAGTGACAATCTCTCTTTTTTTAAAGAACAAATTCCCCAAAGAACCATTTGTAAGAAGTTGATTTCCTAAAACAGAAAAAATAAACTCCAGCAGATCAGTCAACTTCCACCACTTTCTCTATGAATTCTCTAAGCTGTAAGGTGAAGAGTCCTCTTCACATCGTTGACACAGATGCTTTACGACACTAATATCTGGTACAATTACTGATAGTTTAAGTCACCCACTAATATCCTTGTTCTGAATTATTATTATTATTATTATTATTATTTCCTGTCATTTCCCTGAGGGCAGAAGTGAGATGTGCTCGAGAACTTAGCAAGGGAAATAACTTTATATGAAGTAAATGGTGAGGCTCTGCATTGCTCTCCCATTATAGCATAAGCAAAGGCTGCTTAAAACTGTTCCTTGAATATTAACTTGACGTTAAGCGGCTCACGAACGTTGATAATTATTTAACAAGGTCTTTCGAGCTTTCATATCAAACATCATCATTTGTGTCTAAAACCTTTAGCCAACAACAACCGGATACGGATTGAAAGACAACCGCATTAAATGTCACGAATCTCTGAATTATGTCCCCTTCCCATGCAGTTTATGAAGCTATGTCACAACTTGCTACGAAGCCACTTTGTGAAAGTCGTGATCAGTATCAACAATATCAACAATATCAAGCCTCCAACAAAGGAAAATAGCTAATCTGCGGGCTGCTAAAATGAATATTTATTGATATCAGACGACAGAAGCAGTTATTAGCAAGTACGTCACATGGTACAGTGCCGTTCTGCACTTGCGCGGGACGTGATAACCTATATATCTACACACACACACACACACACACACACACACACACACACACACACACACACACACAGACACGTCACACAACACTACTAGCACCCCCACACATTGCACAAAGAAGAGGGAAAACAGTTTTGATACAAAGTGGTTATTTTATCTCTGCACTGGTTACAAAGAACGCCAGAGCAGAAAGTAAATCCGTCCGAGCATGACCGTGTGTTGATGTGACAGAGTCCCTCAGTGCGTGTCCAATCTCCAGTGCACTGTCTGCCCTCACCGGAATTAATTTCCGCTCAGCAAGCAAGCTGACAAAAGACATATTTTGTACCACCAATGATACACATAGAAAAAAAGTAGGTTTAACCCCACCGGACGGATATTTCCGCTCAACAATGGATCTCATTCCAAAAGCAGTAACAAGATATTAAAAAACCCAGGTCAGTCACGTCTGTTTTTTTTTTAAATCTTCTTTTCTGGGTGGTGGTAGTGGATGGTTTAAATATCACCCGCTGATTGTAAGACTTCAGACGCACATCTGGTGACATACTTTGTACGAGTCATTGCTGCTGACGTCACCCGACACTTCAAAGTCGTGCAACGAGGAAATTGTCAATAGTTGTGGTGGCAGATCATCAATAATAATAATAATAATATATTAACAGATCGCCTTTCTCCTCAGTAAAGCCGACTTATGGGTAGGCATTAAATGCGTTTTACAAATTCATTCGCCATCACTTATCTCTCTCTCTTTCTCACTCTCTCTCTAACGCGCCCGCGCTCACACACACACACACACACACACACACACACACACACACACACACAAACACTCTCTCTCCCTATTTCTTTTACTCACACTTAAACCTGGCGGAAGGAAATCGGAATACCCGATAGATAGATAGATAGATAGATAGATAGATAGATAGATAGATAGATAGATAGATAGATAGATAGATAGATAGATAGATAGATAGATAGATAGATAGATAGATAGATAGATAGATAGATAGATGTGCGTATGTGTGAGAGAGACATAGGTAAAAGGTCAAGGTAATTCCGTAACCTTACGAAGGTAGGAATGTGAGGTGTTCAAGACTTCGCTTACGTTAGGACCAGTTTTAGTGCTCATCTCCTTTCCTTCACTGCCTAACCTTATCCAATCCTCTATGGAGTTAAGTACACACCCCTCAGCTGATAACTGGAAGAAAGTTCTGTAATATGAATATCAAACCGACTGGTTTGCGCATCATCGAGTTTGGAGACTGTTACTGTAACCACCAGGCCACCTGCATCCCCGAGACTGCACGCAATGCCTGCTGGCGGAGAATTCCGCACAAGCACCACCTAATGAAAAGCCAGGCGTGACGACAGCGTGACTTTCAGGAAAACATCAGACTCTCTGTTACTCAGTCTCATCTCTCTCTATTGCTCTTTGTGCGAGTGTGCATGTGTGTGTGTGTGTGTGTGTGTGTGTGTGTGTGTGTGTGTGTGTGTGTGTGTGTGTGTGTGAGAGAGAGAGCCAGACAACCAGATAAAGAGGATGCAGGTGTGGGAGTAGGATCGGGGTGTTGGCAGTCTATGCAGATTCTGACCTTGAATTCTGCCCGACGCTCCCTAAGCTGGAGTTATGTAGTTAGCAGCCTCACATGTTCTGTACCTGTCGACTGGCTCCTGCTTCACTTGTAGGGGTGATGGGTACTCAACACTGATCACTCCTCCCCCCTCCCACCATCACCTCCTGTCATTAAAAACTGAGGGCGTAGAGGGGGAAGGAGAGAGAAAGGGGTGAGAGGTACTTCACCAGACCCGCCCCTCCCCTCCCAAGACTCTCCCAGGCAGGCAGACGTTTTCGCTCATTAGAATCTTTCCACCGAAGATGCGCCATCTATCTGACGCCGATAACTGTTATTGCAACTCACATCGCCGTCCGCCAGGGCTCGCTCAAAGACAAGTGCATGCAAACACAGAGCCAGACCGCGCCACGACTGTCCCGTACGTGCTGCCGACAGAAACCAGACCTTCGGCCGACCTTGACATGGCTAAGGGGGCGGTCAGCGGCCTCGTGAAGGGAAGACCACCCAGTATGCGCTGACTGGGCCGCGGGCAAAGAACAAGAGTCATAAGGAGGGAGGAAGTGAAGAACCGTTACTAATCGCTCTTCATTACCACAGAATCCGCATTTTTTAATTTATTTAGTAGACCAGAGCGAGAAAGCGGGAAAGAGAGAGAGAGAGAGTGAATGAGAAAGGAAAAAAATACAGACAGCAGTTAGTATCAACACTTGAGGTACGCAGCAAGAAAAGGCTATGACCGGCCAATGTAAGATTTAACCTCTTTTTGGCGAATAAATCTCAACAGATAATAAAATAGAGGATTAAGTGACAATGAGCGGACTGGATGGAACAGATGTCGGAGGAGTAGGGTGGGGGAAGAGGCACCAGAGCTAGCACTTGCATTCCGAAGACTAATGAGGTAGCATCCCCTTGGTAACTCAATGGTGAAAATTCTGCTTGCTCGGCTGCGGAACGGTGAGGATCCAGGATCATTCCTCAAAATGCCCCTATAAAAGGAAGCTAATGGAAGCCATGACTGAGATTTTATGCTAGACTTATGGAGACAAGAAGCAAAGAAGCTTTAAATCAGCTTTAACCGGTTCCCCCAATCGCGAGAAAGGGCGAGTCATCTGTCGGGCAGCACGATCAACGTCCGAGCCCCTTTTTTACGCTGGGTTTAGACGTCAGCTTCCAGATAACTATCCCCGTTAACGCTATGCAGCGTGTTGTGCACGTGGTCCCAGGACCCTCAAGTCTGAGACTTCAGCAATGAAAGACACGCGATGACCTCAAAGTCGTGTGCTTCATGCATTCCATTTATTCATCGTAGACTTTGCTTGAAGTCTGAGACCTTCTGAATGGATACCTGCGCGTCATAAATGGACATCATCATCATCATCATCATCATCATCATCATCATCATCATCATCATCATCATCATCATCATCATCATTATCATCATCATCATACACCTGGAAACAGCAGCAGCAGCAGAAGACATCGATGCGCCAAAGCATGAAAACATGGCCGACTTCTCTGTTGGGCATCCGACTTTGATGAATGACATCTCTGATAATTTTTGCTGAGTGATACAGGTACAAAGTGGGGGTGAGGTGGGGGTGGGTGGGGATAGTGTTCTTAAGAAAGTTGGAAAATCGGATTTAAAAAAAAGAGCAGTGCCCCCGCACTTTGTTTAACATTTAAAATATCATCTGTGTGAATCTTGTTTTTAAATTTGATTACCTGCTCTCTTAGTCCAATTGCTTGAAGAAAAGGAAAGTGAAAATACAAAATACAAGTGACAGATACTGATGTAATGAATCATTTCCGCTCAGAATTTTGGGTTTCAAACAAGTCGCTTACTTAACGATCGTATCTAGAACACACTGATTCTTGGAGACCTCCATATTTCATAAAAAAAATTGACTCTACTTCGTGGCGCAAGTCACAGACCTTCATTAAATGAAGTAAATGAAGGTCCGTGGCGCAGGTGAAACTTCTTTGCTCGACTCTTCCTCGCTGTATTGTTCGAAACTGTACGGCACGATCTCATGATCCATGAAGTCAGCATTTATATAACCCCACTGAGGAAACTAAAAGTCATCACTCGCATCCGATGGACTGGATGACATCAATTCAACAACAAACATGGCGGCCAGAGAGCTGTGTTTTAGACGATTATTCTGCATACCATAATTTTGAGCAAAACCTTTCCAATAACCTTCCCGGTTTCTTTAAATTCCAAACATAAAATAACAAGTTCCCAAGTCAGCCTTTTACAACGGGTGCCTAGGGACTTTACATTACCGCAATGGTCATAATACATTATTTATTTATATAAAAAGGTGTTGCAATACGAAGTAAGTTTATAATAATATAAAGTTATTATAGAAATCGTCGAAATGCGTATGTTTCATAACTGCAAAAACGGAAAAAACCCAACCCAAAACCTTTTTTTATTCAAAGATCTCGTTAACCCAAATGTTAGTCACCCAGATATCATAAGTGTGTATTTACAGATGCTGCATATGTGTGTATGTGGCTGAGAAAAAATAGATTTTATACTGTACAGTATTTGATTATGCTTTAATTCAGAACTACTGAAATGAAATTGTAGAGCAAACGACTACTGGAGTTAATTACGCGCATTTTATCAGTTTCTTATTAACCCTTGAGGGCGAAAAGAATAAAGGAAAAATGTGAAACTATAAAATATTCGCACTAAGAACACTCGTGAAACTCCCCACTGCCACCCGACGGGTATTGACTGGAAAAAAGATTTAGCAGGAGGTGGAGTTAGCACATCGACAAGAAGACTGAAAAAAACTAAAATAAAGGTGGGAAGGGTTGGGCGGGTATGGAAAATGCCAGCAAAGGCCAGCAGCTTCTCTTGTACCTCAAATAACGTCTTTTCGGCGGAGCCCGGAGTTTGTTTTGCTCTCCTCGGCTTGAAAATTGCTCACAAATGCAAGAACTGGTTGCAGCCAAAATATGGCAAAACAAGTGTCGGAAGTGACCTGCTTGACCTGCTCAATGCCTCACATGTTCACGTCAATGTGCCTGGCAAAAGTTTCATTCACAGAATCATAAATCGGCTGGTCAAGATGTTGGTGACGGGGTAAAAAATCCATTTAACTGAACTCTGCATGTTAGCAATATGATACAGAATAACCAATAAAGGTGCTTGTGAGTGAGTGAGTGAGTGAGTGAGTGAGTGAGTGAGTGAGTGAGTGAGTGAGTGAGTGAGTGAGTGAGTGAGTGAGTGAGTGAGTGAGTGAGTGAGTGAGTGAGTGAGTGAGTGAGTTTCATCGTCGGCCTGTACGTCGCCCCCGAACCTTCTGTCCCAGCTTAAACGCTCGGAAAAGGAAACAACAACTGCTGGACAATAAGAAGCTTCTAGAGCTGATGATGGAATGCTTTCATCTCCTCCTACCCTCTTGTTTTCCTAACAATCGTAGGAGCGGCTGAGAATGAGAACTGCGGTACTTGTCGGACCATTAACAAGTGAAGGAAATAACACTTTCTATTAGCTCCAAGCGGCTTTCCGATGGCAAGATTAATCTGCCAGGCAGGTAAACAGCCTGGACTCCAACACGAGTGGGTGACAACGATTTCGGTTTGGCAAACAATTCCGGAAATCGGTCCCCTCCAGCCATTTAGTTTGAAGGCACCAAGCAAGGAGATGCGAGGGTCGGGACAAGAGTGAGCCGGACAACCAGGCGCCGCTGAGAGAGGGGTGGAGGGTGCCTTGCGACGGGTGCTTACTTTGCAGAACCCAGAGACTGCAAACAACGAGGGGCAATAAACATGATGAAGTGGACCTCCTGCCCTCACCCGACGGCTATCGACAAGAAAAATATAGAGCAGCAGGTGACGTTAGAACAGCGTCACGGCGTAACAATGGGACATTTTGCTGGGGCAAGAACTGCTTGGTCATAAACCAGGTCCACTTCGTCAAATTTTGTGACCGCTGATGATGCATTTTGATATTTAAAAAAATTGTCTTTCTTTCTATCTGTATTTCTTTTTCACACACACACACACACACACACACACACACACACACACACACACACACACACACACACACACACACACACGTGCTCGCAGGTGACCAATGACGATGACGATGATGTGGTTGCTTACATACTGCTGATCCCTGCCCGTGCGCCCCTTCTGCTATGATGTTTTCAGTGACCTCCATCTGGATGACCCATATTTCCCTTCTTGAGAGCGATCGACTGTTCCCCACTAACGGTAAGGGACTGGCCACTGTTGCTGCCTGCACATCAGCAGTACCCGATGCTGCTTTAAGACCTCAGACTCATCTGTGGATGTTTTGACATCTGCAATGTTTGTTGCCGTCTGGACATCATCGTTATCTGTTGCTGTTCGGACACCAGCTCTGTCTGTTGCTTGTCTGGACATCATCGCTATCTGTTGCTGTTCGGATATCGGCACTGTTGTCATAACGTGCATCTGTGGTATTGTCGTGGATGAAAATCATAAACAAGGGCAGACTGCCACCCCTTAGAACCCTGTCTAAAAAGTGATATTACGGGTATCACCTATTACGAACAATACGGCAGGATTCGGAGACACGTGGCCGATACTACAGGTCAAGACGGGGACGGGACAAGATGCCCACGCAGCAGAAGACTTGCTTTACCTCCAGAACACGACACGACAACACATCCTGGCCGTGGGTGAGGGGTGCAGGGTAGGGAGGCGAGGGAAAGAGGAAGCAAATAACCCCAAGTTGACAGGTGCACTGTTGCTCCGCTAGCGAATGAGACTTGGGTGGTTTAATTGTCATAAAGTTGGTAAGACGTCAGGTAGGGTAGGGAGAAGTTACGCATTTGCTTCAAATAAACAATATTAATCAACCAACCACGGTGACAGAAGAGAGAGAGAGTGTGTGTGTGTGAGAGAGAGAGAGAGTGAAAAAGAGACACGGACGGACACAAGAAGGAAGAGAATACACGTAAGGCGAGCAAACATTACAGATAATTACACAAAAGCAACGACGCAATGGCTCTGAAGCAAAAACGAAAAAACATCAAAACGTGCAAAACAAACAACCCCCCTCCCTATCAAACGGCTCTGGAAGTAATAGTCTGTCGTGTAAATAACTTCTCCGAATGTTATGTTGGGCCGAACCTGTTTTCATTCGCTCGCCTTAAACTGTAGTGGTGAGCGCCAACCCTCACAGTGACAGCACCACTTCATCTCGTCACAGGTGTGCAGCATGAAGGGGGCACATGTGCGGCACCCACGAGGCTCAGCAGCAGCAGCAACAGCAGCAGCAAGCCGCCGCGTCAGACGAGGACTAGAATGGCCGAGGTCGTAAACGACATTTAAAACGTCGCTAAAGAATTCTCGTAGAGTTCTTTTCCTTTTCTATCGTCTCCTTCACGGTTTCCAGCGGAGGGATGGGGAAAGGAAGACAGAGAGAACAATTCAACTGGTCCGACTTTAAATCTTCATGACCTTGTCTTCTCTTTTCGTACCCAAACTACGAAGTGGCATGCAGAGAGTTTGCGCCTTTGTTAAATAAAAAATGAAAAATTGTTGCATCGACTGAAAAGATTTTTTTTTCAACATTTCTAGATGGAGTCGTCCTCGAGTTCAATGCATTTCTTAAGGCGTTTAATCCACTTGTCAAAGCAGTCAACAAAGTCTGAGCAGCCAACATTTCACTCATGGCATCAATAAACTTTTATAAGACCCATTGCAAGAAACGTATCACCTCAACATAAAAAGGTTAAACCAAGTTCATTGGTCTAAAGAGGATAATCACTAAGAATTTATGAAAACATAATCAAATGGTGTGAAGGATACGTCACTTAACACCACATTCACATACAGACACGTCCTCAGCATGCACTCATATATAACAGCAGTTTCACACTCTTAAAACATGTCTGAGTAATTTCTTTTCTAAATGAGACATTAGAATGAGGAAGTTTATTTATTAATTTTTTATTCTTATTATTTTTCTTTCCTTTTTACTGCAAAGCACCGCAGCAGAATCACGACAGACGCTCAAACAGTCGTGTATAATCACTGCCTCTAGCTGCTGCAGATGCGAGGAACACTTCAGATGAAACGATGACGCCATTGGGGCCATATAATTCCTCAAACTCTCCATCCCAGAAGTTCAATTAAATTAAATTCGCTGCGCATACCGTTACAAACACTTTTACAAATAATTGTCTCGGAGCAGGAGCAGGTTCACGCGTACTAAAACCTCCAGCGGAGGCCGCAAGAGGGCGCGCAGACCTGGACCCAGTTCAACAGAATCCCAACAGCACCGCCACAATATTTTCACCGCCGTACTGCGCACAAAGCAAAACGGCGATTTCGCGATGTTTCCACCAGTTTTCCATACAGCGTACATCATCATCACACAGGCACGATACTCGCCGGCACTATAGTCTGCTTCCTGAATAAGGGACCAGTGCTGATGGCAGGTCGTTTCCCGCCGTTCTCAGGGACGGTGTATGGAGCACTACTGGGTAGAGCGTTACACCACTCGCACTATGTACAGCACTACATGGGTCGTATTTCGTACAACTCTACACCACTCGTACTTACTACAGCACTAAACTGTACAGTACACTGCTCCACAACACTGCACCATTCGTACTACACACAGCGTCCCATCACTTGCATAGCGTTAGACGATTCATGCTGTGTACTGCACTATGCCATTCGTACCTCAATCGTATACCAATCGTATTTTGTACAGAACTAGTTCACTGGTTCAGTACTACACCACTTGTACTTTGTACAACACTAGACTACTCGTCGTTCCTACAGAACGGCACCGCTTGTAGTTCCTACACAACTATGCCATTCTCTACGCGGGTACAGACAGACAGACAGACAGACAGACAGACAGACAGACAGACAGATGGCCAGACGGACACCAGTCCATGAATTTCTTGCATTTGATGCACGCTGCTCTGGATGCAATATCTGTATTGTGTAGTCTGCTGGCGGAGAGAACTGTATAAACACTGGAGCTTTTATTGATCTACCAACTGGATTATTTACCCGCCATCACAAATAACTGTTGCTTCAGCCGGCACTTTGACTGGCGGATTTCTTCAAACTGTGCCAGTGGGTCGCGTTTTCTTGCAACTCGGCTTGTCTCCGCACCGTGAAGAAAAAAAACATACTGCAATTCGAAAGTCTGTTTGATTGCACAGACCATTAGCATCGGTCATTTCTAAAATAAAACTAGACAAGACACAACAAAGAGAAACCAATTACTCTAGTTTTTTTCTGGATTAAAAGCGTCGCATCTCTTGTACCAGTACACTAGAGGCATTATTCTTTCGGAAAATTTAATGTCTGCCCGAGTTTTTAACCTGCGTGGAATGTATTTTTTTCTGTGTCATCACGTCTAAAACATTGGCTGAATGCTAGGGAAAAACGTTCGGGTTTTTTTTTCTTCTCCTTCTTCTTCAGCTTTCTCTCTTGCAGTTCGTCTTCGATCTAAACTCTCTCTCCTACAGCTCAGCGTGTGCGCTTGCCTTTCGAAAGTGGCTGGGCCAAAAGTATAAAGGACGAAACAGGACAGGTAAGATGCAGGTGTTGGCAGAGACAGGACAGGTAAGATACAAGTGTTGGCAGAGCATTAGCTTAAAAGCAGGCAGTGAAGGGGCATGATCTGCCTGCTACACTGCTTCTTGCGAACAACCCCCCCCCCAAGGAATAACTTTCTACGGGACACAAGAAAGAAAATGAGCAGCTCTTACAGGTAAAGCAACACTCGTCTGTGCTCGTGATATAAGCAACCCCCCCTCCCGCCCTAGCCCCATCCCCAGCCCACACCTCCGCCGCACGCGCTGACCTACTTCCGCAACGCCTCTTATTAGCGGCTGACGTTATTAGGAGTTATTAGAACTCTGCGGCCTGACGGCAGTCTGAAGCGGATTTGACGTGGGATTAACGGATGCAATATGCACATGTGATCGGTTGAAAAGACACAAGCGCTTTCAGCGTAGTTACTGCCCCTCCCACTCTACTTCCGCAAATCCTCACCCCCTTTTTATCGCCTGAGGTAGACGTCTGTGGGGCTGACGGCAGTCTGAAGCGGATTTTGTGTGGGATTAACGGATGCGAGACGCACGCACGTCATCGGTCAAAAAGACAAAGAGCTCTCTTCGAGTTAACCTTTGCAGCGTAGTACCGCCCTTTTCTCTATACTACTACCACCACCACCACCACCACCACCCCGTAACTTCTTTTCGCCGTCAGTCCTGGTCACGGATGTCTGGGTCTCTTGACTCCCACGTGACAAAAGCGGCCTTGCATTGGCAGGGGGAGGCTACTCCTGGTGCCCGCCGTCTTTGACGTCATCTGACTTGGATGGAGTTGCTTACCTTGTCTTCTTTGTCACTGATAAGCTCGAGGAAATAAGCACGCGCGCTGCTTTGTTTACTCGCCAACACGAGGTGCACCAACAACATACCTTCATCACACAGAATATGAACAAAGCAGCACAAAGGCATTTTTTTTTTTACTCTGCGGGGTTTTTTTTCCTCCAAAAAAACCCGGGCACTGGTCTCAACTACCGTGAAGGCATGATCAGAGAGGGTGCGCAGTATGTAGGTCTCAAACAATAAAGTGGCTCGCTGGAAGAACAACAGTAGATGCGCCTGGTTCTACGCATCAGTGCTTCGGAAGTAGCTAAGTGGGATGATTAAAAGGCTGAAATATTTGAGAGGGTGCAGATACTCACCCTGCTGTTAACTGTCAACACTGTGAAGAATGAGGCGACATAACAGGAAGTGACATCCTGAACCCTGACCGCACTTTACGTTGTTCTGTCAGATCGCCAGGCAGATGATGTACTTTATGTTCGAGCGCGTGACCTAGTATCATGACTGTTAAAGTGTGACTGTCGAGTACAGATTATTTTAAAGGTCTAGTGAGGTGATTTTTTTTTTTTTTTTTTTTACTGACTGGATTAAGCACAGTTCAAGATCTTTTTCCCAAATTCTGGGCGAAGGACCCCGTCCCCAGCTTTGTTCGCGTGATGTATGTACAAATATCACCATGCAGAGAAAGATGTCATAAAAAAGTGGGGTACGTATCCTACCTTTCGGGAAATAGCATCATGCATCAAGCTTCATGAAAAGATTGCACCGACTAGATCTTTAAGCCAGTCGTTGAGAAAGTAATGTTACATTATTCCATAGTCTGCCAAACGTTTTCCTTCACCTCACTCCCACCTACCCGCCCCCTCACTCACACACTCACTCACTCAAACGCAGGAACTACGAGGCTTATACATGAACCCATGCGCGCGTGCACGCACACACACACACACACACGCGAACTCGGGACTCACGCTAACGCATGAACCCACGCATTCACAAGGACGCATGAATACAGTGCACGCAAAGCTCGTATCAGTAGGCCAGAACTACTGATATTGTAGACTCCCACACATATACACGTACACACAATCAGATCCGTGTGTTCTTCACATTGAGCACATCCGTCACGTCAGCAAGCGGTCGCTGATCGGAAACATTAGGGTATATCTTAACGTCACCGGGTGAGTGTCGATTCCGGGTAGGCCGCACTCTACATCCCAGGGAGTGTGTCTGCGTGTATGTGAATTTGTTTTTTCGCAGGATAAACGTTAAAATTCCCACGTGGAACCTTTTAACGAGATGCTTATTGAAGACCTCCATCTGTTATGGCGAGGCCGCGGGTACTCGTGTTGTTTCGCGAGAGAACTTTCTGGCAGCGTGATGACGACTTGTTCGCATTCCGGCCTTGTGTACAGACATTCCTCGCTAACCAGATTCTGACGAAATACGTCACGCAGGCTTCAATAAACTACTACAGGGCTGACCAATCGAACAAATTAGGGCA
Source organism: Marisa cornuarietis (assembly GCA_004794655.1). Lineage (NCBI taxonomy): Eukaryota > Metazoa > Mollusca > Gastropoda > Architaenioglossa > Ampullariidae > Marisa > Marisa cornuarietis. Next base: position 2,928,860 of record SMMW01000001.1, read on the forward strand.
CAGACGGTGTCCTGGATTTTAGACTCATCTCCCCCCCCCCTTCTTTCTGCAGACCGTGCGTGCATTCTGCTGCCGTTGTGTTTATATTGAATCTAAAGAAGACTGACAGGGAAGGCACCTGGGTAAGGTAGACTGTACGATCGGCCAGGTAAATAGTATGAACGGCTTGGTAGAGTGATGGGTTGGGTGAACGGTATAACTGTGAAGGTTAGTGGCGTAGCAATGGGGTGCAATGAACTGTGACCAGGGAAGACAACCCACTTTCACTGGTTTGTTGTTGTTGTTGTTGTTGTTGTTGTTGTTATAGTGGAGACGACAACAGCAGCATGAGTACGCAGACTCCAGCAAACATGGCGACGAGTGGCATCACGAGAGGGCGCCGACCGACGCAAAATTGCCCCGTACACCTCTACTCCACAGGACACAAGCCAAAGGACAGAAAATTCACGTTGATATTTAAAAAGCGAACATCATAGCAAAAATAATCTTTATTCTTATGTACAAAACTGAGTAGTACGCCAGACAGATGTACACAATACTACAATACCCTTTGTGTGTGTGTGTCAGAGAGAGAGAGAGAAAGAGCGTGAATATGTGTTTACAGAGACTGGTGCAGGCGCTTACTAGGGTTTTTTATTTTTTCTCTCCAACAAGCAGCCAAAAAAATGAATTCACGAAGGTACTCCATCGTATCAGCTTCAGTTAATTTTTAAAAATATGGTGACACTAAGAAACGCAGGTGACCCCTTGCAGCAGGTGCAGGGCGCTGCGTCCGAAACCTTGCACGTCTAACACATCCCGCACTCTCTCGGCACGTGCAGACGAGACTGAGACACCTTCGGCGTCTGGACTTGCTTGAAGTGCAGCTCCTGATCAGCAGCTTTCTCGCCTCCAGTTCATCGCCCCTTCCCAATGCACCCCCTCCCTCCCCAGGAGCAGGCTGGCGAGTACAAATCCTGTGCAATGCCATGAGGCTTAGCCAACCTGTGCAACCTGTTCTGAAAACAGAGTTCTGACAAAGAGGAGATTGGCTACCGCTGAGGTAACACTAGAGTACAGTTCATAGGCGGGACGTGGCTACACCGAAGGCTAAACAAACAAACAAACAAACAAACAAAAGCAGACTGAGTACAAGGTTACATTGTTCGCAAGAGTTTAAGGTGTGGATTGCAATGAGTGGTACCTCGTCAAGAACTTTCTCGAATACATTCTGTTTTAGATTACGTCCTACCTTCAACAAGGACTCTACTACAAAACATTCTTTCCGAAAAGATTGTCTGTTACCTGAGCCCTTGAAACTTTTGACTTCTGCTATATTCAGCGGATGCTATGGAAAACAATTCAAAAGAGAAACGAGATTTAAATTTAAAAAAAACAACTAATTACTCGTGAGTTTGCCGGGCTTTTTAAAGTGACATCATTCTGGCAGTGTCGCACGAATTATCTGACCAATGACAGACATGGGAGGTTCAGATAAGCCTGGAACAGGTGACGTCTTTATTTCCCAGTGACCTACAGAGACAAGTATAAGAGAAAGGGAGGAGCAGGCTGGAGATCTCGGTGTGCTCCTCCTGCCACTTTGCTCTGTAATCAAACGCGACCTTTGCACTGAGTCAAGCGCATGACCGAATTTTACAGCTTTTCTGCCAGCATGGTGAGGTAACGTGGGGAGGTTAATGCTCTGGAATCTTAAACTCCACGGGAGGAAGTGCAATCACAAGCTGTAATCTTCAAATCCCTGCCTTGTGCACAACTGTTAACCATTGCAGCTGAACATAATAAAGGGAGGGGTAAGGGAAACGGCTTGCAACGCATACGACAGTTCGGAACGAACAGGTAGGATGGAAGCAAACTAAAGATTTGTTCAACGATGGGAGTTGTGAGAACGAAGGTCGGGAAGAAAAGAGAGAAGCCATGGGGTGGGGAAAGAAAGGTACATCGACATAAACATCGACATATACATAATCAACATAGACATCTACATCGGTATGGCCATAAACATATGCTCTGATATGTACGTAGACATATACATAAACATAGACACAGACGTAACTCCCAACACACACACACACACACACACACACACACACACACACACACACACACACACACACACACACACAGGTGCTTGCGTGCACCGAGAGAAAGAAGAGGTGAGACCGGGGGGGGGGTGTGCGAGAGTAAAGGAAGCAGCAATGAAGATCTCGCTTCAAACGACCTTAAAGCGGTGAACAATCGGTGAAGAAATTTGTAAAGACCGAATTAAAATGGGTGTCAGAAAGACTGTCTTGACAACAGTGGGAACACAAAAGCTCAGTCATCCCAAGATCCAGTCTGGCAACAGCCTAGTGCCACACACATTGTCCGGTTCGGCCACGTGACCCAACACGATACTGGGATCGTCCTTCAGGGCACCTTCTAGGAGGCCGACGCCCGAGGTTCCCAAGGGGAAGAAGTGTATGTCTGTGGGAAGTGTGTGGGGAGGAGGGGTATGCTGACCTTCCCATGCCGGACTTGCATGCTGCCGCTCATAGAATGTCACTTTGGCTCAAACAACGCCATTGGCAGAAGAAAATTGTGAGTACGAGCTGGGGTGTAGAGAAAACCGATGGCTTTATGTAAACGCGAAGTGTACCCTGACACATGCACAATGTGTACACTGACAGATGCACAATATCTACACTGACATATGAACAATGTTTCCGACACACTAACAATGTATACACTGACACACGAACAATGTTACACTGACACTTTTGATGAGGTTGTTTTACTCTCTCTCTCTCTCTCTCTCTCTTCCCTTTACAGTTCTCCCATTTTCTCTCTCAGCACCTGTTATCAACTATCTTATCTTTTTTTAACATCTGTTCTTCTATAGAATTTACGCTCTTGGAGAGTGTTAAATGCTATAATAAAATCGTTTCTATTTCAAGCTCATCTTTTCTCAAAGATCGTTTCATTTGTAGACCCATTAATCTGAATGTCTTAATTGAACTGCCTTTTTGTTTGTCTTTTGTACAAAAATAATCAGCGGAGATCACTACAGTTATAGCACATTAGTTTAAATCTTTATTCTGAGATGCAGTTGTGTTCTTCTTAAATAAACTACTTCCTACATCCTGCTTTGGTTGCTGGCCATCTGACTTCCGCCAAAAAACTAGCACTGAAAGTGTTTTGCGTTGGTACCTGTTTCCAAGCTCCTACCAAGTTAACGAAAGATTTCCTTTTCCCCGTTCTTTGTCCAGATCAAGAGATACCATCATCATCATCATCATCCAGATCAAGAGATACCATCATCATCATCATCATCATTCATCAGCATCAGCATCCAGATCAAGATATCCCATCATCATCATCATCATCATCATCCAGATCAAGAGATACCATCATCATCATCATCCTTTTTTGTTCTCTGTTTACTCTCAAGAATGTCCACAAAATTCAGTTGCCAGAAAGTATTTGTGTTCATTGTTGATGTACCTATCTTGGAAAACCAAACATCCCCGTTTCCAAAAGTTAGCAGCGCCGTCTGTTGGAGAACGGAGCGGATATGAGGAACGGGTGAACGACGGGGAGTGTTCTCTACAGTGACGTCATAAAATCCTAGTCAGGTGCGAATTCATGCACACGCCCAGTACACAACTGGAGGTAACGATATGAGCAAACTCAAGGTTCACAAGCATGCCTACACGTTGCATGAGAAAAAAGTGGTGGGGAGGGGAAAAAGGTAGGAAGAAAAAGAGAGAACTAAAGCGGGAAGAGCGAGAGAGAAGAAAATGCAGTAAAACGAAATGAGAAGGGAAATGTGAAAGTAAAAACAAAAACGAGTCTTGAGGGGAAAGGGACGATGTTGAGGAGGGAACATCGGCAGCGCGTGCTGAGTAGCAGGGAAGGTCACTCTGTCGCCCTGCAAAACTTGTCACTGCCGACTTACGTCCCCTGAAGGCGCTGCTATGTACCACTACCCAGACGCTCAGCTACAGGTGTCCATACTCTCAGCCTGCTTTCAGGATGTAAAGATGATCATTCTTTTATTCCTCGTTCCACATCTCTATCTTTCTTTTTTTTCTTTCTCTTTTCATCCCGAGTTCAACTTCTGTGGGTGTAAGTAAGAGAGAGAGAGAGAGTCTGTGAGTGTGTGTGTGTGTGTGTGTGTGTGTGTGTGTGTGTGTGTGTGTGTGTGTGTGTGTGTGTGTGTGTGTCGTTGGGTGCGTGCGTAGGTCTGTGGCTCCTATGCGCGTACTGACCAATCGGAGAACCTTTGTGTGGCCTAACCCCTACGCGATCGCACAGACTGTCTTAGGCCCTCTACTACAGCTAAAGACTGCTACGACGTGCAAGTGGGAGGGTGGATAGCGGGAGAACCAAGGTAGCTCGCTGCAGCTGGATGGAGGGAGGTAAAGGGTGCGTTCAGCGTATAAAGGGTCCGAGCAGCCAACATTTCGTTAGATGCCGGTTCGGCTGACAGATGCAAAGTGTGGGAAATAGCTGCCATAAGAAAGATCATTTTAAGTTTTATTTCTTCCTGTGTTCCAAAAACTAATCTTGTAGGATTAAAACAAAACAAACTCAGAAAGCGTATGTTAGCCGATGAACAAAGCAAAAGGGCAGCACCGATACCAGTCAAATACTGGCGAGTAGTCGTTCGATCCTGACCGAAAAAGAAGGACGTGTCTGTCTAAGGAACGGCCAAGCGTGTGAAGCGGACGACAAATCCTGTGACACAAGTGACTTTAAGGCTAGGTGAGACGACCTGGTGCCGGCAGGAGCGCTGGACTAGCGGCACGTTCACCACCTCCATCGCCTCTTCACTGATTTCGTGTCCACGGACTTTGAGTCTGAGTCATCAGTCCAAACCCTTCCCCCCTACACCTTCCACCCCTTTCTTTCTTCGTGAATTATCTCTAACGACCTCATCACTGGTTAGAAGTATAGCCTTATCATCTTTTGTGAAAGGGGTAGGAAACCTCCACAACGTATTCTTTTCACAATACAGGTACACTCGACACTGCAGAACACTTAGCGATCGACATCGACGAACGTTTTTGTCACTGTGATTTTCTTAACGTTTTATTCCCCCCCCCCTCCGCCCATGCACTCTTGTCACACGTCGACTAGTGAGCCTTGAAGTGATTTCTCTCCCTCTACCTCTCCTTCTCCCCACGGCTCTCTCCTGGGAACCAAACAAAGGGCAGGTGAATCATCAGTCAAGGAAAATAGTGCTGCTACTCTCCGTCGCAGAGACTCCCCTTCGTGTGCATCTGGCAGACGACCACCATCTCAAGGGACGCAACAATGCTTAGACTGATACTGGTGATGTTCCTCCCTGTGTCGCTACGAGCCATGGTCCTCCTGTCGCCACCTGGTAAGACTCAAATCTCTTTCGGCTGAATTTTCTTTTAAAGAAACGGCGTCTGAATCGTTTAACACAGATGCCGCTGAGCTTGAATAAAAATTTTGCACAATACATTCTTAGCTTTAATTATATATATATATACATATATGAGTGGCAACTGTGTAAAACTGTTTTGGTTTGTTTTGTTTTTGTTTGAGAGGGGGGGGGAGGGGCGAGAAGGGAAGCAGTTGGTTGGTCCAAAATACCGCCACACTGCAAGTACAACATTACAATGCCCTTAAATCTTTTAAAGTTTAATTGCAGCTGTTATCTCCGATCTCTTATTTTGCAGACAGGAGAGATTTGGCTGCTGAAGTTCGGATCGGGACAAATGTCAAAAACATGGCTGCTGTGCATAAAGGTCAGGAGGGCCTCCACATGAGGACAGCCGATGCGTGGAACCTGTCCCCACTGGACAGCCTGCTGTCCCCGCAGTTCGACCTTGACCCTTACAATGAACTCAGTGATATCGGGGCGTCTGCATCTAGCGACGAAGATGCGGCTGCTGCTGCTGTGTCTGAAAACAATGCCTCTGACGACGGTGTCAACCACAACAGTCATGTAGACATTTCTGACATTTTGGGAGGAGATTCTGCAGAAAATGAAAAACTGTTTAGGTTCGTTCCTGGAATACACGTACAGACTAGGGACACGGACGGTGTAAATGAAAAACTGAACTACCTCTCCGGCCCATCCCCGCTGACCAGTGAGCTACGGCAGAAAATAAACACACAGAACAAAGCTCGCGGGGAGGACGCTACGACTGAGACTAGCTCTTGGGCTGATGTCAACCGCGAGGACGACAGAGAAATCGAAAATGATGAGGAAGACGGTGACATAATTATAGAAGAGTTCGTTCGACTCACGAAGGAGGCAGCAAACACCTCTGAGGTATGTCTGTGTCTTTTTCCCCCCCTAACTTATCTTTCGCGTTAATTAAATTAATGAAAGCGTTGCTGGTTATCACAGTTCGCCATTTTGGATAAATTTTTGATTTCATGGTCTAGCTTATCATTCCTAGGTACCTGGATCTTGGAAACTTTGAGCACGATTTTTTTCTTTCTTTCTCTCAATATATAAATATATATATATATATATATATATCATACTCACTCACTCACACCTCATCACGACATGATCGAGTGGCTCAGCATGAATAGGAAGAGACTGTAGAGCACCAAATCTCTGCTTGGTAACGTAGCTAGCGTAGTTGAGACACGTAATGTAGCAGACACGTAAACAGATCGGACATTATGAGTTAGCAAATTAGTGTGTACACATATAGCTAGCACGCAGATAGAACATTACATCGAAACTTATATCAAGTGGGAGGTAACACTGTTCAGACGGTAGGTTTTAAGTAAGGGTGGCCCAGACGGCAACGTAGTACAGGTGTGTCTCGTGCTTGGACGTAAGTGTAATCTGACGCAGCGACAATAGGAAAGTTAAGAAAAAATAAAAATAATAATAAAGTGTGGCGTGCTTTGTGCACATTCTGATGCCGGCTTCTTCAAGTTTATCACGACCTGGACACCAGGCTCGTCGTTGTTATTTGGGGTAAACCAGTAAACATTTATCTGTAACTGTCATTTTCTGCCTCTTCTCTGCCCCCACCTCTCTCTTTCTATATATCTCTCTCTCCCTTACTCACGTGCACGCGCACACACACACACACACCGACTGCGAGCTGGCGTCAGGGTAACCCAAACTACGAGATAGCCGTCTGCTCACTGAGTGTTCCCCCCCAACACACAACCCTACCAAGCCCCAAACCCCGACTTGCCCCTTCCTGTCTCACCTAGATTCGCTTGCTTCCACTCTTGTTGAGTCTGCACTTCTCCCAGCCGCGTGCACTTTCATCTTCCCTCCCACAACGCCGCTCCGAAAAGCATTCACTGCCATTCGCACAGGCCAGGGGAGGTAAAATATTCCCCCAACTTCAGGGACAGGTGGTCCCTGGGTCTGCTGCAAGGGGGGGGGGGCGAATCAGCCAGAACGTACCTCTCCAGGTCTGCGCTCTCAGATCCTGTCTACGGGGATGCAGGAATCAAGGAGAATGATTAAAAAACATGGTAGTGTACGATGCTAGATAAGTTCCAGTAACGGCAACCGTAGCGAGGAGTTCTCCCTGCCTGAGTGGGTGGGAGTTGGGGAGGGAGAGCTGTCTGTTTATGATCAATTATCGCCAGTCCTTCTTTGCATAGGCAGATGCGCTGTCCACTTGAAGTCATCTAAACATCAAGTTCCACAAGGTTAGGAGAAGAGAGGATGGAACAGAGGGGGGTACATGAAGTTCTGGTCCAGATGAAACTAAAAAACCAACAGACTTGCTGGAACCAGAACATGAGCCCCCTAGTCGCCAGTCTGAGAAGTGCGAGAGCACGCTTCCAAGTAGCAGGTCTTACCTGTCTTTACGTGTATCCAAAATGTGTGTGTGTGTGTGTGTGTGTGTGTGTGTGTGTGTGTGTGTGTGTGAGAGAGAGAGAGAGAGAAGAGAAAGAAAGATAAAGTACACATGTTTTTTTTAAATAAAATCTTCCTTCATTCCTGTATTTGGGTAGACAGCGTCTACTGTCTGTGAAAACTGGCGTTTGTCCGCAAATGCCTTTTTATCTGTAATCTTCCCTACTCATATCCTGGATATTACATCATCTCTCTTTTTCTTGTGTGTCTCTCTCTCTCTAAGAGGAGGACAAAAACACAGTACTCCCTTTTTGTTTCTCGGTCTGTGCACCTGATAACCTCTTGTGGGTGCAAGAATATTGTCTTCCGTTCGTATCAATCAAAGCAACGAGCAGCCAAACAAACAAACAAACAAACAAAACTGTCTACTTCGTTACTGACTTAAGTACATACATGTCACTATAAACTCCTTTGATGCACTAAGCAGCAGCATATCATTGGAAACCATCTCCATTAGTCGAGGGGGAAAAAACTGGGGCAAAAGCAGATGAAAACTGAAGGAAACAGAAGATGATTCCGACCAGCTCCGACAAGCAAGAAGAAAAAGAAAGGAGGAAAAAAATCCAGCGATAAGGTGTGCCACGAAAGACAAACAACCCGCTCAAAAAGTACAACACACCATTCCCTGCAAGAGTCTGGCATCCTGCAACTTTTGGGACGTAGCGGTGACGTCACTGGCCCGAGCTGTGTACAGCTTTTGTGGCAGACCTGACAGTGCTGACGTCATCTGGCGGGCTGTCTATACAGCCTTGACATTATCATGATGCAAGTTCAAACTGCTTGTTGATATGGAGCTGGAGGTGGCATGGGTAGTGGGGGTGGTGGGTGCGGGAGAGCGCTGTCATTTTTCATGTGGCAGGCATGGAACGGTGGCTGCCTTCAGATAGTTGTTGGCAGCATTAACATTTTCTTTCGGGTGTTTTTTTTCCTAGAGCGTGACTTTACAGCAACAACTTTCTATTTTTTATTATTTTTTTTATTTTTTCCTCAACACACGCACGCGCACGCGCGCAAGCACGCACGCACGCGAACACACACCTTTTATCCGACCCACGACAAACTGGTGTGCAAGATGCAATCTGTCTTACCCATAAGAGTAGATGAGAGATATGAAATTTTTTAGTCGATCTCACAGGCTTCTGTATAGTGCAGAACACCGTGAAAAGAAGCTGGCATGTTGAGGAGAAGAGACAGAGAGAGAAAGAGAGCTAAAAAGACAGAAAGAGTGTTAGCATTCCTTGTAAACAGCTACATATTTTTTTGGACAGTAAATAGCTATGTATTCTTTGGACTGTAAATATGTGCGTGTTACTTAGACTGTAAAGCTCGATGAATTGCTAAAACTGTACACATCGACGTATTCCTTAGACCAGAAATTTATACATTTTTATACACGAAAACGAAATCCATAGTAACCACGATCCAGAAGCGTGTATACACCACCACCTTAAAGTGTAAATACCTAGAGATTCATTTGACTGTGAATATCTACCTATTTTAAAGCCAAATAATATTGAGGACGTTGATCTGGGGAGTACCAATATGTCTAAATAAATGGTACTGCTTTTGAAGAAATTTACATTGTGGACGCAGTTTACAGGCGTTCTGAGGAGGTGTGTGTGTGTGTGTGTGTTGGGGAGGGTAGGAGGGGTAGAGAGGTGCTAGCCTGATACGGCAAAACGATTGCTCGCCAAAGGGCGTGCGTTGTGCCTTTAATTGCGCGTGCCCGATAAACAAGCCCATAAACCACACTCCATGATTAATCAAGATGCCTGCGCCACCGATGAGGTTCACGAAGGTCCATGCGGCAACGCAAGGTCTGCCTGAATGTTGCGCAGCTCCGAGAAGCAGCAACGTGCAGCATGACAAAGAAACAAAAGTTACCCAGCACTCTTTCCTCCGCCACCCTTCCAACCCCTCGGTCCAACACTAGCACAATGTTGAGCCACAGCAGTGACGCAGAAAATCGAATGGACCGAGACAGTCGTCATTCATATGCTCGTGCGTCGCTGCAAAGGAAGGCATGAAATCGGCGATAGAAGTGGGCAGTGGTGACGTCACTGCAGTCGGATTGGTTGCCCGGGGCTGCCTCTGACCCTTGTTCAGACACCCCATGTCGGGATCTATCTGTGGCGTACCTGTTGGTCACGGACTTGGTGCTGGTGCTGTGGTGATGCAAACCTGCCGCACCTCCACAGCACGCCAAATCCTCATCTACGTGTTTGCGACTCTTTTGAGAGCTTCAGTGCACTCGGTGAACCCAGGGGGCTGACTACGTGACTCCGTATGCGATATTACCCGAATCTTGGACGTACCCTTCGTGACAACGTGATACGGAAGGTATCAAGCTGTTGAAGCCGGAACAGCTGTCAACCATGACACAGCAGGTGAATGTCATCTTGGCCGCCTTCGAGAGAGACAAGGTGTCGCGGGACAAAGACGAACGAGGCGCAGCGACAATACGAGGCAGGAGTCAAGGCCCCGAACGGTCGTCCTGCCGACCAATCAGGATCGATGAGCTTTTCAATTCTTCTGAAGGAAGCAAAGATAAAAGAAATAACAAATGAGAATCTCATGTCATATTATAGATTCAATTATTCATCATTGGAAGACCAAATGATCTTGCATTACGTGTCCGTTTGTGCGTGACCTAGTATTCACTACATGCTCACAGAAAGCAGCTTCGGTGACAGCATCTCTAGCCAGCAGAGACGCTGGGGAGCGAAGACGCGAACGTTAGTGTATTACTATTTTTTTGGTGGTCGTAGGACCTGGCAGTGATGGCTTTGGCGGTGACAGCAGCCGCTGCAGACCTTACTAATACTGCGTGCAAGTAGTAGCTTCAGCCAAGTGAAGATCTCACCTTTAGCTGCTGTCCCCCTTCAACTCCTCCACACCCCCTATTCTTCCCTCCGTCAACCCAACCCTCTCAACCGCTGTCGCACGCACATACACACATATACACCCATGCGCACTCTCACGCACGCACGCATCCACACTCTTTCACACACGCGTCACGCACATGCACGGTGTGTGCTCGTGAAGGAAACCGCCTTGACGAGAAGCACGTAGGCGAGTGATAGTCGCGATGATTCAGTCGACGAGAATGAGATCATTGGCGGCATCGCGTGCTGGAGGCGACACGGGACTTCACCTGCTTGCTTTAAACTCCTCAGCTCGCCGGTACTCGACCCCCTTGTCGGGCCAAAAGTCAAGTGCCCTCTCTGACAGTCGAGTACCTACGCAATGAGTGAACAGATTATAGATGAAAGCTGAATAAAGTATAAAGGGGTGGGGGTGGTAGTCCCTGGAGACAATATGTGTTAAGCCTGCTGCCATTTTCTAGAACGGCTGCGGGGCGACAACATTTCAAACTGCTTACATAAATAAAAAAATGAGAGGTGTGGGTGATTATCCTCGCCAGTCACAGCACCTCTAGCTAGTGTAGACAGCACTACTAGCTAGTGTAAACTGCACCGCTAGCTGTAGACGCATCTCTAGCTAGAGTAGACTGCGGGGAGGACGCCAGTCTCTCTCACTTCTGCAGTCTGGGTTCACCAGACAGCGGCTAACACATCTGCCAATTATTCCCATTTGACCCCAAAAGATATAAACAAAATTATGCTGCATTAAAAAGACAAGATAAATTATAGAATAATGGTATTATATTGCTCGAAAATTTCATATTAAATTAGTCAGTAAAAATGTCAAAATTCGATTAAAGAAAAAATTCTTTGAAAAAAAGGACTTAATAAGTTATTTCAAAATCGCTTTTTCTAAAATATCGTATGTTCTCACTCGTGAAGTACTGCACTTTTTTTTCACAGTTCTCCAGGTGTTAAACGGGACACTGCAAGCCTTTCGATTCCCGCACAAATTTATTCTTCATAAGCGGAAGTGACGTAGATCTTTCACACCAGTGAACCCGAAACTCACACCGTCGTTGATGCTGTCTGGCGTGTCTCTTTATTTTTCCCTACTCTCTACATACCCACCTTGAGCATAAACTCTGACCAGACTCACCCCCCCCCCTCGTTTGAAACTATTGCTCAATCGTTCTCCTCTTTTCCTTTATGATCCATCTAATCTGATCTGGTTCAGAAACTAGACTAAATAACACGCTGACATTTCAGAGCCAACGGCCAAAGCAAAGATTTACACACCAAACTCTCGCACGTCACCACGCTGCCTTATGAAAACAGTCTTGTAGACGGCTAAAAACAATGCGTAGACCACAGCCGTGGGGGCTAGCGATCCAGACAAACGGGCGGCGGGTTGACCCCGGGGGGTTCGCAACTTGAAGCTCTCAAAGACTAACCACAGATTATAAAGCTAAGCATCATCTATCGTGTTATCTGCGGTTGTAGCCTCCGTTAAGCGCGCCACTCTAGCCTTGTTACTATCACCAGAAAGAGAACTGCGACGCTGCATAGGAAACAGAAGATTGAAGTCACACAGCTTGCCGTAGTAAGGTCACTTAACGGGTAAGGACCCTTAACGCACTTCATTTCTACCCTTCTGGGGAGAGGGTGTCACCGAAAAATGAGTCATATCCGTTGATTTTTTTTTCTTTTTGGTGAGAATGAATTAGATAATCTTGTTCTCATCACCACCACCACCACCCTCCCAGATCCACCCCCTTTATTGTTTTACTGCTTCGTTGTCACATGTCCGACCTTACGGTTTGTTCCTCCATTTTTAATGCTTAAAGAAAGCGTTCACAGATGTGCGCTCATGTTTAGTGACGATACAGCTGCGCTAGCTGTACATCATGGACGCATCAGGGTTTTCTTTATCTTCTGTGATTAGTTTTAAAGACGGTGTCGTGTGCAATCGTACAGGAGAAGAAAGGATAAATAAGACCTTGATAATCACGTGACAGCCCAGAAACACTAAAAACAACAAAATTACTCCACAGTAACTAATTTCTGTTTAGACGATTCCTAAGCTCACCATCCTTGGCTGTCGTTAATGTGCCTCGGAACCATGATGACCACATTTCCGCCCTGTGAACGAAACGCTTCTAAAGCAAAGTACCTGGTGGTGCAAACATAACATCTTTACAGGCGATAAAAGAGCAACATATTTTCACTGATTTCAGAATGGTGAAGTAAGCATTTCTCCCCATGCTCTCTACGTCACTTCTTGGTAATCAAAGATTCAGGAACCTGGAGAAGTGGAGTGAGGTCAGACATGGTGCTAATAAACCCTCCAGCCTGGGTCAAAGTGTCGAGTACCACCCTCAAACCTGCAGTTCGAGAAAACCGTAGTACGGGACTCTGCCAGTTCATTCCAGCTCCATTCCAGCGGTATTTAGGTCGGGGTGGTATCGAGTACACTGAGTAAATTGCGGGTGTCGGCCTGGACGCCATGATGCTCGCTCTTCATTACGAAAGCGAGGCGCCATCACGGTCATACGATCTGACCAGGCGTGGTGCGCAGCGCCGCCCATGATGATAGGGGAGGTAACAATGGGATTATTAGGCTTGATGACGTCTTCTGTCGCACCCACCATGCTCTCGGAGAGTTATCTTTTGTGCAGACGTGCTGGGCTCGGATGGCCTTTACGCACAGGTGTATGCGAAACAGAAGCCGAACTCAGAAATTTGAAACTAACGGCTGATTTTATATATATATATATTTCTTATTTGCGTTTTTGTTCAGTTTTCCGCTTCTATATGATTGTTAAGTAACGAATAGATGGGTGAGTTCTGTTATAAAAAAAGAGATCCCGACAGCACATGCAACATAATTGTAAAATGAGAGCCGAGTTGGTTAGTAAGACTAAGAACTTACACAAGGTGAAACCACTGACCCTACAAAAGAAAATCTAGACAAATGTTTAGGGTTAAAATATGAGATGGAGGAAAAGAAAGAAAGAAAATAGGGAAGTGGTAGGTGGGGATGAAGACAGGGAAAAAACGTCTCTGATGGGTGGTTGGGGTAGGGACGGAATGTTGTGATAAACCAAGAAGACGTTTGTTCTAGAACAATTAATTCATTGTTGATCATATATTATTTATAGTTCTTAGACTATGCAAATGCTTGATCGCTCGTAACTTTGATAAGAGTACACCTGAGCCTCGACAAAAAGCGGCTAACAGGGTATCTTTAAACCGTAAAAACCCAGCAGCTCTTTCTTTCTTTCTTTTTTTTCTTTTTTTGATGGGGGCGGGAGGCGGGAGGGTGGGGGGCATAGCCGAGACTGGAATTCCGGGGAACCATGCATCACGGATGGAATCAAAATCGTTGTGTCTGTTGCAGATACTAGATCCCCTCCATACGACTATGATGACTGACCCAACCCTGGAAGGTCAGGACACAGCTTCATACCCTTCTGTTGGTGAGCGGCTTTAAAAAAAAACACACCAGCTTTCTGCTTACTCTTCTCTTGCAGCACCAGTCTGTGCATAGCACGCTTTTCAACCTTAGCTGCAGTCTCCTCCCTGCTGTAGGATTCTTGTAGTTGAATGTATAGTGCTCTTTTCTCACACTCACATTTACGTATGTGAGTGCGTGCGCGCGCGCGAGTGTGTGTGTGTGTGTGTGTGTGTGTGTGTGTGTGTGTGTGTGTGTGTGTGTGTGTGTGTGTGTGTGTGCGTGCATGTACTAGAGCACTTGCGCGCGCGCATATATATATATTGAGATACAAAAAATGTGTGCAGGATGAAACAAAGTGTCCCTTGCTGACAAAGATTGTCATAATTTACAAATAAAGCACGATTAATTATTGTCTTTATATGTAAAATCTTTTAATGAAAGTAAAATCCTAATGATTGGAGGACGATATACGTATGGACACACACAATCCCTAACTTTTGTAATCATTAAAGTTTTTCGTAAGATAATACGCAGATGACGACATAAAAATGACCACCAAGAGGGGGTCACGCAGAGATGATCACCCATGACCCCCCGAACGCTGACATCGTAGTGCGGTATGTGCTGTTTCTGAAACTGGTAAACAGCGCATTGAGCAAATGAAAATATAGTTTTCAACTTGAACTGTTGAGGGAACCAGTGCATCAGTATGCTGTGGAGAACGTGAGGACGTTCCCCTCGCCACTTACGGCAATTACACCTCGGTGTTCTTTAAACTCGCCTAAGCAGGTGTGACTATAGACACAGGTACCGCTGTGCGCCGCGACAACCCACTCCTACGTGGTCTGGACGTAGTTCTTAGCGACTGGTGCACCGTTTCCACTCCATCACTGCAGCAATTGTTGCGATGGCCATTACGAAGAGAAGACAGCTCCCTGCTTAATGATCTCCAGTAAGCCTCTATTTTCGAAGCTCTCCGTCAAGCCGTTACTTGCCTTCTCTACGGCGCAGGTACTTGACCGTCACAGCCAATTAACGTACCGGCGCCCCCAAGGATGAGTCTGAGCCATGCTCAGGGCACAAAAAACGAGAAAGCCTTCAAAAAATCGTCGACCACGTAGCACGCTGCAGGACGGGAGCGGAGCGTGTGACGTCACTTCCGTTGCTGCCTCAGGTCAGGTTGAAGAAGATGAGCGCGCTTTTTGCCTTGTTATGTGGGTAAAGGTAATTTAGTCAACAATCGGAAAAATAATAACAAAATCAGAGGTTGAGATGACACGAGATGTATATGTCTAAGAAGCGGTTACTGTACGTGTCGTCCATTACTTTTTTCGACATTCTGCGTGCAGCTAGCATACAGAGGAGTCGAAATACCACAGCAAGATCGCAAGAGCATAATTTGAATGCACTGAGGGTGGGGTAGGCTTTCATGATATACAGATGCGACGCACCTGTCATGATGGCCAGGTGATCGTCAGGGCCTTCCACTTACCTTGCGACTGAGTCATTTCGCGGCAATAACACAGTCTGGAGTTTAGGGTGATGCAGTACTTTGCAAATAACACAGTCTGGATTTTAGGGTGATATAGTGTTGTGCCAGTAACACAGTTCAGAGTTTAGGGTGACGCAGTGCTTTGCAAATAACACAGATCGCGTTTTTAAGGGGGATTCAGTTGTTCTGTGCAAACACCGCAGCCCGACTTTCAATGTGCTGTGCAAGAGGTCTCTTATTGGCTACATGAAGATATTTGCAGTATTTTAAATTCAATCTATCTATCTGCCTATCTTCTTACATGTCTACTTCAGATACTTCCAAACAGGTCATTGGTGCACACACGACGTAGGAGGTGTGGGAGGAGTGGGGGGAGGGACGAGAACGATGAGAGTTTGTTGTGACGCACATGAACACTTACGTCTTGTAAATGACCGAAACTAATGGCCGCTCGCTGCCTGCCTCTTGTGGTAGACTAATTACACTCATCACCAGCTTGTGCGAGCTAGAGGGTGGTGGGAAGGCGATAGGGTAAAGGCTAGGTAAAGGGGAGCTTCTCCAAGCGCAATGTTAATGACCCATCAAGGGAAGAACACAGCTGTTGGTAAGAGAGTGGAAGTGACGGCAAAAGACAGTAACCTGAAAGAAGAAAGCCTAGATAATTGTAACGGAGTGGAAAAGCATTAATGACAAAAATTAACATAACTCTTTCAGAAGAAAACTTAAGAGCGGGTTACAGAGGCTTATGTTCACATCATGCTTCTGCATTATAATACAAGCAAATTGTACAGGTTTTTTTTTTTTTTGCAACATCAATTTTAATTTCAAAACTAGCTCCCAAGTTTCAGAAGACGATTCAAAATATCAAGGATATCAAAGAACCTGAATACAAACGTTTGCCAGAGATCATCGCCGGATACACCGTCGTGGCGTCCCAGGGGTTCTCGCCCCATAAACATTATAGACGCTGCTGATGGCACCAGCCTACTAGCTCACCTCATCCTGCTTGCGATAAATCTCTTGACAGGGACAACAGAACATTGCTGGGCACAAGCTGGCAAAAGCCATTTATAATCTCATGCAATAACAGCAAGATTACTTGCAGTTCAGCTGTAGGTCGTTCACCTTGTGGCGTGCAGATTAGAGAGTTCCCTGCTGCCAACGTTCGTCTGCCCTGTTTGATCCTCCAGCGTGTCTTTAGAGGCGTCCGTTCCTCCAGTTCGTCACTAGAGGCGGTAGTTCTTGCTGTCTCTAAAGGCCGTAGTTTTTGCTGTCACTAGAAGCCTCCACTGTCACTAGAGGTAACCGATCCTCCGGCCGCTCCTTCATCCAGTAAATAGAGGAAGTCGTTCCTCCAGTCCATGACTAGAGGTTACCTGGGTTACCATTTTCCCAACCAATGCATGTCAAATACGACACGGACGCAGAAGGCTTGTGCGGGTCATAATTCGCCTAAGTCTCAGTGCTCCCATTGGATAAGGTCTTGAGAACGTAAAAACATCCAGGTTCAATGCTGACGTCTGTACTGTTTTGTGAGGATTTTTACTTTGTATCAGCGTTAAACATCTCTTCGCTCTCATTACGGAGCTCACACCGCAGGCCGGTAGCTTCGATCTTCCCCAAAGGTCAAATGCACTTTTGTCGACCCAAGCTGCTCTCCGTGTGGAGAAGCTGACTTAGTCTCTCTCTCTTTCTTTTTCTCTCACACAGACACCAAATTAAAATCACCCACCTACCCTGCCTTCCCATACTTTTCACATACCAGTAATCGCAGGGTCTAAGTGGAACTGAGGCAGAGAAGGTCGAGAGGTTCGAGTGCAGAAAATGTGGACCTGCTGATCGAGCATCCTTGGTCTGGCCTACAGGTTTCTGAAGACTCGCGGCCCCTCCGCCATGGGCGACAGCGCGGCTCACGAGCAGATAAATTTACGCCTCAGGTCGATAAGCCGAGAGCTCGGGTGGTAAGGATCTCCCAATCTTATGTCGCGACCTTGATAACCAAGCCAAAAGACGCACTAAAACGATCTTTGATGCATCTATTCTGGGCTCACTCGTTACCACGTGACATACTTTTGCCTCGTCCGCAGCCTCTTCCTTCCTGCAGGTCGGGTCAAAAAACTGTGTCAGTGTGATCCACTGAGACAATAACCCCTTTCCTGGTACCCTGACCTCCTACTGTGCCATTAATTTATTTCTTCTCGCGCCCTGCTGTTATTTGTCTGTCACGGCTAACCGATACCTTAGTTCTCGAGACCCGTGCTGTATCTCTGGCGCAAGAATTCTCCAGTGCCAAGGGGGAGAAGGTGGATGAGTGGGATCCCTGCTGTTTTATTTTGGCTTGAGTCACCGTCATGCTCCTCAATTCACTACACTAAATTACGAAACAGTTAATTAGAGAAAGACATAGTGCAAGAACAAGAGCAAGTAGAAAAGACGAAAAAGAAGAAATAATAATAATGACAGAAAGCGGGTCAGCTTTTGACTAGGGGTGTGTTTTAAATAGGAATGCAAACTAATGGCATCAACAAAGTACAAAGTTCCAGCAGGCTTTTAGTTTGCGCGATCACTTTCGAAAGAGGATATTTAGTTCGCTGCCAGTTTCTGTCTGAGAGCAAGGTCACTTTGCGGCCAACCAGCAGGGGAACTTTATCCCCAGAACGAAGAACAAAATTAGGCCTCTGTCTTCCATGGCCGATCCTGGATCTTCAGTTTCTTTGAATATACTCGAACCACCTGGGCGTACTTCGCTGGCTGCTGTAAGGAAGAACAGGCTCTAGCCATAAAAAATACATACTGCAGTTAGTAATAAACCAGTACCCAGTGTGAAAACTTTGTGTCAAGGTTCGCACACGCGCCATGAGATTATTGAAGCATGCAGGGCATGTACTACTGTATATGTTAGATGGAACTCACATACCTTCTGAATGTTTTGCCATAGCACCAGTGGCATGCTGTAATCACAGGCCGGATGCGGCCGTGCGCTACCCTGGTCATCAGGAACATTTCTGACGTGCGACCGGCCAGACGAGCCTTCAAACGTTGTTTCAAGAAGGCTTGCTAGTCTTCTTGCTTCATCGCACACTGATGAAGCTTGAAATCAGGTATCTCCCGCTTTTCATCAGAGGCTCTATCAGATATGATTTCCACTCCTCGGTCGCAGTCCCGACGGAAGGTAGCCTGCGTCATAAGGACGTCATCCAATGACGTCACTCCCACCGAGGTCACGTCTCCCTGACGTCAAGGCTCTAAGAGGCGAGCACTCCAGACTCGGGCCGCAATCTAGTTTTCGACCTTAGATACGGTAACTTCCCTTTCAAGTTACACACATCTCATCAATGAATTAACATGGTTTTTTTTCTAAATAGGCTTCTGTTTACCTCCACCCTCTTTTTTAAAGAAATAATATCATTTTATGTGATGACTAAATCGAGACCTAGAATTTGATACTGCTTATGGAGAAAGGAACATCCCTTCGTTCTATAAAATCGTCTAATTAACAGACACTGGTACTGGTCGTATGATGACACTTATACTTTGTATTAACTTACTTTTTTTTTAAATCTAAAATATTTCTAAGCTTGTCTGGTCTGAAAATTTTACTTTTTTTTAAACGGGTCCTACAGAAGTGCTGGGAGCAATGCTCTAACGGTTGTGCGGTGGAACAGTTGCGGAGTGGAAGAAGGATGGGGCAGATGAGAATGTTAGAAGGGGAGGGGGAGGAGACCGAAGGAAAACGCGGGTGGGCACGTGCTGGCGATCTACAGCACGGCGGCGTCTTATCGCCAGGCATGACGCGCGCATCAAAAGAATCTCATTAACTTCCGGAACGACACGACTGGTGATAAATCGGGACAGCCGCAGCCGGCCTGCACGTGCGGGGACGCGTGGCGCCGGCACAGGTGCCTCATGCCGCCCAGTATTATTGCAATGAATTTCATTCAGACCACGGATCCAGTATTGCTGGATAGACAAACTTGCTGGAGCTACCAGGCAACCACCGCTAAATGGCGTTTAAACCAGATACTGTAATCAGCATATTTAAGTCTGCTCTAAGTCTGTCACCCTTTACACCCAGACCTACTTTTGTCTTTGTGTATTTTATTCATCCTTCAAGATGACTTAAGCGAGAAAGATATCTGCAAAAGTGAATCTATGTTGAGAGAAGAATAAATACTTCCGATTTTTCCGAAATGTGACAATTAAAATTAGTCAGTCGTTCAATTTAGACTTAAACGACTAACTTGAACGAAATAAATAAAACGCAAAGACAGAAGTTTTACGTATAATACTTAGTACAAAATCCAATTCTCCTCTCTTCTTAAGTTATTCTTACTAAATTTTAAAACTTACCCTTATATTACTACAGTTCTTTGCTGTTGCTTAGTTTCCGAGAAAAGAGCAAGAATGTTTAAGTGACGTACAGGCAGAAAGGCAAACTCCCAGAGTGAATCAAGGGGGAAGAAAGAGGATGAAGAAATGTAGCTGAGAAAAGAATGAGATTTGTCGAAGGAGAATGTCCAGACAGGGATCATCAAGGGGCTCGTCTAAACCCACATCGCTAGTCTCACCTTTCACCACGTGAAACCGCCGAATCATGTTTATGCAAGAAGCGCGTGAACAGTGATAGCAGAGGCAATAAATTAAATAGCAATTAACCCAAAATAATCATGTGAGGTAATTTCGCTTCCGTTGCAGACGATGAGGACAAGAACTGGAGGCTGGAGAGGTCAGCAACCAGCATAGACCTTGACCCGCTCTCACCGACGACCCGACCTCCAGGAAACAGGCGGAAGCGGTCTCTGGCAGTCAGACGAGGGTTGCGGCAGCAGGGTGCAGCGTCAGACCCCCTCCCACCGTCCAGTGCCCGCGTGGGCAAGGCCGCAGATCCTGCGGTGAAGGCCAACGTGGAAGTCCTGGCAGTGGTGGATAACTCCATCTACCGGAAGTTTCTGGCCAAGGACTCCAACAACCGTGAAGCTGCTTTGGCCAGAATGAGGCGCTACTACGGAATCGTCTTCGCTATGGTCAGTCTGAGCGTCGACACTCCTTTTTTTCTTCATTAACTTCCCTCTTCGACATCCAATCAGATAACTGCACCGCACACACTGAGTAGCGCCACCACGCACTCTTCCTTCCAAAATTTTGCTTTTACTCCAGTCACTCTCCTCACCATCTTTATAATAAATATCCTTTTGAATGAGCTATATTTGTGCGTCGTTACCTTTATATATATATATATATAAATAAAGCCCTTTCAAAGTTCGTGGTTGCACACAGTAAACACAGATAAGATACGGTGGCTGTAAATGTTTGCTTTTATATAAACATTTTCATAACTGTTTCCCGTCTTTACAACTTTCCATCAGTTTGACAAGTTTCAAGCAAAATTTTAATCTTGTTAAGCCAGTGGTTACATCACTGGTTCCCCAACATCATGGTGTCATGGAGTTCATTGAGAAATGACACAAAGCACAACTCTCATTTCCTAAATTTGATTGCCTCTTTAATATCAATTTTTATTGTCTACTTCTTAAATATCAGTTCTGTTTGTCTACATCTTAATATCTATCTCTACACTTAGTATCGAATCTGTCTACATCTTAATGTTGATGTTATGTCAGTAGAGATTTCTAGTTTGGAGAAACTGATAACCGTGTCTCTAGTACTTAAAAACAGACTCTAGTCAAACTTTCAAGATCTCAATCTAACGTTCTTGGCCACCCAGGTAAACCAACGCTTTCAAACGATCGACAGCCCTGATCTGTCCATCACGGTGACGATGTCCGGCCTCCTAATTGCTGAGGTGAGTAAGTAAAGGGTCCTGTTACTAGGACGTGCCAGTTACCTCTTGTTGGGTTCGTTCCAGGAAAGCGAAGAGCAAAGAGAAACTTTTGTTTCCGTGCCACAGATAAAACCATTTAATTGTCATTGCCGCTATCATCCTTGTTAGGAATCGTGTGGTGGGCAAACGGTAGTGATAATATTGTACCAAGAAAGCCCACTTTCGTAACCTGCAGCATCAAACCAAAAAAAAATATTTTAAGAAAAAAAGAAAAGCTTTTACGATATCACTGAATGCCACTGGTTCAGCTGATTCTGAAGGTAAATTATTTCACTGTAAATTTTGTGAGACCTCTAAACGTTCTGAAAAAAAAACCCGAAGAACACATTCCAGCAAGCAACAGAAAGATATTTGATATACATGCAAGAAACGTCTGATATTTTCCTTACGAAAAGACCTGCTCAGCTTGAAAAGTCAGCTAATTATCTGTGACACGCTGGGAAGTTAATGGTCTGGGCATGCGCAGGTGACTCGGGAGGTCGTTCCTCTCTCGCTTTGAGGTGCGCCCCTCTCCAAGTTTCGATTCTTCATGAATCGAAGTTGGCTCGCCTCCAAGCACATTATTTTCAGATTTACAGTAAAACAAATCTGCGCAACTCACGTTCGTGCTTTAAATCAGAACTGTGAGATTTACGGCCCTCGCTCTTGCGCGTTCTAGTTTTCTTAACTAGAGCACTTAATGATTACCGTGCTACACGGAGGGAGAAGCAGGGGAGACCAAAAAAAAAAATGTGTGTAAGATGAGAAAGACCAAGAAACAGAAGAAGTCAAATATATTTACAGGTTATAACTTCCCTTGTCCTGCAGGCAGAATTTAGTCTTTATTACCACAAACATTGTCTGTACTCCAGCTAGCTTTATTCTTCCTACCCCCCCCCTCCTTTGTTAAACCTTAATCTGTACTCCTTCATACTTTAAGTCTTTAGTTTGTACACCCACGAACCTTAGTCCGTATTCCAGTCAGTTTGCATTCCCAATGTCGAATGTCAGCCTGTTACTTGGGAGGGTGCCACAAAAAGAAATAATAAATGGCTTGACATGTAAACAAACAAGTTTATTTTTCAAGGAGTCTGTTTATGACTGCGTGCGGACTTGCAGAAAACATTCAGCACTGATGTCTTGCCGAAAGCCGTTGCCGTTTCCAAATAAAACGGGGATGTGCATCAATAGACAGACGGGCAGGCAAAGTTAGAGTTAAGCCTATGGAAGGACAAAGATGAGTAAAACGAAACAGTCGAAAGCACAGAAAACTGAAGAATCGGATGAAACCGAAACCAAAGAGAGAACCAGACGTGCACAGATAGCGGACAACGTAACGGGCAAAATGGCGAAGATGCAATAATTTGTTTGTTGGATAATTACGCAGACACCAGCCCTTCTATCTAAACTGCCATTGGCAGCTTGCCTGGTGCATTCTGCGCGTACAATTTATCTCCCTTATCTGTTTACGACAGCATCACGTCACGTAACAAACTCTTCATGAGCGTCATCTCTGCGCTCCCGGGCGTTCAGCGGGTAGCAACCTTTTTGTTTTATGCTGCAGGTCAAAGTTTACGTCTTGCTTCCCTTGAACTGAACTTGGCCTTTTGCATGCTGTTCTCAAGGAAAACGAAAAACAAAATCTGCTGCCCATGTCGTATGACATCTTTCCTGAAGCCGGCGTCTGCGGTTCTGTGGCCATTTTCAATTGCAGTCTTTTATTGTCTGAATAACTGTTAGTGATTATTCGTAATTCTTCGACCATTATACGACCTGGGTATAAAGAGTGCATATACACATAACGTTTTCTTGTTTTAAGCAAAGGCTTGTTCGTAAAGTATGGTAATACATTCCAAAGAGGATCTTAGTGCGCATGCCCAAGAGACAGGAACATGTCTGTTTAGTTTCCGCACGATTGTCGCTGGTAGCCAGCGGGTGGTCGTCGGGTTAATAAGCAACAGGCTTTAATGATCCAGTCAAATCTGCTGCGTATATTAACGATCCGGTCTGGTCACAAACGCAGTGCAGCACATTTTTCTATTGGAGCAGGTATATAGTGGCGTGCCCTTGATGAGCGGATGGCGTTGCAGCGAAGACTTTGCTTAATGCTTCAGGGAGTTGCGGGGTCAAAGTGAGAAGTTCAGGTGCACCCTCTGTTAAAGCCCTTTGGTCGTTATGGGCACTGCACGTGTCTTATCTCCGTGGGACAGCTGTGCGTCCACCAATTGGGGATAGGGGATAGACATCCTGAAGATTTTGCATGAAACCAGGTTTCCGTCACGAAACAGGTGTAGACAAGTAATAGCGATTCTTAATATTCCTAAGGAATGTAGACTTTAACATGTCTGCTGGTTACTTCTATTTTAAACATCGACAAACGCCGAAAACAAATAGGTAGTTTTTTTCAGTTAGTTTTAAACCATTGCTATAGTTTCCAAGACTACAGCACGCGTCCTACCGATTAGGTGAATTTTTTTATGTGAACAAAATAATGAAGAGACACAACCATGTTTGTTCTTAAGAACTTTTTAATTCATTTTCTTCCTTAAACCCGAGACTTGGTCACTTTCTGTCTCATACTTGCCACTGACAAGAAGATCCATTGCAGACCCGAGAGGACTCCCTCTGGCTGGAGCAGCTGGTGGACTGGAGCACGGTCAAAGAGCGCGGGCGAGCATCAGTCAACACAGACAAGGCCCTAAACAGCTTCCGGGCCTGGACCAAGACACAGTTGTCTTTCCTGCCCAAGTTCGACCACGCCATGATTTTCTCAGGGTAAGGCTCATTCTGTCCATTTTTTGGGAGTTTCTGAAGGGAACCATCGAGATGAGAGAGGAATGTAGTTGCCTGCAGACTGTAACTGGTTCGTCTGTATGAAAAAACGTTTCCTCCTGGTGGTGACTTTGCACTGGAGGATGGGGGTGCTGAAGGTTGGGAGGATGGTCACCTTTTGCAATTATATCTGCCTCGCTTTGCTCAGTGACGACTTAGAAAGGACAAAGGTCAAGGAAAATCGATGTTTATGACCGATATTGCAGTCTGTCTTCAGCCATTTTCTCCTTTCTTCACATCCGCTTTCACTCACCTCCCCACCAAAACACTCTTTCCTCCCAATGCCACATTCCATCGTTTCAGCGCAAGACAAGCGAGATCTGCCGCCGTACCCAGTAAACAGCGTCATTCACCTGCCCAGGGAGCAAGCGGCGCGGATGTTGGCGTGCAGCCAGCACGGCCGTGACGTAGATGGCACCGACCAATGACGTCAATATAAACATAGACCCGTTAAAGACGTCATGGTCTCGCGTCGCCATCACTACGCATGCGCTGTCAGCGCGTAACTCTCATCCCCGACCCCTCACCCGCGTTCCATTAGCTTGCTGCTGTAGAAACTATTGGAAGCTCTCTGACCGGGTGTTTATAATGCACCTGTCTGCTACCTTCACTTCTCTTGATTCTCGCTACCTCACTGAGTCTTCTCCTTGTTTGTACTTACCTTCACTTTTCTTTTTTCTCTCACAGACAGGATTTGCAGATCGACAGATTGTATAACATTTCGAAACTAAGCATTTTCTACAATTTGTTTTTCATTTAAAGTATTAGTGCGAAGAAAAGAAAGTTGTAAAGCGCATTGAGCCTATAAAGTCTGGGAAATGCATTGTATAAATAAATCTACGTTGTTGTTGTTGTTATTATTATTATTATTATTATTATTATTATTCTAAAATGCTCATCAGGAACATCGGGAGTATAAATATACACTGACTATCCTTAAGCAGACAGAGGTGAAAACTTACGGAATACAGACACGTCAAGAAAAGCTTATAGTATCGAGTAACAGACGACTGACTAGCTGATAAAATCGTTGGCTGGCTGGTCATCTACAAGCTGCTTAAACTTAATGTAATGTCTGTACCTTTACCACGTCACTATATTTTTACTTTCTCCTCCCTATCCTCACCATGCCGCTACACTCTGAATAATACATAGCGCCATAAGGACAAACTCACTGCGCTTTACATATCACAGAATCCATAAGAAGTATCATTACTAACGTTAAGCAAGTTTTCCACAAAAAGACTTCTTCATATAAAGTCATGGCAAGCGGAATTTACGGTTGTGTGGTGAACGTGTTCAAAACTAGACATTTTCTACAACCATTTTCGATTTGTAACAGCGACATTTTTGTATTTCAGGTACCGGTTGACCAACAAAGAGGGACGAGTGACCTTGGGTGGTGAGTATCAACCTATCGCAGTCCTTTCTTCTTTCTACCATAGAGTGACGTTTCCTGACTCAAAGGCACCCAAATTCGGGCACAAAGAAATAGGGGTGTTGAGTAATGTAGTGGTTAAGCCACTCACTTCTCACCACTGCAGAGAGAGAGAGAGGGCCTGCGTTCAGATCTCGTCTCGGGACACTCTGTACGTAACACTTGATCGCAGGGCCGGCTGTTTGGGGGTTTCTCCGTGTGTTCCGGGTTTTTCTCCTCTCAGTCTGAAAAATCCCGTTTAGGTGGAAGCACATTCCCGCTAAAGCAAGCAAGCAACCAACAAGAAAGTGCTGTTACATGAAACTCATCTCATACAATCTGCGAACGAGTCAAACATTCCCGCAAACTCTTTCTACCGTCATCACCCCGCCCCTCCCCGCAACACACACGTAAGGCACTGGCAAACCATGACGTCATCGTCACGAGATCACGTGATCTAAAATTACTTTTCAACACCAGTTCAGGCTGCAAGCTATGTGAATATGATCAGAAAATTAAAACAGCCACAAAGGAGTTTTTTGAAAATTCACGTTTGATTCTGCTCAGGTAAAAATTAACTGAAGAATATTTGAAGCGAATAAAATAGTTATTATTTTTTTTAATTCATGTTTGACTTTGCGCAGGTAAAGCCTACATGGAAAGCATCTGTGACATTCAGAACGGATTTTCTATCTCCATCGTTGCCGACGAAGGTGACTTTCAGTGTGTCAAGGTTGCGGCACACGAACTAGGTCATAGGTTAGTAATCTTAGTTAGTTAAACTTTGCCTTCACAAAGCCACAATCATACATACAGAAACAGATATCGTTTTTTTATTTTTTAACAAAACAAAAGACTTAGCTTCTAGTCAACCATTAAACTCGTTCTTAAACTACATCCGCACTTCTGGCTTGCAGCCTCGGAGCTTTACACGACGGGGACCCCGGGGCCAACTCCTGCAACCCCAGGGGCAACTACATCATGGCGCCCTTCTCTGATAACGCGCCGGAAAAACTCAGAAACGCGTTTCGGTTCTCGCCGTGCTCCATCAGTCGGATGTACACGACATTGAGGTAAACGTTCATTCCTCGTCTTTAACATACTTCTATTCCTTGTTTTGTTCCTTTCATTTTTTTCCCCCAACCAACCACTTAATGTTACATTAGCACACGCAAATTGTGTCGATTACACAAGCTCTGAAAAAGACCTTTGTATGAGTCCTTCCTCTAAATGTTGGAGACGTTTATCGGTGAGATTGGCAGACAAATTACTGGAGAAAACCAAAGAAACAATGAACGCTTCTCTCCCTCTCTCTCTTACACACACATATACACACACGCACGCACGCACACACACACACACACACACACACACACACACACACACACACACACACGAGCGCACTCACACAAACACATAGGCACAAAGACACACCCCGAGACAGAGAGAGAGACTTGATACACAGAATGCAATCTGATGAAAAACCTGCCGACATTTTCACTGTAGAATAACAACAACAAAAAATGAACACTCCGTACTAGTGTTCATGACACTAAGAACACAGGTATTCATATTTCAAACAAAGTGGCAGCAGTTCATTTGAGATTCGAATCTTTCGACATCCGACAAACTAACCCTGTGTTCAGACTTTTTCTTTACTTCAACTATGCCTTGTCTTCCCTGGCCAGCCGCATTAGATAACTTGTTATAGGTTTGATGCTGAGAGATATTTTCTTTCAAAATTGTAAACCGCGTAACTTTGCACCCAAATCCTTGCTCTTTAAAAGCGGTTTGTTGTGAACTCGGGTAGCTTGGATCGACGGAGCGCTTCCCCGAGAAGAAAATTATGTTGTAGTGCGCACCCATGAGGAGGAAATTTTCCTGAAGTAGGAGGAAGGTTGTCAAAGTGTAAAAGTGTCAAACAAATGGGGTTTCTACTAATGTGAAACAAAAGTGACATCATGTGAATGTCAGTCAGAGATAAGTTTTCTTATCCTTCGTGCCACTCAGTCTCAACAGAACGATGGAATCACTGTCTGTTGCAGATCCGAGAAAGCTGACTGTGTCAGAGACAAGGCCAACATGTTCTACAGCTACGACCTCGACAAAACACCGCCTGGGCTTATTATCTCACTTGACCAACACTGCCAGATGGTCTACGGTCCCAAAGCGACCTTTTGTCGAGTACGAAACAATGTAACTGAGTCATGATGTAATGGTGGCACGATACCCTTTGTAACACAGTGTCATGTTGACGTGACCCGCATTACAATGTAACACATCGTAACGCTGCACTCCTCTTAGTGATGTCATCAAAGAGCAATAACATGGCTGACCAGAGTTTGTAAAAATTAAGGTTTGATTGTTTCAGTCCATACTTGAGTGTCGCTTTAGCTTTCCTGTGTATGAGTAGCGTGCAGGCAGGCACGTGCTTTCATCTCACTTTCTGCTTTCTTTCTCCAGCAAGATGCGGATGTACAAGAAGTGGTGTGCGGTCAGCTCTGGTGCCGGGATCCCGATATGTCCAACGCCTGTCGTACCAACTCCTATTTAAGTGCCTTACCTGGCACAAGATGCGGTGATGGGAAGGTACGTAGCTCGCGTGTGAGTGACATGAAGACGCCATGTGTTCTCTCCTTTTAACCTTTTTTTCCGCTCCCGCTAACACACGTCTTCGTGGCTTACTGTCTATCTTTTCTACTTGTTCTTATGGCGACTCCTTTCCCTACCATCGAAAAATGAACCTAGAAACGTAAAGGATTCTATTTTTCTTGGCAGCCAATCCTTTGCAGTTTTAATTTACGTAGGAAGCTGATGCATAAACATACCAACACTTTCACGCGAATAATGAATAAAAGAAAATTATCTTCGGTAATATTCCTACAAAATTTCTGGATTAAAAAATTACAACAGTTCTGTCTCGTCGCTTCTTTTGCAGTCCTGTCACCTTGGGGAATGCCTTCCAGATGCCAAAATTCGACAAGCAAACAACGAAAGAAGCGACTTTTCCGGCAGGTCTACAGAAAAATCAGACTCCACACCCCGAACTTTGCAGTCATCTGCTCCTACGCAGCACCAGACCTCCGAAAGAGGGCGAGACAGTGCGGCTACAGATCCGTTGCTAGGCAACGCCAACGTTATCCCGTCCCTACCGAGGACAGTGATTTCGGGGAGGGTGGGCAGGCCGCTACGGCCGGAGGGCAGTCAAGCGAGGCGGCGACACACTCCTGTGCGCACAGAACGGCGGCGACCAGCGAAGTCACGACGCAAAGGTACGGACTGCACGTGCACCACGCAGCGACTGACGCAGCCACACACACACACACACACACAGACATTGGCAGGCGGTCAACCCACAACCCCCTCATTCCTCTAGAACACATTCAAGCATTAATTAACAGAAAAGGTTTTAGAAAAGGAACAGTGGTTTAGAGTAAACATTACAGGGGAAAAAAAAGAAAATTCACTAAGACCTTCACAGCCCGTACCACACCGAGACTTGGCCTGCTACTCTAAGGTTTGCACAGTCAATACCACAGACTTCCACTACTCATACCGCACTTCATAGTTTATACTACAACGAGACTTAAACAGCTCATACCATACAATCCTCCTTTTCCGTGCTGTAATGTCTGGTTTGTGTGTGTGTACTCTCATTGTAGGACGATGCAGAGGTGAGCAAGCAGACGCCAACATGGTCTACTGTCGAGGTCTTGTGACTTTGAACCCTGGTGCCTGCAAGAGGCGTGACGTTAGAAATTACTGCTGTCGCACGTGCTCTTTTCGACACTAACCGCTAGCGACATCTAGTGGGACCGTGACGAGGCCACAACAAGCAGCAACCAGTACCAAAGAGATGATTTTGATGTCAAGAGCATGTGTGGGAGCGGCAAGGGGGACACTTTTTTTTTTTACCATGTGCGCGAAAAACAGCCTCAAGAGGCCTGCAAGTTGCGTGTTTACCTGCTAATTATCTACGCAGCTGACCTCCACAATTTGCGTATCATAAACACTGCCTTTGTTCTTGCTGGCCACATGGTCTGCTTTAAAAATGACGCATACTTTTTATCGTTTGTCTCGTGACTGCACCCTTGCAGAAAAAAATGGAACTTTGTGAAGTACGGAGTACATGTAGGCACTGGTCCAGCAGCGGTAAGTAAGGTGGTACCGACTCACGAATCTGCTGACAACCATGTGTGCCAGAGATAACCAACAACTTGTAGTGAGCTGGGAGACTTTTATCCAGTGGCAGAAAGTGCTACTAGAGAGAGCGGGCTGAGAAGTTGCTATCAGGTGCCAATTCGAACAAGAGTACTGATACTAAAAAAATGATTACGGACAGGCGTAGGTTTAAGATTTCAGAAACTTCGAGCCTACAAGTTTAAGAATGGTTCAGCTGTAAGATTAAAATGGCGCTGGTGTATTCACAGCGAGGTTCAAGTAGCCCCATCTTCATTTTCCTCATTCGACTCTACCAACTTCACCTCCCCCTCTACTAACCCTCCCTCGCCTCTTGAGTTTCTAACACTAGCTATCTACTGCAGGCTCACATGGTCGGGGGTGGGGGTGGGGGTGGAGGCGTTATGTGTGTGCTTAAGCATAAATGTGTCTGTGTGTCAGGCAGTGCTTCTTCTTTTACTTTCGTCAAATTCAAAATATACCCACACCTGTCCCGTAGACAGAGATCTTACATCGCGATCGTGATTATACAAAAGTGACTTATCATATTCTCGTGTTCTAGATGCGGTTTCCCGATTGTTTTCATGATTCGAGGTGTACAGGCATTTGTTGCTGCTTAAGTGAGCTTGTGGTAATTCAGGTTAGGGCAGCACCCGGTGTTTTGCCCATAGTCACCAACCCCACCTCACGGCACCACTCTATCTGACGGAAATCGGTCTAATCTTAGACGGAACCTGTGGTAAAGCTGCGGAGGATTGGTTGCGTCCTTTACCTGCTGTTTGTCGTCCTTCTCATCACTTTCTTCCCCCCCCCCACCACCACCACACCACACCTTCCCATACAAAATCGTGGCCACTGATTGATATTCTCGTTCATCTTGTCACGTTTGTCTGGTGGCACTATCTATTCTAGGCTAACTCGCCCTCCGATAGCCTGCTGTCTTCCGCTCACAGCGTCACGAAGTCAGAAAGCTGTCACGCGATCACATAATCAGGCCATACCGTTTTACCGTCACAGTCAACGTTTGGTGAGGTCTGTCACACATCGCTACACAATCACACAGAACGAGGTGAAAATAATGACGTCACGGCTGCTTAAAGATCCCCTAACACATGGTCTCAGCTCTCCCATTGGCTGAGGCCTTTACAGCATAAACGTATCGACGTACAAACCTGACGTCAGTGTAGTGATGACTTTGTCCTGTGCTTGATGATGTTTGTACCTCAAAAACTGAAGGGAGGTAATTCACCCAGGTTTTGGGAAACGGGATTTTACACTAAGCTTTACCTGCTCATAAGACACAATATTTGCTTTGTGTTTTTGTTTTAAACAACTGGGATAATTCGAAAAACTATTGCTGCGTTTTGATGAAAACAGACTATTTAACCAATTTATGACACTTTTGTAACATTATTCTTGTAACTTTTAAAACAGCCTCGTACGTTTGTTGCTGGCTTTGATGTTTTATATGATAAGTGGTTGATTTGGGACTTTTTAATTCTGATTAATTGTATAAATGCCATGAAGCGCGCGTACATGGGAATGTTTCCGGGAATGTTTGTGCCCGCTTGCACGCGTTCCTGACATTCGTACTTAAATCTACGTTTTTCCCTCGTTCACTGCCATGGAAGACTTAAGTATTGAAACTTTGCCCCAGAGTTCTGTAAAACAAGTGTTCGATGGCGTTCTACACTATTATATATTGCAAACATATGTACATCTTAGCATTATTTTGTACAGATGAATCTTTTGTGCATAATATGGTGAAAATAATGTATCTTCGTTAATAAGTTTGCTGGAAATTAGGAACTGGCGTCACACATTCCTTTTCTGTTCACATAATTAGTGCTGTTATATTGCATGCATGGGTGCCATTGTGCACGTGTGTATGTCAGCTCTGTCTCCTTACCCAAACTGTCATTTCACGCCTTTGTGACGTGTGTGTGCGTGGGGGGGGGAGGGTTTATGTGTGCGTGAAAGTGTCTGTCGGGTTAGAACTACTTAATGATACAAATATTTTGTAGTTAGTCCATTTCAAAGATGAATTTGTGAAACAATATCAGTGTGTGTGTGTGTGTGTGTGTGTGTGTGTGTGCGTGTGTGTGTGTGTGTGTGTGTCTTCAATCGTGCGTCTGCGTGCTCATTTTCACCCCAGTGCTCTCATTGATATACTTGTACACATAATTGCATAGACCTATTATCTGTTGTGACTCGATCTGTCTCAAACATGCGCGCGCCCGCGCACACACACGCACACACACACACACACACACACACACACACTCTCTCTCTTTCTAAGATGATAATAAACCTGTAAAAATGCCGTCCATGTTATTTTATATGTGAATGTTTATTTGAGGTATATTTAAATATATATGTATCTCAACTAACAGTTATTCATTTTGATACCTTTTTATATTTTTATAGTAGAATACTCGTGAAGGAGTGCAATCGTGACTGTCCGTGTGATGTCGTGAACAGTGAACATTTCGTGTCTGTGTGATGCTTGTGCATTAAATTTTCTGAAAAGTTCCATTGTCTTTTGTTTGTGCCCTGGAATGTTTCCAAGTTTGCTTGGTCGGCTGACTGTCATGTTCGAGGGAGTAGAAGTGAACCCAAGATGGAATAAAAACTCTCTCAGATGTCTAGATCCCTGAACTGTAGCTACGGAATCTCAGGAGTTGTTAATGAATGGGATAAATTTTGCAGGATGTGTTCATGCATATTTGTATATATGTATTTGATGTTTATACAGAACAAGTGAAAGGAAAAGTATAAAGACAGACATTTTCATGACGTTACTCGTCAAAGTTAATATCATATAATACTTAATACACACAGATAATGGCACACGACGTCTATGGTCAAAGGGGATACGCAGATAGAGATTTCAGAGACATTTAGGCTTACGACATAAGGCTGTAGAATTCAAGCCACGTTATATTTAGAATAACACTTCTGGTGTAGACATTAAAGCTTTAGAAGAAATAACGTTTGTTTTAAACAGTTGAAGGTAGTCTCCTAATTGGTCACCAGACAAATTGACCCAAAACCATATCCAACTGTTCCGAGTTTGCCCCCCACCAACCCACCTCGCAAGATCAAATCGATCCGCCGAATCGAACACCAATGAAAGAAGTTGTTATTCACGTCAAATATTGCTAACTGTGCCTGTCAGAATCAAGCAGGCTATGGATGGATACCTCTTCAGTCGGCATACCTTCCTGGTCATACCGAGACTGTTTTCTCAATGACATTCTGTCGCCTTTCGATGATGACCAGCTGTCAGTTCTTCTCTTGGACAATTTAGCTTTATTCGAAACAATCATTCGTGCTGTTCGGACTTTTCGCCTTCTATATTGAATAATAAAAATCATATATTTTATACTGAAACTGTACCTGGAAAACAAGTAGTAAACAAGGAAGGTGCGGGATGTCATTAGGGAGGCAAAGAAAAAGTACAGGGACAAAGTTGGGTTGCAGTTAAGTAATGGCGACCTCAAGGCAGCATGAAATGGTATTAAGAATATGTCCTCTGTCACTTGTAGGCGTCGATTAGTGTGATCTTCCTAACGAGCTTGATTCTATCTATGCCCGCTTTGGGAAACATGACCTCTCACAATGTTTCCACATTATAACAGTCTCTGGTCCCTAAGAATGTGTTGGTTATTGCCCAGTCCTCTGTCAAAGATTTCTTGAGGCGAGTAAATGTTAACAAGGCTCCGGGTCCTGACGCACCCTCCATCACTGCGCCGAACAACTTAGTGGAGTTTTACAGCATTTATTCCAGCTGCCTGTAGGTTCTGGTCACATTCCTGATATTTGGAAACTTTAGAACATTAGGCCTGTCCCAAAAATCACTAAGCCCAGTCAACCTAACGACTTATGACCAGTTGCTCTTACCTCACTCATCGTGAAATCACTTAAGAAAATTGTAAGTAGCGAGATAATGACTGCTTTTGACAAATATCTTGACCCGCTGCAGTTCGCCTATAGAGCTGGAAGAGGTGTTGATGATGCTAAGTTGTTTATACTAAATACGCTGTACAAACATCTGGAGAAACCTAAAGCTCATGCCAGGCTTTTTTTTACTGTTTTTTTCTTCTGCTTTTAACACTGTGCAACCTCACTTGTTAGCGGAGAGTCTAGTTTCAGGTTTCTACCTATCCCACCAACTAAATCTCTGGATCCTGTAACAAACAAGCAGCAGAGAGTTTCTGTTAAGGGTCTTCTTCAGATCCTGTTGTCACCTGTACAGTTTCCCCTCAAGGCTGCTAGTTGTCTCCACTACTGTTCATGTTCTATACTAACAGTTGTAGAAGCACTACTGATAGGAGCTTTCTTATGACTGTGCCCTGCTGTCACTTTTGTATGATAGTGAACATGTTCATAGTGGCACTCTTCCTGACTTTGTCCGCTGGTGTGACGAACACTTCCATGACTTCAAAGACTAAGGTAATGATCTTCGACTTTTGGATGAACAAGCCTGAGGCAGTCTACTATCTATGATGATGCCATCAAGGTAGTCGACTCTTACAAATATTTAGGTACCATCTTCGATAACAAGCTTAAATGGAACATCGACACTGACATGATCCTCCGTAAGAGTCAACAACGCCTGTACCTCCTACGTAAATTCAAATATCTTTCTCTGTCAGCTCTGTCATCCTCACTCGATTCATTGAAAGTCTCATCACTTTTTCTTTCATCTCTTGGTTCCACAGCCTCTCCCTAGGGAACAGGAATAGTCTGGTCTCCTTTGTTAATATCTGTTACAAGACACCGGAACCAGGCAGAGGGACTTGGATGTCTTTTGTTATCAGCATATCCGTAGGAAGGCATCCCGTATCCTCTCTATTTCTGATCATGTGTTGGCATGTGAGTTTTCATTCTTGCAGTCTGGCTGTATCCATCAGTGTTTCCCGATTAGTTAGGAGGGTAAAAAAAACTCAGTAATGAGATGGAAATGTGACTGCCGTAATCAGGAGAAGACTGTGTTAATGAAGAGCAGAGGCCCATGTCTCCTTCCTCGTCACGTCTTCCTGTCGACATTTTCAAGCTAACACTGTTATCACCACACACTGATAACCGTACAGGTCTATATTTGTATAGTGCTCTTCACATGATCTACACCATTCTAGTCCTGCAGTGCTTTTCTGCGTCATCTTTGCTGTTAAAACATCTCCCACTTCGACGTGTAATTTTGGGGTTTCTTTATTCAGTGTATTAGTCATCCAATTGTGCTGTAGTCGCCATGGCATCTCACTACGACGCCGTACCAAGCACAGGCCAGTATGGCGACTACTGGTCACGTGGTCAGCCCTATATGGGAGGCATATCTCGTACAGCACGGTTTGTTTACAGACACAGGATGGACAGCACCTGGAACTTTCTGATTCCTCTAATGCATGCATGACACTAAATGTGTTACGTGTAATGAAACGCTGTCATACGATGTTTCAGTTTATAACTGTAATTCTTTCCCCTGTCGTCTGCTGGCGAACGTCGCCGGCATCTCGACTCTGAAGGTGTTGCCCGCATTCCACGCATGTCCGGGTGTTGACCATAAGAGAGGTGTTTATGACATAGTATCTCCCTTCTCTCCCCTTCCCCGACCTCCTACCCCCCTGGACGGTCCGGTGGCGCAACGGTTAGCGCCTGTCAACAATACAGTGAAGGTTGGCTGTCCTGGGTTCAGCTCTCGTCTCGGACACGCTATTTTTTCTCTGTATGTGGCATTTGTTTACAGATCTGGCTGCCTTGCCGTAATATAGCCATAGTTGCTGGCTCGGCGTGAAACACCAATCCTCGGCTACCCCCCACACCCTACCTCCTCCACCGCGCTTACCTCTCACAAAGGATGTACTCACGTGGTAGCTTATTTTTCGCTTTGTGTTGGTGCGTGATAAAACCGCATTTTTTTCTTTCGTAGTTGGTGACCGAGAAATAATAGGATGTTTGCTATGAAGATGATAACCTTACCACTACACCTCTTTCGCACTCCGTGTGTTGTTGTTAACTCTCAACTGCCCGCGATAAATGTTCACAAGGCAGTCCGATATCCATGTAATCTGTGGTTTCACGTATTTGTTGTGACAACTATTCGTAGCCAGTCACTGTTTGTAAAATATATATATATATTATAGATATATATTAAACAACTGAACTTGTCAATAAACACACTATTTATAAACCTCTGAGCAGTTTTGTAGAAGGCTTGGTGCACATTTTTCATGTCTGATGTCCCTTTTAATGTTTGGTGTTCTTAATGTTTCATGTCCTTTCTTACAAAAAGAGAAACTTTCTTGCTGACCTTGTGATCACGTGGGTCCCCCTCCTCGTGACTGCGAGGTGATTCAAACTATAAAGAGGTTCGTCACCGCGGGTGGGTCGCAGGCTGCTGGTAGACGTAATTTGCGCCGAGCAGCCAAGCTGTCGCAGACGACACTCAGTGTGACTGTAGGTATTACATCTTTTGTTTATTGTGCGGGTCATTCATGGTCGTCTAAGGCTTTTTCTCACATTTCATTTTCTCTTGAATTTGTTTTCTTCGTAGTCTGTGGGGGATATGTATTATGATATTCTGCGAGTGAGCATCTCTATATGCTCACACATGTGTTCTAGTAGCTGAAGTGTGTGAGGGTAGTCTGCCCGTTTAGATCTGTCTGATAAGCCGGTAATGTCTACATCAGAGTCACTTTCATGGAGCCATGTTTCGGTAAACGCCAACAAACAAGTATCCCTGTATAGTCAACAGTTGTGTACCCACGCCTCTAGGTAATCAGTCTTGCCACGAATCGACTGGACGTTGGATAGCAGGACAGAAAGAATTGACTGAACGTTGGACAGCAGGACAGAAAGAATTGACTGGACGTTGGACAGCAGGACAGAAAGAGTTGACTGGACGTTGGACAGCAGGACAGAAAGAATTGACTGGATGTTGGACAGCAGGACAGAAGGAATTGACTGGACGTTGCACAGCAGGACAGAAGGATGAGGTGAATTCCTGCGCCTATCGTCCAGGTGAAACTTCTTGAGTCTCCACTTCATGCCGCCTTTGCGCCCTCTCTTCTTACATCTGCGAGGTGAAGAGAGAAGTGGATTGTCGGCTTGCAGCGCAGGAAAACTTCAGATAACTGAGGGAGAGGAACGAAGACGAAGCAAGAGCTCACTGACGCTGTCAGAGCAAAGCCTTTCATACTGA
The DNA here is from genome assembly GCA_004794655.1 of Marisa cornuarietis. NCBI lineage: Eukaryota > Metazoa > Mollusca > Gastropoda > Architaenioglossa > Ampullariidae > Marisa > Marisa cornuarietis. The sequence continues at coordinate 2,965,984 of SMMW01000001.1, forward strand.
CAACGTGGCCAACAACCATCCAAGTTTAGTGAAATCGTAGCTACCTTATGAGGAAGGAGGGGAAAATTATGGTTTATGCCCACTCCCGAAAAAGATACAGAGGTAATTTTTATCAATTGAAACAAAGTTATATAGACAATGCCAATACATGTGTGTGTGTGTGTGTGTGTGTGTGTGTGTGTGTGTGTGTGTGTGTGTGTGTGTGTGTGTGTGTGTGTGTTTTAGACACATCCACATTACCTGTGTGTCTGTGATCTACCACGCGTAATTTGTACGTCATAAACGCCGGTGACTACAGATCGGCTCTCGTGCCCGCATAACCACTGAAGTACACAATGGCTTCCACGAAATATAATCAGCTCATCTTCTTCGTCAACGGAAAAATGGTATCTGATTTGTTTTCACATACAGATGCAAATCCCACAGTCTGCAAGTCTGTCTGTCTCTCCGCTCCTTTCACATGGGAAAGATGATGACTGTAGTGATAACTACATTTCAAACGTACATCAGCAAAGTGAGTTAGGCTATTCCTTAGATTCTTAAAGTAAAGGTCGTCTGCATTCTAGGGGACAAAATGTTTCTTTTGCTCTCACGAAACTGAAGAGATTTCGGTGCGATTACCTGCTTCTCTAGGCGTAATCATAAAAATTAGACTGTGGCGTCATGACAAGAATTAGACTGTAACGTAATCACAAGAACTAGACGTTACCTTGTTCCCGGTGGACGTGACAACGCAATAATTCCTTTCTCACAAGGCTGTTCCAATTTGTTTCAGAAAATCGTCTCCAGTCCAAATCCAGAAGTGACCCTGCTTCAGTATCTACGAACAGAGCGTATCCTTACTTTAAGAAAGAAACGGACCTACTTTCTCAGTGTCAGATTACTAATGAGCGCTTTTGGTAACAGGGGTTATTTTCGTAAGGTGGCGTTATCATGTGACGACTACTTGTCCTTACGAAGTGTGCTCCACGACATATCTAGAAACGTTTGCATGAAACGGCATCGAAATGCGATAGATGGTCGTAGTAATAGCGTCCCTTTATGTCAGTTACTATCATTTTACGCTTAATTTAAGACTTCATTAAATAAAATTAGTACTAAAAGTACATTTTCTATTTTTCGCTGACTGGTTGCCATGGTTATTTGTGTGATTAGTAAGTGGACATGTGAAAAATACGATGTTATCAGTTCCTCAATTCCTGGTCAGTACAGTTAACCGGAAGTAAGCTGGGCTGTGGTGAAGGTGGCTGCGGCGCCTGCACAGTCATGGTGTCTGTCTGTCCACCAGATGGCGACAGGATACAGTATCCTTTTTATCTTTCCTGACCACCACGGGCCCAGTTCTCGACTACTGTGTATTTCTTTCGTCAGAGCAGACCAAACTCTATCATATCGTCACTAATATGCAACTCAGTTTTTAACATACATAATAAGTGAGAACTCATAAAGCGCAATATCTCAGTCACAGGTCAACTCACTGCGCTGAACAAGATCATGAAACTGTCACAAAGACGTAGAACAAAAAGCATATAACATATATATATATATATAACCTTTATTCGGATACAAAATTGATCGACTGCTCTACATCTCGTATGCTAACTGACCTGACTTCCCATCTTCCCGCCTTTTAGCCTCTAGTAAAAAATACAGAAGCAGACGGGGTCATAGGTCATCATTTCCCGCCTATTAATTACTAATGTCTACACTGTCTGAATACAGTTTTACTCAAGGATACAAAAAATTCGACCAGCACATTCTGCGCATGCGTGGTTGCGTTCCCCACTTCCCTCTAATTGCCGTAAATTTCGGTCTTTTGAGCGCACCTGTTGATAAGCCGCTCCCACTAGATTTTTTAATAAATCTTTATTTTTCACAAATAAACCTCACTGGTTTGTAAGCCGCAAATATATACAACTTGGTATGGTATTTGATGGTATTTGACCAAATAGCTTCAGTGCGACGTGATTACTCAACCAGACTGTATTTTACGAGGACAAATTTGAGTCGACTATGCCACGTTGCATCCTTTGTGTTCCAGCTTTGTTTAGCAAGCTCAGAAAAAGAACATACAAGCATCCCACAATTACAAACTCCTATTGCACGATTAGGGGGTGAATGCGAAGATGCATGTTTGTGATCAATGGCACTGGTTTTCCTGGCTCAATCTTGCAGCCATTACAGTGCCAACGCTTGTCTGTTGCCCGTATGTTCCCTTCATGGCGCGGCTGTCACCACAGTGGAGGGAATCGGAAGTTTGCGAACGCAGCTTCACCCGGTGCAGGTGAGATTCATCCTGATTGGTCAATTACCAAACTGGATTACTTGAAACTTTAAAGACATTGTGATTACAGGTAGTTTCAGCGCGTATGCTAATTATGTTAGTCGTACAGTAAGAGGGGTTGTTATTAAATAAATATTTGTCAATGTGTAGCAGATATGTCACAGTCGTGCAACAACGTCTATTGTATCCTGCTTGATCAGGGGGGGGGGGAGTTGTGAGACAGCTGCTGATGACGACGGAGCGAAAAAAAAACACGTTTACAGTTTTAAAAGAACTGGATGGTGTTGCAGGAGAGGATAGCATCAGCCCACGGAACACAGTGTGGCTTCTGTACACCAGGCTTCGTCATGTCCATGTACACTCTGCTGCGGAACTCACCCACACCTTCTCTCCATCAGCTGCACACGGCCTTCGATGGTATGCTGGCGTGATCGATAATATAACGGATTGCACGATAGATTGTATGAGGAATTATGATGGTAGATGGCATGACCGTGGCATGTTATAAATGACGCGAGAGTGGCATTAAGACATACGTGGTCACGTGATAGGTATGATTGGTGGGCTGCTAAATAATATAATAGCCTGTATGAGCCTAGGCAAAGAGGTCATAGAGGGGTACATGAGGTCATCAAGGCACAGCTATATAACAATCAGTATTTTATAAATTATTTAGTATTTTAGAAGGTAATTTATTTTTCATTTTATGTCGCAGGAAATCTCTGTAGGTGCACCGGGTACAGACCGATACTTCAGGGTTTTAAATGCTTCACAAAGGTTTGTTCATTCATTTTGCACGAATGTACATTGCTATTTTGTTCTTAACTTTTCAAATTAATTTGTTTAAATCAGTTTTCTTGACGTATGACCATTTTTGTGACTGTTTCTTCCACATAAGCCACTATTTAATTATTTTTTCGAATTTTTTTTTAAATGGACTATTTACATTGACGGTCAAAGGTGTTACTATATTTTACTGTTTCTTTGATAGCCAGTGTTTTCGACAATTGTCTGTCCCTTTAACCAAAAAGAACACGGTACCTATTTTAAATGTCAACTGTTTTAAAATGCGTTGCTACGCTTGCAGGAAGGATGTGGCAAGGGAGAAAACTGCTGCATGAATAAAAGTTCGCGTACCACCTCGGAGAAGAACCCGGGTCTGAGTAAAGTTTACCAAAACGGAATTCAAAATGGGATTTTCAATAATGTAATAATAATAGTAAATAATGTTATTTTCTCCCCGCAATATGCATTTCCATGCTAAGGTTAAAATTAATCAAGTAAACTTCTATTTTTTTTCTAAATTATGTGTTGTTTTGAACTCTATTCTCTTATCATCCTAGACATTCTGTCACTCCATTAGTGTCTAGATATTTAACGATCTTTTTATTTCCAGTGTAACTATGCTGTACTATACCAGTTTTATTTTTTCATAGTCCACTACAGTGTCCTCGTTTTCAAAACCACGTGTTTTTAACAGGAAGAGGACGATGTTGAGAATTCCTACGATCCTTCCCAAGAACCTATCTTTCCTCCGTTTCTCAAGGTGAGTTGTAAATAAATTTCATCAGAGCAAAATACGTTCTCACATGTATCTCCATTGCCTACACAGTCTTCCAAACAATACATGTGCATCTTATGACATAGAAGTACTTCTTCGAAACTGGGCTACATATTAACATCTGACACACTATCATTCAGTTTAGTGTGTGTGTGTGTGTGTGTGTGTGTGTGTGTGTGTGTGTGTGTGTAGCCACTTTCAGAGTATTGTTGTGTACCGCTGTGCTCTGTATTGCTATGTACTGCTGTGTACATGCAAATGTCACTCTTCATGTTATTTGTCAACCAGCTGCAAGGGACGAAACTGCACAACCAGTTCCTCCAGTTTGTGGGGCCACGCGTCACTTGGTATCGTCCCACGTCTCTCGCGGAACTTCTCGAGATCAAAAGGAAAAATCCTACAGACTTCAAAATTGTTGTTGGAAACACAGAGATTGGTAAAACATCATCGACATCGACATCATATTTTATCTGCTCCCCTTTACTTTGAAATTACCACAATTTTTCCTCTCCAAAAACCGACATTGTACATTAACAATTATTTCTTTGCATATTACACGCTACCAGAAATGCATGGTCACAATATCATTAAAGACCTGACGTGGCCTAGCACATTCTATACATTCAGGATATATAATGCAGGGTGACTCGCGTAGCACTGGCCCGCCTCCGACTACAGAGATTGAAAGCGGACCTGCTTCACTTGAATCCCCCTGTAGCTCATGGTAACCTGGAAAAGAACAAAAAAAGACAGACAAGAATAGTTTTAAGACATTATTTTAAAGGTAAATACAGCACACAGACTTTATTGTGTTTGAACACTTTTACAGGAATTGAAACACAGTTTAAGAAGAAGCTGTATCCAGTCTTGGTGAGCACTACTCATGTCAAGGAACTGAACTGTATACAGCAAGTTGATGAAGGCATCAAAGTAGGTGCTTCGGCAACACTGGCAGTACTTGACAAGGCTCTTAAGGATGCCATCACTTCTCTCCCAGGTAAGACATTCACCTTTTATTCTCACTTTTATGTGTATTATGGCATCGTTTTTTGTTTGCCACCTTGACGTCATCAGTGGCGTAGGAACCGGGGGGGGGCAAGGGCAGCAGCTGTCTCCCCCCCCCAATAAAATGCTGGGAAGGCAAGAATGTGAACGTTTATTGTCAGCATGGAGCTTGCCCCCCTCCCCCCAAAGCCAAGCATCTTCCTACGCCACTGGTTATTATAATATTTGTCCTTTCTGACCCTCCCTTTGCTTGAACTCCTTCCACACATCATCATCATAATTATCATCTTCATCCTCACTGTAACCTTTTTTTATTGTCATCGCCATATTTCTACTAATACTTGAGAATTATTGCAGGTTAATGAAATAAGAGTCGGCTCATTAAGCGAGTACTGCTTTATTTTCAGAGGAGACAACTCGTGTGTTTACAGCGTTTGTGGAAATGCTGCGCTGGTTTGCTGGAAATCAAATTCGAAATGTTGCGGTGAGTTATTAGCCCTGATGATTCCAGGATGTTTGTGCCTATAGTGTGTCTTGTCTTGTAAAGCTACTGGAAAGACCATGTGCGGCGCACTGGAATAGAGCTTGCTAAAGCCACCCCTCGGCCATCTTACTAACCGTGAAATATCAACTGGTTGATACCTCCCTCCTCAGTTTTAAACCAAACAACTAAAAAATTCAAGAAATTAAAAAAACGTGCAGCTGAAAAGGAAAAATACGAAAATACATTCAAAATGCGTATACGGTATCGCAGTCACAATTTGGCGGCTTGCTGACTTCAAGCAGAGCCATGTATAGTCTATCCATTATTTTTGGATGAGTAGTCCGGCCCTTATATTATTGCTGCACGTTATTTATAAACTTATTTCTTAACACTCATGCAAGCTATTTTAGAAAGACAACGAAACACAGACATTATGGCTACACGTTTGTGCAAATGGAGATCATGGAAATCTTGATTTTGGCATCTTCCTGAAATGCATCATTCTGGTTTGGGTACATTAAGTGCAAACATAGAAGTGATCTGAGATTTCTTACAGTTTGATTGTTTTGACTGTTAATGCGATCTTTTTTTTTTTTTACATATGCTCCTGAAGTCCCTTGGTGGCAACATCATGACTGCAAGTCCAATATCAGACCTAAACCCACTTCTGCTGGCGTGTGGCGCTGTCCTCGAACTTGTGTCTCAAGGTGAATAACTCTCGGAAAACTCGCGTCTGCGGGTCTTTTGTCTAATACATGTAGCATCGTTCCTTATTGCCTACAAAGGGCAGTAAATTTTCTTTCCACATGCTCTGTCGTCAAAGAAGCAAACAGCTCTATAAACAGAAGTATGCCACATGACAGATGACCTCACAAATCTTTATCACAATAAAGAACACAATTCATGAAAATTTAAACAAAGTAAAGACAGAGTTATTGGTTCTAAATGTTCGTGTCGCGGGTAGTTTCAAAAACACTCCCAACTCGGTATCTCACCACCAAATGTCGGACGGAAGGAGAGAGTGGAAACAGAAAGTGGGTATATGATCCCTAACTGGGGGATATATCTGGGGGATAAATCCGCTTTTCACAAAGTTTGGCGAAAGGCGGGGCTGGCGAAATTATGAGTTGATTATTTCCCATTTCAGATGGCACGCTTTGCACGCGAAAAATGGACCCGTCCTTTTTTGTATCGTACAGACAGACAGTGGTCCTCCCAACAGAGATTCTACTTTCTGTTTTAATACCCTTCTCCAAGAAGGCAAGATCTGTCTGTCTGTCTGTCTGTCGTCCACTGCTAGATAAATGTTGTTTATGACTATGAACTTCTTAAATGATTTAGTTTGATAGTTTCCTCTCTTTCTTTGTAAGCATAATACATACAGAAATATTGTTAGTGACATCAGTTAGTTTATATGTTGTGAACAAATGGTGGTACTTGTTCGTGGACATTGGAATAGTACATAAAGATAATTTTATCTCAGTGTGTGATGTTATTGGCCACGGCAATAAATAGTGAATGTCATGTTTAGTTTTCTTACAAAATGGACAGTTTCCGAATGTTTGGTAATGTACTGTTCTGTTCTGGAAAATTCGACATTTTCGGTTTTTTCCTCTCTCCGTCTCTCCCTCTCTCTCTCTGTCCCTCGCTTTCTCATCCTTTCCTTCCTTCCTTCCTTCCTTCCTTCCTTCCTCTGTGTGTGTGTGTGTGTGTGTGTGTGTGTGTGTGTGTGTGTGTGTGTGTGTGTCAGTTTTAAGTTAGTCTTTATACAAATCATGTAGATTTTATTTTCCTTTTTCCTAAAATGTAACAGGCATAAATGTGCTGCAGAACGAATTTTTCTTTGGGTACAAACAATCGACCCGCAAGGAGGACGATATCGCCATTGTGAACGCTGGGATGCGGGTGGAGCTAGATGCCCTTGGTACAGTCAAAGACCTCGCGCTGGCTTTTGGTGGGATGGCTGCCACCACCGTCATGGCAACGAAGACTATGAAGCAGCTGATAGGCTGGTTAGCATTTCATTTATCCTGTTATTGTGACATACAGCGAAAACAACGTCTGCTACTGAAACGTCGTCAGTGACGTAAGCCACTGCAGGTAAAATCGCGGTTCACGAATTGCTCTAACTAATCAACGATTAAAACTGTCTGTCTGTGATTTACAGTACCTGGAGTGACGATCTGCTTTTGAGGGCCTGCGAACTGTTGATCTCTGACCTACCACTCGCGCCGGATTCCCCAGGAGGTGTGGTCGAGTACAGGCGAACTCTGACTCTAAGTTTTTTCTTCAAGTTTTACACCGCGGTGCTACAGCGACTACAGCAGGAGGTCAGAACCCACTAGCGCTCGAACGTGTTAAAGACCCTGTGTCATTAACAAAATATTAAATCACTAAATTTTATTGCAACATAATAAGTAAATATAAAAGATTAAAATCTGTCTATAATGTAAAATAATTTAATAAATTAACGTAATGCATAATCTGATTCTTATGATGTAGAACTTCGTAACCGTCTTAAAGGACACTGTTAAAAACTGCTCGTCCTTCTTACGCTCCCCCCTTCTGCTCTTGCTAATTTTCTACCATCTTTCTCTGCAGAATCCCTATATTTTCTATGTTCTGTTACTTGGTGTCTTTTGTGTTTTTCATCTTTGTTTTCTGTTTGTCGTCAGTACTGTCGTTTATTCTTACGTCCCTCGTGTTCTATCCATTTAGTCCATGTCTCTTCCTTGTTTTTAAGCGCTAAGAGCATGCTCTCTGTGAATGTGAATATGCGCTATACAAATCTTCATTTATTATTATTATTATTATTATTATTATTATTATTATTAAACTTTCGTGCCAAATCAGGTTGATTACATCCAATATATCGAGACAACGATTCTGTCGAAAAAGGGTCTGATGACAAACGTTGCTCTGAGCTGTACCGATGTCAGCGCTGCTACAACTTTGGAAAGGAAGCCCTTGGAGGCAGGGCAGTGGTTCGAGGCTGTATCAGATGCGCAGTGGCCAGAAGACGCTCTCAGGCTGCCAGTGGTGCACCAATCCGCCTACAAGCACGCCACAGGAGAGGCTATCTACGTGGACGACATGGCGCCACAACGAGGTGAGTGCTGCTACTCTGTGGGATGTGTTTCCTCTTTTAAAAAAAAATATTTCACTGGCAAGATTCTACCTCATCGTCACAGTGACCAAAGGTCTTGCGATGAATTTTTGACAGGTGAACTATACCTGGCTTTCGTGCTGAGCACCAAGGCAAGAGCAAAGCTGGAAAGCGTGAACCCAGCAGAAGCTCTGGGTATGCCGGGTGTCGTGGATTTTGTGACTCACAAAGATGTTCCAGGCCAGAAGTTTTTTGGAAAAGACCCTACCCTACCACAGGTTGTAGGCGAAGGGTTAGATGAAGTCTTTGCATCCACAGAGGTGAGTGCGATAAGACTTTATAAACAACAACAAAAAATTCGGTTTTTCCGTAGCCGGCATGTTAACAATTCTTTGTGAGACTTCGTAATTACAGATCTCCGTTTTCTTTACGCGCCGTGCTTTAGTCTCATGATCCGCGAATGAGACAATCATTACATTTAGGCAGCCTGCTGATCAACATCTGTGCGTTTTTATGGGGGTTTAGAAGAGGTTAAGTTTTTGTGTGTTTTTGTTTTGTTTTTGTTTTTTGTTTTTTGCCTTATGTGCATAGTGTTTACTGAAATCTGAAAGTCAAAGAATGTTTTAGCATTGTTTCTGCCAGTGTACACCTTCCAGGTGCTGCACCAAGGCCAGGTGATAGGAGCTGTAGTAGCTGAGACACAGGTGCAGGCTCAGCGAGCGGCGCAGGCTGTGAAGGTGAAATATATTGACCTGGAGCCCGTCATCACCATACAGGTACGTCTAACAGTATTATCATACAGGTATACTGACATTAAAACCAAACAGACATTCACAGGGCATTACCATGCAGATATCTTTTACATTATCATCATCAAACAGGTATTCGCATGTCATCACCGTACAGATACACCTTGCGCCATAGCCATATAGGTATATTTGGTGCCATATGTTTAACATCAACTCCATACACCATATTTGTTTTGTAAAATTCGATGAACACTAAAACTGCTGCTCGGTAGATCAGAAGAATTTTGATGAATTACACGACCACTCCTTTCTCTTAAAACAGGATGCAATCCAGAAGAAGTCCTTCTTCCCGTTCCACCCCACCATCTGCAGGGGGGACGTGGAGAGGGCACTGTCAGCGGCGGCTCACACGTTAGAGGGAGAGATGAGGGTCGGCGCTCAAGAACATTTTTACCTGGAGACGCAGGTAACTCGAGCGTGCCCAGGTGAAGACGGTGAACTGGAGGTCTTCTGCAGCACGCAAGCTCTGACACAGCTCCAGGTAGGCTTCCTGGAAACGCTGTTCACTGGCTTGTTTCACGACATGGGTGTCACCAGGCACTGAGTAAGACACTCTTTGCTTATTACTGAGTAATAAGTGTGTCATTTAAATTGACATTTAAATATGTTTGCCTTTTTTTCAGACCGCCATTGGTGCAGTGCTTAAATTGCCGCTAAGCAAAATAACTTGCCGTGCTAAAAGGCTGGGTAAGATATTGTCTCCCCTTTTATAATGATGACGTAGAAAGTCTTAATGAAAGTGGCGTTAATGTTCCATTATTCAGACTGTTAACTTTTTATTTCTCGGAAGCTAATTTGTCTGCTCGGTTATACCGATGAAAAGCAAACACTTGAAGATACCAAAGTGCAGTGTAAGCCCTAGGAATTTTACATGACATCTGCGCAATTAAAATAGTTAACGCGCGTGCAAGAGTGTGCGTGCGTGCGTGCGTGAGTGCGTGAGTGCGTGCGTGAGTGATTTCATGGAGGCACACTTTTATGTATGTCGTGATAACTATTACTACGGAACATTCTGACGACAACTTGTTCATTATTTTGTTTAATGACAATGCCATGCATATTTTGCAGGAGGAGGTTTCGGGGGCAAGGAGACACGTCCAAATGCTATAGCATTGCCAGTTGCAGTCGCAGCCATGAAGTAAGTTCAGGGTCTCTTTCAGTGACTCTGCCGCTAATTGTTGTCCTTGAAATGATTAGCTATACAGTTTGACTTATCTTTCTTCTCCTTGCCTTCTGTAATGTCGGCTCCAGATAGCATTTTACGGGTAGGATCTGCAGAGCTGTACTAAACAGTTTCTACAGAAAGGCTTCCAGACTTTTACAACGTGTGTACCCTTTACAGTCAACCTACTCAACCACAGATAAATTGTTAACTGTAGGGGGGATGCGTGTGTGTGTGTGTGTGTGTGTGTGTTTGTGTGTGTGTGTGTGCGCGCGCGCGCGCTTGCGCGCCAATGGGTCTGTGATGATGTAGATGTGTCGTAAGAATGGTCTAGATGTAAGATTGCGTGTTTTCATGTTTTCTATCACTTGCCTTATCTCTGTAACTAGAACTTGTTCTGGCTTAATTTTTGTAACTTTTAACTGAACACACTTCCCGAGTTATAACTGTCTACTGGGATTATTAAAGCTGGTCATTTGTCTGGACTGTGTGTGGTGTCTAGGCTAGGGCGACCTGTGCGCTGCTCCCTCAGTCGTGATGAGGACATGATGATGACGGGGACACGGCACCCGTTACTCGGCAGATACAGGGTGATTCTTCACCTGCCAGTTTATTTTTTAAGCGTTTCTTAAATTCATATGTCCTGCTACTATTGGTTTTTTGGGTACGGGTGCCAATATGTACAGACGTGTGTGTGTGTGTGTGTGTGTGTGTGTGTGTGTGTGCGTGCGTGCGTGCGTGCGTGCGTGCGTGCGTGCGTGTGTGTGTGTGTGTGTGTGTGTGTGTGTGTGTGTGTGTGTGTGTGTGTGTGTGTGTGTGTGTGTGTGTGTGTAAATCAGTAAATGAGAAAGTCTGTGTGAGTTCGTGTGCGATATGCGTATCCTGAAAGTGACGTCACAGCCATAGCCGACTGACTGAGGCCGACGTGTAAACTTGGTGACGTATGTTGCGTACGCTTGTCTCATTCAGACACTGGCCTTGACTCTTATCTTATTGTAACCCAACCGATAAACCATTCTTCCCTCGTTCTGTAGGTGGGCTTCACATCCAAAGGTATTCTTCAAGCCTTGGACGTTGAATACTTCTTAAATGCCGGGGCTTCCATTGATCTTTCCTACGACGTACGTCACACAATACTTCTCTGTTATTATTATTATTATTCATAAACTCCTACAACGAATAACAAATTTCACTAAAATGAAAATACGTCTAAATAAGTCGTGTATTGTGTATGTACATAATGTGAAATGAGAGTATGGTTAAAAATATACATATGAGAGAGAAAGAGAACTTGCAGAGATCTATTGGTGTCTGTGTTTACGTGCACGTTTTTGAATATGCAAAAGCAGATATGGGACAGACATCGCTGTAACTGGTCTGCTGAAACCGCTTAAGCATTGCTAACTTCTCTACTGAGATGGTTGAACATGGCTATAACTTGTCTACTGACCATGGTCCAGTTGCACAACACGTTTCTAAACCTTAAAACTGTTCTAAAAAAGCAAAATCTCTTCTTAGCCATTTTGATGCATTGCAGAAAAACATACAAAAAATTGTACTTGAAGGACGGAAAGTCAGACATAAACAACTTTATCTTACTTAAAGCAGTTTTAGTTTTAAAAATTCTCAAATTGTGATGTGCACTTTAAACTAATTATCTAACTAGAGTTAAGGCCTAAAACTGTTTAAAATTAGAAGTGTGTTGTGCAACTGGCCCCATAACTTGTCTACTTAAGCTGCTTAAATATCAGTGACTTGTTACTCATTTGTCTTTTGCTTTCAGGTGTTGGGAAGGGTTGTTCTAGATACAGATGCCGCCTATCTGATACCTAACTTGTGGGTCAAGGGTCACGTCTGCAAAACAAACCTCCCTTCGAACACTGCATTTCGTGGCTTTGGCCACCCTCAGATTCTTGCTGTTGTTGAAACCGTTGTGAGCCAGGTGGCTGCCTACCTCAATGTTCCTGCAGAACAGGTGACTTGATTGTCTGTCACAAGTTTCTGGAGTAGTTCTTTCTTCTTCTGGCTTTTTTTGTCTACACGTAGACATAGTAGTCTGTGTATTTTCGTGTACAGGTGCACAGGTGTTTGCATATTCACACTCTCCACGACACACAAACACCAAACATCCATGCTCGCACCGTCATCCCCCCCCCCCCCACACACACACACTAATAAAAAAACCCGTTTTATACTCAGAGATAAAAGCCTCCGAAAAAAACGTGTATGCACAGCTAATTCATGCTAAGCGCGTTTTTTAAGGTGAGGCTACTTAACATGTACAAGGAAGGGGACATTACACATTACAATCAACGGCTGGAGCAGTGTAACATCAAAAGGTGTTGGGATGACGTGGTACAACAGAGTGATTATCAACAGAGACACAGAGAGGTCGACCAGTTCAACAAGTAGGTTTTTTAAAGAATGTTGGTTTCATACTATTATTATTTATAACTACCGTCGAATCCCTTAAACGTGCACTAAACACATCTGTTCCATGAATGTCAGTCATTACACCAACCAAACTAATCCCTACCCATTTTCTAACCCTTTCAATCTTTCCGTCTATTGATTAGGTATCAATAGCTGTGATTATAGTCTGCTGACTAGTCTGCCTACTCGTCTTCCTCTGCAGATTTATGACACACTCTATCTTTACTGTGTTCCATGATCTCTTAAATATTGCATCTCTTATGTCGGTCTTTTAATTGTTGTCTGCATGGTTGTTTTTCCTGTCCATGTCTCCCTCTTGAGCGCTGAGACCAGGCTCCTTCTTGAGCGTGATCAAACGCTATATCAATAACTTTTTCTTTTGGTATAATGACGGGGTCTTAGCGGGTGAGAGAGAGAGAGAGAAGGAACAGCTAGACAGAGAACTATAGAAACATCAATTTTAGGAGAAGAAATGGCTGAGAATAAATGTTAGCAGACATTAGTCTTGTCAGTTCAGTAAAACCTCTTTATGAAGACCTTCCCGATTACGACCCTCTCTTATAAACGTCATCTCTATTACGACTACCTCTCCAACCCGACTTACGACCGACAGTTTATGCTCTATTTCGACGTTTTGAAAAGTTGTTTGTTGAAAAAAATTATAAGTACATTTTAAAATATACTGCTTCTGGCAGGCAGCTTACCGTATACATGTATGACGATTTTCTGCAGAAATCACGTAAAATAAGTACATTTTGAAAGAAGCTGCTTAATTTTTCTATGGGTCACCTGTCATTTGGACCCAAACCGTATCGCTCTAATCATATAGCTCCTCATCGTCCTCATACTGAAAGTCCAATCCATCTAGACTCAAAAGGTGAATCGATCTCCAGTGAGAGGAGTGACTATTAACGAACCTTGCGTTGTTCGAACAAGTTCAACTACTATCGGGTTAAACAAAATTGGCCACTAAGAAATTTACATTTGGAGAAAAAAATCGCACAACTCGTTTTTCTTCTGAATCGTTTTTTATTCCTTTTTTGAGGGGGGTGGGGTAGTGTGGAAAAAGCCTTCGTCGTCATTATTCTTTAGTCTGGAGGTTCTTATTAAATGTACACGCAGAGGTTTGGTTAATACGAAATAGGTCTACCACTCCTTGGGCAGTCATTTAGCCTGGTCGATTCGACAGGCGGGATGTCAGTATAGGTATAGGGCGATATGGTTATGGGTGGAAATGAGCACACACACACACACACACCTCGATCATTGTTGTCTCTTTACTAGCGCACAACAGTCGATTATGCGTTCTTAACGATCTTTTCCTGAAATCACGTAAATTGTGATCGACTGTTTGGGCTTTACTATGAATTTATGAAAAAAAATCAAGTTCAAAATTATAACTAGCACATTTTAAGAGAACGCCTTTGTCTGCCACGGTACGTATCGGTTGAATGATTACTCTTACCTGGAGTTAGTTCTCCTATAAATCTTCAGTACAGCCTAACCGTGGCAGAATATGTATGACCAAGTGAAAGTGAAAACGACAAAGAAGCATTACGATGTGGTTTTTTAAATCATTATTTCAACATTTAAATAAAGGAACTTCAATTCATATGTATTTGCAGTAATTGTTCGTGGAATGAAAGCAGACTTGTTGATCTCCCTACTACGATCCCTTTAAGTTCCGACCCGATTTGGATGGATTTTAGCAAGTTTTAATAGGGAGGTTTTACTGTAAGATCATTTTTTCAGAGAAAACCGCTGGAAGAAACGAGGAATTGCCGTAACACCAGTCAAGTTTGCTCCAGGGACCAACTTATCTTTCTTCTACCAGGTGAAATTTTTGTCAGTAATGAATAACATTTGCATTAGTTCGAAGCGCACACAACTTAATGTCGCTTCAAAGAATTACAATGTTCTGTGTGCCTTACATTGTCTGGGTCTGTTCATGACAGGCAGGCGCCTTGGTCAACATTTACTTGGATGGTACAGTGATGGTGGCTCATGGGGGTGTGGAAATGGGACAAGGACTACATACAAAGACCATACAGGTTATGAGAGAGAAAAAAAAAGAAGGGAGAGGAGAGAGAGAAAATGGGAGGAGATGAAAATTGATTTCTTGTGATATTTCCCTCTTTTTGTTAAGTACATACCAATATTATTCAACGTGGGTCATATATGGTCAACATTAAGTTATCTATAATCGCCCAAATATTCTGCTTTTTCCTGACCAGTTTTTAATGGGTATCTGCAGGGTGCTTCCTCGCTATACTATGTATAGATAATGCATTAGGCTCAAGTTCCATCGTGTTTTACTTCTTGAACTTCTTAACAAAATACTATAAAATGGAATGGAATATCACTGATACTGAATGACTATCAAAAAGTGCTGACTATACTATAAAAATCAGTGGATTTTAACCGCAGTCGGATTGTACTAAAATGTGAGCTCTGTAATAAGGTTGCTAGCCGAGTACTTCAAGTACCAATATCGAAGATGAGGGTGGATGAAACATCCACAGCGACTGTTCCAAACGCTTTTGCAAGCAATGCCAGTGTGACTTCAGACTTGTATGCAGCTGCTGTCATGGTGAGTGGTGCGACTGTACAAGTAACCTAACGTCATCCAACAAAGATTTCAGTACTCTCCATTATCTGGAGAGTAATCCAGCATGTTTTCAATCTCTGAAAGAAAAACTCCACTTCTTCCGATCAGCAGTTACGGAATTTTTTTGTTCAGTTTTCATTCCCACCTGATCCATGTCTCAACATCATATTAGGTGGACTGTAGCAGAAAAACTAATCATTGCCAACAGTAAAATTGCTTATGTAAAGACCAGATGAAGCCACCAGATCCTGACCACCCCCAACTTAAATACAAAAACAAAAACCTTTGGTAAAAACTAAAAACTTACGGTGACATCTTCATGAAATCTACTTTAAGAAACGCCAAACAATTACAGTGTTATGATTACAACCATATTCGTGTTTTATGATTATAGTCATAACTATGTGTTACGATTACAGTTATAATTATGTGGTTATGATTACAGCCATAATCATGTGTAATGATTACAGCCATAATCGTATATTCTGAGTACAGCCATAATCATGTGTGTACATTCTCACTTGTTTTGTCTTTCTTCCTGTTGTTAATAGTGTAAAAGATTTCCTTCGTGGTGATAAAAAATACTTGCTACGTGCGTAGATATTCAAAGACACTAAGTCATGTTCCTGTAACATTACTCTGTGTCTATCATGGTGCAGGATGCCTGCAACAAACTAGTTGAGCAACTGAGACCTGTCAAAACTCAGATGCCAAAGGCCACCTGGGAGGAACTGGTGAACAAGTTTTTTAAACATATATCACCCGATGTCAATTCAAACTAAAAACAAACTTTAATGTGAAGTATACATTCAGTCAGAGGCACATATTATCAGTTTAATAAGTAGTTTATCTCTTTGGCTCGCTGCATTAGCTAACAGATTTGTCTGAAAACATTTTCAGGCTTTTTAAATGTTGGGAAGATTGTTCCAGTAACCATTAGACTTTTTCTATGACTAAGTCTTAAATTCTACCGTACTAACACAAGCATTACTACTTGTGTTATTCCAAAAGAGATTTGTGTGCTTCTGTCGTAAGTAGCCTTGTGTGAATCTTTTAATCATGTTGATTATATTCGGGTTTGGGGTTTTTTTTTCAATTTTGTTTTCTTCCCATGTAACAGATCAAAGCAGCACACCAGGCAAAAGTTAGTCTTTCTGCTACTGGACATTTTGTGTAAGTATAACTAGTGTTATCATACGTTAGCCGTTAGTAGGCTTTTGAATGTTTCTGTTTGTGAGATCTCATGGTTTACAGTAAGAATTTTAAGAATTATTTTAATTTCATTTAATTTAAAGAATTATCTCCCTATTCTACTCAGTTTCTCATGTAGTGAAATGGGGTGGGCTAGTGGTTAAAAGTGAAGTATTTAAGTATTTAATATTTGCTGGGGACAATCAAGTCTTCTCGGCCAACATAAGCTTGTCACCACTGCAGTTAGTCGCTCAGGGTTCAGATCTCGTCTCAGGACGCTCTCTGTATGTGACACCTGTTCGCAGGGCTGGCCGCCGGGGGTTTTCTCCGGATACTCCGGTTTCCTCCCCCCTCCCTTTTCCCCCATAGTGCGAAATTGCCGCAGGGTGGAAGTACTTTCCCACTCAACCAATCTACCAACCAACCTACCTACCTACCTACCTACCTACCTACCTACCTACCTCAAGTATTCTTAGTCAACCCAAACTTTTACTTGATGGTGGTGAGAGGAATAACACACACAAGCGCAATTCCAAGTTCTAAAAGATAATTATCTTAAGCAAATACCCCAAACATTTGCGTGGGCAATACAGTCACCCCCTCCCCCTTTTGATTAAAGTGGGTGCTATTTTTTCTTTCATTTTCTCAAAAAATTCAAAATTTGAGGAAAACGTAAATGTGCTCATCTACTCTCCATATACTACCGTTGTCGGATGCTGGAGAGATATAATAGTCCCATGCCAATACAAATATACTTTCTACTATGTCTTCATCGGGCTTTTAATGTATGTAATATTCTCTGAAGTACTTTTCTTCAAAAATGTGATAATTGCCTCATATTCATTCCTTATGTCACAAACAGTTCCAATGTGGAAAGTGTCATCATAAACTACAACATTCTGTCCAGGTTTTATAAATGTAAACTGGGATCTGATCCTGAAGCAAGTTCAGCCACAGTTGCCCCAAGACTGGCAGAAATGTCACAAAACAAATCACATTTAACACAAGCATTCATCAGATTAGTGTTCAAATGAATATTCATCTAAGTACTTCAGTAAATTTGCGTCAATCTGTCCCGCTGCCTTTGCATTACTTGCTCTAGCCGCCATTGTGACAACATGCTCGTACCAACGTTTTGAAAAAGGGTCGGTCTCTTTCGGAACTGCTATGTCATATACCACCAGATTTAGCGAAAACTGCTCTTTAACGCTCACCTAGGGAACCACATGGTATTTTGCACGTAGTTCGAGCTTCGTCATTTCAGAGATGACAGACACTTTCACCTGTTATTTTGCTTTAGAACTGTTACATTTCATTAAGAAATACACCAGCATTGCCGCCAATCTTCGCAAATTTAATTCAATATGTATGCATCAGTATCCCTGCGAAAGCTTGTGAACGCGAGCACAAATACCGACCCAACCATCAAAACACGTTTCACGGAAAATGGCCACCGCTTGGCTGCCGATTTTCGTGCGGGGTACCATTTATCCTCACAAAATACACATTACTCTCCCAGTCACACAAAACTCAGACATACAAAACATTACGAAAAGTTGTTCTTCATTGTGATTTAAAAGTGAGATTTCTGTTCCTGATGAAATACTTTGAATTAAAAACGAGCGATTTTTGTGTGCTCGCTCGCTTTCCACCCGAACCTCTGCATATACATTTAATAAGTTAAACATGTAGAAATGACCAAGTTTATATGTGCTTATAAAAGGAAAGACACAGCTTTGTTAATTAAAAAACTGTTACTCAGAATAAATCTCTCCTATACTAAGAGCTTCATGATATCAACCAGTAAATAGTGAAAGACCCACAAAACATGTACCACCTCAACTGGCGAGGTTGGCAACTGAGTATCTTTTATATAATGATATAAAGCAAGCAGCACCCTCTCCATTCATATTTTGTGAAGAAGTGTGTTTTGACAATGATGGATGTTCCAGGAGCAACTCTGATCTCGACTATGACATTCTGACAAACACAGGCCGTCCCTACAGCTACTTCACCTTTGGCGCTGCCTGCTCTGTGGTGGAGATTGACTGCCTTACTGGCGATCACCAGGTGAGCACATCCGATCCATCGTCAAGCGTCAAATTTATAACTGTAAATTATCCATCGTCAAAAGTATAACTGTAAATTATACATCCTATTGGCTTCACATCATATGGTGCTAGACTGCTTCCTATAGCAGTCAATATAATCGACACAGTTCACCAAATAGATCGTGGTTAAAACGATTCTTTTCGGAAAACTTCATTTCAGGTGTTGTCCACAGACCTTGTGATGGACGTAGGGAAAAGTCTTAACCCTGCCATCGACATTGGTCAGATAGAAGGAGCCTTTGTTCAGGTCAGCTGCCTGTAACACTGCCACATATCTTTTCAGTTCTGTATGTTTTGAAGGGTATTTCAAGAAAATGCCATTTGTCTTATTAGGATCATGATTGTTCTGACCACACTGCAAATAAGGACCTTAAAGCAGAATGACAATGACGACGTTTTGCCTACATGCCAAAAATTAAAAAAAACATGGACAGCAACCATTAATCTTGCTTTTGTCAATGTTGCCTTTTATCTGTTCCAGATAAAGATAAAACGTCGGGTACATTTTTGTTGGTATATACTATATAGAAAAAGATGCATAAAGAAAAGCAGGTTTTTACAAACAACAGCTTATGGTATTTACAGGGTTATGGGCTGCTAATGTTGGAGCAATACATGGTACAGCCGGATGGAACTCTACTCACTCGAGGACCGGGCACCTACAAGATCCCTAGCGCAGGAAACATTCCTCAGCATTTTAATGTGACTCTCTTGAGGGAGAGCGGCAATCCAAGAGCTCTCTATTCCTCTAAAGTGGGTATATTAACACTTGGGCACTAACCACAAAAATCATATGATGTTAAATGTTCGCAGATGACATAGATTTATTAGCAGGTACTAACGAAAAACTGCAAGACCTCACCAACAGATTGACAGACAGATCAAATCCATAAGGAATGGAGACCAGCACTGAAAAGAGTAAAGTTATGATCAATAGCAACGACAGAGCAGAGATCTTTATGAACGGGGTACAGCTCGAAGAGGTAAGCAGCTTCAAGTACTTGGGAGCCACCCTCTCCAAGGACGGCAGCTCCACGCTAGATATCCGCATCAAGATCGCAACAGCAACAGCAGCAATGGCTAGGCTAGATAGGATCTGGCATAGCCACAAGATAAGGTTCACTACCAAGTACAGGCTGTACAAATCCCTGGTAGTGCCGATCCTGCTCTACGGATGCGACACGTGGACTCTGCTCGCCGAAACGGAAAGGAGAATACAGGCATTCGAGAACAAGTGCCTGAGGAGGCTGCTCTGGATCTTATACAAAGAACATAAAACCAACGACTTTGTAAGAAACAAGATTGCCACACTCGTAGGACTCCAGAAACCTTTACTATCAACAGTCAAGCGACGTAAGCTGGTCTTCTTTGGCCATGTAGCCCGGCACGACACCTTGTCGAAGACTATCCTTCAGGGCACCTTGGAGGGTGGCCGACGCCGCGGAGGCCAGAGAAAGAACTGGCTTACGAACGTCAAAGACTGGACTGGTCGTCCTGTACAGGACCTGCTGACTATCGCCCAAAATAGGCATGAGTGCCAGGCCCTGTCAGCTATCGATGTGCTCCCCCCAATGCCAGGTGCCAGGCAAGGGACGACTGACTGACTGAAATGTTGAAATTTGTGAAGTCCTTGAAGTATTACTAACCCCAGTTTATCTTAAGCCTTGGCTATTGCAGGGTGTTGGTGAGCCCCCACTTCTGTTGGCCATGTCTGTGCTGATGGCTGTGCGCCATGCAATAACAGCAGCCCGCGTGGATGCTGGTCTGTCCCCTCTTTTCCCTCTGAATACCCCAGCCACACCGCCACGCATTCGAATGGCTTGTGCTGACCACTTCACAAGAATGGTTAGTTACAGCTGAACTTTTCTTGTAAAACTGAAAGAGGAATTTCGATAGTGCAAACGCTTGTCAGTATCAAAACATCTTTTTCTTCTCAGCATCCTTTTAAGTTGCAATGTGTGTTAGCTTATCCAGATGATGCATCATTATATTGCTAAAAGTAAAAATATAGATGAATAAAAATGATAATAGCATATAATGTTCCTGTCACCAGAACAACAACATATGGTCACAGGACTTTTGGCTACTGTGCTGCAAAACAATGGAACTCTCTTCCTTTCCATATCCGCCACCTTCCTACAACTGAATCTTTCAAATCTGCACTGAAAACGCACCTCTTCCTTGAGCATTTCTCCTAACACAGTCCGCACAATGCTCGTCCTTCTTAACCCGCCCCCTTCCCTCTTGCTACTTTACCCATCTTTCTCGCAGAATCACTATATTTTTCTGTTCCTGTTACTTGATGCCTTTTAATGTTTTCTGTTTCGTCAGTACTGTCGTTTTCTTTCGTCCCCTTTGTTCTGTGTCTACTTAGTCCACGTCTCTTCCTCGTTTTAAGCGCTAAGAGCATGCTCTCTATGAGTGTGAATATGCGCTATAAAAATCTTCACTATTATTATTATTATTAATGCAACCTAGTCTGATAATGCATTAAGAAAACACAAAAGGGCATATGGCTTACTAACAAGATAATTTGAAAGTGGATGGGTTTATCAAGCTGCTTAGACCAAAACAGTCAGCTTGAACAAAAAAGACCTTTGGATAATAACAAGTGTTTAACCTTAGAAAATGATTAGTTTAGAAGGGGTAACATAATTTTGTATACATCACTTATTTTTACTACCTGTGCTTACTGTGCATTTCCTTGGGATTTCAGATTGAAAGTACCACTACAGAGAACAGCATCAAGCCATGGTTTGTCGATTTGTAAACCCTTCACTGCATGAGGTACCTCAGACATCCCAAAGTATATCTAGGTTTAGTAGTGTGACTTCTTCAAAACACCGTCTGACAGTGCACAGTCTCTTATGCTAGGTGTATAATGAAACACCAGACTATGGCACCCAACTAAGTACTTTGTGACATCCTCACTTAATACAGTCACAAAAGGGATTTGCAAACACTTGCAAAAATAAAAAAACTACAAAACCTTACCAGAAGTCAATAAATCTACTGTAAACAGCCCACCAAAGATGAAAAAAAACCATTGTAAGCAGTCATGACTTTGGAAGCCACAATGGTAAAAATGCAAACTAAATAATCCAGTTTGTTTTATTTCCAATTGATTGTTTTTTAGAGTGACAAAACACATTTACATGGTAATCCCTACTCCCATTCAAGCTATGATGAACTATGTCAAATAATGTTCAAATAATCTGTAGCAAAAATGTGCTGATCTTTGATTAAATCTTTGTATTAATTTCCCAAGAGATATTATGAGAAACTGTATTATCTTTGTTAAACATGGTCAAACTGCATTAGTGATTATCACTTTCAATCCTTAGGTGAACCAGATGAGACCAGATTTAACTCTGACTGCCATATTTTCTAGATTCTTCCTTTCACTGCTTTCACCTTCCTATGTTTCGCTTCTTCCCCTGAGACTAGTTCATTTTAAAAGTGCATGAAGAAGTATCTTCACACTGGTTTGGCATGCACAGATACAAATTTGAACATTAAACCTGTTACGTAAATGAATTTCCTAATGTTTACGTGTAAATCATGTGCTGCATATCAGTGTATACATGTAATGGTTACCAAGAAATTATATATTGCTAATAACTGCAATGGTAGAAGTTAAATTTCCTTGAAATCCCATTCAGGTTTTCATTTAAAAAAAAGTTGAAGATGGTGCTATAGCACAGATGAAGCTTTTGTCATATTTTACTACAATCCTGTAGAATATGAAAAATGAAGTTTATACAATGTCAATGTTGTATTTCTCTTTGTTGTTTCTAGTGCTATGAATATTTTTTAGGACTATGCTTTAAAGCATAAAATCTGCAACTGGATGGTAAAATGACAGCCTTTATAAATAAATTGTATGTATATTAATTTTACTATCAAATTTGATATGTTTACATCTGTTTAATATTGTATTGATATACTCCTTTTTCTGTTGCTACCTTTATCCTAAATGTATGCCGCAGGCTATAACCAAAGGTGGAGGGGGGAATTGGTGCATTATGCTGAGCCAGCAAACTAAGGCTATATCACAGCAAGACACCCAACTCTGTGAACAGATGAAACATGCAAAGTCTATAACCAAAGAGCATGTTTTGTAAATGAGTAAGCATTGCATCTAGAGCAATCAGAACAAGTTATAAACTTCACAAATGCATATCAGTTTGACTCATAACATTGTATTCTTTGGGTTCACTGGACTCCAAAACTTTGTATTAGCGCCCTTCACAAGGGCTGCATGGAGAAAACACTGAATGCAACAAAGAATACTTTACTTCCTGTATGTTTGGGCATGCCGTTTTAAACCATGGTAACCAAGTCTTTCTCAAGTACAAATAGAATATGCTGTCAGATCAAAGAAGTCTGCAATAAAAATGTGCAGTCAAATGCAAGAACACAGAAATAACATTAAGAATGGAATGAAATGTTTATATTTTTCACTTCTTTGCAATATATTTTAAAATCACCGGCAACTTTTTTTTTTTATTTTTTGAAGTAATACAGCTAAAGCAGCTTTAAACAACTTTCTAAGACAAACCATAACCATAAACTCCATCAAGCCCCCAAAACTATGTGATTTCAAGAACTAACTAAATTATTTTCTTGTCTTCACCAACGACAGCAAATTCAATCCAGGGTTTCTATGACGGAACACAAAATGTACACAAAATACTTCAGTTTATGTCTGTAATAAATGTCTGAATGTGTGTGTTAGAGGGGCAGGGTTTTAGGGGAGGTTTGTGTTAACAGACACTTCAACGGTTACATAAAAGAGAATGCACCACACCCAAAATGCATGCGGAAAAAAACCAGCATTCTGTAGTGAAGGACAGAAAATGTTGTCCAAGTCTAATTTTACAGACTACATTTTAATAATTATCCACTGTATCACAGATATCTGGTCTGATTCCAAATAGACTGCAACAGCCACAAAATAAAAGGAAAATGAAGCATGTGTTGGGATCGATGGTATTAACTGACAGTATTTCCAATAAGGGAAAATGAAATATCATATGAGGCTATATAGATGGTGTTTACAGAAGTTGCATTTTAAATGCTAGATCAGTAATACACAACATAAATCCACCTCATGGCCACGTTATCGCATATTTTTTCCTTGTTTTCACAAAAGACAATGAAAACATAAGATTAGTAACAGTTATTTCCAAACACATCTGAGCAATCAGGAATGCAATCCATGTAAGCAACACACACATATAAACAAACACAAACACACACTGCACCCACACACACATACACACACAAAATCAGAACTTGATAGTCTAGTTAGTTTGAGATTCACCCTCAATAAGGAGAGTATGTAAACCCAACAACATATTCCCCTGTCAGTTCATCTGACTTTTGGCAACAAATTATTATGTTAACCAAACATTAAACCCTCCAAGCATATGTATAACCATAAATATGAAGCATTGTACCCCATAGCAATCTGCATGGTCCAAGAATACTGACCTCCAAATGCGGGCTGCATATGCAATTGCATTTTTTTAAGTGCCCTCTAAAGTTTATGGCATTTTTATTTAATAAAAAATGTACAAGCATTTATACAACTCAGCCCCAGAGAATCCTGTTCCCAGGAGCCTAGGCATAACAGCTGTTCGTCCCCAAATACATGATATGTTGGACTCGCGGCTTCCATGGTGTCAGCTAGCAGATCTCTCTTCCAGTCATGTTTTATGTCTTTCCTCACTTTATGTCCTTTTCTCTATATTCTATTAATTACTTAATCCACAGATCTGCTAAAATCCTATATTTATATATATATTAATAGACAAAAAGGAAAGAATCAGAATGCAATATTCTATGATTATTTGGAAAGGTTAATGTCGATAAGTTTTTAAACTCTGTGTCACAGAGATGGACCCAAGTATTGAACTTTTCTCACATCAACCGTACCAGATCAAAATTATGAATCAGCACCCAATAAAAGATGCAATAATTTACACACCAAAGCAAATATCATTTCAGATGAATTTTAGTACTGCAAAAGACAAGGTGTAGGAAATTTTAAAGGTAATCATCTTATGCAGGTCAGAGATGGGAGAACGGAACAATACAATCACAAATTGCACAGCTGCATAACAAAACAAAAATTTTCACGGGCAGTTCAGACTGACGCTAACAATTTGGGCTCTTGTAGACTTTGGGCTGGTGTGAACATCTCCACTAGCTGGTGTTTCAGCTGCTCATAATGACCGCAGGGCAGCTGGGAGTCAGCAATAATGGCATCAACACTTTCTTCTGTCAAAGTCTCATATCCTGTCTGCTCTGGAATCAAGCACCCAATCAGTGAATCAGTCATTTGTTTTCTCTTCTTTCTGTAAGTTTCTTTTATTTGCAATTAATCAGAAGTTTGATCTCAACCAACTACAAACCAAATAATATTAAACCAACACCAAATTTGAAACTCACAAGTATCTGCTTTATGAGTCCATGAATCACACTGACTTGTCCTGTTCGGGAGTCTCCATGACCTAAAATCACCTACAAAGGACTCCATGACAATAAACCCTTCTTGTGGCAATACGATAATGCACATGCCACCTGTCAAAAATTGCCAACTTTCCCATATAAACCAATCAGTGGTTAGCATAGCGACATTTCCACAGGCTTTCACCACCTGAGGCATGATCTCGTTCTCACCACCAGAAGAACTCACTACAGCAAATGAGTCAGTGTGGGTGCTATAGCAGTTACCTAATTACAGAAATTTACAATACAATACATCTTTATTGTCTATGTCTGGTCACAACAGAGATAGAAATTTTCCTTTGTTGCTGGGAGCTCCCACAATTAACTGAAGAAAAGGATACATAATAAACTGAAGAGATTACGATCACACCTCATACACTCATGCAGTTACACTCATGCTTAACCCTCTCACACATGACAGTTAGCAGATGCACATTCTCTTCCTCTCTTACACACACACACCCACACACATTCAGGCTAGGTACATTTGTTAGTCCTGTTCAAGAGTGCTATTGCGGTTGGTAAGAATGACTTGGCAAAGGCACTATTCTTGTCGACCACTTGCTTCCATCTACGGCCGGAGGGTAACATTTGGAAGTGGCGATGTAGTGGGTGAGAGGGGTCTGTGATGATGCTGACAGCTTTTAACCTCACAGCCTTGATGTATAGATCACCTAAAGGTCTTTGTGGAGAAAAAATGATCTTGCTGGCACTCTTGACCACTCTTGTTAAACAAGCTTTATCTTTGACAGAGAGGACGCCAAACCACACTGACATATTGAATGTTAAGATGCTTTTGATTAGGCTGCGATATACTGACTCAAGGACAGGGCCATTAACACCGAAATTCCTCAATTGCCTCAGCAGGAACAGCCGCTGATGTGCTTTCCTGGAAACAATGCTGGTGTTTTCCTGAAAGGATAGTTTGCTGTCTAGCACTGTGCCGAGGTACCTAAAACTTTGCACCTGTTCTATTATCTCATTATCAATAATTATAGGGGTGTGGGCAGGTTGATGTTTTCTTCTGTCAAGTACCACTTCTTTAGTTTTAGAGACACTGAGCATCAGAAAGTTTTCTTCAAACCATGAGTGTAATTTCTGAACCTGGAGGAAATAGCTTGCAAGTGACTTCTCGTCCTTGAGCAGAGCAACCAATGCCATATCGTCTGCAAACTTAATCAATGATAAGGCACAATTTGAGAATTCCGTCCGGACTTCACTAGTATAAACAGAGAACAGTATCGGGGACAAAACACACCCCTGTGGGGCTCCGGTACTTATGATCAGAGTGTTGGAGACTGTGCCTCCCATGCTGACCCGTTGTGGCCGGTCCTGGAGAAACTCCCTCATCCAGAGCACTAGGGTTGAGTTAACGTTTAGTGCTAGGAGATGTAAGAGCAGGTGTGGCTGAATGGTATTAAATGCAGATGAAAAGTCCATGAATAGGATATGGGCGTATGTACCAGTGCCATCCAGATGGTTTGCTACATGGGTTAATACATGTTCACAGCAGAAGTAAGTTTTATTGTGCACCTGATCATGCATTAGGCTTACCTCTAATAGGCAGATGACCAGCAAGCTCTATAACAGCCACATTAAATTCTTCTGCTGATTTGGTGCCTGAAATACAGTAAAACTGGTACAAAACTGTATCACGTTTTTGCTGGTCACAATCATATTTAACAAGAAAATTATTTTAAAAGTTTATTTTTCAAAATATAATCAAAAAACCCACTGAAAAAATTCTATTGAATGAGACCACTTGTTTCATGGTCTAAACACACACAAAACCATCCCATTAAATAATCACAATGTCATTTGCTGGTAACATAAATGAAAATATTAGCCTAATTCAAGAAAAAATACACATACTTTTTCACTGAGAGTTTTCCTTAATTTTATCATTTCTTCATGCTGCCTAATCAATTTCCAAACTCCATTTTTAAGTTATCCATAAGATTAAAAAAATTAATAAGCAAGTCTGAAGACTGACTGCTTGAGATATCACTGAAAGAGCTTTAATTCATCAAAAATACACCTAAATTTGAACATGATAATAGACTGTCTTGCTTGCCCACCGATAAATTTGCGACGAGGCCAGATGAATACACGAACTGTAGTTTTGGCAGAGTGTCGCTTCTCTCCAAACACCACGCCTCTACTGATGAAGAGGTTATGGGCAATATCAGCATTATGGAAGAAACTGCTTACTTTGTACACCTGTCTGTTTCAACATAAAAATCAGATTTTATCTATCCTCATATTTATCACATCTGATATGCCAAGCCATCCTTCAAAATTTCATGAAACAAAATAAACATCTGTGGGTGAAAACTTAAATTTGGTCTATCTGCACATTTCTCAAAATATTAAGAGAACAGATCGCTTTCTTCTGTGCACCAGAAAAATATTCACTCTTATTTTTAAACTGTACAGAAATGCAAAGATTTTGTGCAGAAACTCAGATTTGTCTGAATGCATTAATTAAAATCACCATATGACTTATGAGGAACCAAAGAAATATTTACAATACCTGTTCTCTTTCAACACAAGCCTAGAAAAATAAAGCTAAACTTACAAGAAAACAGGTACCCAAGTCTACCTGCTTATGTCTTCAACAGTTGAATTATGCAGCTGGAAAGCAAAGCCTGGAACAGGGATGGCTGTCATCTCATGCAAGCCTCCCACAAGATGTTGTGTGGGCTATTCAAATTTGAAGAAGAAATACTTGTTTTCACATTGTATAACACATAAACATCACAATGTATGTCACACCTTGTTCTCATAATTTCACTTTTCAGTACTTTTAGTCCTTATGGATCATATTAGTAATTATCACATTACAATTATTTCAAGATTCTAGTGTTTCTAGTACCACTTACTATCATCACATGTTATTTATAACTTACTTATAGTACACAGTACATATATATAGTATATATATATATATACATATATATAGTACATATTTTACTTATAGTAAACTTACAGTACACAACAAATCTAACAGGCTTCCTGTAAACATTGTCTGTTTTTATAATGTTTTTGTCAAAGATGACACTCTTTCAACTAGGTACATTGTACTAAAATTTCTATAAGCAAATTTATGCTCTGCATAGAATTTCAATCTTTATAAAGAAGTTTCTTCTTTTGAGTTCCTGGGACCATGCCTGTCAGACTCTGATTTTTTTTCTCTGGTGATGATGGGGGCAAAAAATAAAATCAATAAAAATGATAACACTTCCCTATGCTCACGCGCATGATTATTTTCTTTCTCATTGCGATCGTCACATTTATCACAAGGTCTGCTAAATTGCTTATATGTTCGTTTGAGTTTGTGCAAGATAAAATGAAAGAAAGCAAAAAAGCCTTAACAAATTAGACTGTGCTTACACAGTGGTCAATTATCAATTCATGCTCCAAATAGTAAGCATGAAAATGCAGGTGGTTGACAGAAGCAAAGGCACACAGACTGTTGAAGCCCATCCGGAATCCCCTAAAAAGTCAAATAACATCAAAATTTCACTTCAGCTGCAAAAATCTGATTGTAAGAAGAACAATTATTTTCTTCTGTTGTGTTTTCTTTGGAATTCCTACCTTTCTGAGTCCCTAAACAAGTCTCTGCAAAGGCAAAAGAAGCTTACTAATAGTTACTTGTGTAAACACTGAACGAAATTTTCCTCAGGTTACATCAGTCTGCTACTGTGTGGGCAGTTCCTCAAAATAATGCTTAAACTTTGCTTAACAAGAGTCAAATATATAACGGAGTGATTTCATGCATGTTTAAACAATTTAACATAAAAAAAATCATGGAAAATTTTCTGCACAACAGTAACTACCAAACGAGACAATGACTGTATACACTTGTTAATACCTGTGTTTGCTAAGCAACATCATTTCCAGTGCTACTTGTATAGAGGACTCTGTCAACATCTGGAGGGATGAAACAAGCTAGTCAGTTTATTCTTATTTATCTTTGCAATATTAAATAAATAGACTTATTCCCAAATTAACAAATATGAAATACATCTTTCTTCCCTATCAAGTATCATCTTCTGTGCAATGTAATGACTTTATTGGATAATAAACAAATAAGCCTAGAAGGTCTATTAGTTGAATGTTAACACGTTTAAAATTTGAACCACATAGTTTAAGGCATACTGGGCCTTTTACTGGCCAAAGCCCCACCCATCTCCTGTCCCAAATGAACACATGGGTACCTGATTCGCCAGACAAGCTAAAAGCACCCAGGGGTAAAGGCCAAGGTTAGGCTCTAATTACTAATTGCTGTTTCATGACATTTATAGTTTGCTGCTCCTAAAGGCATTTGGCGGTGGGATCTTAACCTTTAAGCAGGTCACTATGAGTATCGCTTACTTGAGTTAAACATGCATCTATCTGCGGCACAAGCAGTACATGTCCATACTCCATAGGGCTGACATTGATGATGACAGCATGTCTGTGACAATCTGTTTTACTTAAAATCTGTAAACAGACCATGTCAGAAAGAATGTAAAAGTATGGGGGAAAAAAGATTTCTTGTATTTTATTCGGCATGTTTCTTCCTTCGAACTGTTAGTACAACAATTTTCAGAATGTTAGACAGTAGCATCACGAAAAATGGAAAACAACATTATTCTGGGGGCGTCAGTGACATCTACAAACTTCATGGAAATGTCTGGATTTTATTTGAAGTCATTGGTTTAAAGATAAGTTGTTAATTGCTACTGCACCTCTCTTGCTGTCAACTCCTGACTCTTACCACCTCATCTCCAAGTAAGTTCAGTACATTCTTATAGGATGAAATAACACAGATACAAAGCTAACTGAAAATTTCATTACAAGGTATATTTAATTGTATAAAGCATAGCAGTTACCTGTGAATCAGATATGCCATTGCACATGACCTGTTTTGTCTCAAAACCATTTTCACTGTCCACTGGCTGGGCTTCATCATGAATTCCATCTTCAACAGTCTGCAACAGGATTCACAAAGTAAAATGTACTAGCGCCAATCAATTTATTTACTGCATCAATCTAAAACAACTGAAACAGAGATTGAGAAAGACAGGAGGATAAATCTCTCTAAATTCCAACATTCAGCTGTACTTCAAAGATTTAACTCACTGTAAATGAGCAAGTATCTACTGTCAGTGTACATGGGATGGAATGTGGGTTATGGGCATTTGCCAGGTTATATTTTGGTGATTTTGCATCATTTTATTTCTACATCATCTCACCAATGATGACTTTCTCTTCAAAAAATTCTTTGTCTGTGAGCATACAAGTCTGTTTTGGTGTGATGTGAAAGTGATTAGTGTATTGTGTGCCCGGCAGGTGGACATGAGAGGATGGTTCATCAGTGCTTGTGCAAGTTATGTACTCTATAACTGTACTCATTTCACATTGTACACTTTGTCATTTTGTTCTCCACTCCCTTCCCTCCCCCCTCCTTTCATTCATTTCACTATTTTCACATACCTTGTTATTTTAGTCTGAATAAAGGACTAGTAACATGAAATTGTGTCTCTTGAATTCATGATATAAATAATTAATGACAGGGATGGGTGTGAATTAATTTCAAGGTCATTATCATGTTAAGATGAAAAATAATAGAACGTTTTAGTCATTAGAAATAACCTGAAGGAAAGAAACAGCTACATTCCAAGGTAAAATCAATTTTCTACAGTGATCTTTCTCACACATGACACCAAAATTGTCTTAACGAAAGTCAAAATATGCAATGCTTACCTCACAATTCCTCCATACTGACTGAGAGTTTTTGCGCTTTAAGTAGAAGACAACCTCTTTTTGGTTTACCCATGTGAAATTGAACTCTGAAGCATTAAATGGTTGATTAATGCTACGTATATCCTGAGGCTTGCGACGTTCTTTTGCTCGTAGCAAGTTAAGCTGTATGGTAATTTAAAAAAAAATGTTTATAAAACATATTTATTGTACTTTACATATTCTGACAAATATTTTAACACAACAGTTGCATTCCAATTATTTTTCTCAAAATGAAACATGATTTTTCATCAAAAGGAATAGCTAACTACAACAAAGCATGTTGTCATTGCACTCTTGTACATATAAATGTGTTGCCAATTTTTTTCAGTTATGGCAAGGATACAGAAAATCTGACTTGATTTGTCATACTCACAATTAACATGTATCCCAGACAAATATTACCTACCTGAGCAACATAATGTTTGGGTCCAGGAATAATACGAGTTGTGATATGGTCAATATCATAACGGAAAGCTCCATTTTTCATGGCTGCATCCCATCTCTTCCTCAATTCTTCGTCAAACTGAACTTTGGAAGGTTTTTTTTTTTAAAAACAAGAAAATAAATACACTCTTGACTCTGAAGCTGAACCCTCACTTGGACAAAGTAGAAGGAAAAGTCATAAAACATTTCAAATCTTTAACATGATAAATTGCATATTCACTGAAGCTTGATAGCAGTATAAATAAGCTCTTGACCTGTATTTCCACTCAAAGCACCCAAAGAATTAACTATTAAAATTACATTAAAATCCGTTGGTTCTAACATGCTTCTTTAAGTGAAAAGAACAGCAAATAAGAATAATGAACCTAATCTCCAACTTTCTGCACAACAAATCTCTCCTTAGGACATTTTTCATTGTGCATCATACCTGGCTCAGTTCAAAGGGCTCATCTTGACTCCAGCTGTTTGTAAGTTGGATCAGATCTCTTGTGGTGTATTCAAATACATTACTCATCTGCAATGTAAGTAATTAAGTAATTAAATTTAACAAAATAACACGTTTACGTACTCGAAATCTTTCTTTAAAAACTTGGCAAGTCATGATGTACAGAGACTATGAATCTTATTTCTGGATCCTGATATTCACACATCTTCATAATAAAACTGAGTTACAGACATTTGCTGCAGTTAACACAATTTTCTTAGCAACAGTGATTCAGCTGAGGGCAAAAGCTTGTTACACCATTTGAGACAGTAGCTTCATGCTTCAAAAATATTCTGCCCTTGCAGGAATGTGCTATCACATGACAACAGGCTTGTCACCCAATTTCAGAAAATATGTAACTATAAATTGTATAATGGAGTATTTATAAGCTGGATGGTGATACATATTTGTAAGTGTGGATATTGTTGATGGTATGAAGCAAAAACACAAAACTATCTGTTCAGACCCATAATAAATATTGCTAATAGCTTCTTAGCTTGTATGGCAAACACTTAAGTGATGACACATTACAAGATTATCTTATGCTTTACTACTGTCATTATATTTGAAAATTAGGGTATGTAACTATTTCTAAACTTTCAATAACCCTTTATATTTTTGTTGTTTTGTTTTTGTTTGATAATTACTGTTTCTTCTTGTATTCACTCATTTTTTTTTAATAATGACAATGCTTTAACAAATCTATAAACCTTACTGCCTGTACATATAGCCTCAACTAACACCTAAAACCACTCACTTTCAGGGTTTGAATAGCGTTCGCTGATTTGCTTTATTCTGTTTCAGTAATTAAGTTTTTGGAGTGGTTAACTCAGCAAAACAAATGGTATATTGAATATGGATATAACTTCAATGTTAATTATTGTTAGATCCAACTATCTGTTCTTATGTCCACAGGTCAACTCGAGTCAAAAGAGAACATCAGTATATCTGTGCCTTGTCATGAATGAAAAAGATCACCACGTCTGAGACTCTTAAACATCCGGACCACAGATCTATAAGTATAAGCTTGCTAATACTGTATTCCATACACTGTACGATACATATTACCACTAGATGAAGGTCCATGATATTACGGTGTCACATTCATGACGAAGCAATTTGTTCCTACCTAGTACAGCCCATTTGTCTACATGAAATTTGGATGTTTGGTTAACAATGAGTTAAAAAGAGAAGAAAAATTAAGCTTTAACAGGACCTCCTGACAAAATATCTTGCTTGCTAACAAATTGAACCACAGTGGTACGACAGGAAACGCAATGTGTCTCTGCTATTGCGCATGCGTTGGTCTTCAATAGACTTGTAGCGAGTGAGTGTGTCAAGCAAATTACTACTTTCATCTGATCCTTCGCTGTCTATATATTATTTCCTTGCTCATGTTATATGACACAAACCAGCTGCTCGATTTCTTGTATGCTTCTGTAATGTCGCCTTATGTATGTCTGGTCGTTTGTCAGTCAGGACTGACTGCAGTTTCAGTGCACTATTTTCACGCTGGTATCAGTGCTGGTCAACCGCCTGAAAGCTATGGTGACGGGTTTCATTTTAAATATTTTAAATGTCAGCTACAAAGGAGAGACAGTGGCAATGGCCAGGCTGAATATAGTATCTGGTGCTGCAACACCACCAAGGTAGCTGCATATAAGGCTGTCACGACGTGGGGGTCCAGCCCTGTAAACAGGTGCTGCATCCAGAGAGGTGGGGGTGGGGGAGCCTTTGCCGGATGCGAGATTTGAACCCAAACCCGCGATCAACAGTGTTTTGGGCCATCTGATCGCCCAAAGTTCATTTGAATAAATTTAACGCATGCGCGAGCACATACAGAAACACATAACTATGCGCGCGCGCAAGTACACATACAGGCGCGCGTAACTCATCGGATTGCACCATTTAAGGGAAGCAACTAGTGTAGACGCTGTTATCTGCTATATGTAGTATATTCCCCTTAACCACATTACTATTCCGTTGTAATTATCAAAAAGTTCAGCTTGACCGTGTACATTTTTAATCTGATAAACACGACTTGCTAACCGATCGTTGTGCCATCAAAGAATCCCAAAAAATGTTTTGGCATTACAACAAACTTGGCTGAGAAAACGTTTGTTTGTTATAGCAAACAGTGAAGCCAGAACAATTTGTGAAAGGCTGATAAAAGATCATGAAGGTCATCTAAAATGCTTAGTAATATTTACCAACAGGTATTTGTTGCAAGCGAATAATCCTTTGTAACGGCATAATTTTCAATTTAAACAGCGGCTTTCCGGCGTTGCAAAGATAACGATTACACGAAACTCGTAGTGATGTGGGTCAGTAGGCCGCTCAAGTGCGAGCGTTTTGGCGAGGTCAGGTCTTAAAAGCAAAAACTGTCTATAGGCAATTATTCTCAGTAGTTTAACTGACTCGCGATTGCTTCATTTGTTTTATGTTGTCGTTGTAAGATTATCAGCTGCGCCAAATCTTCGACAAGGACAACATCGCAGCATTGTCAAAATGGCGTCTCCCTGGACGATGCGACTTCTGAACGCCGGAAATGAGGGTACCCTGGCTTTGGCACTAGCACTCGGACATGAACTGGGCATTTTTGATCTCATCGGTTCATCAACTCATCCCATGACGTCAGCTGAAATAGCCGAAAAGGGAAAGCTTAAAGAAAGGTAATCTGTTTGATTATGGCCACGATTGCTGCCCATGTTGAAATTGTTTTCGGCTTGTGTTTCCGTATATTATTCTTTCTATGGCAAAACAAGATCGTATTCATTTCCTAATTATTAATTAAATGTGTGTAATTAGAAAAGTGCCAGTCGCAGTTTCCCTGTATAGAAAACACGATGATTGTGCGAGTGGAGTTGGTAGTTGCGCGAACACGTACAGTGCTCAATTATTCAACAGGTGAACGAATTCAAAACAGATGCACATAAAAGTTCACAATACGCATGAAAAAATCGAAAATCTGGTGGAAAGAGAAGAAGTGAAAGACATGCAAATGTCCGTTCAGCCAGGTTTAACAGTTTCCGCAGTCCAGGATTGAAAACTGTTCACTATTCAGATCTCATGTCCTCATCAGAGAGACTAGATCAAGCTGTACTCTGATAAACGAATGCCAAGTCTTATGATGTTCCCCACTCACCTACCCGTTTACCCCCACGAATAGCACGTATCGACAAATCGGTGTGTTTGTCAGTGGGTCATCCAAACTATATCGAAAATAAAATACATTTTATTACTCTCAGTACTGTTTCTTACTTGGCTTGAAAATAGGCTTAACATGAAATCAAAACTGAGTTTGATTTCTCAGCGCTCCTTTTTCACCCATCCCCACTTCAAGCTTCATGCGCGGACTGCTTTTGCGAACATGCATTTGCGTGTGTGCAGGCCAGTGCGTATGCACTCTCGGCGGGGCGCTCGTGCCCTCAATGACCCGCGTCACGTGGCATTGCATCAGTCTGCACTCTTCTACCGAAGTCACACCATTGCAGTGAAACTAGCATTTTCACTTTGTTAATGTATAGATATGTAGAGCCTATTTTGCTGTAATCGATAATCAGCAGTCGAAATGTGCCTTCTAGAATGTGGTATAGTACCGATCGTGCATTTACGCTCAAAGGTACCGTCCTCATTCTGTGTTCACCTTCGAATTTTTTCTTAAATGCGCATTCAATAGTTCATCCCGACAGCTAGGGCGCGATACAGCGCTACCTTAGAGACGCCATCATGTGCTAAGCACCACGTGACCACACTTATCTATACTTTGTTGAGCATGTCGGTGGCACGATCTAGGGCGTAGGCGACCGAGTCACGTTACTCGCACGATTAGTTTTGTTGCCCGATGACACTTTACGACGGACAGTCGATACTGGTCTGCTGGCAGCCCCGCCGATGGATATTCTTGAATGAGAAGCTTGCTTGTTCGTACACCTGCGATGCCCGGATGCAGTAACCAAAGATATTAAGTTCTGTTTGCTGCCTATGTTAAAAAATAAATTACATCAGGAGTTATTGTATACTCTTGCACGCTGCGGGATTTTCAAGGAATGTTTTATTTATGGATATGTTGGATTTATGGATTTATTTGGACTGCATGTTCACCCCTTCCCCTTCCTAGCTAACCCCTTTGCATTTATAGACTAAAATGATGTATGTTGAAATAAATGTGACCAATTAATAGACTTTCAGAGCAATGAACTGAAATGGCGTTACGCGCCAATTAATAGGCAGGGGATGAAAAAAAAACCGAACGAGAAAAAAGGAAAGAATATTCGTAATAAGCAAGGATTCTTTTTGAATCAATAAGTAGGCAGGTGTTTGATGAGGCTGAAGTATAATAATAATAGTGAAGATTTTTATAGCGCATATTCACACTCATAGAGAGCATGCTCTTAGCGCTTAAAACGGGGAAGAGACGTGGACTAAGTAGACACAGAACACAGGGGACGAAAGAAAACGACAGTACTGACGACGAAACAGAAAACAAAAGGCATCAAGTAACAGGAACAGAGAAATATAGTGATTCTGCCGAGAAAGATGGGTAAAGTAGCAAGAGGGAAGGGGGGGGGGTTAAGAAGGACTAGCATTGTGTGGACTGTGCGTTTTCAGTGCAGCTTTGAAAGATTCAGTTGTAGGAAGGTGGCGGATATGGAAAGGAAGAGAATCAGAACCACCGGACTCTCGTACTCCTATCTACATGTCACGTGTACTCGAATCTTCAGTTTTCGACAAAGAAAGAATATTTTTACTCTGCCGCACTTCCAAGAGTGTCCCAAATGGTACAGACGCTGCATTCTCTCCCCTTTTTGTTCGGATTTAACGTGGACAGTCAGTATTGTTTACATTGTCGATTATAGAGCGCTCAAAGAGCTCTTAAGGATTTAATCATTCCTAATATTCCTTCACTCCTTTTTGAAAATTCTGCAGGCATTCTCTGCTGGGGGTGGGATGCATGAGTGTGATCACGAAGTTAAATATAATAGTAATATAACTCCGTGGTTTGATAGGTGATTTATAATAGACTGTTTTTTTTGTGAAAGTGTCGCTGTTAAATGTTATACAGTAAATGAAGCATGATCACTCCCTTTCTGGTATATTGTTTGTTTCTGTTGATGCTTTTCTTGTAAATGCCTGGCTGTAAAATATCTTCGTAAAGTTTTTATTTTATTGTACAGTATCCAGTTCAAGTTTCGTGACCGATTTTCAGTAAGTTCGCCACGCACTCACGACTAGATGGTAAACAGATGGTAAGCAAAAACAAAATGTTTATTGCGTCTCTTCGTTATCTTATCGCCATCATGTGACGCGGCTATTGGCACAGACTTTCTGGACGAGCAGATGAGTGGATGGGCTTTTCAAGACAAAGTGCCAGCAAGAAACAAAGCCGAACTAACATCGCTACAAAAACTGAATCATAATGGACCTCAGCCATGCCGTCTAAATATTCTTCTATCCTTGCTGGTCTTCCTTCTTCCTGCTTTTCATCTGATCGCCGGTAACTTAAGGTGGGTACCCGTGCTGGTGTTATTCCAGGAGGTCGAGCAGGGTTTTTCCCAAGCGCATAAGTGGTTGACTTACCGAGGGACTTGAGGTCGTTGCATATATGTGCACTTGTAGTCACGCTTCGGTTGGCAACTGGAGCAACCTAGCCGGCCGGGTTGCACAGATGTCGGACTGAGCTTCTCCCTTGCTCCAACCTATCCCCACCCCTATTCCTTGTGTGGGGGCGGGGTTGTGGTGGGGGAAGTGGGCGTGTAGTGGGGTAAATGGGAGTGTCGGTTTGTCTGTTCACTACCACTTTATTCTATGCATGACAAAATCGGCAAATCTCCCATCTCCTCTCCCTCACTGCCTTACCTTCCCCAACCTTCTATGGAGTCAGGTACCCCTTCCAGACACGGGTATCGAACTGGCGCGCTTCTCGGTTCGAACGACAGCGCTCTAAGCACGGCTATCCCCCAGCGCTACGTACTAGGTGCTGGATGTCTGGTGTGCGTGCACAGTCTAGCCGGTTCGATACCCGTATGGCGCAACGTATTTCCTTCAGTTGACCCAGCTGTAAAATGGGTACCTGACATCCTTGGAGGGTTGGAGAAGGTAAAGCAGCGACGGAGAGGAGATGGGCACTGCAACCCGTAATTGCTATATTATGTTGGTCAGTGCAGAAGTATTGTTATCGGAGGTCGCTCATATGCTAACAAGTGATTAGCCTCTCTGTTCGATGGGCACATTCTCTTCCCTGAATTTTCTTTTCCTTATTTCTTGTGGTCTCTAAGACACACAACCTATCATCCTCAAAATCACAATAAACAGCGCTTCCTTTCAGATTTATTCTTATTTTAGCATTTTTACAGAAAAAATCCGTCCTTAGTTATGATGTAAAAATATAAGACTGCAGCAGATTGTCAAAACAAAAGGGCTTTGTATAAGCCCGTATACGAAAGTGAGGAAGGTTTCGTGTTTAGGTCTGTTATGAAAAAAAGACCAAAAGTCATGTCAATAGTGTTATATAACAACTTTGCTTTTTTCGGAGAATTTCCTGACCATTGTCGCTCGTCACATGGTTGAATGTTCTCCCGAAACTCTCCGTGGTTTGAAACCCCCTACTGCAGCCGACAAGGAAGCTGCGCCGTTGTGTATAGTACTATTAAGAAATAAAGAAAAAAACAAAGACGGAAAAGTTAAGGATCTTTCTTAACCTGCTCTGACGCCTGGTTATCAATTCGTTCTTTATCTTCGATTGGCAACTGGGGCAACCTACCCACCCGGGTTTCGCAGATGTCGGACTGAGCTTCTCCCTTGCCCCAATTATCAATTCGTTCTTTATCTTCGGCGTTCGATCACTAGTTGGTCGTGCTATGCTGTCAGTGTAGTAACCTCCAAGAAATCCACTGTTCTGCACGAAGAAACATTTTCATAGATCTGCACGCACTCTTAAGAGAAAGACAGCTACCATTCCAAATATTTTCAGTCATTAGAGTCTGCGTCATCACTGCTAAAATATAGATAATCTATATTAACGGAATCACATCTTTGAAATATTTTTATATGATAAACTCCCGTTGTCATTTGTGCCATGAAACATGTTGGTCTCTTTACTTCATAAAGGAGCAGGCCAAGGACTCGTTCAAAGCTGGTTATTTGTGAGCACTTTTATGTACAGATAATGTGATATCAGTGCTTTTGACACATAGCCAACAAGGACTTTACATGTGGGTAGTTGATTACTACCCCCGAGCTAAATATAACTTCTTTACTATGGTTTTATTTTTCGTAAAAATTTACACCCTGACTGAAGGTCTATATGTGAACTGTAATAAACATTCAGGCTTATGCAGTAAATCCCTGCTGAATACGACTGAGGGGAATCCCCCCTAGATTTTACATAACTTATCTCTCTATGTTGTGATAATGTATCGGTTTCTCGTGCCTGCTCTAAAGTTAGCCGTGTTGCGGGTAAGAGAAACGCAGAATGTGCGAGTCGCATCCAGAATCAAAATGAAAGGAAGAGCGTTCGGAGAAGAAGAAACGGAAGGAAAGAAAACAAGAAGAAAGCACAGTTTATCGCAAGGAGAGCTGGGCCTGCAATGGCTTTGAGACAACAATGCACAGATGTACAAAACATCAGATATGCATTACACAGAAATCAAAACATAAGTTTATTTATTGCTAGAAACGCTAGAGTGTTCTTGATATTTTACTCAAACGTCGGTGTATCTAAGAATAAACAGGTGAAAAAGTAGAATGTGTTGAGAGAGAGAGTGTGTGTGCGTGCGTGCGCGTGTGTGTGGGGGGGAGGGGGGAGATGTCGACCAGAATATCTCTAGAAGTATTTTACCCAGATTAATTTCCCATCATCTGACACTGCGCCATGTCACGTAAAGATAATTTCAAGAAAAAGGAAAGAGGAGCTGTGATATCTGTTGTCACTGTCGACTCATTTTCCTCACAGCAGCATAGTTGGCTTGTTTGTTGCTCTAACTGCTCAAATGACTTGTCATCATTAGAATATATTTATGACTGGGATATGAACAAGGGGCGTGCAGATATCCGCTTTACCGTTTCACATACCGAGAAGCGTAAACAGATCTTGGATTGGTACTTCAGTACTCTGTGCTGACCTGACTTGGCAAGGATCGACCGTAAGCTGAGTATTTAGCTACCTAGTCGGGTACCTCGTACCCTGAACCTGTAAGTCAGGGTTTTCCAAAGCCATAGTTACCCTCCTCCTACCTTCACGCCCCACCCCTTATCTCCCCTTAAACACACACACACACACACACACACACACACACACAGACGCAACCGGTCTTACCTCGTTTAAACCCACTGCATGCACCCATGCATAAAGATTTTTTTGTTTGACTATACTTCA
Organism: Marisa cornuarietis; assembly: GCA_004794655.1. NCBI lineage: Eukaryota > Metazoa > Mollusca > Gastropoda > Architaenioglossa > Ampullariidae > Marisa > Marisa cornuarietis. Next base: position 3,006,349 of record SMMW01000001.1, read on the forward strand.
GTTCATGCAGTATTGTTGGCTTCCTGCTTGTCAACATTACTAATTTATATACGGGGGCTGTTTCACGCTGTAGGTAGAGGATCCAGTTTGTCAGGTGTGCCAGGTCCGTTATCGCGATATTGACTTGTTGGGCTTTTCAGGCTTATCCGGTAATAGTTATGCACGTTGAAGTAGCCAGGAAAGCGCAGTGGGTTGTCCTGTGGTCTGTTACACATGAACATAAAAAAACATCTGTGGCTAATATATGAATGAACCACCATGACTCATTTCTATGATTGTCTTTTTTTTTCATTCGTCCGACTGTCTGGCCGTCTGTGTGTGTGTGTGTGGGGGGGGGGGAATGTTGATATTTTTATGGCTTGATGGCGCGAGTTAACCGGTTTCGTTTTCTTCATGTACGTACTTTTCCTGTAACTGCAATGCTAGTGTTTTGACGTGTGTATGAAATATATATGACCCGAGACATCAAAGAACGAAGCGAGAAATAAAAGACAGCAAACCATCTCGATATTTTCTGGGATTCTGAGATCCCACACGAAGATCCACAAATTCTCTCTGCTAGCCGCCGCATTTAGCCTGTTTACTAACTGGCTGTTTCCTTGTCTCCAGGATCCTTGTCTCTATTTCTTTTCCCCTAACATAGTGACACTATGGTTTCTCCTCTCCCCGCCTCCAACAACTGACTAGATCCAACTCGTCATTGGCTTTCCGCATTGACTAGACATCTGATCATCTGGCTGAAAGGACCTCCTGTGTCTGGCATTGTGTCAAGAAGTATGAAGTCCTTCGTAGACAGGATGTACTGAGTTATTCTCTGTTCCTAACGCCCCAAACGTTTACGCAGGAAACGCCTATTCAGAACGAAATCCTGTCAACAAATTGACTGAGATCCGTTACAAAATGTTAGTTTTCAAATCATAAACGGAAGTATAGTCGAGGGCCTTCATACGCAGGCTTTGTCTGACGATGTAAAAGACACTGGACTCATAATATCGTGAGAGACGCTTCTCCATCTCATGTTCCTGGCAGCCGCGGGCGACTTTTTCTGCTGACTCGTAATGGACAACCGTGGCTCACAAAATTTGACCGCGGTGTACAGTTGTGCAGACTTGGGGGTTCTTTTTTTCGCATTTTGTTGCGTATCTCACAAAGAGCTTTCGTAAGAATCGTCTACTCACCCTCAACTCGGTCCCCTTTCCCTAGAATTGTGCGACATTTCCCATCTGTCTACGTTCATGAGGGAGAAAGGAAGGGTTGAAGGCACTATCCTCAAATAATTCCCAACCTTGCATCCGCTCCATTGGTTGCCCCTTAATTTGAGAGCTATTAGGAGTGATGATGGAAGATTTTATCGCTTGTATGCAAAATAAATGAAATACAAATGGTGTAATGTTAGGTTAATTGCCTCGTATCGCTGGAGGTTTGAAAGGGAAGAGATCTCTTTCTGGACTGCCATGATCACCTGGCAATTCCTGCAAAAATATTTTGTCAGTTATATTGTTCAGAAAAAGCTTTCTCCAAATATATTAAATATGACAGGTTGTTTATTTTTGTTTCTGTTTTCATTGCTTTCTTTAGGATACAACAAAAAAAAATCTGTCATTAGTCCATGAAATCCTGCAGTGCTAGTTTCGTAGAAATCGAAATAAACTGCGTGCTTATGTGTGCTTTGACATTTTCTTAAGCAAGAAATGAACTTTACCAAATTAAAGTGAGGCCGTAGACATTATAGGATATTATCTCGGGTATGGCACTTGCATTTTATGGATTACTGCCGAAGAAGCGAAAGAAAATTGTGTACTTTACTTTTTTTAACGAGATCGGCTTCATTTGTATATGTCATGGCTTCAATATTAGACCGGCGTTTGTTTCGAAGTATTCCCCCATTTTTCCCACTCCCCCAGGAAATATGGTGCTAAGCAGCTTCCAAAAAGAAACCTACTTCGTTTTTTTTTTCATGGACCTACTGTCTGGGATTTTTTTTTCAAAACCTCCAGTTTCTTTCGGTGGATTCTTACATGTGAAAGATTCTGTATGTCGCGTGATTTTCAAAACAAAGCAACAACAAAAAATCATCCACGTGCATGAGCACGTGCAGGCACGTGCGTGTGTGGAATGTGTACTGTGACAGTTTGCTTTTGCTTTGCCTAATTTTAGATGACCTACTTTCACCTATGGGGGGGGGGGGGAAAGGAATGTGCTGAGTCGTACGGAGACGATAAACATCGCATTAGTGTTAGATGCGGGTTAGGTCAAAGGTTACCAGTAAGTCACATGTAAAGTGATGTCGGTAAGCCCTTACAGTCTTACACTATGGGCTTAATATTTCCTCAAATGCTCGCGGGGGAAAACCCTAGCCCTTGACATTCCGGAAATAAGTATTTGAAGAAAAAAAAAAGATGATGAAGAGAAAAGAAAACTCGTTACAAAACGTCCGTCCTTATCGTCCGCCACATCACGTTTAGCGACAAGCGATGGAAGGACATCCTCAAGAACCCACTCCTGACATAAATAAAGCAGGGCCGTTTCCTGATAGGTGTGGTTAGGTTAAAGGTGTGGCAGGTTAAAGGAAGACTTCGTGCAAAAGCCTTCCGGATCAAGGTCTAAGAATTCTGCGAACTGCTTTAGCATCATCGCATGGCTTAGAGCTGTGAAGCCTTAGCCTCAAATTACCCTCGTTTCGAAGTTGTCAAAGAGGGGGTGGGGTGATAATGAGAAAGGATTGGGGGAGAGGTTTGTGGGTCGCAGACGGAGGGCAGGAGGTGTATGCTCAACACACCAGATTAACGCTTGTTGCTCGCTTCATTCTGACATTTTTCCTGGATCTACCAAGTTCCAGCTTGTCTGGATCACTGTGCAGAAGGAATCAAATGTTGCCAACTAAAGGTGCTCTCCTCAGTCTGCCATAATATTCCATTATCTTTCACTTAGCGCACATCTACAAGGATGTTTGCCAGGATTTTTTCATCTTTCTCTCACTCTCTCTCCATAACATTCCACCTACGAACAGCCACAATACTACAATACTCGTTTAGCTTGTTAATATTTGTCAGTGGCACATTCCCTTCCCCTCTTCCTTACTCTCTCTCTCTCTCTCACACACACACACACACACACACACACACACACACACAATCACACACACACACACACACGAGTCTCTTTTCATCTTCAATTATAGTACAGTAATGCTTGCGAGGGATATTGCGGACAGGCGTGCAAAAGATGAAGAAAGAGTTCGGAAAGTAAGCGAAGGAAATCTCACCTACATAGTTCACTGCAAATCACTGATGCCTATTACCAGAAGTGGTTTTTGAGACGACTTCAAAAGAAAATCAGCAGAAAATCGAAGGCTAAAAATTGGGCTGAAATTGTCCCTCGCTCGTCGGACGACAGATCAAGCGCTTGACATCGCATAAACTCCATAAAAGAACATAATTACAGGCAGCATTCCTCGCCCCTTGCATGGTGGGAGTGAAGGCGAGAAAATATCAAATGAAGCACTGATCTAGATTGGTGACAGTCTTTCTTTCTTTCTTTCTTTCTTTCTTTCTTTCTTTCTTTCTTTCTTTCTTTCTTTCTTTCTTTCTTTCTTTCTTTCTTTCTTTCTTTCTATGATACCTCTAACCTTACAGTATATTGCACGAAATGAACTTCCTACATGCGAAATCCTGTTCCCCAGCTACTTCACAAATGCCAATCACAAGGCATATTTTAGTAAAGGGTAATAGTTTAACTAAACTTCATAAAAATATATGCGAGGAAGGAGTCTACTTACAGATAACAAACTCTTGATAATATGGAAGTGCACTTTATTTATGATTTATTGCTCAGCACTTTCAGGACCGACCCATGCAGCGCGGTCAAAACAAAAAAGTTCCTCCAATTCTTTCTAATCTTTTGTCGTGTCCGAGTTCCGCATCTAAATAACAGGGGCTTTCTTCTAAGAAGCATTCTAAAAGAACGCGCTGATTATTCTTGATTTTTTTCCCACGAGTAGGTCGTGTGTGTACGGTACACTTCTTGCTAGATATCTAGTATAGTACAGTATACTGAAAACCATTCCCCGGCCCCGGCCTAGGCTACAAACGGCTATTGACAAGTAGTGCAGGCAGTGCTTGGGTTTTTCCGGCGCTTTTTCGTGATTATCACTGCAGCCTTTTGTGTTTTGCTAGAGTTTTTTTTTTTTAATTTCTCGAACAGTTTCCGTGCATAATAGTGAACTATTTGCCCAGCAAAGAAAGTTCAGAGGAATAGATTGTCGCGAATAGCTTGTTGTAAAAACGTCTATATAATATATATAAGCAAGCAAATTAATAGAAGTAGAGAAAGCTTCAATAGTAGTAGAAATATTAACAGTAGTAATAGAAGTAGCACAAATTTTATGTATGTTTATCTGTTTATAATGTTGCTGCTTAATCGATCAATATATAAATTAATCGATGAATCTTTCAATTTTTTATTCTAAATGCGTATTCACCTGGTTATTTTGTTATTTCACTCTCATTTTTATTCAATTATCTTTTATTCATTTTATTATGTAATAAATATACTCTAATTTATTTTTCAGTTTAAAGGTGAATACGTTTCATTCTTTGGAAGGTGGAGAACAGAACTGGCTTTTATTTTCAAAACATGTATCACCGAAGACAGATTCTAAAACTTCGTGGATTTTTTGTAAATACGAACGATCAGATGCAATTTTGAAAAAGATAATGTTGTATAAAGTATTGTGTCCCACATAAGAAGGAAGTAGTGAAGCACTGATACAACTAATGTTGCTTTTCCTCGCTTACCGGTAGCGCTGGCGTCCATAGTCCTGCTTGACTTCCTGCAGTCAGCAGCATACAACTGGCGAATTTTGAGAAAGTTTTCGGGACATCGAAAAACCTCTGGAGTTTTTTTTTTAAACATGTCTTTTTTTACTTTTTATAATGACTCGTATGCTTTACAAGAGGACAAGTGTATAGTTAACATTCCTAGGGACTTTTTTAAAATGTTGTATTTCTATTTTCTTAAAAATAATCAGTACGATTATGCTGTCGGATGGTGTCAAGACGTTTGAAAATAGATGATCATTCATTTGTCTCGTACGACTTAGGAAAGAAATTAACACTTGCTTTATACGCCATCTAACTCTGTCTATATAACTCTGTGTGTGTGTGTGTGTGTGTGTGAGAGAGAGAGAGAGAGTTCTATATAACTCTGTGTGTGTGAGTGTGTGTGAGAGAGTTCTATATAACTCTGTGTGTGTGTGTGTGTGTGTGTGTGTGTGAGAGAGAGAGAGAGAGAGAGTTCTATATAACTCTGTGTGTGAGTGTGTGAGAGATTTCTATATAACTCTGTGTGTGTGTGTGTGTGTGTGTGTGTGTGTGTGTGTGTGTGTGTGTGTGTGTGTGTGTTTACGTTTTAAAAAGCAATGTTAACAACAGTTTGGGCAAAACACACACGCACACACACATTTTGAGTTGTAGACAATTAGGAATTGTCTTCATATTAAGATATAATGTCACCGTTCAGGCTGGTCCGCGAAATATATTTTGGGCAGAACTAAGGACATTTTTTCCCCGACGACGTCAATGAGAACAGTTCATTATCACGAGAAAAAAAAAACACAGGCATGAGACAGATACACGTGCCCCATCACAATGCATCACCAACTGGAACGTGAGAAGATTAAGAGAGCTTCACGATTCGTCATGCTAATACTCATCAATGAATTTACTCGTTTGAATTTTTTTTTTACGGCATTGAGGTCAGGACTTTCCATTCAATTTCACGATGTAATGTGGAATTACAACTGCCAGGGCCACACGCTTCAGTAGTCATTGTAATCTGACGTCATTTCCGCTTCAGCATGCGCGACGCCGCTTCATTCACGACTGTCACTTCAATGAAATCGGCGTAACACGAGATCCTGCCTGGATTTCGATGACTGTTCCAAAGAAAGATGCCACAGTCTTGGGCCTCTGTGCCTAAACGCCGTTGGGGAAAACCCACCCCACCACCACCAACACCACCACCACACCCCAGACACACTTGAATCACGCCTACAGCTTGCTCCTATCACCAGCGCCTTTTCCTGCTGCCGCCGCGAGGGCTGAGGGGTTTGTGCCTTGTGGGCGATATCTAGTGAAAGAAAAAACCGCCGACTTGGCGTACAGTCGCAAAATGTCCGACATGGCGTGCAGTCGACAGAATTCACGACAAGCTGGTCGGGATCCGTCGTCTCTGACAGAAACGGGTTAAGAAGGCTATTCGACTGATTAAGGAAGTCAATCAAACTTTTCATCTGGCTGCTCTGCTTCCTCCAAACTTATCTTGATGAGTGCATCTTTATTTTCCACAGTTTTTAACTTTCTGCAGAAGAGGAATGCGTATCACATCGGCAAGAATGAATGTCCTGGCGTCTGGTTGGAGTCATTTGCTGATCGGTGCATTTAGCGAAAGGGGCGTCAATTTTGACTAGCTTTTTGAACAAGCTTATCACATTGCGCACAGCCTATGAAAACCAGAAATTCCGAACTACACAAGCCGTCCGGAAAGGAAATACTAGCGATGTTGAGAAGTGACAGGGAAGGTTCTCGGCAAGTGTCGGCTGATGGATAGAGATGCAAGTCACGAGAACAACTATAGTCCAAGTCACGAGAACAACTATAGTCCAAAGTACGTCTGGCGACTGAGAAATCGGACGCTGCGAGGTTGAGCTAGTGCAGCAGTAAGAAGATGAAGGGGGGGGGGGGGAATTCCGATTTTCTCCCTACCCAGATTGAAAGCCGGGGTATACTCCCCTGTTGGGAAGGTAACCAAGCCAGAAATCCGGACACGATAGCGTAGGAGGAACATCATCAGGATGTGAGCAAGAAGCTGAAGGAAGTTGAAGACGACTATACCTATAAAATGGCATGGAGTTGGGGGTGGTGTCTCAGAAATGATTCAATGAAAAGATTATTGGGAATTCAACAGTCAAACGTCTCTCGGGAAACAAGGCAGCACCAAGGGGGTGCTGGTGAAAAAGCTTTGTATCGTCTCGTTTCACAAATATTCTTTGGTTTTTCTGTTCGATTCATAACACCAATACTTAATTACACAAAGAAGGGTTCACAAAATGCATTCCCCTTTTTCTTTTTCTAAGCAATCAAACTGGATTTTCAAAAAAAAAATGAAAGTAAAAACAATATGTTTTTTTCCTGAAAGTCCTTTGTAAAATGATGTTGAGCTTGAAGTATTCTGTGCTCTGATATAGTCTGCTATTACATATTGGTGTTAACATTTGCGTAAAGGTTCCTGTTCATAGCAACCAATCATATCAATGTTTCGTGCTGACAAAAGGACAGGTAACTACTCTTTCCGATTCTACTGGGGACGCCCACCCTACGTCTACGGTCTGGGACCGTAGCCATGAAATAGAAGTAAGATTACCTCAAAAGTCAGCTATGGAGCAGAAACGTTGCGAGGTCAAACAGATCTACGATGTTGGCTGATAATCTAAATCGTGTGTAGAACTTTCATGGCTTTCAAGTCAAGCAAACTCTGGGGGTTTCGAATATTTCTCTGCTTCATAGCAGCGATCCCTGCCTTCCTTCGGCATGGAAGGTCGCCATTGTGAGGCTTCGCTCACCTACCCATCTAAACGATGTGTACCTGATTGATCAGGGGAGGTAATGAGGGCCGAGGTAAAGGGTTGGGCTCCTTCTATTACATGCCGCGCCCTCGAAATGGTTCACCGCTCTTATGGCAGAAAAATATTAAGTGAGCCTTTCCCTTTTCATCGTTCTTTTCACCTTTTTTACTTACACACGACTTGCCTGCTTTGTCAACGACTAGTCTCTTGCTGAAGACGTCAGCATAACGTTCAAGTACGAAACCTGTATTGTTTGACCTCCGCTAGAAATGACAGTATAGAGAAACTCCTGTCGAAGGAGAGTCCCCCAAATTTAGCACTTGTTTGCGGGCAAGGTCAGACCTGTGCATAACTCAGCTATTCTGTAGTTAATCAGAGGAAGAGGGTTGGGAGGGGAGAATTTGTATCGTTTCCGGCTTTTCCTTTTTTTTTCAAAAATGGCGCTCGCTGCAAACATTATTTACTAATGAAACAGAACTAAGGTTTTTCCCAGAGAGGCTGAAAGATGTGTGTGACGCTGAAACTGTTTCCTCTTACCAGAACAAAAGCTTTGCTCGAGATACAGTTTCTCATACCTCGAGAACCCACATTCATTTTGTCGTCAATCAAACATACTCTGCACATGTACTGAACTACGTGTATACAGTTCGTTGGACAAGGAAGATTTTTTTTAAATCACTGATAAGTACTAAATAAGTTTCATTTTCAAACATGTCGCTCCACGTTTGCTGTTTGAGGACATGGCCAAAGGCTCTTCAACGCGAACAACGAAGATTTGTTTTTATCCTCTGTCTCAGAGGAAGAAATTGGACAGCGAAGAGAGAAAGAAGGTGGAGAAAATGAAAGAGAAAAAAGGCTGGGGGAAGATACCGCGCGTCTTTTTTATCCGAAGTTTGTTAGTCTATGTTCCCCACATCCACTTCTTCCATCCGTACTTATCACACATTTTATATTACATCACTTATTTTGTCACATATCTCGTCACTTTACTCAGCTTGGAACCAGTCAAAGGAATCATTTCTTTTCTTTTCGTTGACAGATACGTGCGGGAATGGCTTGGCTGCATGGTTGCAGGGGAGGTAATCCAAGTCACGCGTGATAACCCCCTGCGCTACTCCATCCGGGAGGAACATAAACCCGAACTCGGTGACATCAGCATCGGCGCCCGCCTTTTTGCGTCATACGCCGTAAGATACGACGCCGTCAAGGATTGCTTTCGTCAGGATGGTCCGAGCGGTCAGTTAGCATCCATTACGGGTATTAGTAACCGGATATGGTATCAGTAATATGTTGGCAGAATTTTGTGTTACTGTCATGTAACAAGTTTTAGATGGTTACACATACGAGAATCAAAAGGCAGTAGTTTTGGAGACTGAACATACACAGGGAACTTTTAAAATTAATTTCTAACTTAATATTGATTCGTAAACAACAAGCAATGGAAAATTATTACTGCACCTTCAAAATCTCCCCCCCCCCCCTTCACTTCCATAAAATGCTGGTAGTTGATAAAATTTGAGCGTAAACGTATTAAAGATTATTTAATTTGTAATGACACATTATGGAATGCAAATACGACTTGATAATTTTTTAGTGAATTTAAAGACAAAATGCACATTGCAGCACTTTCATTTGTCAAATAAATAACATCCTCAGAATCTGCTAACAATTCTATTTTTATCAATGCACCAGGCGCTAAAATCGTCCCATTGATTTGTTTGTCATTCGGGTCCAGGAGTGAGTCACACTCAGTTTCCTGGCGTCTTCAACGTGTTTCATGCCATGCGCACGAGTACCTCCGCCTCAACGGTTGACAAGATGGTCGCTCTGGTGGACGGACTGTCGGAATTACTTCGTATGTTGAAATTATATTTTGACATGATTAACATTCTGGGATTGCTAAATGAGGCCTTGTGGAGGCTGAGGCAGACAATTGATTTCTCCAACAAGACCCTTACTTCGACGCCTACAGTGTGATTTCTAGTCACAGATTCTGAACAGAGATTACACATTTACCAATAAATGCATGTGTTGTATCCTCTAAGGATCGGTGTTTCTTACACAGAATGCCTCTCAAAAAGTAGAAAATCAAACATCAACACAAATTTTACTGCTTATGTTTCCCAAAAATGAGGTGTTAAATATTTTTCAAATGATTTTTTTCATGTTTATGTGTTGAAAGCGTCTTTTTTTTTTCGTCCCAGAGCAGGGAATCAAAGTGGCTGAATTCGGTTGTGGCACGGGGGTGCTGATTCTTGAACTAGCAGGCCGCTACCCAAACAGTCGTTTCCATGGCAGCGATATATCCGCGGATGGTCTGGCTATCGCCCGAGAAAAACTGGCTGAGAGTGGATTAAGTAACGTCACATTTTCCCTCGCTGATCTTCACAGTCTGCCGAGCGACATGCACGGCAAGTTCGACTGGGCCTTCACCTTTGACGTCATTCACGATTTACCGCATCCTCTGAAAGCGCTGAACGAAATCGACAAGGCGCTCAAAGCCGGAGGCTGGTACGTGATGGGAGACGTCCACACTCCCGAGGACAGGTGCGCCATCGCGGGAGATGACGGATCCATGTCGCTGTACGGGATAAGCACGTTCCTATGTCTTCCAGCGAGTGCTGCTCCAGATGGTGCTTTGGGACGGGGGGCGGCATGGAGCGTCCCGGAAGCCCAGGAGCTGATTGCCCAATCGAACTTGGCGTTACAGGAGACAGTTAGCGACCAACCCTACTTTGCCTTTTATGTATGCCGTAAGTTGTCTCGGACTAGTCTTGCGGAAGAGCACGAGGCGAAATTTCGTGGCTATTTGGCTTCACTTACAGCATCCAGAAAAAGCATCTTGTATGGTTTATAAGTGCTGGTCGGAGGATGAGTGGGTAGTGTGGCATGGGAAAAGAAGAAGTGAAACTTTCTTCAGTATCAATAATCAGTTCATGAAAATGTCAGAGATCTTTCTTAAAAGTGATCTAAAATTGTTGGCGTTTTCTGATTCGTCTAAGCCGTTTTGGCTTTTTTTTAGAAATATTATTCATGATTTCTTCCTGACTTTACCCTTTCATAGTCTGTTTTAATCACGTTTGTGAACAACAGTGCTAGGTGAGAGACCTCAAATCAATTTGGTCTATAAATCATTACGACTTTGTCTTTCTGATCAGTCTTTGTTGTTATCACACAATGCGAACACGTGAAATTATGCAGGAAATGAAGCATTATAAGCATAACCTTGATGGGAATTGTCACCTGTTCCTGCTCCTTCAGTCCTTGTAACACCTTTCATTTCGATGGCAACTGTACTTTTCCAAATATTAACTCCAGTTCACCTGATCATGTCAATCTTTAACACAAAATGTTGACATGTTTTATGTTTTGTGTAACTGACACTAACAAGGAGAAAAAATAAGTTGTTGATATTTAATTTCATTTAACCTAGATTTTACATACTCTTTTATCTACCATATTCGCAGATAAGGGTATTTTATCTTTCTACAAATTTATGCACATATAAAATTTTGCGTTGAGTACTTTGACATGAAGTACAACGACAGTAAATTAAATGAAAGTTGCGACAATGTTCTCTAGACTTGACGCCTGTTGTCGTCTGCGTATTTCCCAACTGAAGAGTTGTTTCGTGTACACTTTAGCCGCCCGTTGGAAAGGTTAAGCGTACGTTTGTCGAACGCGTCAAAACGGACTTTCATTGTGTTGGATCTGTGAACGATCATTACCATATTTTCGTGAAAAGCTTCGGGGAAAAAATATGATTAACAGGGATGGAGGCTTAACATGAAAATCTTGGCAACGACTTTTGTGCAGGACTTTGCAGTCCTTCCTCTATGCATACACCTGATACACGTTTATAACAGCAGAGCGCACATTGCAGCAAACACTCAAAGAACTGGGAAACGTTCTACACTGTAATATTAGTGCACGCACAACAGTTGTAAACCATTGTTCATTATAAGTCCATACCCAACACTTGGAAAAACATTTGGGATTTTCCTTCCGTGCTGTTGTCTCGGGTCACTTCATCTTCGGCGGAATTTTCAAATGGAGTGTGTTTTGAACGCGCGCCTATCGCATTCAGCAGTAAACACGTCTGACCTTGGTCATGAGCACTCTACGCCTTCCGACACGACAGTTTCCGGCTCTGATGCACGGACCCTCTGGATCAGAGCTCTTTGCGCACAACCGGAAACCAAAGAAGAGAGAGAGAGCAATGTCTTCTATGATCTGTGAGAGTCTCTCTATTAGTCTATAGTCTATGCGGAAAGAAAGCAAAGTGGGCACCGCGCCAGCTCGCTAGGCAACAGAGGTTTGCGCTCGAAGTCCGTTTTCCCTCCGCCCTTAATGGGCTTGATGAGGGACGACGTCGCGATGTAGCGTCCACCACAACCCCGCACCACTTAACCCTTGAAACCTTGTCGACGAACGTTCTACTAACTTCCTTTTTTCGGATTCATTTACCTGGGGTAGGCCAGGGAATACCAGCAAAACCCATTCGTCGTTTCTTAACTGATGAATTTGGACAAACAAATACGATATCACGCGATAGATTTGTGTGATAACGGCCGGTGAAGGCCAGATGCCTCTCAAACATTAGAAAGCACCGCCTGCTGTGTACAGGCAACACGGATATAAGATATATCTGCCTCTGTACGCATTCCCCGCAATAATAAACTCATAATCTGAACATCCCGTTTTCTATAGGTATAGTCTGTGCAGACCCAGCTAGACTGACTGGCTATCCTTTAAGTTAAAAGAACGTGATTCACCCTCCGTGGTGATTTTGCACTTTGGACTATGGTTTACCAAGAGGAAAAGGTTTTCAAGACAAGGCGTGGACAAGGCTAAATAAAAGATGGCTTCCCGCGGAGAAACGCCAGGCAAGCCGAAAAGGAAGACCAGAAGACCATTTCAATGGCGTGATTTGAACTTTGGACGGTGTTCAGTAGGTTTACTTAGTTCATCACTTGCTGCCTTTGTTTTGTCGGACCTTATCGGTAACTGCATGTGCGCGCAATCCCGGAAGTACTACTGGCGTCAACATTGATTGGCCTTGTCCGCCTTTTAGCTGGGCACGAGCTAAGATTTCCTCTGACCTAATAGGTCATTAAGTGCACTGGACTGGGCCTGTATATGTAATGAGCAATAATGTTCCATATCAGCTATGCGTCAAATGTAATACAGTGTATTAATGTACACAATGTACTCCATTGTTATCATTCATCGCCATCTTAGTTCATAAGGCCAGTTACAGCCGTCATTATGAAATGATTTTCCACACGCTGATTTCTAATTATACTTTTCAAGTTTAAGTCACTCAAGATACGGAATGAATTAATGTTACATTACGTAGCATGAAGCACTAACTGCAATTAAATGATAAGCAATAGGAAGAAGAGTTATAGCTTGCTTGAGATGAACAACGGACACTCCCTAAAAAAAAGGTCTTGTTAATGAGTTGATTAGCTATATATTATTATCACTGATGTTTCATAACGATCCCAAATGCGTCATCTCTTATTTTTAAAAAAAAATCCTATTTGTTATTTATGGAGCTTTAGAGATAAAGAATTTACGATGTAGGACAGGAATTTTACAGGCTGTCAGCTCGCGAGACTGCATGGAAAATTACCACAGCTGACACAGTGTCATGTGTCAAGCAATGCATGCACCGTCCGTGTCACTGGCGTCAAGTAGCATCCGCCACTGTGCTGGCGACAATTGTTAACTGCAGCAGGAAACAGCAAGAAATTAACTGCGCACAACGAAGTCGCGACAGCCGTCAGCGTAGCAAATGTTGTCCGGTTAGGTCTGGTCCCTAAAAGTAAAGAGTTACATAGTGAGGGGGAAAAAAAGTTCTGCATGCGCCATCGAGAGCATCATCAACACTGTAAAGAACTCATCCTTAGTGGACAGTCTTGTTAGTAATACTAATTCCAATATTTATACGCATATGTTATACAGTCCTCAAGTCCCCAATAAAACCCCATGATCAAATCTTTGAGCCCACGATCGATGGAGGTTGGGGGGGGGGGATTTCACAGTCCAACATTCAACAATGTCGACACGCAATCAAGCATGCATGCACGCGCGCGCGCACGCACACACACACACACATGCACTCACTCGCGTGCACACTTTTTCTTGAATGTCCTCGTGTCTGGGTACATCCTTATCTGGAAGCCCAGGGTGAGACGGGAATTGATGCCATGGATGCTTCTTTATCAGGTTAGAAATTTTTTTTTCAAAGTCGGGTAGATTGTCAGTATTATAATACAAACCATACTGCAGTACTATTCCCGTGGAGCATCGGCAGGTATATCAGCCGCGGGCGGGAGCAAAGGTAAGCTGCGTATAATTCAGCTTATAATTTTTCATATGTGACAAGCTGTCAGCCTGTCATCTGTTGCGAGAATATATATATATATATACGCTGACCTTTCCTCCTACAGAATGTTAGTCAGATCCGTGTTTGATGACGACTGTGGTGGTTGGTGTCTAGACCAGTCTACAGCTTGGTTCTACTGCCTGCACGTGTGACCTCTCATCAGGTTAAGGTAAACATTGATTTGAACGTGTGACCTTTCACGCGAATGTACCGCCTGACCCGCAGGTGTTGGGCCTGCGACAGAAGGACGTTCCGTATGGTAGAACCGGCGGGCCCCCGTGTTTCTTCCCTTATCGGGATCGGCCCCGTGCATTGTCTGCGTCATTGAACTGTAGCCTCTCCCCCCCCCTCACCTCCTACAATTACCCTGCTAGCTCCCACCTGCGTGTTAAACCGCCAGGCAGACACGGGTGGGTGGATGGTGTGTGTTTTAGTCTGTGTAGGTACGTGAGTTCATGCATCTCGGATAGGCTATTTATTAACTTAGGAATTCGCTCGATGCACTGCAAAATAAATTTGAACTATATTGGGACAAGATCGTTTCTGACCGTTAGTCTATGAGATCCCGTGAATAGTTTTGGCTATGACAATGAACATTCACCTAGCTATGCAGGATTTGTTTTTCTGAGGGATTAGATAGGGTAGAGCAGGATACTAGTTTGTAAGCGAGAGGAACAGGGTGGATCCTTAAACAGGTGCGGGGTTTAAGTGAGACAGAAGACGGAAGGAAAAAAAGAGCTTCTATATCGGCCTGTAGGCTCATGACAGCGACGATTACAAGTGGTATTTTCGGAAGCTCCATCAAGTCTAGAGATATTTCATCAGTTCTATCAAGTCTAGCGTATTTTAGTAAGTTTAATCAAGTAAATGAGTATTTTTATTTAATTTTCATACTCTAAGGGTATTTTCGTAAACTCCATCAGATTTTGAAGTATTTTCGAAAGCTCAATATAGGGGTACACACTGTATTTGGGGAAATTCCACCACGACTAGAAGTGTTTTTAGAAGCTCCATCAAGTCTAGGGGTATTTTCGTAAGTTCTATCAAGTCTAGGGGTGTTTTAGGACACGTTATCCAATCTAGAGGTATTTTTCGAAGCTCCATTAGGTCCATTTAATTGTAAGTGTAAATAAAACAAATCTAGATCATACACAGGACAATTATATAAATATATGAAATATATATATTTATAAATATAGAGGAGAAACAAAGATGAAGAGAAAGGGGCGGGGAGGAAAAGCACCGTTCACTATTATAGTGGAGCTGAAAGAAGCAAAATCAGATCCCTCGTGTATAGTGGACTTTTCGAAAAAGGACAGCTTGAGATCATAAAATTTAATCTGTCAAAGTCTCTTATTTGTGCTAATTATGTAGCTACGTAAAAAGTACGCTGATAAAGCAGATATGTAACACACACACACACACACACACACACACACACACACACATTATCCCCGCGTCTAGGCTTTATGTCACCAATAATAATCAATCATTTCCTGCAGTTTGACCGAGTTCAGTGCGCTGTTAAACGCATGAAGGATGTGTCTGCGTTATTTGGCCGGCCGGGTTTCCCCCTGCGCAGCCAAAATATATTTCCCTGTACATCCGTGCCCGGCGCCACGAATTTTCATTACCATCAAAATCCGGGACCCAGCCCCGCGCGCCTCACCGATTTCAGGAACGACAACTCTAGCTTATCGTCCTCCTGTTGTGCAGTCGTGAGAAACAGCGTAAAAGTGCACTTAGGTCGATGACTGCGCTCTCGTTTGGAGAAAAAGGGGTGGGACTTGCAAAACAACAACAAAAAATAGAATGTTTAATTCCTCTCGACCAGAACTGGAATCAGTTCGGATTTGAAGGAAGTGAGGAAGAGACAGGTGCTATAGTCAAGCTGACCCAATCCTCGGGTGACAAACATTTTGCGCTTCGAGAATAACTTATTCTGTTTAGAAACCTGTGACTTGGCACCTCTGTTCAAGGAAATGTCCAAACGGGTATATTGTGTGGGTCTAGTGACGCGAAGCTGGCTTGATCAAAGCAGTCGTGGTACTTGGGCGTCGTTTTCCCGTGATCAAATAGTTGTTTGACAAAAGGCAGAGTAGTCGAGAAGGTCACTACACAAAACACATCAATCAGGGCGATCAGGTTGCATTAACTATTGCTTTACGTTTCATGAAATCATTGTCAAGCTATGATATTTGTGTTTACGCAACCCTTCAGCTCCTGAACCTCTATCCACACGATAACTAGCTCCTATTCCGGGATAATTCGATGAATCTGTCCATTTTCAATACTAGAAACCAGGAAAGCCCATCAATGAGCCCTCAGATCTATGTTTTGCTTGTCCACTTTTCTCAAATTTGTTGCAAACGCGCACCCCGGTGGTAATAGGGTTTCGCTTGGTGTTTGGTCGGATTATGCGAAGTGTACGCGATTGGTTGTAGGCTATCTATGTGGCTCGGTTCCGATGAATTAATTCCTTTGAAACACGCCAGCCCCAGTCCCCAAGTGCAGTATTGCGACAAACAGCAGCAGAGCATGTCAGCATCAATGCAGAAGGGAAAAAGCAGAACGAAAAGTGCCCATGACCTAGACAGAAAGGGGAAGTGGGAAGACTCCGGCATTTGTGTCAGATATTGTCGAAAGAGATGACTTTAACAGTCACTTGAGCAATCGCGATGTTCAGCACATTTGGGAACCAGGTAAAGGATACCTTGACTTTTTTCTGTCTTATGTGTGGAAACGTCACAGGACCTGCACGGCTGGTAGGGAGTCAACAATGAGACCAGTGGCCACGAAGACAATAGACTGTGAAAAGAAGACGAAAATCTAGCTAGCTATTCATCTACCTGGCATGCAGTCTTTCGCTCTCTCTCTCTCTCTCATATACAGCATCTTCTAATTTCTGAAACTGCTATTGTTTTTTGAAGATGCTTTGAACATATACTTCGAAAGACGACTTCATAACAACACAGTGGCGATCGACTACAGTCACTATAGCTGACAGTCTTTTTTTTTTTTTCCTTGGTGGAGTTGGGGTCTGTCACAGTTACAGAAACAAGCCTAGCTGCCTACACCTCTGACTCTCACACACTTGACCGATTGTGTTAAGACCAGTCCTGTTACTGGGTTTTACCGGCCTACTCACTGTCCCCAACAGCAAGCCCCGGGCAAGTTACCAGGAAACCACTTGAACAACGGCTTTCTTTTCCTATTCTCGCACTCGTCCCAGTTGTAGGCAAGACATTACGCCCGCCATGCTATCTTGAGCCGCTACTCCTGCCACAGCTGTTCGTCTGCTTCAAAGTGTTATTCAGGTCAACTTTTCAAAACTTGTCAAACCTGCATACGCCTCCAGATATGCCATACGTAAAAAGAAGATTTTTTTTTTTTTTAAACTGGTGAGTGGGTGGGGTCATCCTAGAGGCAGCTGATCGAGACCGTCTCCAAAACAATCCCAAAGTGTCGCCCCACCCTCTCTAGCCTAATCCTATGGCTGTCAGTACGCTAGCACCGACCCCGGACTATAGCTGTCACTCTTATCTCACGATCGAATCATCCTTTCTTGTCACGGGTATGTGTGTATGCATGGAGGGACGTTCCTCCGAGGTGAAAGCAACTGCACGCAAGCGAAGTAAAGAAACAATCTCGGGGAAGTTTGCAAGGAAAGAATAACTCCCGTGTTTTCATAACGAAGATACGATATCCTTCTAGCGAGCGCAGTCACAAGTCGATCTAAAAAATGAAACTGTACATAGAACAGTTTACATGAGACAGTATTCATATAATTAAATAAGTTGGATGGGAGGTACAGAGGGTACAAGTGCTGCTTCCTATAGGCGAGAAACTCGGCTCATCTCATCGATTCTTATTGGGAAGCAGATGGGCCTAGTGCAATGGTGTCCGAGCCTGAAGCGAGCATGTGACGCAGGGTGTTTCCCCCCGCAGCTGACCAAACAGTGAAATTGGTACCTGACGATCGAGTGTGTGCATGTGTGCGTGTGTGTGTGTGTGTGTGTGTGTGTTTGTGTGCGCGCGCCCATATACCTATCACTAATACAATTTTATTGAGGTGAAATAAGTTAAATTGACCTGAGCCAGGGTTGCAAATATCTTTTATGAATACAAAAGATACTTTTGGACTTGATGATTTTTTTATTTTGTCTTTTGCTGGCAGTTTTGAAATAACTACTGGGTAAATCGTCACACGAATTATGTGCTTCACATAGACTAAAGACAGCTATAACCAAAAAAACACCTGTTCCAGGTAACATAAAATGCACACCAATAATTGCGACTTGTCGATGAAAACATACTTTCCATTTTTCGTTTATTACACTTAAAATAATTTCTTTCTATGTGTCATTTGAGTTTTAGCATAGAAATTAAGCTATTTCAGGTATACCTACATGATACGCATATTAAATTTTTATATTTAAAAAAAACTCGAAACAAACAGCTACACCGGTTTTTCTTTTCTTTTTTTTTTTGCCTTGTAATAACACTGAACTGCAACTTCCAGGGAGTTTGAATTTCAGTTAAAATGACCCAAAAAGACCTCTAAGCTGGAGTTACCGTCGGATTTACCACTTTTTTTTAATTACATATTTTCCTAGTCACATACTTTGCGGGTAAGCCGTTCATTGTTACTGCAGTTTACAGCAGCGCCATGTAAGGACGAAGGTAAATCAGGGGATTCCCCCGTGGCTGCTATTTCATTGGTTAGTCTAGTCACATGATCCACGTCAGGGAAGTGTGTCGTTAGCAAGCAATCGGAATTTCCATACGACGATAGCCAGAGTAGTATAACAGACGTGACGGTTGCGTTGTAGCTTCAGTTGAAATCTGGAGCTGTGCATTAACCGATTCAGACCTACAGTTAAAAGTGTATTTTAGCAACTGTAAATCAGTGGATTTTCTAAAGAGTGTTTTTTTAAACACTGTTCAGCCCGACTGCGAGAGAAGTGCAGTGCGATTCAACATGGCGGACCTAGAGCAGAATGACCTAACTACAGATGGAGCAGAATGGAGTAGAAGGCAACACTTCATAAGCTCTGACCATGGGTCGACTTCTTCTCAGTGCGAAAAACAGTTTGGAAGCTACACCGAGCGTGTGGATTCTGGTGTAGGAGAGAGCCTGCGGTCGCACGAATTCAGTCTTTCTTCCATCACCGAAGACATTGGCGTGTCCCCAGCACTACGCCTGCACAGTAGTTTCAGCAGCCTTTCTATCAAAGACACAGAAAAAACAAAGGAAGCTGCAGAAGACAAGTGTGATTCTGGACTGTACTCTGTCGAGGACAATCATATTTCTTCACAAATTCAAGTTGCATTTCCCGAAGTCAGCCCATCACATTTCGACAGTGAACTCAGTTGGCAGGAGTTGGAAGAGTTATTTTCGCAAGACGAGGACGGCGATACGTAAGTGGTTTGCGTTTTATTTCTTTATCGCAATAAATTTAGTGCATTAGTGTGGAAAATCATTGCAACACATTAATGGACATCGATTGCTCTATTTGCATAAACGTTAATGCTAAGTATCAATTGCTTTTTTTCTTTGTTTTTTTGTTTTGATAAGTTGAATCGTACTTTAAAGCTGAGAGCTATTCGTGGTTGTATCTGCCTTTCTGAAGGGTGCAAAAGGTCGATTGAATGCGCTGGGCGGTTATTTGTGGGTCGGGCGGAATTTACGCGTGCACAGACTGGGCTGATCTGGAAAGTACGCTGACGTCATGGAAGGGGATTCCCCTTCCAGTTTTGCGCACTGCACAGACGCGTGATCACTTGATCGCGATTTTGGAAAGGTGACCCGACAAACGTTACGGGAGAATAGCGAAGCTTATCTATCCGGAGCTGTAAACGCTCGCTATTTTACTTTATGTCGGTTAAACCGCGTGGTTTCTTTTTCAGGGGATCGTACACTCTAGAAGTTTTGAAATATTAAATAAACCGCATAAACAGTAGTGGACATAAACTGCACTACAGCATCACTAAATTTTCCAGTGGTTATTATTATTACTGTTATTGATTGCTGGTTTCACGTTCATTGAGAATCACAAAAATCATTTTTTTATGTAGTAGGAATTGGATTCTTTGCATGTTAATCCAGTAATTCAGGTTCACATTTTAGTAATATATTCAACATGACAGTTATTCTTGTATTATTTTTTTTTACAGGCATCTTCATATGAGTATTATACATCTTTTACCTGAAGTTTCTCTCCGTATCATCTCCATGGCGCCTTCTCATCACCTTATCAACATCCCCAACAATTTGCGTCAGACACCTTTGCACCTGGCCGTGGCCACAAGACAACTTATCATTGCCAGACGCCTGATGGCAGCAGGAGCTGCCCTTGACTTTCCTGACCATTGTGGCAACACAGCTTTGCACATTGCTTGCCGAGAAGGCATGCTGGAGATGGTGCAACTTCTACTGCGCTCTGTCCACTATGATGAAACTCTCATGAATACATATGAAATTCCTTATCAGCGTATTCCACAAGACCTCAGTCTCCGAAACTATGATGGTAAGTCAGTCCTTCCAGAAGTTTTATGATTTAATAATAATTTGTAGAGCTATAGAGTATTTTTCAGATTTCTACTTACATGCACCCTTCTTTGTAAGAGTATTTTGCTATAAGGTTGTAGGTGGAGACATTATTTGTCATGTGAGGGAGGAAGCTTAATATGCTCTGATAACAGTAGAAGATGCAAATAGAAGGTGGTTGTACTTCTAGGGCTTAGGGTGTATTTTTTGTCATCATCATTTTCATTTAACCAGGAGCATCAGTATCTCACAATTTTCTTTGATAGAAAGAATCTTAAAATATTTCTTTGTGTTTTTTCATTATCCCATATTTTGTGATGGGAAGAAAGAATTTTCTCCATGAACTTTCCTTAACAGATCTAATTTTGCTTTTCAGGTTACACGTGCGCTCATCTAGCACTTCAAAATGGTCATTTACACATTCTACACTTTCTACTGACAAAGGGAGCTGATGTCAATGAACAGGTAAATTTCTTTTAATTTGTTGCAAACATGATGGGTAAGAGGTATGTGAATGAAATGGAGATTTTAATGAGATCAAGATAATATTTTGGACGAACATTCCCTGGTAACATTATTTTTGTTACTTTTTTATTATTTTCTTGTTAAATTTACGATTACTATTTCAGAATCCTGATAAAGTTTATAATGTTTTTATCTTCTTACATAGGATGGCAAGAGTGGACGAACATTGCTTCACATGGCAGCAGACCTGGGGTATGGAGAAGCTATGGATGTGCTTCTTCATCACCGGAATCTGAACCTTGATGCTCGTACATATGGGGGCTTAACAGCCATTTTCTTAGCTCATGGTCGTCATCTAAGTGATATGGTTGAGCGACTCATCCGTGCTGGTGCAGACAGCACGCAATTGCTAGAAGACTCTGGTGACTCAGCAGATGAAGAAATGGTGAGTAAGAATGTGCAAAAGATTTAATGCGATCTTTTTCTCCTGGCTAGGTTATTTTTCTTAAGTTTGTCTTGAAAAGATAACTTTTTCCCCAAACAGTTTCGGTCGTTTATATTAGGGGTTTCTTACAATTTATAGCACCAGAATTAAAAATTAGTGCCAATTTTGTGGTTTGTTTCACCAGAAGAAAGTGAAGGAGTTGTTTGTGTCTGTTGATAATGATCTGTTGATAATGATCATTGAAAAAAACTTGGTTTGTTTCAGCGATTTCATGTATGGCATTCTTTCTTTGTTTTCTATAGACTGACTGCCTGTATGATGACATCTGTATTAACGGTCAACCTGTTCAACTCAGCTGAATCCTGATATCTTCAGACCATACCACATAAAAAAGAAGTTATCAGCCCATCAAGAATGGCACTGAGCCACCGTCCATTCCCCCAGCTGTTCTCCGATCCTTTCCACTTAATACATATCAGTCCAGCAGGTCAGAGTTCCTGGACCAGATGTGGAATCAGACCAGTTACAGCCTCAGAGCAGATTAAAAGGATGAGCATCTGTGAATCTTTGGGTGATCGGACTGAGCTGTATGAGAGGATTCCGTCCAAAGCTGAACACTGACATGACAGCTGTGGTGTGGTGATTAAATGAGGACAGGGCAGATGTACTGATGAGAAAAGGAGGTGGTGGAAGACAACTTCCTAGTATGGCCAGCCATGTTCCATGTTCTTAGGGCAGTATTTGAATCAATTTTTGTGAAGCAGATTTGTTGATTGTTGGATTTTAAAACATTGCAAGCATATTGTTTTCTATCATCTTTAATCAGCTGCATTCTTAGCAGCTTTGTGCATGCAGCCTGAATGAACATTCTGTTGGAGTAATCAAACAATGATTCTTCAGAGGGTGCTGTGGCTGAATTGATATGTTTGTGTAATTTTATTTACCAAACCCTTAAATCACTTCAACGCCTTTCTGTCTGACCAAGCCAAATTAGCTGGAAAGACTATCGATCTTTTATCTGGTTACAATCTGTAACTGAAGGAACTATTTATTTATTGTTTGCGCTATTCATCTGTTTCAAATTATATTTTTGATTCTTTGACATAAACAGGATGATAGACTACAGCAGTAATAATTTAGTAACGTATTCTCTGTAGTATAGTTGAAAAAAAAATGGAAGAAAAATTCATTTTTCAGTTAGGTCTAGAATTGATTTTATGTCTAAATAGAGGTTTCAGTGTTTTTAGTCATACCTTTGTTTGTAATAATATGGTTTCAAACAAGATTTAAACTTACTATTTTTTTGTTGTTGTTTGTATGTAGGATCACTAAATGGAGAGAAAAATAAAGATGAACATGGTTTATGTTCCAGTTTATATCAGTGATGATATTTGATTGCATGATTTCAAGCATTTACATACCTTAATGAAAACCATGGCATCCGAGAGGACCAAGTTTTCCAGGTGTGATGCTTGATGTCATTTGCATCATGGAGAAACCTGTTCATATTTTTCTTTTTAAAATTCAGACAGTAGTGATTGTTTATTAAATAAGCTAAAGATAAATGGAAACAGAGGAGCTGATATTTTGTATGATTTTTTTTTTAATTAATAGCAAAGAGCTCAAAATGTCTGCCAAAGCTCCACTCAGCATAAAATAAATCTGATCTCTGTGATACTGCTTGTTTAGAATAGTCATGAATTCGATGGAGGGGAAAATCCTTCTTGCCTCTGTTCCTTGCTTTGAAAATGTCATTATTCAATTGGTTTCCTTCTTCTAATGCAATAAGAGATACTCAGTTTGAACATAACACCATTATGAGAAAAAGAGTTTTAAAGTATATTGTGTGGTGAATTGGTACTTTATTATTTTGATGTTAGAAAACTGGGGTCACAGAAATTGCTAAGATGCCCCTTACAGTGGACCAGCAGCAGCTAAATGATAATTTATAAATTAGAACTCTCTTTGCAAGTGGATTTGTATTTCAGTTGATAAGTTTACATATATATCTTCCTACTGGAAACTGTATTCACTGCACAGTCTATAAACATCGGGGCTTCATAGCCAGGGAACGTGTGACTGTGGTTGAGGACTGCTCATTGCTTTAGGCTGTACATATGCTCAGTAGTGCTGCTGGCAGTGAAATTTCTGTTGGTCAGCATAGTTGGCTGCGTGAATCGTCTGTAGTACATTTAATCAACGAGTATGTTATCCTAGGTCCTAACTTATTCAGTTTGCGTTTTGATGCTATTTCATGGAAAAAAACTTGAAAAGTGGAAATAAAATGTTCTCTACAAAGTTCACATTGCTTTTAAAATGTCTGGTTGTGTGTGTGTGTGCATTTGCATGGGAATGTGGAAATGACTGGCTTCAGCACTTCAGAGATGTCCTATTCAAAGTTTACTACATACACAATCTGATACATAATGCTGCAGATGAAAGTAGCTGGTGAACTTGCTTGTTACAAGCATGTAGCTTTTGTGAACCCCTCACAAGAACTTCAAAGTACATGCAGTAGTGTCAAAATCGTAAATATGGAACTGTTTCATGCTTTAATTAAATGTAGTCAATGTAATCTTGGAAGAATTTAAGTTGGAGCAGCATGGCAGCTTGCCCAGCCACCCTGTCAGATCAAAGAAATGTACTTCTTAAGACAGGCAGAGCACCATGCTTTACATTAGTATAATGGCAGAGAAAGTAAGGTTATATGTGTGTGAGAGAAAAATCCCTGTCCTTCAAAATAGAAGCTTCAAGAGTGTAATACCAAGGCAAGCAAGATAAATGTAACAAAAAGGAACAGATAACTAAAAGAGCAAACAAACAAAACCTGCATTATAAACAAGCATTTAAAGCAAAGAAAATAGAAATATCTGCGGGATACAAGAAAATGACATTCTTGGTATTTTAGTATAATTACTTTA
This sequence comes from Marisa cornuarietis, assembly GCA_004794655.1. Taxonomy (NCBI): domain Eukaryota; kingdom Metazoa; phylum Mollusca; class Gastropoda; order Architaenioglossa; family Ampullariidae; genus Marisa; species Marisa cornuarietis. The sequence goes on from SMMW01000001.1 coordinate 3,030,748, forward strand.
ATGCTTGCAACATTGACAAACAACAAAAATGAGAGATTTATCCCAGAACTCACTGGATCATAACGAAAGGTAAGCTCGCTTTGACATGGATGATAGTCCTAATAATGGCCGCTAACATAAACTTGTTTTAAAAGCTAAACAGTGTTGTTTTCATGTTTGGTCTCCAACAGTCTTACCCCCTCCCCCCACCAACACACAAACACACCCTTTTCCACTCCTCATCTCAGCGGTGGTTCTGTCCGCAGGAAAATCGCAGAACAGGTGTGTGACTGTCTTTGAGCTGCATTCACCTGAACTCGTCCTCGCCTTGACCCGCAAAGTTCCTAACGAAGACAATGTCAGATCTTTAATTTTTATCTTCATAACGGATGTGTGAGACAAAGTTGAAAGGCTGTCCAGAACGCTCCCTGTTTCTTTCGGTTTCTCACGCAGTCTACATCGACTGCGAATGGTAAACAATGTAACAACATGCACTCCATGACAGCGCGCTTACGTAACGGCGCGTGGGATTGTGGGAAGGGCTGCACCACGCAAGGTGCACATAAAACTGAGTTTCTGTGCTGGCATGTCTTGGACTCGGTAAAAGCAGGCGCAGTGTTTATGAGAGAACAAGCAGTTTTATAATAACTAAGCTCTTTTTTTTAAGCTGGGTGAAACAGTGCAACGTCTCAACAAGTTCACAAAGTTCAGCTGGTGTGTTCGATAGAACGTTTCAATAGCTATGATGTCCTGGTCAGCGAGCAGTTACACTAATAAGCTAACGGTTCACACACCCACTCCACACACACACTTCGACTTGAGCTGCTTCAACCAGCCCTCCCCCACCAAGGGTTCATTTCATCATACACCAGTTCTCAGGGCCGCCGAGAGCCAGCACGGGCCCCAGGACAGACGACTTTCCGGGCCCCTTGTAATTGTAATAATAAATTATTTCCCCAATATATAATAATATGTTTAAAATTCGATTGTCAATATATGCATTTCATTCAGTAACGAAAGATAGATTGCAAACATTAGGACAAGTGTACAAGGATCTACATCACTACTTGAACATAAAATTGTTTACACGTGAGTGGTTAGTAAATGAGGACCAAGGCTGGGCCCCCTTCATAGTCGCGGGCCCGGGTACACCACACCCCCGTGTCCCCCCCTCTCGTCAGGCCTGCCAGTTCTGATATGTTTTCGACAAGTTTCCCACTTTCTTTCTTAGAAACATTATTTTGGAATAGATGTATTTCGTTCGTGGCAAGAAAGAAAGTAAATATTTTTAGCGCATTTTGACTACAGAACAGATGGGGTACTACTAATTACTAAAGCTTGTGGTAAGTCATCACGATCATGGTCACCCTGAAAATCCAAAGAAAGAATTTGCGTGAAATATTAGCTGTGCGGGGTATTTTTTTAAATATGAAACAGCAGTGAGCACCTGTAGGCAGTTTCATAGAAACTTTGCTTGTTCTGAACGCTTCTCAGCTCTCAACAACTGTCTGCATGATGAAACTGCGAATTTATCTCAACATTTCTTCCAGCAAAAGATCTGAAACAGCAGTGGAAATTCTTTGTTGCATTCCGTGTCCTCATACTCGACTGACGGCTGCATAAAAGCATATTTATATTGGTGTGTATATATATATATATATGTATGTTCATTTTAAATCTATATTTATATATTTGTGTATTTTACTTTGTTTTGTGTTTGTAAAGCGGCTTGTGCATACTTTTACGCGAGGAAATGCGTTCTAGCTATTATTATCAGTAGTTAAAGAAAGTAATTGAACTTTAGTTACAGAATTATCCAGCACTAATAACTGCGTGCATGAATAGTTTTTCCTCCATCCTAACAGTAGCAGATGCAGAAACCAGACGGAAACATGGGAAAAGATAGAAGGTTGTAGCCCTTCAGGGTCTAGATTTTCCCTATAAACACCACAGAGTGCTTTCTCGGAAATCGCCCAAGTCACCGGTAGATGTACTTCGAAAGGCTGCCTAAGCAAGTCCAGCAGTTATTTCCAATAAAAAAAGACGACGGGTCTGCTGACCTTTAAAAAACTGCCTTTGAGGGCACTGGAGTGCCAGATAATAGTTGTTGTGGGCACAAAGACGAATGTGGGTGATCGGTACCAAGAACTGGCTCATAATACAGCAAAGCTGATCAATATTAGTTCTGTGGCCTGTCGGGAGGGGTTTCTGTCAGACGTACACATGTAACGGGTCTCGCACGAACTTCAACCTTAAGAATTAACAGTGAATTAATTTTGACGATTCCAAGGGGAAAATCATTTTATATAAACGTTTTAAACATATTAAGTACTTTTAGTTTTATATGGATACGATGCACGTTACTAAACCTCATAATCTGTTATGAGGTTATGACAAGTAAAACATTACAGTATTACACATACTTTACGCTCGACTGCTGAGGGTTCGTCATAGCCAATCTGACATTTTTAGGTCGCACCTCGTGGAATTTTTGAAACTAACGTCAACAATGAGGTCGATGACATGGCAACTGTTCTTTGTGCATACAGAGCTACAATACATTAAAAATTCAAGAACTCTATGACTGTATCCTGGACTAGCACATAGAATCTCGAATATTTTGTACAAGCAAATGTATTATAATATGTCAGACGCAGTGGCGTAGGAACAGGGGGGGCAAGGGGGGCAAAAAAAAAAAGATGCTGGGAAGGCAAGAATGTGAACGTTATTCGTTGTCAGCATGGAGCTTGCCCCCCCCCCCCAAACCGAGCATCTTCCTACGCCACTGAGACGTAACAAAAGTGGTACACGAGAATAAGTTAACGATACTGCAGACAGTTCGTGAAAGCAAAACATAGAATGAAGCGAAAATAAAACTTGGTTTGAACTATAAATTCAGCGAAACAACTCTTCCGGTTCTTCCTTGACCACTGTGCGAATAAATTATCTGTTCTTGAATTTCGTCCAACAGGCAAAACAAGTCACTGCGATTGTCTGTGTCGTTTCTCAGAAGAGATTGTTTCGATACTAGAGGAAGAAAACCCACCACCCAACACATGTAGGTTCAAACCACTTTATGTTTCACTGATATGTGATAACCTATTCTTTCACGCAGTCTCCCAAGGCCTAATTCAAACCAGAAATATCCCTGTTATTAGGCCAGTACTCAATCCACCAATATCAAAGATAACTCAAGATCCTTGCCAAAGTGTCTGCCGTGCACTGTAGAAACCATGGACACAGTTTGAAATTTCATCGTGAACATCGTTTGGGCAAATAATAGGGCAGGGGATAGATTTTCCTCCTACTTTGATATTTCTTGTTTTGGATTCTGGCCTTTCTTTTGTTGAAGTACTGACAGATCTGTTGGTAAATGTACCCTGTAATTCCTTAGTAATGCGTCTTTATTTTAATAATAATAATAATAATAATAATAATAATAATAATAATAATAATAATAATAATAATAATAGTGCTATAGCACCTTTCTCCATCAACAGCAGGACTCAAAACAGTTATACAAGTCACTTGTATACCGTGCTTCGTTGTCAAAAAGACAGCTTCTTTCAGTCCTTCCTGCTAAACTCTATCAAAAGCATTTTCCAGGTCAGTTCAGACTGCGATGGTGTGCCTTTTGTTTTTCAAGGCATCTACTATTTTCTCTATTTTTTGAGCTATATAAATCACCTGATCTTGTTGTGAATCTGTTCTGCCTCGGATCAGCCTGTTTGTTACTGGTGATTTTTTGTTTTGTTTTGTTTTTCAAGGCACCAGGCCAGTTTTGTGATTATCATTGTCTACATGAGTTTCTCGACAATTGTCCATGCTGCATCTGTCTTACTAATTTTTCTTTATTTGCATTATAAAAGCATTTCTCCTTGACTGTGGCACTGAATCATTTGACCAGCTGGTGTTGTATATCTTGAGCAATACTTTTATTGTAGTTTGTCTTAAATGTTTCAATAGTTTGTTGGTGATGCCATCAGGCCCTGATGATTTTTCATGATGCTTCAGAAAAATCATTGATGAGTTTGTCGGCAGCTTGCTTGTCTGTAGCAACTTCTGTATTCATTTCTAGTATTGCTGGTGTGATTGCAGGTTTTCGTTGTTCGTTGTTCTTGCTAGGTTCCATAACTTTTTACCATCTCTAAGTTTTATTGTTCTGTCTTCTTTTCTAGATTTTACTTGCTGCTTGAGTGAGAGCTTTCTTGTAGGATGCAGTCTTTGCTTAAAGTTCTAAATTGTTCTGGGGCGATGGTTCTATCTCAATCTTCTCTCTTGCTGTAGTGATCTGTTCTTTCAACTGCTGTAACTCCTCTGTCCTGTAGGGTTTAAAGTTATTTTCCCCTCTGAAGACTACCTTCATGACAGCATCATTGAGCCATTTTATCATCTTATTAGTGTCTTTCGTGTGGGTGTTCATGTGTGCTGTGTATCTATCTGCAGAAAGAATTCTTTCCCTTCTGCTTTTTTATAGCTTCATCTGGGTAATTTACCAATGCATTGTTTACGTAGCCAAAGATTTCCGGTCAATTTTGACTTGAATATGAATATAAGATGAAATGGCGAGAAGAACAGGAGAGAAAATATATATTTTTTTGTGACGGTGTTTCTTCTGTGTCAGGCCCAACAGTGAGAGCCAATCGGAATTGAGAGATCTCTTTCCTATACGATAATATCCGGATTGTTTCTTAGAACACTCTGAGATCAAGAAGAAATTAATGCAGTAATAAGAAAACTGGCCAGACCAGGGCTGCAAGAAAGAGTCATCTAACTTTAGACCAGCTGTCAACAAAAACAAATCAGCTAGTGACATTTTCCTGAAAGAAAGAAAATAATTTTAACCTTTTTTTAGGATGCTGCTTTTAGTTTTGGATGATGATAAATAAGACCTTAAGACTAGGATTCACGCTGATAAACCAGTCAGGTATATATAAATCATCAAAACGATAGTCCTATCGTCCTTCATTAATTGCGAGGATCACTTCCGTAAGAAACCTATGAGCCGCAGTCATGAAGCGAGGGTATGTCAATAAGAATAATGATGACGATCATTTCTATAGCACCTGTCTCCACCATTAAGGTGAACTCAAAGTGCTTTACACAAAAAAGCCATAGATGATAAATGCTGGGGATTCATGGAAAAATCAAGAACAAGCGTCTTGTCTCCGGTTTTCAGACCCCGCGAGTGTTGTTTTATGTTGCTGTAGTCCATGGTCTTTGCCAATGCTTAATAACAACAGCGCCTTGGTAAAGAAACATTCGTGGGATCTTGATACCGCTTCGTAAAAATGGAGACAACAGGCTTGCGCTCGACTTCCACTTGCCCCGTAGGTAGCAAAAGACGAAAGAGATGACAGCGGACTACGAAGTCGAGTTCCAAGACTTAGCCCTATAAACGACCCTCCTGCTCCCCTGTACTCCTTCCCACTTCCATTTCAGGCAGACCTTGTAAGAATGTAGCTGTAGCCGACACACAGAGTGGCTCCCTCCTTGAACATCTAGAGACTTCAGATGGTCACGACAGGCAAACAAACAAACAGGTGACACCGAGGTTATTCGCCTGGCCAGGAGAACTGGCTTCCCGGAAAATCAGAACGAAAACTCATCAGACGTGAAGTGGTAGTTTACAGAGCAAAGTCAAAGTGAGACCAGTGCAATACTTCAACAGAAACAACAGTCTTTCCCGGGGCTATGTCTATAGGGCAGATGCTAGATGCCGCAGACAAATAGAAAATCAGACTCGAGTCTATTGGGTGTATTGAGTATACAGAGTAGAACGTGATGTCTGACGTCATAAAAAAACATGGCGCCTGCTGCCACCTACTTGAGCCCTCGTGACACGTTTTTCTGACAGCTACATTAAGAGGGCTGGAAGGAATTTCGTTTTAAAATTGGTTTTGGGGAGAGAGAATGAGTAATGACGTACTGATTTACCTACTGCTACGTCCATTAATTACAGATGACGGGAGAACTGGTTTAAGCAGCTAACGATTCTCGGAAAACAAAAACTTGAACTATCGTGCAAACTACGCCTTAGTTTTGATTTCTTAGTTCAACTTTTTTTTAGGGCTTGATGACTGCAGGGGTCGTTTAAGAATAAAATGCTATTTCCCTACTCTCTGACTCTGAGGAACGCAAATATTTGCTTTGGAAACTCTACAACAGACAACATTATATCAAGCACAATTAGAAGTCAAACTACCGGGGTTTTCTTTAGTGATGACAAGGGAAGTTTCGGTCTAAGGTATTTTCTTCTTCCGCTCATGAAACCAGTATCCGAGATCTCATGTATCGTGTCAACGGGTCATGCTGCACCTGCCTTTGTACTATTACAGCCTAAAAATGTGAAAGGACATTTCGCACCCCCAAAGTTAACAGCCGGAAGTAAACAAAGCTCCGACTTCCATCGTCTGGGTAGTTGTGTAGAAGGAGTTCCGGTTCCGGGGCTGTATCAAAGTTGCTATTTCCCATGTATATGTTGTTTCTGTTATCCGGCCAGTGAGTTGATGTTCTGAAAAAATAAAACCAGCTTTCATCTGGTCTATACTTGTTTTTCTTTATTTTCCGTCTCACTATTCCACGCGTCCCGCTTGTTCCTTGAACCTTACTTCCAAGCCCTCTTATTGACATTTTAAGAAGGGGTTTGTTCGAGGAGGGGATCAGTTTCCCTCCCCTCGCGTCCAGGTTAGCGAGACAATAATATTTGTTATAAGCCAGATTTAAGCTTTCTCGGGACACTGTTCTGTACTTTTTATTTCCTCGTGACCAGCTGTCTCCTTCCTTTGTTTTGTTTTATCAGCAAGGGCGTGTAGCATGTAAAACAACTTTCTTGAACTATCCGCTCTCCGGGGATTGAGAAGATCTGAACGAAGACACCTGGGAGAGACATGTCATCCTTCGGTAACCTGGTCCAGCCAGTGTCGGAAGGTGCCTGTCTCTCTCCGCTTCCGACAGTACGCCACGCACACAAAGACAACCCGTATACTGTAATGTCACGTGATCTCTAGCGGTCCACAACGACTTATTCTCGCCAAGAAAAAGGTCCATCGGAAACCCCGGTACTGCGGGATCTACCCGGAACTATTTTCTTGTCAGCGCTACCCGGAAAGATATTGATACAGATGGCGCTTCTTTCAGACGACAAAAGAACTTTTTCCCTTTTTCCCTGTGGGGGGGGGGAGGATGGTACCCCATTGCTCATGAAGGCTGGTGACACTAGAAGTTAAGTACTGTACACCCGAGGAGTTTGTGATAAGATTGATGTCAATGCGATCAATAAATCGTACGAACGCGAGTCGCCTCGTACTGTGTGTTGAGAGAAGAACTTTTATTTGGAAGAATGAAGGGAGTGTGTAAGTTGTGGTGGGGAGGGGCTCGCAGGTGTATGGAGGCATGTGTTGAGGACATGTGTACATGCGTGCATGTCATCATGTCCAGCTGAACGTCAATATTGTCAATATACTTAACACTTCTAACGGCAGCTGGCTTTAGTGAGTGTTCAGATTTTCTCCCTTAATTCCCCACACGCACGCACGCACGCACGCACGCACGCACGCACGCAAATGTTCCCATAATTCGGAAAGTTGTCGAACCCAACGCACCATTGAATCATGAATAAAATAGACGTAAGTCTTCGCGCATTTTTCTTTTTTGTAATTTCCTTTCCTTGTCGTATAGCTCTGCGTGTTTCAGGTGTAAGCGGTCTCGTCTCTAATAAGAATGAGTATCAGACTAATTAGATGAAACCAGCGCGGGACACGGACATTGTATATAATATAATATTAAAGTTGTACTACTGAACCTAGACACCAACGTGCATTGCAGGTTGTGTCAGTGACACGGATAGTGTTGAAGGTGTTCACAGATGTACATAGCCGAGCATGTCAGTGACACTGAACTTCTTCCCTGTATTATTTCACCGCAATTTCTTCACTGCATTTTATATATATATATATCCACATGGGCGTTTACATCTAGCTATGATAATAACCTTCTGTTTCAATGATTTCTTTACAAACAAAAAAAAACGCTGAAACATTTTCTCTTTAAGTCATTTAGCGTGAATCACCGTCAGGAATCTTAGCACACTGCACTTTATTTGAAATACAGTCTGACATGGAGGATGGTGTTTCTGAAGTACCTGATCGGTTCACCTTTATCGTTGGCGAAACAAAGAAAAATCAAGCTGATAAAGATTGTCCGAACAGACAGACTGACATCCATACAGACACACGCATGCAGATACAGACGAAATGGTGAAAGAAGGAAGGGAGGACAAATTCGATCTGCAGACAAACAGGCCTACAAATAAGAAGCTTTCAAGTATAGCCATCGATTTCATGTTCTTAAAATTAAGAAAAATGAAAACACAGACCACTAAGATAGCATTTGTTGTCATCCACAATCAATGACAACTCACGACAGAAATTTAGAAATACAGCAGTGGTTTGGGGGAAAAACATCAGGTGTTAGGCAATAATGACTCAGCCAGAACCACGTGCTTGTATAAACCTATGACCTCTATCATGTGAGCCTCGTATCGCTATCAAACTATTCAAACTACTTTCCTTCCTTGCTGAGCAGGGACTGCTATTTTTTTTAATCTTTTTATCACTATCAGCTCATCGTGAAACTTTCTATATATTTATATGTGTGTGTGTATATATATATACCACAAGAGGACTGCACATGTTTTGTAAACAATGAAGTGGGACCACATTAACCCCACTCCCCTTCCGTCCACCTTTCCCCCCGTCTGAACGACTGCCTAATCTTTTGGCCTCCTTGAGTCATCGGCCTTGGGCCAAGGTGGAGGATACATTGTACACGTGGCGAAATACACTTTTATTACAGTCTAGATCATTTCAGCCAGAGTATCGTTGGAGTTCTTCACTCCAACTACACACATTCTAGAAACCTTACAATAGCAGATCTAACAGTCGTTCATAAATTTGACAATGTTTAAAAAATGCAATATAACTGTCGTAATTAATATCAGGGAATTTACAGTTTGTGTGTACTTAATTATTTTTACATATAAATTTCAAAAAGTTTTAGAAAGTTTCATTTAAAACTCATCATATCAATGTCTTATTATACGATTCAACACGTATAGGCAAAAGAAATATTCCATTTAGGCCGAGAAAGAAAGAAAGAAATGCCAAGTGTTTTGATTTCTGATGCCAGCGCTATAAATCTACAACATCTGCTCCTCATTTGTGACATGGCGTCAGCAAAGTCCAAAGCTCGTCGGGGTATGCAAACGGGGTATTTCCACCCCAGTCACTGTACCTGTGTAACCATCATAACAACAAAGCACTCACGGCACTGCGGGGCCTTTGTCCCTTGCCTCAGTCCCGATCTAGTACACGAGCACTAAATATAGTGTCATAGTCATGAGGTATTGATTAGCAGGAAAAACCCAACCCGCCAGGTGAGCTTCGTCGAAGAGTTTGATATCCTTGCCTGTTTTCTTTTCCATTTGTCATTGGCGACTGCGGAAGAACTTTGGAAGAGGAAAGTGTGCTTTTGAGTGTAGTAAGAGAAGAACACTCTGGATGAGGAAAAAAAAAGAAGAAAGAAAAAGAACAAGTGAAGAAAGAGAGATAAGATAAAGAAGGGAAAAAGAAGAGATGACGATGATGAATGCTTCAACGGTCTTTAATTCTTTTTTGCTGTTGCTGTTTGCTTTATCATTTATTAATTATCGTAGGTCTTGACCTGCTCAAGGATGACATTAGCGCACGCATGGATACAGTGGCTGGCAGCAGCTTGCACGAGCAACCTGCCATCTTGTGACGTCAGTGACACCGCGATGCTGCAGACCACGTCCCTCGCCCCAGGCAGCACGCGTCCCAGGGAAAACCCAGACTGTAATCTCCTTCGCACACCTGCGACAGCATCCTTTGTGATGGGCGAGTTGATGCGACGCCAGCGCGACACGTGACCGGACAAAGACCTGCCAGTCTCCCCCTCGCACCATCAGAGAGAAACAATTGGCCTTTCCCAGAAAGCAGATCAACTGAAACTTTAGCCGATATGAAGCTTAGCAGTGAAAGCAGGTTATGTCCTGTTAAAAAAAAAAAAAAAGAAAACAGAACAATGACCTACGGCAGTTTCCTTCCTGATTTCAAATTGTAGTCTATTTTATTGGAGTTCGAAATATTAAAAAAAAATATTTTGCAGATATAAGTGAGTGAGTGACTATGCTCTGTTGATTTTTAAGTTAAGACCAGTGATGTTATTTTGGATGAATTTAGAGTTTTTAAACCTTTGTAGCATGTGTAGTTCGTGATTTAAGTGTTTTGTGGGGAGGGAAGATTTGATATTGAGCCTTCAAAGGCACGTGTTTATACGTTTGCATCTTTGATTTATATAGCAGTTATATTTGGGTTTTTTGGTCTTTGAGTTCCTTAGACGACATTCCAATTTCTCCTTAAACTTTTCTTTCTTCTCAGTATCTCTAGACGGAAGGAGGAAAGAGTGGACGAGTGGCAAGGTTGAGTAATTAATGAATTTACGAGCAATGGTTTTACTTAGTACAAGACTACTGCTGGCACCTGGAGATGAAACGTGACGGTGGTCAGGTAAATGCGCGCGCACACACACAGACACACATTCGCATACACATGCACATACACAAACACACTCTCGCACACACACACACACACAACCCGAAGAACTGAAGCTTTCGAGGCTGGGTTTTTCCGGCTGTTGTCATGGCAGGCAGCGTGGCGGGTCAGAATCTTCATCTCGTTTGCAGGACCTCGAATATTTTACCAGCATAGCCATCCGGCTATGGCTGTCTGGAGTTTTCTCCTTTTCCTGTGTACATTTATTTCGTGTAATTCTCGTAAGAATAAATAGTGCTTAAAATGCTTGTGGCCTTTTTTTAAAAAAGAAAAAGCTCATTTGAGTGGAGAAGGCATTCCTGTGTCTCTCCATATCATAAGATCTGATTCGTGATTGCAAACGTTCTGTGTATAAACAAACTCTCACATTTGTCTATGTACTGCAGTTGCACAATTCAACGAAGGCCGCAAGATTTCTATTTTCGTTTCAAAAATTATTTTTGTTTGGCTGTTACTTACTTTTTTTTAAACATATTTGACAAACTGCGTTCGGGTAGGCAGGAGGATTCATGATGTTTTTCCCCTGATCCCTCGCTGGCTGGCCTGAAGTCACGCTTCAGTGAAGAACGTGACAGTCTGAGCCCACACCCTAGTGCGGTGACGTGACAGGAGGGAGGTGGACACAAGCAATCACAACACTCCCTTGTCCCCAAAAGAGAGCAATGTAGCTTTAAGCTTACAGTCATAAATATTTACTACCTGGACAAAATGTTGTTTTCATATTTTCCGGAATACTTACTTATAGTTGGAAGACTTCCTGATCCGGATTTGGATTTCAAGTGCAAGTACAGATCGAGAGGAAGCTGACACGTACCAGTGGTGTGTGTGTGGGGGGGGGGGAAGGTGCGTACGTGCGTGCGTGTACGCTGATTATGGGGGGGGGGAGGGAAGAAGTTAGTGGATCGGTAGGTCAGTGGGTGGGTGGACAGATACGAGAGAGAGAGAGAGAAAAAAAAAACTAAGGTTGACGAAAGCAGACATCAAAGGAGGAAAACATTGTGACCAGGAGAGAGAAGAGATCAGGTCTGTGAAGATAAATGAACCTTCTTTTAGATTTTTGTAATTTTTGCTCGTTTTGTTCCGGTCCTTGCTTTGCTAAGATCGCGTTAAGTTTTTCATCTTACACGAAACTCCTTGCAATGCACGAAAAGACATGCATTAGATACAGAAGAACTAAAAATCATTCACTGAGCGAGGAGGTCGAACCTGAAACTTTTGCATATCAACGAGATATACCCATGATGCGACTTAAATCTGCTCTGAGCATAAGTTTGGGTGGAGGGTGAGGAGAGTAGCTACAGGACATGCTTAAACACATTGATCCAATGTTCTACTGGCCCGCCCTTCCAAAACATTTTTAATATAATTTCCCTTTGTTTATCAGCAGACGTTTCCAGTTCTAACAAATTCCACCATGCCTGCTTAAGTCAGAAATGTCCGAATCACAAAACAAAGTGGAAAACGATCAATAAGGTGAACAATCGATACACAGTCAGCAATGCTGTTGCCGTGAGGGACTCAAACTGTCGATAAGAACACAGGTCTCGGTCCATCATCAGCAGAGGAGTGGGGTCAGGAGCTAATTGCACTGAAGTTTTGCTGGTTATTATTTTTTCTTTTGTCGTTGTCGTACTTGTTTCGTAACAATCAACAAATCACAAAATTACGATAAGTACACATCGCTACACCGTTCCGGAGGGAGCGGAATAACTTACTGCAGTTTCTTTCTTAGCGCAGTTTACTGTTTGCTCGTTAGTTTGTCAATCCCTGCTCTCTCATTCTCTTTTTTTCCTCTGTGTGTGTGTGTGTGTTATATCATACACATACCCAGACGTGCGCGTGCATAAGCACACGAAAAAAAAAATCACATTGTAGCATTGCTCAACCTTTTCAAATGCAAGCACAATCGACGAGAACTTACCCACGGTCCATGTACATGCATGCAGTGCACTCATGCACAAGAGGAAACAAAGATCGTGACAAGGAGATAAAGAGTAGGTGGGGGGATAGGTATGGGAGGGGGTGGCAATGTCTATATCAGGAAAGTCTGTTTTTACCTCACGGGAGGACTGACGCTCAGCACGTAGGATGCAAATGGAGGGAAGGGCTTGGCTGGCAACAAAGTGTTTTTAAGAGGAAGGAATGGGAAGCGATGCGAGTGACGGGGATTGGTGGACGGACGAAAGAGTCGCATAGCACAAATATACAACAGAGGTCGTCGTCTCCCTTCATTCGCATGGGTCAGTGCGCACTCATCCTGTTGCACGCTCTACATGGGCCAAGTAATGTATCTACTTCCGTGAGTGAGAGAGAGAGAGACAAAGAGAATTTTTAGGCATTTTATACTTTTATGAACGGAGGTACAGGGAAGGAGGTAAAAATTAATGTCCTAACCGTTCGAATTTTTTTGGGAGGGTGGGGGCGGAGAGGGAGAGGGGGCGAGGGAGCCGATGTGTTGAAGACCGCACTTTTCTCGGGGTCAGCCATTTTGTGAGCATGTTAATCATTTCTCCCTCGTTTCTGCCCTTTCCCCAACCTTGCTGAGGGAGAGGGGTGAGACAGACACATTGTCAACTGTGGGAAATTCGCTACGCCACACAGGTGGCGAGCAGGCCGCTATATGAGGCTGTTGCTGTAGCTACTCCGTTCCCGTTATGGATGGAAACGTCGCACAAAACACACCCCAAATCCGAGGTCCGGGAAGCAGATCAACTTATCTCATTCCCAAGCAACTATTGTCGATAACTTTCTTTTCAAGGAAATGCGCAGTGGGTCTGCCTTCTTTCCTTTGCATAACAGCTGGCAACACTGCACCGTCAGCACAATATTGTGAACGAGTTGCGTGCATGCATGTATGACTCATGACTTGTTTTGTTTGTCGGCTGTTGTTGATATTGCTGTTCACGTAGCTGTCCCCTAGCTGTTGTAATGTCAGCAGACACACTTAAACAGCGCTTTTAAAAATTTTCCCTTCCCTTTACACACACACACACACACAAAACAAAACAAACACAAACACAAGAACGCACGCAGGCACACACGCACTTCCTTCATCCCTCTTAAACCCTTTTAACAGTCTGATGCACTAGAACTCAATGCCGTTGAATGAAAAATTTAAGCGAGGAAAGTGAAGCAAATATGCATTTGCAGATACAGAAAGTGGAGAAGGGGAAATACAAACTTTACCGAATTTATCAAAATACATCATTATTTTCCATTCACCTCAAAACTGCAATATTTCAGTGACGTCAGTATTTCATGAATCACAAGATATCAACGCATGCATGTGGTCTGTCATTTGGTCGCTCCCTTTATTCATTAGTTCAGCTTGCCCACGTTGGGCGTACAGCGACGAAATGGCAGCCCCCATTTTTGAGACGTCATCAATAAGGAATCCGTGTTTCATGCGAGCGAAATTAGACTCGACAAAATTCACGCTTTACAGAAATATACGCCATTCACGTCAAAGAGGCCAGCGAGTGACGTCAGCGCGTGGCTTAGCGCAGACTGCGAGAGACGTGAACGTTCTTTCCGACAACGTCTTACGTTTCACCTCGGAGTGTTTTCTCGAACCAGCCTTCCCGCCCTTGTTAGTCGACGTTCACGCGAGGAACAACGAGCAAGCAAGTCTGAGGGCAGTCATGCAACTGAACGTTAGCCACGTGCAGCCATCAGCCCCATTGTGCGTGCGACCTGCGCGGACTGAGCTATTGACGTCAGCAGTCGGGGGAATTCCCTCCTCCTAGCCGTCGTCTGTTTGTTGGGGGAGGGGGCAGATACGTCTGATGGCAGTAACGTTCGCGCGTTTCTCCAAGACATGAAAGAACTGCGGGAGGGGGGGGAGAGCAGTGTGTGTGTGTGTGAAGGTGGTGAGGGAGAAGTCAACAACTTGTTATGTTTCATTCACAAGGTTCGCAAAGAATAGAAGCTCTCATGAGAAGGGAAAAACCTTGAATTATTTTAACACAATCCAGAATGTACCCTTAGCTACAGTGACGTCAGAAGCGTGTAACTATCTACGCCCTCAAGATATCGCTTGACTGGTGCACACAGGCGAGGCAGAGAGTAAAGATGAATTAATTGATATTCTGTTTGGCGGGTCTGGGACTTATCACTATAGCTATTATCTCGGACACCTGGCTCCAAGAACACGCGCTTTGCTGAATTCAGGCGCGATTATAAAATTGCGATTTAAAAATTCGTCCTAAACTTAGGGAAAAGGAGTCAAAGACTAGTCAAAGTGAAGATGAAATCATTGAAATGACGATCCTTAAATTGAGTTGGTTGGTGGCCACGCAGGTTCCTTCTTATATACGTTTCTTTGGATTTATCAGTCCTTCGGTTGTCACTGCAAGCAACATATCATTCGCTTCCATTCGAGGGGGGGGAGGGAAGAAGAACTCAACGAGGACATCGCTGTCTTCAAGGTCCAAAAAGAAGCAGCAGCAACGGCCACAACGAGAACGGCACCAACAAAAATGGACGTCGAGAACGAGGAGGAAGTATTTTACAAACGCAAGTCCCGTGAGACTGAGGGTAATATACAAAGACCGGTATACCAAGCAGACAGGCACATTCACACCGTGCCTATATATATATATCCATTAGATGAAGGAACATTCACAAGAGGCCTATATACTAGTTGGGCAAAGGCACATTTACAAAAGACCCTGTATACAAGTTGGACACATACACAATCACACGGGGGCCTATATACCGATTACACAACGGTACATTCACAAGGGGCCTATATTTCACGTTTCGAAAAAGACTGAAGACTCCTTTGTTTACTTAAGACGAACTTAAACAACCTAGCACCACTTTTGTCTTTATTATTTTTTTACTTTCCTGTTGTTTTATTTTTTCTTCTCTTCTGTTTTTTGCTGCGCAATGAGCATTCTTTTGAATGGATACCTGCACATTATAAATCGACATCATCATCATCATCATCATCATCATCATCATCATCATCATCATCATCATCATCTCAACTGGACACAGACATATTCACGTGGAGCCTAAATGCCAATTAGACAATGGTATATTAAACAAGGAGTTTATTAACCAAATGGACACAGACACATTCACAAAAGGCTTGTGACACTTTTCAAGGAGGAATTACATACGTATCAAATGTAAAGACCTAATCAGATTTGTTTTGGTATGATGTGTCTTTGTCTCTATACAACAAGCGGACACGAGAGTATTGTTGGTGTTGCCCCTCTACAGGAAAAAATATGGAGGCAGTAGATCCGTTTTCAAACCCCGCGAAAAGATGTCGGGAAAAGTGCACACACAATTGTCGAGTTTCTTTTCCATGGAGAGTGGTCATCAAGAGACATTTCAGTAGTTGACGAACCAGTCAATGTCAGAAGTTAAGGTCAGGTCAAAGAGTTCGACCTCGTGATTCACCGACCAGGCTGACACGGCCACCAAGCCTGTCGTGTCCACATTCAGCATCCACCACGTCATCATCGTCTGGAATCGCTTCTCTGATTCTCCGTGATCCTCGTCGCCTAGATAACGCAGCACGTGCGCGCTGGCAACAGCCGCAGAGCCACTTCCGGTCTGTGCCACTGGTCACGTGGACGCTGGACGCCGATGTGAACACTTCACTCCGCGCATCGTGGGCCAGGTGCAGCCTCATTTCCGTAATTGGCGGTCACGGCGGACGTGACGTCACTGGCGCTGCCGGATACCGTGCTCCCTGTCCGCTGCTGCAGCACGCGCTCCCAAGGACGAGAGTCGATGTACCAGGCGACGACAGTGGAGAAGGCGGTGCCGTGAGGTTACTCACCAACAGCTCGTGCTCCATCACCGTGCCCGTGGTGTGTACCATCCGCCACTGCCATTTGTGTCCGGTACGAAACACGCATGCACAAATCGTTTAACGTTGTATCTAATGTATCCTGTGACGTTCTACTACTATTACTACACGTGACCCGGATAGTTTTGTCACTCATGTGGATGACAAGCTGACATGATTTTAAAATATCTTTGCTATGAAAAACAGTTGTGCTGGAAGTTATGTCCATAACTAAAAGAGTGTAATCTTGCTTGATGATAATTTGTCTGCAAAGTGAATTCCGTCTTCGGTCTAAAGCTATGTAGAGATCTTGTTAATTATAAAGTCTTGGTAGCAATGTTTATATCTTCAAAATTGTTTTTATTGTTGTATTCCTAACAATTAGAATGGGACTGCTTGATTGTTTAGTAGTACTGCACCTGTATGCGAGCACCCGTGGATGGTCGTTTTCGTAAACGTTCGTCCACGGGTGCTCGCATACTCCTGACATAGGATATAAATCAAAGGAGTTCGAATCTCCGCCATTCTTATGGGGAATCGAAAAGTCACAGGTTAGAGTCTATATAATAGAGTTGTCTCGGGTTCTGTGACTGTTACACAAAATTATCCAACATTTTACTTTTATTTTCACCTTATTAAAGTTAATACATCATCAACGGTCAAACAATGAGACCATGCAAGTCAATGCATTACCGTCAAGTTCATGTTAGTCCGAGAACTACCTCTTTACCCAGCCCCGAAGCGCAGAAAGGAGGATCACTCCATGACTTGTCGTCTCTACCCTCAAGAGCTACGGCCACCAAAAAGCAGCAGTGGGACCTTACGACATCGCAAACGATGGGAAATCCTCATGGCTACCTGAATTTCACACCTATGTCTCATGAGGTATTTTACAACCAATTGTACATGGATTTCAAATTCCCCTTGTATCCTTTGTCATTAATGGCTATTTATTGGCTCTCAGAGTCAGATAACGTGTCAGCTTATAAGCATTCAACTCACGTACCTTCACCTTCTGCAGCTTTTATGCACTGAGGTCAGGTAGGAGGAAACAATGGCGGCGCTCGTCCTTTAAGGTGAGGCATGTCTCGTCAGATTGTTGTTCCCAGTTTCAGATTTCCATGATATTGGTGAAATTGTGCTGAAGGATATGTCCTGGTTCTTCGTGCAAGTAAATAAGTCATCGGCAAGACGGTTTTAACGACTTTGACAGTCCCAGCTCACTCTGAAACAGAGAGGTTTGAGTGGTTCGTGCGTCCAAAGGGCCTGGGGAAAGACACCATCTGGTTTCTTTCTGCTCGCGTTGTCCCGACTGAACACATGCCTGTCGACGCTGTCTTCAAATTGCTTGTAGTGAGGTTCTTGTCCTCGACTGACGTCGCTTGTCTGTCTGGCCATAAAAGCCAGACAGGCTCACGCGTGATGAACTTAAAAAGCGCAGCCCTTTGCTTCTGAGGTTGTGACACGAATTTTAATACAAATGTTTCTCTCTTTTTTGTAGGCAAGGGCGTGAATTTTAGTGTCCCCTGAAAAGATGATCGACACGATGCGCAACGATTGCCATCTTTGACTTCGCTTCCAGTGACAGGTCGGTCAAGTTGTCTTTACAGATGATACTTTGTCTCTCCTCTCATCCAAACCCCGTCCATCTTCCGATTTTGCTGTGGTTATCAGCATGTCCTTCGTCGCCTGGTAGGGAGAAAAGTATTTTTCCTGTTCCTGCATTACCTTCAAATGTAGCTTAAAATCCAAGGATCTGCAACTCCGAGGACGGATCATGGTTCTGCATCGGGGGCAAAAATATGTCTTTCTGGCCGAAGCATGTTTCCTTTCAATCCTATCCCTCACTGGTCTGAACTTTCAAGGGACGTATAGCTTTGATGGCAGCCCTTTAGACTGTGAGCGCGGCACTGACGCTTTGGCTGCTAAAGATTTCCCCAAATCTACAGACACCTGTCCTTCTCGTCTGTTTGTTTCTACAACAACTCACCACTTCAGGACAAGAACAGTTTGAATCGACTTGCACTTACCTACTCAAACATTATTGAGATAGGCCAGAGTGACATTCGGATTCTCTGTTACTGAAGGACACTGTCAAACTTCATCATAATTTTACGGTACAAGAGGCATGTCCTATCTACGGTACAAGAGGCATGTCCTATACAAGAGGCATGTCCTATCTACGGTACAAGAGGCATGTCCTATCATAATTTTACGGTACAAGAGGCATGTCCTATCTACGGTACAAGAGGCATGTCCTATCCGAAGATTTCTTTCAGTTCCCATCGGACTTCCGATTCTCTGCCTGCAGAACCAACAGGCGGAGGCTGACTTTTGTTGTTTCGGCCGTTTGACTTCTGACTGCTGGCGTGTGTGAATGTGATTGTATGCATGTATAAAATGCGTTTGTATTGGGACGGGGGGGGGCTGGCTGGTGGGGCGGGTAGGAATACTTTTAGTGGCACCCCTACTGTGTTTCATATCAATAAAGCTTTGTAACTTAAAAAAAAAGAATGTGCGATGGTACTGTTGATTGGTAATGTGCTGTGTGATTGTTCACTGCATCCTACACGTCCTCTGGGATAAATGAAATTATACTGTACTGTATTATGCTGTGTGATAATGTATGATAACGTATTTATTGTATTGTGTTCTGATGCATTGTAATGTTTTTATTGCATTGTACTATATATTAATACATTGTATTGTCTACCATTGTATTATAATGTATTGCATTATACTGTATTATAAAGCATTGTTTTACGATGTATTATATTTATTGTTGTACTGTTTTGTGATGCTTTGTATTGTAATCTATCGTATAGCATTGTATTGTATAGAATTTTATTGCAATGCATTTTATTGTTATGTATTTATTGTTTTGCACTGTTTTGTGATGCATTGTAATGTAGTTATTGTACTGTATTACATTGTATTGTACTTATTGTAATGCATTGCATTATAATGTATTGTAATCTGTTGCTCAGTGACGTATTGAAATACATTTGTTGTAATGTACCGGATCGTAATGTCGTTATTGTATTGTATTTGTTGTATTATATTGTATTGTATTTGTTGTATTGTATTTGTTGTATTATATTGTGTTGTAATGTAAAGTAATATATTTGTTGTATTTATTGTACTGTTTTTGTTGTATTATATTCTGTTGTAATGTACATTTCAATATCGTACTTATTCTATTGTATACCCTCATTTCCTGCCACTCCTTCCTACCTCCGTCCATCGCACACCGCTTCAAAGAAAAAGAATACTCGACCTTAATGATTGGGAAAAGAGTGGCATACAACCAACCAGTTTTATTAGACATCATCTGTCTGTCCCGCCATTTTTATATATTACAAGATAATGCGCCATGCCAGTGAAGACGTCTTGATTTGCTGTCAGTCATTCCCGATGATGCTTGCCGATTTTCATAAATTAACAAGGAAATCAACAAGCACTGCCATAGCTGACAGACGTCAACAATACGACTCCTGTGCCTAGCAATCACACTTGCGAATATCGTGCGACTACATTCAATATGCATTATTCAACGCTCGTTAAGTTAGGTTTTTTAAAATACCACTTATTTGTCCAACACACACACACAACACACACACAAAACACACACACACACACACACACACACACACACACACACACACACACAGAGAAGATCCTTCCTGACATTTTGAATATGAAAACAGTTGCTACCTTTGTCTCATGTCATCCAGCAAAACGTAGAATATGTTTTAAGAGGATCACAGCAAACCATGCGCATTTATCAAAGTTGGGCGCTGTCCTGACGTCATCAAGATGTTCTGACGTCACAAGGCATGATCTATGTTTCTAACGTCACAGCGTCAGAGTACAGACGTTTGTCACTTAAGTGCGGATAGCTAAGGGTCACACCTTGCACGTTGGTGGCGGGGCAACAAGTCGTTCACGAAGGTTATTAAAGAAAAAAATGGCGACGTGACAGTTTCAGAGAATAGTCCTTGCTGCTTTACCTAGCATCTGATCAGGCGCTGACCATCTTCTCACTTATCGTTAGCTTCATGCTCGCATTGCCTCTACACACCACCTGCCTTAGCGGATCATTTCCTGCCATTTCGTCACCACATTCGAAGTTTAGACGATAGCGACTCCCTTTTGCCACCAGTTCGCAGTAGGTCTCTAAAAGCCTGGGGAACAGCCAAATCCCGCTCATCTTTGACTGGAAACCGCTATAAGGACATAGGACGTGGGGGATGGTTGAGGGGGGAGGTAAGTTCAGCTAAATCCAACCACTCGATGTTTCTGATTCCAAATATTCCCATTCGTCGACGTTGCTGTCGACATCGTCAAAGGCATCCTCGTCGTCGTCCTCATAATCATCGTCATCGAACTGGGCACCTGCGGCCAGCAGAAGTCGTACTACGCTTGTGTGACCCCTGCCCCACGCGATGGTCAGCGGGGTGTGGCCGCTGAAAGACGGCCGGTTGACGTCGATGTCGGGTCTCTTCAAGAGGACCTGCACAAGCCTAGTGTCGCCACTGTCAGCAGCATGATGCAAAGCCGTCCGGCCACTCTTGGCATCCTAAACAAACAAAACCGGACCACGTCACACGATTTTCTTAAGTCCGACTGGACTTTTTACAAACCACATCGAGGAATACAAAGCAAAATAAATAAAAGCCTTGTGTAAAGCTGCATCACACTTCTTATAGATTGTTTTAAAACAGTCTGACAGGACTTTTACAAGCCACGTCGACGAATACGTGTCGCAAAAAAAAAAAAAAAAAAAAAGAATCTGGTTTTAAAAAATCGCACTTCTATTTATCGATCGTTTAGAACAAGGTGGTGGCTAGAACAGCTGGGTAGTTTTGACGATATTTTATTTAAAACCAATTTAATCGTCCCATTAGCATTATACAGAAGATACAACACTTGTGATTCGTTTTGAAACAAATGTTGATGCTCACACATGCGTTGACATCTGCTCCAATGACAAGTAGAAGGAGAGCGAGGGCAGAGTCGTAGCCCTGCACAGCGAGGTGCAAGCAGGTGAAACCTGAAAAACAAACACAACACCTTCGTGACAGGTGGGCTGACTCAGGAAAGCCTGTGAAGTCGCAGACTGCAAAAGACGGCAAAGAAACACATTTTGTGCGCAGGTAATTATTCTTAGTCTGGAATTACACTTTCCAATTCTTCTTTTATAAATATTTTTGTTTCTGTGCTCAACACTGATCACCCTTTTCTCTTTCTTATCAGCATACTCATCATTTTGTGTTTTGTTGAACCATTTTCAAAAAAACCCTCGTCGGGATTATTATTTAACGATCTCTCCAGATAGTCACCTTCGTAGTTCCGCAGTTGTAGATTCCGGTGGATGCCTCGTTGCGTCGTCATGGCACCAGACCTTCCCTCCTCTCCTCCCGCCTTCTCCTCGCGCGTGGCAGGGGACACAAGCATCAGCGCCGCTAGGAGGTTGCCCCGCCCACAGGCCACGTGCAGGGGCGTGTTCCCCTGAAGGTCTCGCCCCTCCAGAGAAGCGCCAGCCAGCACCAGCGCCTTGATGACGTCATATTGGGACGTTACGACAGCGAGGTGCAGGGCAGTCTGGGATAGGTGGTTTGACGCGTCAAGAAACTCCTGGGTGACCGCCTGGTAGGGAGGGTGCCAGGGTAGTTGATGCAGAACAGACACAACCAGCTCGGCTTGACCGTGAACAATTCCGTTGTGCAAGAATCTATTAAATTACAGATTTTTTTTTAAAAATGCATCGAGTCATGTACTGTTAATACTAAAAGCTTAAACGGCAAGTTTGTTTTTTGTTTACAGTGCTATCCCGCAGAGCGACAAATTAAAAACATCAACGAAAGTTACAGCTGCATTCATTTATTTCCTTATACCAACAGACCTAACTCAAAATCGTCTATAATTATTCTTCCACATTTCCCCTTCCCTTCCCCGTCTGCCTGTGTGTTCATTCGAATAATCACATAGAAAGATGAACAGGTGTAAAATCGTTTATGATGCACAACTGAGAAATCTTACGAAACTACCACACGAAAATGCAGAAAGCTACAGTAGTGACTTTATGACGCGGAAATGCAGAATCTTACTAGTATGAAATGAAAGAAATTTGACATACGTGTCCCCATCTTCATCTCTGATTCCCATCAAAACAGCGATGAACTTGGGTGTACCGCTGCCTGGCACCCGAGAGCGCTCTGTCCTTTGCACGCACTCAGGTGTTTGCTTTCTACCCTGGAATTCGGGATGCGTCGGCTCTTTTGCAGCTTGTGGTCGTCTGACCTCACGTGTGACGTCACTTCCTTCGTGCTGCCGTCCACTGCCCGCGTGCAAGCAAGCGGGGCCAGCAATAGTTTCAGTTATTTTTTCTCGTCGTTTTGTGTCGGCATCTAACGGACAGCTCTCTGCACTCTCTCTGCAGTCCCTGTCACTTTTCGTCTCTGTCTTCGAACCAGGAATGACAGTTTCATCTCTGCGATCCCATTTTGTGTTTCTGCTTCCATTTTCTTCGTTACTGGAAACCGCCTGAATTCTTTCAAATAAACTTTCATGAAAGTGTTCTGTGTTTTGGTTTTCGCTTTCTGGGCATGCAGTATAGTTCTGGGAAGTAACTCCCACATCTTCACAGCTGTGTACATATCTTTCTTCGCGATCCTTTCCTCTGTCGCTTGATAACGCGAGGCGAAGATCGCTGAAGCCTGACCGGAGAGAAACAACTTGATTCTGAAAGATCTTGGAGGCGGACTCTCCCACCGAGCAAATGCCGCTGTCACATCGGTCTTCAACGTCGACGACCTGGCTTTCGTCTTTCTTCTTCATCTCCTTGCTTCTTCTTCTCTCCTCGCTGACCATGGTGCGCGGAATGCCTGCGGCGTCACCACACACAACACACCCGGGGATGCTGGTACTGCTGTCGGATCTGTAGACCATGGCGTCGGACCGTGTCTGACAGACCCCGCTCTCCCGCCACTCTTTATAGCCCAGTTGCTGAGGGTCTTTTTGCGGCGCCGAATTTCCTGGCGGCGTCTCATCCCATGAACTGTGGCCGGAAAAACTGGCAGCGAAGTGTCCCGCTTGCCAGGTTTCTGGCCAGGATGATGCGAATTCGGTAAGATCCGCTGCCGAGTGAGACGAAAAACCACTGTCGAAGACGAGCGCATAGTGATCTGTATCCCTTGCCTGTCTGTCTTGTTCCGCGACGGGAAAGACGGTAATTTTGGTGTCGGCGTGTTCTTGTTTCTGTACAGAGAGGCTGTCGATCGACTTCCCGCCAGTTCCCCAAAAGTCGAGAGGGTGTCCGGTCCTCGCCAGGTGCCTTCGCGCGTGCCGCTCTTTACCGCCCTGTGCGTCTGGCCCACAATCAGAGCGTGGCGACAGGCCCGGGGATTCCCCTTTATTTCCGTCTCTGGCCTCGAAAACGAAAACTTTACTTTCAGCTCCGCCTCCACCGGCGATGTCGAAACCTTCAATGTCGGCTTCGTATCTTTCGCTATGCCTTGCCATGTGGGAAATGCTGGCTGACACCCGGCTTCTTACACGTGAAACTTCTGTTTTTTTATTTTTCGTTTTTTTTTTAAATGTCAACTTAAGTGGTTTTGCGGAAATCCTCACCACACATATCCATAATGCTACTTACCGCTCGCCTTCCTTGAATGGGGTAGTGAGGTGGGTTGGGGTAGTTCCACCCCTCCTCGTGTCAACACCACGCGGCCAGGTTGTTGCCGTTTGAAAGTTAATATCTTCACGGAATCCAAGTCTGATAATCGCAACTGAAAGTAACTGTGTACTCGAAATGAGTGCTCCTCGCGCGCTGTAGTCTCTCTACTTACTTTCGGCTACCAAATCGTTGACCTGAGTACACAGCCAACGTTCAGGTGCCGCCAAATAGAAAGTGCGTTCAAATCCCGCGCGCGCGTGTGTGCAGGGGGCTTTCTCGGAGCTGCTGATGTTGATAGTCTAAGAAACAAGTTGTACAAAGTCTTGCGCTTTCAAATTTCGTGACTGGTGAGAACAAATTGGTCAGATGTTGGGGCTTTTACAAGTTATTTTGAAACGTTGCTGAAGCAGAAAAGTCCAGCGGTGCGAAAGCGTACGATGATTTCGATGACTGGTTGAACTCGAATCTTTCTGGTGGCCGATCCGACCCAAATAATCCTTGTTTGACCAAAATCCTTTAGACGACTTGTGAGGCTACTTTTCTGCCAAGTCACTCGTGAACATCAACCTTGCCGTGCAACATAACTCAGGACATCAACAGCTTACTGCCAATTTTAGCTTGCCAAACAATTCACTATCGCGTGATTATGTTTGTGTCCCCGATTAATTTCAGCAATTAACCTGACTTTTTTTTTTTTTTTTAGAAGTGCAATAGTAATGATCGAGTTTCGCACAACTTTTCAGGCTGGGGTTTTGGACGTCCCGTATACAATGTCGGAAGATGATGTGAGAACTGACGACAACAGCAACGTCTGGTCCTGCTAGAAGCGTGAAACCCGTGAACAGTTGCGCGAAACTCCAAAAACAAACCAAAAAAAAAAAACCCCCCTGACGATGAAGTACAAACAACCCGGACGACAGTGCTCGCCCTGACGGCCTGAAGTACTCCACCTGTGCAGGTAAATGCCGTTCAGTTGAAAATTAGCCCCCGGATACCAGCTTATCTGTACATAGCGGTCCAACCCCCACGTCGCGACGTCCCTGCATGATTACAATAGCAGTCGGTCACGTTGGGTGGCATTGTCAGCTGTCATGCCGTCTACGTCACCTTCAAGCTCTGTCGCTCCATGGCAGACGCGTAACACCCGGCACCTTGAAACCCTTGCTCTGTTCTGAAAACCGCTACAGGACCCCGCGTGGCCAAGAAACACGGCACAAAGGGCTGAGCCTGGAATGCCTTCTGAAATCCTGGAACAGGTCTATACCACACGAACCCTTTCTAGATCGGCCTGTGTTTTTATTTTCTCTTTCGTTCGCGCTGTACGTTCTTCCTGCAGAAGGATGATAAAAAAAAAAAAAACACTTCACCCTTATCATCGGCGCTCCCCCTGCACGAGATACCTGTCTGACACTGAGCCCCGAGTCCCGTGCGTGACTTTACTAATTGTAGGGTGGCGGGGTGGATTTCGTACAGCCCAGTCTCGACACAAGCAGAGATCGGGGAGTAGCGACAGCGGACCGTTGTGCGTGATGATGATGCCTAAAACTCACCCAAGTGCTGCCAGTGTGTCTCTAGACTGAGTCTAGAGGTTACGAAGCGTTGTTCCGTCTGTCTACAGGAGGCACTAAGCACCCAGTTCAGATCTGGCGTCTGATCAAACGTTTTGAGCAGCTGTTGACGGCAGGGTGGGGGTCGGCGCAGCATTCGTTAGGCTGCCCCCCCCCTTTACATTGCAGTAAGGTGCAAACAAGCGACAACCTGTAGTGTTTCTCGTTCAGCTGCTGTTTTAGGAAGTTGTCGCAATCGTTAACAATTTAAGGTGCTGTCTTATTGCTCCAACACACGCGCGCGGGCACACACACACGCGCACACATATTATATATACAGACTTTCACGATGAGCTCACATTGATATAAAACAGGTCTATAAAGAGCAATGCAAAAAGTGTTTAATGATAATAAGCTAAAACAAAGAATAGCACACACACACACACACACACACACACACACACACACATACAAACACACACATGTGCGCGCGCACGGACGCACGCACTTGCGACACAAACACTTTTTTCATGTAATGAGGACTTGATCGTGTTGTGCACAATTACATACATGCATTCATTTGCGTCCATAAATTGTGTTTGTGTGCCCATATTTATGGGTGTCTCACGCTATGAACGGATCTGAACTTGGCTGAAGTGTTTGCCTGTTCGTGTTGTTGTTTCCGCCTGCAGGGGATTCCCCACGTGGATATCTACTCAGTGGTATCTAGGCCGCCGCCGCTGCCGCCAGTCAGAACCAGGAAGAGCAGCAGCACGTTGGTTGGCGGCAACCTTCTTAAGGTCGCAAACACCTCTTGTGCATCTCCCAATCGTTGCAAGCGTTCTGCACAGTCAGCAAGTCGACAACCAGCTCTCTACAACACTTAGTAGTAGCTTCGTCTGTGCACAATGCTTCCTGCAAAGGTTGTTTGTTGCAGATCCACAGTGGTGTCACTGCAATGAGTACTTTTACTACTTTCGGTGGGTAATAAATCTTATCACACACCACTAGGGGGGATCTAGTCAACGTCATTGGACGCGCTCACAAAAGAAAAAAATTGTTTTGCTTTGGTTTTGTTTTTGTTTTTTTGGGGTCTGGGATTTTCAAACCTGATATTAATGGTGCGCTGCGCGCGCATATTTTGCACAGTTACAGCAGGATGAGGATTTGGGTTCTGCCCGTTTACAGTGAGTTGAATAGGATATACTGCACAGCGTACGGAGCTTCTCGGAAACCAGGTTCCCTGTTCAGCGCAAGGATATGACCTCCCGTGTTTTCATTTGAGCTGCTATGCTCTCTGCACATTCAGTAGCTTTAAAAACCAATAAATGTGCGACGCATCGCATACAAGCGCGCGCGTGCGCACACACACACACACACACACACACACACACACACACATGTAGATATATATTTATATATACGCACGTACAAACATACGCAAGCACGTTCATAGAGGCACACATTGCTGATAATATATCGCAATAATACATTATTAATCATTCTCTCAGTTCCCTTGATGGACCAGATGACGACCAGTTCAGCTGCCCAGAAAAAAAATCGGACGTCAGTGGAGTGGAGAAAAGGGGAGGACCTGAACAGACGAAGCGGATAACAACTGGACCTCGATATAATAATCTCTTTGCTAGGCTAACAAATGCATGGCCTCTAACCTAAGGGAAGCAAATGCAATATTTCCTTTATTCGCTGGCGTCTTAGTTATTTCCCTTGTGACGACAACCTCCATGTCTGCCATTAGCGTCACTTCTTTCACTTTTGCATAACACCTAAATGCTAAAATCTTTGTAACTTGATATTCGTCAAAGTCTTTTTTGGTCTTTTTTAAATCATTGTAGTTGAAATAGAATATGTTTTTACAGTTCCTTGGGAGTGGGTCTACTGTGCGTATATCTGTGTGTATGGGAGAGTTATTGTTGGTAAAATGTGGCCATTATCAACTTCCTCGTGCTATGTCACTTGGCGAATAAAAGGAATTATTATTATTATTGAACCATTTGCAACATACACTGAGGACGCTGCGCACTGACAGTTTTCCCGTTTGTCAATTTCAGAGTCTATGGTTATGTGATCCAAATGACTTCTCACTACGTTTTTCTTTTTAGTTACTTTTTCTCCTCCTTACCTTTCTCGTCTCTTCCTTTTTATTCGTTTGTTTGTTTTTGTTTGTTTGTTTGTTTGTTTGTTTGTTTGTTTGTTTGTTTGTTTGTTTGTTTTTGTTCTCAAACGACTAAAGACCGTAAGCGGAGACGAAATATAGAGAAAAAAACTTTTTTTAAAACATTTATTCACATATACATAACGCATGTAACACATTATTTTAAAATATGAAACAAAACATATGCACATAAGGTAACATTCATTTAAGAGTACATCCATCCCCCAAGCAAGCCATCCAACAAACAATGTATAATCTTGCACATCAAAAACATGCATGCAACAGTTTGTGTTCTTTTTACATCTCTCACAAATCAACCACAGACATCATAGCAGGCACCTTGGATCCCATATGCCATAGGCTGACTTCATTCCAATAATAAAATAAATCATATCCAGCGAGAAAACAAACTTTGTTAGCCGCCAGTGTCTTTTGTCGCCCGTTGCCCATTCCATAAGGCTTGGCGAACAATTACAAGGCTATCGAAGTTTTCTATAGATTATCCAAGACTGACAATATACATTTATTCGGTTGACTATTCTATGTTTTATGAAAGAGTCGTTAAACTGCAGCACAAGTTCAATAGCATAACGTTCTGCTCTTTATGCGTCTCTCTCTCTCTCTCTCTGCTCTCCATGCACTACAGACAGGTCGATCTCAATATTATTACGGGATAGTTCAGATGGTTACATAATTATTATTTTCCCACTTTGCCGATTCTGCCTACCCATCCAACCAAGCCATTCACGCACGCAGACCCCCATGAATAAAGCAAGCTCCCCCCCCCCAATCCCTTGTGCAAGAAGCCATTATTTATCCACTTTAATCAGCTGAGGACGACATGATGCTACCGCAACATTCCTCCAGGAATAAATTTCTGCTTAAACTAATTTTTTTAAACAAGAAAAAGGTGGGATTAGTGTGTCTACTGGCAATATAAATTTATATAATATCTCACCACTGATACAACTAAAACTCTAATCTGTGCCTTTGTGCTGCCAAGGATGGACTATTGTAATTCTCGTTTAGCTGGAATTCCAAGTATCTTCTTGTCAGACTTCAAAGGATCCAGAATAACGCTGCTCGCCTCATCTGTAAACCATCTATAGATATGAACATGTATCATCTATCATTCGCTCTCTCAGCTGGCTGCCAGTCATGGACTGTATAGCCTACAAACTTTCAACTTTGACTTACTCTGCCGTTTCTGGCACTGGTCCTCAGTATCTCTCCGAACTCACTTCCATCTATACACCCGCACGACTTCTTAGCTCATCTGACGCCAGGCTTCTGCGAGTCCCACTAGCTAAGACAAAGATGTATAAACAAAGGTCTTTCTCCTACCAAACCCATCAACTTGGAAGGAATTACCCGTCAGCCTTCGACTCTCTGATTCTCTTGCCACCTTTTAGTCTAAACTTAAGACGCATCGTTTCAGAACGACAACTTCCCTGTGACCCTGTCCTGACATGAGCGTGTAGAACGTGTGTCTGTAATTTTTGTGCATGAGTGAGTGAATGTTGTAGAAGTGCGCGAGTCTGTTAGATGCGAATATGGGTACATGGTTGTTGATGATTTAGTCTATGTATGATTTTTGTAAAGCGCTCTGGGCAAATCTTTGGAAAGGCGCTATACAAATCATCATCATTATGTGCATTTTTTTTTGGGGGGGGGGGGGGGCTAGTCATTGTTGCAGGAAGCTGTGAATTTTTCCATTCTCGTAAATCTGTTCAGAAGAGAAGGCAACATGCAACTCTCAGTTATTCAAGTGTACAAAGCAGACGACGACGTGTCTCTGGGACTTCTGTCATGACACAGACGACACCTCTACGTAATCATTAGAGAGCACTGTAGTCTGTAAACACAGCAGGTAGAGAAATGAAAATAAAACTCACTCCCATAAGAAACATAAAATGTTAACCTCTAAGCAGCAAACGTTTTCCTTGTGATGAATTGCGAGATGTCTTTCTCATTTACTATTAAGATTTCTTTTTAAAGGTCGGTGGTTGTAGGCTTTATTTACAAGTACAGAAAATGACTCGCTGTCTTACTCTTTAAAACTTCCTCCTGCTCGACTCGCATAGAGTAATACGTCAACCGCGTCTTTTTGACTAAATTAATTCGAGACTGAGCGTTGTAATAACAGCGAAAACGCAAACAAAGAAGACTTCCCAACCAAACACAACCTTTTCATCCCCCCACTAAAACACACACACACACACACACACACACACACACACACACACACACACACACACACACAGAGCAGAAAAAACTACGAAGCCCATTATTTCACTCTGCAAGTCTTTTACAATGGAACATTTTTTTCACACCCAGAAGAAACGCACAATCCACGACTTGTAGTGTTTGCACGGACCTCTCCTGCATGCATTTACTACGTGGGGAGACAATCCTTATACTACGTTTACTGCCTTGACAGGCACATTTCATCTTCTCTAACATTTCCTCGCGAGCTATATGACATGGCTATGTCCCTTATGAAATCGTGATTTACGGGGCAGTCTATTGTTCCTTGCCACGCGGCTGTATCTGCACCCTCCCCGTCGAGGCAGTGGGGTTGAACACGACTCCCGAACGCTCCGTTCAGTACCCAATACATCTGAAGTGGCACGTGACCGTCCCCAGCCTGCCTGCCACTTGTCGTATCGGGGCAGGGAGTGGATACTGCTGTTTTCTAACCGCGGATCAATTAATGATCGTCATCGGGAGATTCGAACGCGTTTTTGTTTTTTTTTTACAAAAAAGTACAAAAGAGTACAATACAAGGCATCTCTGGAATTTCTGCTCTCCTGGAAGGTACTGCATTTAAGCTCGTATTCAACTCATGGGGCAAAGAACTAAGTGGCCCGCGACAGCTTCATAGGTCTCGTGCAAATATTCTGAAACGTGGCTAGGTGTCACAATGCTTTGATACATGGTCGGGTGGAACAATGGCGTGCAGGAAACGCTTCGCGTCGACCCGGAGTTTCGATTTCGGGTGGTTTGACAGACATCGCCCTAGTCCATGCCAGCCTGTGAGTGACGTGCCGGCAGCAACCTGCGTCAGCCACCCTGACTTAGCATCGAACCACGAAAAAGACTGTTTTGCTTTCTCCGCTTTTTGTTTCCCTACAACTCTTCCGTCAGCGTCCGGAAAGGCGAGTCGACCTTCGGCACTGCCACTGCACTCATTAATCAAGACCCAGGCACGAGAAACCGTATCAAAAGTGATTTCCATAAAGAAACTAAACAGAACTGAAGCTTGTAATTCATCTTTTCAAACTGTTCCCTCAGCAAAATAAAATCGCTTCAAAAGCTCAAGAAAAGAAGGTCGCGTGGGGCTTAAGGAATGAAACATCGCGGCAGCAAGAGCAAACTTGTGCAGACGTGTGCACGCTCACTCACGAAGACAGCTGTGAGCCGACCACAGCGAAAACCACGACGTCGGCACCGTCAGGCAGCAACATCAGAACCACTGCAGCGTGGGAAAGGAAACTCGGTGAAAAAGGCCAAGACTAAAAACCTTAAGACTGAACCTGACGCCATCATTGTTCGCCGTGGCGGTAAAACTCAACCTTATTCTCGGCCGCTGCCAGAAACGATTCACCGCAGACCGCACGGTGACTCTGCCGTGCCGTGGTGTGTTGAGACGCGCGGCAACATCGCCCTCGAGTCCCACGTGATCGGTGTCGGAGTTCCAGAAGACGACGCCGCAACAGAGTGCGATGAGATCGATAAAAGTGCGAAGCAAGTAGCGAAGGTTAAGGACTCGGTGCTGGCGAGCGAGAACGATGTTGCTTCGGTCTCCTCCCGCACCTCGCTGGAGGCGCTGGCTCGCATCGTGCAGGAGTTGTCTAAGGTGGCCGAGGATCTCCGGCTGTGTCGTCTGTCTGCCGAGCATCTTGACCACGACACCACACAGCCCGGCGACACGAAAAGCAAACTTCTTCCTCAAACGAGAGAACGTTCACAGAGAACAAGGATCTGCATGAGCACGTGGGGCACAACTCCAAACCAACTGGATGAATGTTCTGTGGAAACGCTTAGAGACCAAGAGGTTTCTCCTTGCAGCTTCAAGAGCGCTGCCGCTCTGACCTTTGATCTGTCATCCAAGCAAGTCGGCGTCACAGCAGCGCGAGATGCTCTTATGTTGGAAGAGGACCAGATGTGCTCCGAAACGTCTTCGCTTCCAGCCAACGATTCATACTCGAGAACGTTTCCCAGCTCATGTAGTGACGATTCTGATGTGGTGGACATCAATATTGACGAGTACTTTGCCGCTCTACCGCAAGATGTCCATCACGAAGATTTACTCACATCTGAAAACATGCTACGTCCGAAAAGATTACATGCACCACCATGTTCGATGTATGTCAGGCGACATGCACGCACAGCCTCATGCCGGCTGGAGTCACCAGGCGCCAAAATAAAGCCCAACCCATGTCCTGGGTCGAAACAGCCGAGGAACTGTGACAAGTGCCAGAGTTCTCATGACTGCGAACCTGTTCTTCAGGCTTGCCCCGCCTCCTGTATGCGCAGATCTGCCAAGGAGTCTAGTACCTCCGTTAGACATCAAGGGCAGGTGTCTAGCGTATGTCAAAATGATGAGAAGGCTACAAGAGTCGAAGTCACGCAACATGGCGACATCGGCCAGCAGCGTCCAGGACGCAAGCATCATCCAATGCAGGTACTTTTATTTTGTTAAAGACTAAAATTAATTAAACTAGACTCAATTAAGACCAGTGAGCGAGATACTAAATGCTTGTAGACGATGCGACTATAGGAAGTTATGTAGTTTTGTCATGCATGCGCAGATCTTATTGTAGTTTGTCCCTTCATGATCAACAATCAAAAGTCTATTTCAAGTGGATTTACTTGCAACGGATTTAGCTTAAACTGCTATATCGGGGTGGGTAAAAGAAACAGTTTTGAATGTGAATGCTGCAGGTTTTAACATTTTAACATTTTATTTTTTTTTTGTATTCACGTCTCGATTTTTACTTTTTTTTTCTTGGTCCTGAGAGCTTGTGTGTCTTTTAACTTGTTAATTCGTTTAACTCGACGCATACGCAAGTGTTGGGGTTTAGGTTATGGTTTAGGGTTTGAGTTTAGGTGTACGATTATGTTTTAGTAAAATAATTAAATAAAGAAAACGTTCAGGTGATGTCAAAGTTTGATAACTAGTCTGCTTCTGTCTTATGAGGGGCCCAAGGCGAGTGTCGTATGCGGGCCCCCGGGGCTGAGACCCGTAAATGTAGGGTATATAGCGTACCACAAGAATCTCCTATCGCGGCACCCCCCCCCCCTCAGACGTGGGGCCTGGGGCGGCGCCCAGCTGCCACCTCCATACGCTGCCTCTGAAAGCATGAAGCAAGCAGTCAGCTAACTCTTCTGGGACGAACACTGGAAGGGTGTTTCACTATTATGCTACACTGACGCCACGCGTGAGTAAGCTGGAGTAGAAGGAAGTGACAGATGAAAGCTAACAATAAAATCGCTGCTGGAAAAGTGAGCGAGAAATCAACCCGGGCACCCTGCCTACGACTAGATACATTCCGCGGTCTTTAGAAGAAAAAATTACTAGAGATAATGATGCTTGGGGACAGTGTTTGCCAACATTAAACTATTTGTCATCTGCTAAAAAAAAAATCTGGCTTGACGCCTTCCGGATGATTGCTTCTGTTCAGTACGACCCGGGTGTAGAGAAGTCCCGAACCTTTAACTATCAGCGAGGAAACGCCTTCACTAAGGTCAGCCGGCAGCTCAGGCCGCTCACAAGAGGACTCAGGACGCTTCAGGTAATTAATGTAATTTTCTTCCCCTTTTTCCCGTAGAGGAGCAACTGTCCTGGGTTCAGATATTTTATGTAGCTACCTGTTTTCTGATCCCATTCCTAAGTTATTACACAAGACATTTTCTTATAGACCAACCTGAATGGTTTGCGTTTTTTGCAGATATCGGTAGACATAGGCGATATAAAACTAACCTGTAAAATTTAGCCTCCAAAACCCATCCGTTAATTAATTATCCGCTACGATTCGCACCTGCGATCAACAAGCGTCACTAACAGTGTACTACGTCACGCTAGTGCACCATTCACAACATTGCAAGCAGTCAACACCAAACAGAGAGAAAGAATCAGCGACAGTTCGAGTTATTCCGACGCTGAAAGTCGCGTTTTTTCGTGGTTCTGAAAACTGCTACTTTAGCAGAGAAATAGGAACTTTCAACATCCGAATAACCCGAACTGTCGCTCATTCTCTCTCTCTCTCTCTCTATGATGCTGGCTGCTGTCAAAGTTGTGAATGGTGCACTAGTGTGACGAAGTACCCTGCTAGCGGCGCTCGTTGATTGCAGGTGCGAATCGCGTACTTTGCTAGCGGATAATTAATTAACGGATGGGTTTTGAAGGCTGAAAATTACAATTTATGTTTATATCGCCTATATCTACCGACATCTGTTTTTTTTTAAAAACGCAGACCATTCAGGTTGGTCTTTGAAACGTCATTGCCTCCATGACTTCAAGAACCTATATACTAGGCATTACAGTCCCAACACTACTGCCATAATATAGCTCAGTATATGCCGAAATACAGGGTTAGTCAAAATAAACACTTAAATGGAGAAAGAGAGGGGGAGAATTGGTGTTTTACACCGAGTCAGCAACTAAGTCCATATCACGGCAAAACAGCCAGGCCTGTAAACAGATGCCACATGCAGAGAAAGAACAGCGAGCCCTAACAGAAAACAAACAGAAAAAAAATCCGCAACTATTTCTGAGATACCCTTTGTCAACCCTCTTCATAAGCAAAGACTTAAAATAGGTGATGACCTTAATCTGAGTTATCAGTGCTTGCACACTGTATCATACTGTATCCAAGGCCCTTCGGCCTCCTGTCTGTGGACTGTGTTGTTGTAGGTGCACTACGCACACGCCAACGCCGAGCACAACGACCGGCTCATCTTTGCCCACTTGCTTCGCGCGGCACACGTGCGCAACGCTGCCGTGGAGGAGGGAGTGTACGTCACGGAGAGACGTCTTTACGCCCGTCGCCATGACAACACGCCGCACGCCACCACCTTCTACGACACCGATGACGTCATCAAGCGCGCGCTGAAGCGCGGCTCAGGGACCGCCGCAGACAGGTAAGCCAATACACCTGTCCTCCCACCTCCCTCTCATCGAAATTATAGAATATCGAAGACCTGATTGATAATAATCATCGAATTGAGAACCTCATCACTGGTAAAGTGACGTTACTGATAGTTACGCAAATACGCATGTGTGAGCATGAGTGCGTCTCAGGAAATAATGAGTAGGTGGGGAAAGCAGGACGTGAGATTTAAAACTAAATGCCTTAATGCTTCTGACACGTCGTCTAGCACTTCAAATTTTCCTAGATAAAGTGTAACGGCTAATTCAAAAATCGGATCTAACTTCTAACACCAACCCTCTCCTGTCGAATACTTAAGTGGTGAAAGTCCACACGCTCTTCGTGTTTGAAGTAGTAATGTAATTTTTTTACGTGCTATCGCTTTCAGAAATAACACGAAGAAATGAATTCTAAAGAAGAAGGCATGGGTTACACGCCAGCAACGCTGTCTTGGGAAAATGAGTCCTGACGATGTAAACCTACTGATGGACTACTGTCGGCATCTCAGGGTGGACCTACTCATCATCAGCGTCTGTGCACTTAAAATAGGTTCTTGCACTTCCAGAAACAGGAGAAACTCTGAAACTACAGGCTCCATGAAATCCAGGGAAAGCCCTGCAAAACTTTATGTTCTATGAAATCTGGGGACAAGCTCTGGGAAACCTTTGGTCCAATAATATTGGGGACAAATTCTGGAAAGCTATAAGCTCCCAGAAAACGGAAGACAAGCTGGAAAACTTTAGAGGCACCATAACAGAACAGGGCCAAAACACTCACTCATGGAAACATCCACAAAATATGCCAGATACAATATACAATCAACAAATTTTTATCTTGGTCTCTTGAAAACTACCAGATGCTTAACATCCCTGACGAAATTTCCTGAGTAAATACCAGTGACAATATTATGTAAACAAACAGTATAAATGCTTTGTCAATCAGAAACTAACTGGTCATTAAAGGCCAAACTTTAGCTCATGGCAGGAAAGAATGGTTTGACCCAAGGGAGGGAGATGAGCACACAAAATGCCGACTACCCAAGTGGTCATTCCTCACTAATTGCTTCCATCTAGCTAAACAAGCACCCTCGCCTCCCTCTGCCGTATCAAATCCATTCTTTCCTACTGGGAACTGAAAAATTCTCCCTTTAACATGTCATTCTATATAGCAAAATACAACATAAAAAAATACAACAGCCATTGTACGACGTATAATCTATGACAGATCACCATTACTATTTTCAAAACATCGACTGATTAAGAGGAAATGGGAGATGTCATGGTTTTGATCATAAAGGAAAAAATTACATTGTCCTCAAAAGAGTTTACATTTGAACAAGTTATTATTTTAGTTGCTGAGAGTTGCAAAAAAGTTGTCATGCAACCTTAGCAGCTAGAAAAAAAACATACAAAAATTAATTTCCCAAAACATAACCAAGCCACAAGGCATGAATACAGTTAATAAAATAGCTTGAAGGTTCACATAGTACAGCTGTTCTCCACATAAAAAACCCTTTATGGCCAGGTGACATTTCTCAGCTTCTGCAATGCAGCTGTTAAGATGCAGCAAAACAAGAACTTGGTGATTTGACTTGCATTGTGCATGTTGTATTTTTATCTATAAATTAGTCTACATTTTTTCATGTTAGCATTTAGACTTAATTAATTTAATTTTTACACATTTTGTTACATATTACACACTGAGCAACCATATTAGCATTTGTGTTTGCAGCAAGGTTCTTCCTAGTTAAGACTAAAACTGGACTGGACTATCTTTGATTCATCTGAACCAAGTTTAGATGAGGAAGGATCGCTCAGATAAGGCAAATATTTACATAACGGTCCTCTAAACAATTTTACAAGACACACATTTAAAACTATTTTGCTGGTTAAAAGGGTCATTTACCAAAAAAAACTCTGGGAAACTTTCCTGATTTTATTTTGGTTAGTGTTAATTGAAGATTGTCTTATCCCAGTCTGACAAAATTTTTCTCCAACAGTGAGCACTTTCATTCCTCAACAGAGAGTAGCATATATATATATATACAAATCTTTTGTGCCCTAAATCGTATAAATGATGTGCACAAGTCTTTTAATACAATTCAGAAAAAAACACAGGATATAAATATTATCCATATTATAGTTCATATACAATGTATTGTATTCTCAATAGACTAGACATAGGAATGTTTTTCTAGCATGAAAAGATATCATTTAAAATGCACTTATGCCTAAGAAGTGTCTGCCATAAAAAATTAAATTCTATACATCTGTAAAATATGTACAAACAATAATGACATAGAAACAAGGTAGTAGAGAGATCCAAACAAATCTGAAAGCATTCTATAAAACTTATAATATTTTTTATTATTTCATTTTACTGCAATCACACAATACTGAGATTTGTCTATACTAGAAGTTGCATGTTATCTAAATTTCTTAATAATAAATAATAAAATTTTTTAAATAAAGCACTAAGAGCATGCTCTCTATGAGTGTGAATATGCGCTATAAAAATCTTCATTATAATATTATATTAGATTTTAGGGTCTGACTTGCCTTCAATTTATGTAAGTCGTTTTCACAAAAAATATATAATTTAACTTGTTAAAAAGTTGGTAAAATCTCCCCTAAATGAAAGAAACAAGATTTTTCAGTTTTTTAACAAATAAGTTAACAAAAGTCAAGCACTTTCTGCCGAAGGCAGGACTACTTTATATAGTATAGTTTCTTTGTGAAGCTGAACGAGTTGAGGACACTAGAAAGTGATATTGCTTTAATGTTTCATACGAACAATAAACAAAATTTCTATTTTCTAAAACAGATAAAAGTTCAAGTTATCAGGTACATTTTGTTGCTGCTACCTGTCTGCTTTTTATGACATTTGTGCAGTGTGCTGTTTTAAACATTATTAACTAGATTTAAGGCAACAATTTTCCAAAACCAAACAATGTACAAATTACTGGTAACTTTTAAAAAGGCTTGAATAAGATAATTTGTACAATTTGAAAAGGTCTAAAATTTAAAATACATGTATCTTAAAAAGTGCTCTGGTAGAGCTGAAAAAATTTACACACTAAAAATTAGAACTATACATGTAAATAAACATATTCATGAATCAAATAGTGTTACAAATGTGAAACAATGTCCTCATTCTCTGTGATCAAATGAGATAAAACTTGATATCTCTGCATTTAATTAAATATTTTCCTTCAGGAACCCAGTGCAGTTTATTTAAAGAGGAAAAGGCACCACCAGTGTCAGCCAATTAAATGAGGTCAACTGTAATAATCACTTTTGATGCATACACTAGTCATGATCATGTATAAAAACAAAGAAACATAAACAAATGAGCTTTAACACTTTGTTTCTGAACTGAAACTTGTTTGGTACGCTGATTTCAAAACTAGAAACCCCAGTCAGGACAAGGTGATGGTGAGACAGGACTAGCCATTTCAGCTGCCCAATCCAAGACCTTCACATGTCCTGGAGGGGTCTTGAGAGTGTCTGGAGACTGCACAGACTGGTCTGAAGCCGGCCACTCTGGTGATGGATTGGCTGATAATGGGGTAGACACTTCTGCAGCCCAGTCCAGTACTTTGATGTGTCCAGGTGGAGTGGACATCAGTCCTGGCAA
Organism: Marisa cornuarietis; assembly: GCA_004794655.1. Classification (NCBI taxonomy): domain Eukaryota; kingdom Metazoa; phylum Mollusca; class Gastropoda; order Architaenioglossa; family Ampullariidae; genus Marisa; species Marisa cornuarietis. Next base: position 3,069,358 of record SMMW01000001.1, read on the forward strand.
TGACTGATCCCCTCCTACTTCAGCAGTTGTGTCAAGTAAACCTACCCTCTCAGTGCTGCTAACTTCCGTCACCTTGTGCCGGACTGACCATTTGTCAGCATCCAGAGAAAGTCTATCAATGTTATGTATGTCATTAACAAAAGATGTTTTCTCACTGCACTTCTCCTTTGTTTTTCTCCTCGACCTTCTTGGCCTTCGTGGCTTTTTTAATGTTTCACTGTTTGCTTTATTTTTATGCAACTCAAAGGCGGTTTGAGTTTGCACAGGAGAGAGCTGTGGTGCTAAAGCAGAGGACGACAACAAAGATTTATTTTTCCATAGACCCCCACCAACAGTCTCAGAAAACCCAGATGTGGACTCTGCATCTTGAAACTGTTCTATCACTTCTGATTGAGGAGGGCACTTGATGTCAGTATCCCACACTTCCTCATGGTGTGCTGTGCATTCTATATCAGACCTATATCCTCTGCCCCTTCCTCTCCCTCTGCCCCGCCCACCAGCAACTAAGACAGCACGAGTGTCATGCATACCTGAAACAAAGTTTTTAATGTTATCAACAATATTACCATTGATAACAATTCAACATTTTTAATAATAATAATAATAAATGAAGATTTTTATAGCAAATATTCACACTCATAGAGAGCATGCTCTTATGGCTTACAATGGAGAAAAGACATGGACTAAATGGATAGAACATGAGGGACGGAAGAATAAACGACAGTACTGACGACAAACAGAAAACGCAAAAAGGCACCAAGTAACATGAACAGAGAATATAGTGATTCTGCAGAGAAAGATGGGTAGAAAAGTAGCAAGAGCGGGAGGGGGGAGGGTAAGAAGGACTAGCATTGTGTGGACTGTGTTAGGAGTAATGCTCAAGGAAGAGGTGCGTTTTCAGTGCAGGTTTGAAGGATTCAGCTGTAGGAAGGTGGCGGATATGGAAAGGGAGAGAGTTCCATTGTTTTGCCATTGTAGCCAAAAATCCTGTGACCATATGTTCTGGCGACAGGAACAGTTAGGATACGGTCATCAAACGAAGAACGTAGTTGTCTGGCCGGAACGTAAGGGTTGAGAAGTTCAGAGAAATAGTCATGACAGGACCCTGCAAATTAAAACACAGCACAGACAGTTTGTACTGAATATGAGAACGGATGGGTAGCAAGTGTAGAAAACGAAGGAGAGGGGTGGCATGGTCCCGTTTCGTGGCTCTAAGCACCAGACATGCAGCGGAGTTCTGTACTCTCTGGAGTCTCTGAATAAAGTATTCAGGGCAGCTTGCAAGCAAGGTGTTGCAGTAGTCAAACCGAGAAAGAACAAACGCACAGACAAGAGTACTGATAGCGCATGTAGACCAGAAAGTGACAGATGGCACTGATCTTATGGAGCTCATAATAGGAAGACTGACAGACAGCTGTAACATGTTTATCAAGGGTCATGTCTGCAGTGACAATAAATCCCAGATTCCTGACGGATGACATGAAGGTGATGGTTTTACCCACCTTGATGTGATTGGGCAGACTGACGAACGAAGGTTGATGTCTTCTTCTATAGCACAAGAGGGCTTCCGTTTTATCATCATTTAGTTCAAGCTTGTTTTTAACCATCCAGCCCTTGACATCACTAATACAAGCTTCTAGAGTGGTAATAGAGTGAGACTCATCCGCTGGAGTGGAACAGTAAAGCTGCATGTCGTCAGCATAGGACTGATGAGAAACCTGGTGAGACTGGATACATGATGAAAGTGGTTTAGTGTACAGGATGAACAGAACTGGGCCAAGTACTGAGCTTTGGGTAACACCACCAAGAAGTGGAGCAGGGCGAGATGTCTGACCATCAACGAAGACATTCTGATTCTTATCAGTGAGATATGAGTTGAACCATGAGAGGGCACGTCCAGAAATTATGTAGAGGGTGTGGAGTCTATGATGAAGCAGAGAGTGGTCTATAGTGTCGAATGCAGCAGACAGGTCCAATAGAGTTAATGGAGAAACATCACCACTGTCAAGGGCAGATAATATGTCTGTCGTTACTTTAATAAGAGTAGTCTCAGTGCTGTGAAGGGTCTATATGCCGACTGAGCTTGTGGGAGAAGATGGTGCTCTTGTAAATAGGCCCAAAGCTTTATCAAAACTATTTTCTCTATGATCTTAGAGAAAAAACAAGTTGGAAACTGGACAGTAGTTGTTCAGCACATTGACGTCAAGCGTGGATTTCTTAAGGAGTGGCCTCACCAGCGCATTTTTGAACAAAGATGGGAAAACACCTGACAACAAGCTGACATTTACAATATGTGTGATGGAAGCAAGTAAAATATCTAGACACAAGCAGAAGGCTTGTGGGTATTGGATCTAACTCGCAAGTTGTTGGTCTAGCTTTTAGAATAACCGCTTTCATATCGGCCTCAGAGACTGGTAGAAACTTGGTCATAGACTATCCTGGGAGGACATCACAGGAGATGCTGTAATGCGCCGACGCCGAGTCTAAAGATGATTGAATGTCTGATATCCTTCTAGTGAAATAATCGCTAAAAACTTGCGGCAACTGTGAAACAAGGTAGGCAGTGGTAGTGGTGGTGGTATGCGAAATCCAGTCATTTGATTGGAAATGGCAAATAGCTTCTTGGAGGAGGTGCAGCTAATTAGCTAGTCCTGAAGATATGTTTTAGCCTTGTAAATGCATTTTGCAACGCTTCGCTTTGGGGCGTTACAAATTTCTTTGTGGATGGCGAGTCCAGTCTTCGGCCAAACACGAGTGCACTTCAGGTCACAGAGCTCGACACGGATGTGCAAATACCAAGGCACACATTTGGACTGGCGCATCAGACGTCAAGACACTGGGGCGTGGTCATCAACCACTCTATGTAAAACACAGTCATGTTGCTCAACGGAGGGTGGTTGGAGGAGGACCATCTGCAGCTGTGCTTTGAATGCCAGTCTATTAACATTTCATAATGAGCGAGTGGGTCTAAAAACTGACACCGATGATGGGCACATTTTGAAAAACACTGCATAAACTAAGTTTTCTTAGTTTAAGACCAACCTGAATGGTTTGCATTTTTTGCGGATATCGGAATCAAATTGTCAGCCTACAATTAAGGCCTACAATACTTAACCACTGAGGACACAAAAACGAGCATCAAGCTGGCGAAATCAAATAAATATATTCACACTTAAACAGGAGATAATGCATATGTGCATCAGGTTCCCCTTTGTTTCTTATGCATCAATAAAACAGTTCATACCCTATGAACAACATGGCTCACCTTTGAATAAAGGATCAGGTGGAGGAGATGGTTGTGAAAGCCTGCAAATGTTGTTACCCAAAGTTGCTGGCCTCTCCTCTCTGTACCTTTCGCCTTCAGAAGATGGGGAAAACGTCGTGGCATAAGGGTGTTCTGTAATCTTTAAGCTTCCATCTAGCTCTGCCTTTGCATCTGTGAAGCTTTCAGATCCATATCTTGGAGGTATTTTTAATTTCAGGCCTGGAGAACTTCGATGAGGTAGGTGTTGTGCATTATTCCTTGAAGAAACTTGCATTGATGGCATTACTTCTCTATGATGTGCAGCTTTTATGGAAGTGTTTATGCCTCTCATTTTGCCCTTATTACCAGTGCTATCTGACACTGTTTGATTATCAAGATTTTCCTTACGAAATGCATTGCTTGAGAAACGAGAGGCATGCATGTTGTTATTCTGGCCAAGATAGTGGTTGATCTGAGAAGTAACCAAAGTATCAAATCTAGATCTTTCACTCCTTGGCCTTTGCTCTTTTTGAGTACATATTGACGAATGTTGGTCTATTTTTACACCTGAAGTGGAACTCTTAGTGGAATCACTATTTTTGATTGTCACAGCAGAAAAACTCATGGACAACTCAGTGTCTTGACCACAGGCCAAGTCAAGTGTGGCAAACCCTTTTGATTTCTGAGTAATGTCTTCAGTGGTATTGGAAATAATTTGGTTTCCCTTTTCCTGGGTTAAACTTGCCAGTCCAGGTCGAATTTCTCTCTCGTCTGTCACTTTCCTTGCTCTACCCCTTGCACGTCCTCGTCCTTTGGAAGGTACTGTAATACTCTCTAAAACAGCTGCCATTTTTGGGGGGTGGGAGGGGTAGTCTTCAGCTGAATTATGTTAAACACTGCTCAACAGTGTCAACAATATTCCTGTGAATTAAAAATAATTTAAAATGTACCCTCATACGTTTGATTATCAAAAAAGTGTTATCAGGGAGAAATGAAAATCAAGGATTTTTTTAAAGTAAAATTATTAGCAAAAATGTGCTGCATTTCCTGTCTTAAAAAGGTTTCATACTTTTAAGCAAAACAAATACAAGGTTAGCCAAAATTATATTAACACTAATGAATTATTTTTCTCCTACAAATAGAGTAATAGCGTACTGGAGCAAAGAACAGTGGTTGTGTGGGTGTTGAACATAATGGCGAACAGACAAACTGTCCTATAAATCATCTTCCACATGACATATCCATAAATAAATGTTATCAAAATTTTTCGACTAACCCTGTTTCATTAATCATGCAGATGATACAGCTCTATTCTTAACGAAAGCAGTGAAATTAAGAATAAAAATCTAGAGCTCTGTGCATAGATACAAATAAGTGTGCAATGCATGTGCGTACAACCATCTTAACCACGTATAAGAGACTGGAAGGCGATACAATGGTAAATGTCTAAAACTGTTTTTAAAAAAACCATTAAAATTCTTTGTTTGCGTCGTACCCTAATAACTTTATATTTACTTTATTGTCTTCACAAAGTGTTTTCACGTCAAAGGAAATAAAACGCGGTACCTGCTACTGCACAGTCCAACAGATTTATTTTAGTATCTATCAAATTTCTCAATAAAATACAAAGTGTAACCTGCAAAACGATGCTCTTCCGCTGCCATTGTTGTTTGTTGGTGCGACCGACTTTAGTTGGACCAATCATCTGTCACTTCACGCAGGCGAGGCTCGGCAGGCGCGAATTACAAAAAAAAATTGTTTTTCGCATATAATTCGTATTGGCCTACGTGGTGTGCCGATTTTCGGGATAACCGAAATAAATATAAAATTTCACTGAAAACTAGCTCGAACGAACGTTTCTGATGTCCGTGAAACCAGGGAACTCGAGAGACGTGCTGTGATTGCTGTATTCTATATAAAAATTCATGTGTGTGTGTGTGTGTGAACACATTTTCCTGGAAGCACAACTGAACTAATTATGACGGAATAGAGTAGTTGTAATTTTGTAAAATAAAGTAGTGTGACATATTTGTTTTGACGTTAAGATTACTGGTGCAAAAAGTACATTTAGAGAAAAACATTACAGATTTTCTTCCAGGTAGGATGTTGGAAGAAAAGTTAAAACAGTGACATATTTCATTCAATACTTATAGCATAGTTTAATAATTTTAGTTCTAGAACTGAATCCAGATATTCATGTCAGTACACCCTCAGAATGTTAACCCCTCATCTTCCCAGGCTGCAATTTTAAACAGGCAGAAAATTCAAACTTCAAATAATGAACCCAGAGTTATTTTCATGTACAAAAATAAAATACTTTGATGCATAATACTTGTTATATGAAAACAAAAATCCAGTATAGTATATTTTTAAGCACAATAAAGTTTTTAATAACATTATAATGATACCTTTGCAAAATCAAACAATTAACTTATTTGTATCAAGATAAGTGAACATGTTGTAGTTACATGTTCTCTAAAAGCAAGTGCTTAAAGACCAATCTGAATGGTTTGCGTTTTTTGCAGATATCGATAGATATAGGCGATATAAACCTAACCTGTAAATTTCAGCCTCCAAAACCCATCCGTTACTTATCTGCTTGCAAAGTATGCGATTCCCACCTGCAATCAGCTGCATCCTGCTAGTACACCAATCACAACATTGCGAGCAGTCAACACCAAACAGAATGAGCAAAGGTATGGATGATTTGGATGTTGAAAGTCACCATTTCTCATGCTAAAGTAGCAGTTTTTCAAAACAACAAGAAATGCAGATTTTCAGTGTCCGAATAATCCGAAATGTCACTCATTCTCTCTGTTTGGTGTTGACTGCTGGCAGTGTTGTGATTGGTGTACTAGTGTGATGTAGTTGATCACAGGTGCAAATTGCATACTTTGCTAGGAGATAATTAACAGTCTTTTAAGTGACTTACATCAAAGTCCCCAAAAAATTGTTTTATGTAGAATTTTTAATTTCAAGCAAATATTTATACCAGACATTCTTACTCTACTTTTATTTCCTGCTGCGTTCAAGTTTCTTGATTACACGTTTATATACTAAGTGTGTTTTGTGTGCATCATACCATGTCATTGTGAGCTACAGTTTTTTAATATTTCATTTTCCTGTGTTCTTATTATTTGTTGGTCAGCACAGAGAGTGTAACCTGTTTTGGCTGTTATGCTGCACAATATAGATGTTAAAATAATGAATAGGCCAGTTGCTCAAACCTTAAAACTCAGAAGACAGTGAAGGGATGTTAAAGACTACACCTACGTTTTCTATCACTGCTTGCAGCAAAAAGAAGTGGTTTGATCATAGATGTGCCATTTACAGTAATTTTTCCATGACATCATCATTTATCACTCATATAAAGTTAGGATGACAGTCATTTGTATCTTAAAGTATACTTTGTAGTTTCAAATCTACAGCTCATTTCTCTGGTGAAATAGTACTTATTATCTCCCCAGTCCCTGCTCTGTGTGTGTATGTGCATTGTAGGATAAGAGAGAATCTTTAAACGCTATGGCATCAACATCTATTAACATTTATGGCATCTAAAATTTGGTTAGAAAGATTTAAGAAGAAGACTTCAAACATCATATTAAACTGGAAAATGCATCTTAACTAGTTGTATAGTATCTGGGCTGATAAACTCTGCAGTTGGTTAGGACATCTACCTCTGAAAAAAAGGAACTGATATTTCAAAACACAAGCTTATTTCAAACAATGATCTTTATTTCATTGAAAAGCAAGCAAAGCAATTGAAAAAGAGAAGATATTTTGTCATTGTAAAGCAATATATCTGAAAAATACTTTTTCTGTAAAATATGGTAGCAAAATTAACTCATATCAACATTGAAATGTGCACACGCAAAAGTGTTTTAAAATGTTCATGGAGGTGGAAGCAAATAAACTGCTTCTTACAGAAACAAACAGCCCATGCACATTTGAAAGCCCCAGATTCTTAAATCTTTTGTTTTTTTGTATGCCCGTTTGTCTCAACACTTGGGGGCCTCATGAACTTGGTGTTCTTATGCAGAATCACCATTCACACATACAGCTACAGCCATATCTCCCAGGTAAGTTTTCGCAGCCCTGGAGGAAATGTTCTGTAGTCTGTTCTGCTTCCCTGCAGGGGCACATGAGGGATGGTGAGAAATAAACCTGTTCATGTGGTGGTTAACTCTGTTGTGGCCAGTTCAAACTCAAAGTCTAAAGTCACCTTTTCCTGTCCAATTGTCTTCTTGTGGTGCTTCTGCAACTTCAGCTTTGTAGTCAAAGCAGTGGAGGCGTGTTGGTGGTGCTATTGTTTGTCTCTGCTCATCTGGATATTCAGTGTGTATGCCACCTCTGCGTCTCCCACTTGCCTCTGTGGCTGAACCGTCTGTGTAGGCCTGTATCCAAACTTTTTGTTATCTGTCATCCAGCATTTTTCAGATTTTCTTGCATTTTAGGCAAGATGTAAAAGTGAAAGAAATATTGTTTAGATAAAAAATGCTAACAGAAACTTTATAAATTTTATATTTGTGTCGTGATTCATATTTTAACTTATTTATAACCTAAATTATAACTTTCAAACCAAGTAGCAATATCTCTAAGTATATTTCATGATACCACAATGGTTTCCCCAGTATTTGCTCACATCTCATGCATATTTCATAATCATGATATAAATGTGAAAGACTATTATTAATTTATAATAAAGTAATATTTCTGTTTCTTCAGTACTGTCGTTTTCTTTCGTCCCCTTTGTTCTGTATCTACTTAGTCCACGTCTCTTCCTCGTTTTAAGCGCTAAGAGCATGCTCTCTATGAGTGTGAATATGCGCTATAAAAATCTTCACTATTATTATTATTAATATTAATATTAATTATCAATGCCTGCACCAATAGAAAATATTTTTGCTTTTGCGACTTGCGTTAGTGCATGTATCACAGACCTAATTCTAATAATACTATCCTTTTTTTTATAAAAATTTGTGTCATCAATCTTCTCTTCTCACACATAAATTCATGAACACCCATAATGTTCACACCATGTTCGTAAAACGATCCACACAAGCCATTCGAATTCTATCTGGTGTAGCTGGTATATTCATATCACAGGCTGGGTCAAGGCCCTCATCTTCACGTGCTGCTTTGATGGCATCACATACAGCAAAGAATACTGATCCTGCAAGCAGCAGAGCTGGTTCACCAATACCCTGATCAATGAAAAATAAGTTTTGGTGGTTCAGAATGGATCATCAAACTTTGTGCTATTATATATTCATGTAATAATAATAATAGTGAAGATTTTTATAGCGCATATTCACACTCAGAGAGCATGCTCTTAGCGCTTAAAACGAGGAACAGACGTGGACTAAGTAGATACAGAACAAAGGGGACGAAAGAAAACGACAGTACTGACGAAACAGAAAACAAAAGGCATCAAGTAATAGGAACAGAGAAATATAGTGATTCTGTGAGAAAGATGTAATCACAGAAAAACTATACACAGACACAAATTTGTAAAATGAATTAACTACCATTCACGCTTAGCTCTTTCTTCTTCAATATACAAGTAGAATTGGTTACCTCATGAGGAAAAATTCTCAACTGCTAATATAAATGTGAATAAATATAGCTGGACTTTGATCATATGGTAGCTGCATGCCTGCCTCATAAACTACTACCAGTCTGCAGATGTCTAATTAAAACATTAAATTTTGACAGCATTAATTTAATAAGCTTATAATTGGGTATTTAAAGAGCAGCCAAGAAGGCAACAAATGTTTTCAAAATATGCCAAGCACATAAAGAAAAGATACCTTTGATGAATAGACAGCCCTGGCATTTCCACTTTCTTGGAGAAGGCTGACATTGAAGCTTTGCGGGATGTTGCCCATAGATGGGATTTTATATGTGTCACTTCCTCGGGTCAGCAGAGTACCATCAGGCTGTACCACATGCCTTTCCAACATGAGCATCCCATAGCCCTGGTCACAGGCAAACAAAAGACCACTATTACATGCTTCTCACATACGTGTATTAAAACCCACAACCTGGTAAAATACGACCTAAAGAAACTACCATCTTAACATCATGTTCCAAAGTAGATTTTAGCTCAGTGTTCTTATCATAATCATCATTTAACTGGTGAACAAACTCATTAATGGCTATACTACGAATTTTCAAACCTCTCACACCTGCATGAAAGCACCTTCTATCTGGCCGATATCAATGGCAGGATTTAGACTCTTTCCCACATCCATAATGATGTCCGTTCTCAGAACCTGGATAGTAATAAAATAAAGTTAAACTGATTGGTCTAAAAGTTTTGAATATGCTTTTTCGTTTGTTTTTGGCCCCATGCACCCATGAATGCTAGTGTCTTTGAATATTTCTATCATACAAGATGGAATTTGGCACTGATTGTGGCTGTGGTCTAGTTCAGATTGTTTTGTACTTTTAATAATACCTGGTGATCTCCAGTAAGACAGTCTATTTCCACTTCTGAACATGCTGCCCCAAAAGTGTAGTATGCATAGGGGCGGCCAGTGTTGGTCTTCACATCATATGAAACATCAAGAGTCCTAAAACAGACACAAAGTTTTAAGGTATTATCCAATCAATATGTGTGTGTGTGCCTGTGTGTATAAAACACAATTATACAAATATTTTTTGGACAACATCCTGAGAGCTGGGACTGATGAACTGAAGTCTTAACATCTATGAAATGTCATCATCCTTACAACAGTCACTTTCATTTGTACTAATGATGACTGTTGCATCAATGCTATTGTTTTGAATGAAAGCAGATCTCTTCCTGCCTTCATACTGATAAGGACTTACTTGTAAAAACCTGTTGCAGATAAACTCACTCTTGCATTGTATGCTGCTGCGATCTGTTGAATGAAATAACATCTGTGATAATACCTAAAATGACAGATCTGTAAAGAATTTAGCATGAAAAATATCCTAGATTTTATATTTCCTGATTAAATATGATTAAACAAACAAAAGTTTTCAAACATCGTAAAATATATATCATGTCCTATTTATGCATATGCGAGAAAGAGCTGAAATGATGCATAACAGATAAGTAAACTCTTCAGTTATATGGTAGAATTATTAAAAATGTTAACAGATTTTTAACAGTAGTAAAATTAGGTCATACAGTTTCAGTAGGACATGGGAATAATATAAAAAAATGTTTTCTCTGTAGGCATCTGTAAGCAGCTCACCAATTCTTCCCAGCTACATCCAGGATTTTGCTCATGAATTGGCTCCAGTCGTTCATGAAGAATATTGCATGCATTCTGTTCATGGAGATAAAAAAAAAACTAACACAATGCAGGCATGACTACAAAATCAAAGTATTAAAACTCAAATATACTGATTGTTTAAAAAGACATGCTTTACTTGCTAGACTAGCTGACTAAAAAAACCCAACATATTCTGAGAATCTTTTCAATCATTTTACTCACTAATACAGCAACACCATAGAGGTCAGAAGAGAGGCTGCCAGAGGTAGGTGATGCATTGGGCACCACGCTGGTTGATGTCTCATTCACTCTTATTTTTGATGCTGGGACTTGAAAAACATTGCTTGCAATCTACAGAATATTTTAGACAAAACAAATCTCACAGAGAAAGCTCATAAAAAAATAGACTTATACAAAAAAGTAAAATATACCAAGAATTCTTTTTTTCTACCTTGTGTCACCTTTCTTACTCTGCTGCCCAAAAAAGGTTTATAAAAGGCATCCATGTTAAAAAAGATTACAAATCTAGTACCCAAACTGGTTAAAATGAAAAAGGCTCATCATATCCAAAGCCTGCTTTAACATAAATCATTTCTGACAAAACGAACACTAAAAATCTCCAAAATAAAAAAAATGAATGCTTTCTGCATCTTACACTTCACAGGATGAAAAGAACGAAATTTAACTTGGCTATGTCTGCAGTTTATAGATCTTCTCTAGCTGTCGTTTCCGTAGCATAAAGGTTTTTATGGGATAGGGCTGCTAGCCATATGCCCAACCCTCCTCCTTTCTCATCCGGGCTTGGGACTGACAATGGTGACGACCTAGGACTGCTATCCCATAGGCACCAAGACCTTCAAGATAAGACTGAAAACCTTAGTAAGACTGCCAGCATGATAGGAGTCAACACTAAAAAAACACAAGTCCTAAGAAACAACACAACAAACAATAACCCTATCACAATCAGCGGGAGTCCACTAGTGGACGTAAAAGAATTTGTGTAACTAGGCAGCAAGGTGACAGCAGATGGTGAATGTGAACAGGAGGTCAATACCAGGATCAGCAAAGCCAGCCAAGCTTTTGCAATGCTTAAGCCCATCTGGAGATCCACTGGCCTCAGCAGCTGTACAAAGATCAGGATCTTCAAGAGCAACGTCCTCAGTGTCCTCCTATATGGGTCAGAGTGCTGGAAGACCACAGCCTCCATCGAGAAAAAGCTAGAAGTGTTTCAAACCAAGTGTCTGCGGCGCATACAAAAGATCTTCTGGCCCAACACCATCTCAAATGAAGAACTGCGAGACAGGGTGGGGATGTGCACCTTGGCAGAAGCGATCCAACTGCGGCGCTGGCGATGGTTAGGTCACGTGTGCCACATGCCTCCAGACTCAATCCCCAGAACAGCCCTGCGATAGACACCACAGGGAAAGAGGAACAGAGGGAGGCCCAAAGAGACGTGGAGGCGATCCATCGAAAAGGACCTCAAGAACAGAGGCCTATCACTCGAGACAGCCCCCAGAACATCAGCAGACAGAACCAGATGGAGGTCCCTAGCTGTCGCCTCACGTGCCAGACGGCACAAGGAGGACTGATTGATTGATTGATGTCTGCAGTTTGGCTGGCTGATTGGCATATTGCTCCTTCTCAAGTAAGTTTCCAAATAAAGATTACAAGGTAAAATATTAACAGTAAAGTAAAAATGAGATGCTAGGAAGGCTTCTGTTGTCATTTGAGTAGATTTTTTTCTGTTTAATGTTTATATAATAAAGACAATTTGGCAATTGCCACACTTTTCTACAGAACTAAATGCTTTGTTTAAGACCTGGCTAAATTTGTAGCATAGCTAGCAAATAGGAAGCTTATTTCTAAGAAAAAAGATAGCATTCAGCAGATGTAAAATAGGTCTTACAACAATAACACTGAAATAAATGTACATTATTTTGTAAAGAAGTATTTTTTATAGTGGATTTCTAGAAACTGTCATGTTATTCAGATTTTGTTCTGTTAGAACATGCTAAGTCACTTATGTCCATCATTTTTATTTATTTACAACCAGCGTCTGTGCCCGCCAGGCAAAAATTTCCAAGGGTAAAGCTGGTCCTCAGCTTCTCACCTGTATAGTCTTTGTGTGAAGGCCTTGTCCCATCTCTACCCCTCCATGGGCTACTAAGACTGTACCATCTATGTATATATTTACCAAAGCACCAGCCTACAATTAAAAAAGAAATTCAAAAATGTTTTAGCAAGTCATCCTGAGTAAGATGTATGATAGTCATCAACCACAATAACATGTTAGGAGATGCACAATGCAATCAAAGAACTGTATTTGTTAAGTTCTTATTCTGCTGCAACAAAAAGTAAATTTTAAAAAAAATTAATGAGGATCTTTATTATTATTATTGTAGCGGAACTGATCCACTTCTTAGCTTAGGTTAACACTACGGCCCTAGCACCAATCAGTCTATTCCTCTTTGGTGTTCCAGAGAAGAGGACGAAAGTTCCCAAGGAGAATTTTCTGCTAAAATTCGTTCACAGTATGTGTTATCTAATCTACCTTGCATTGCGTTTTTTTTTCATCTACTACACACCCACACCAGACCTTGGAATCCACAAAAGACCCTGCTTTTTCTCAATCAAAAGTGTGTTTTCTCTGGTGCAACTCCAAGGATCGTTATATGTCTCTACTGTGTCACAACTATGGACGACACAAATCTCTCTCATTCTAATGATACATGTTCATCTCATTCACACAAGAACACATGTACATCATGCTAGCATTCATGCAGAATGACACACTCACACAGGTAAATAAGTTCAAAGACATAGATTTATTTACATTATTTACACATACAACTACTATTTATATTCTAACTCACCTACCTAGCCTACCAAAACCTAGCACCTAACTCCCTGCAATGAGGGAAGAGGGGGGTTGAGTAACGTAAGCTGCTTTACAGTGGGACTAAAACACCTTAAGCCAAAATGGTACTTCCATCTCCAATACTCAGGGTGGTCAGAACTAAAGTCACCTTGTGGCAGCCAAGCCCTGGGAACCTAGTCACCTCACGGCAACTAAGCCCTTGGAGAGAGGATAAGAGAGGGAGAAATAAGGAACCTAGTCACCTTGCAGCAGCATTACAGAACCATCAAAAAAATTTTCCTTACTTGATTCTGGATTGATAAGGAGAAGCCCAAACCAAATTTGCTGGGAGACAGACAAATTCCTCGCTTGCGCCATCTATTCTCACTTAGAAAAAAATGATATAACACTGGATGTTTCACTTAGATGTGTCTTCGTGAATAAAGAACAAAATACTTATGCTAAGTTGCCATTTTAGCTTTCTCGTGTAATAAAGTCTCCTACACCTTAATTTCTACACAAGGCCACATAAAATTTGTATTACTGATCTTTGGAAAAAAATCAGCAAATATGAAAAGTTGTGTAGGTTATTGTTACTAAGGTTTCGGAGGCCTCAAATAACAGTTTATTAACAGCTGCTTAGAACTGACAGCATACACAAAAGTTAACATTACCTGTTAAAGAGATTTACTTGCCGCCGTCTCTGATGGAAGTTACTCTGGGTTATAACTTCCTCCCAACAACGCTTTATGTTACACTCCTCCAGCACCTGATTGTAGTGAGTTGTATCCCCATCTTTGTAGAAGTTAAGCTCTCTTAGCTATGACAGTCAACAGGAATGATGACAGTGTCACTTTCTTGAGCAATTGTTGCATATATAAGACCTTCCTTCTTTAAGGGGAATTAAAACTTGATGACAATCATTTAACAAATATTACAAACCTGTATGAAAAAAATTTTGATGTTGCTGTTGGAACACCTCTTTATTCACAATACTGCTGAAGGAAAAATTTTTTTTTTCCCTGTATCTCACCTCTTCAAAATTCATGTTGAGATGTGTAGCCACCTTGTACAAAGCTGTCTCTACTAAAAGCATGGCTTCTGGAGTACCAAAGCCCCTGAAGGAAGATCTAGTAGGAAGATTCGTCTTGCACACCTGACCTCTTGCCCGCAAGTTAGGAATCATGTAGCAGAAATCAGAGTCCACAATAGTTTTGTCAAGGACCTGGCAAGTAGCCAGAGATAACTTTAATCACATAAATAAGATAGGTGGTGAAACATCAGCTAACACCATTCCTACAACGCAGATATCGATGCAAAGAATGTGGAACTAGAAAACTGCATGAAACACAATTATACAGATACTCCATGCAAAGGACAATAAATAAAATAAAGAATATTTTAAAATCCCATTCTTTTTCTAGAAACAATAAAGTAAACATGCTTACCACTTGTCACTATTAGTCTTTATAAATGTTATAAATGTGGGTTTATAAACATCAAGAAATAGAATGAAACACAAAATTATAAATGCAGGTATAATGATGAACTCATAATGCAGAAGTGGATGTCAAGGCTCCTTTCATATAATTTCGATATGAAAAAAGTGACGATCAAACGTTGATAACTCATGTTTCAGTCATAAAAGTATATACACAAGCATTCTTAGGTTTTCCAATACGATTACTATTTTAATCCAGTTTCTGTCTTTTTAATAGTAACATTGTCTGCATAACATCTACTCACATTATATGAAATATCCACAGAACATCCACCATTGAGAAAGAACTGACAATCCAATGCTTTTATCTGACCTCGTGATGAAAATCCGACCTGTTTAAAAGCCAACACAAACATTAATTGAACAGGCATACTAATAGCAGAGTTTTGGATAAAGGTGAAGAATCTGCACGTGGATATGATTTGTAAAGAAATGAAATAAGAAAATAAATTAAAAAATAAAAAAGACAGAAAAATGCATATTGCCAAAGAATCAAAGATGAATGATGAGGAAAGCAAAGTTGTAATTCAAGACAGTCTCAAGTTAAAAAACAGAGAAACAAGCTATTGTGACTGCTGGAAACCACAAACCACTATTTTAATGCTGTATTGTGCATCTTATTTCACAACCAGCACCGTGAAAATAGCCATAAACAAAATTTGTCACAACAAACTGAGTACCTTGTACTTAGCAAGAACAGAATGTTTTTGTGATGTCATAACCATGTCTTCCTCTCGTGTCAAAATACAGCGGACAGGATGGCCACATCTGTAAATACTAAGATGTGTTCATTTGCGAATCCACTGAGAAAACTAACCTGATAATTTAATCATTTTCGGAAAAGTATAAATAAGTTGGTAAGCAACCTTAATTTCACACTTTATGTTCTACCTTTTATGTGGTTCTCAAGAACATTAATAGTTTTTTTTTAATTTATTCATCATTCATGCTTCTCCATTTTCTACTTCCCATTTTTGGACACATGCATGATGCATGCACAAAATAATCGGAGACACATGTGCACACACACACACATGCACATGTTCAGTGACGGCTGGATTCATCTGCTATTTCCCAAGGTAATTTTAATACAAACTTCACAGCAGCAACAGCAGCAGGCAGTGCAACAAGCGGTGCCCGTAACTCCTTTCCACCAAATCCCCCACCTATTAAACATGAAAAACAGTTGTCACTACCACTATTTATGGTTGGGGTCAGCTGTGCAAAATATTTCCTGCTATATAAATTCTAAGTGTCAAATCTGAGTATGTATGTAGCAATTGTGCTTAAGTTGCCAAAGTAATAATTTTAATGTTGGCATGAAATCTGAAATCTGGATTAGTGATGTTTTACATTTTACCACATATATAAAATCTGAAATATTGCAGTTTTTTCCTACCTATTCTCTTAGTGCGTACAGTCACTTTGTGCAAAGGAAGTCCCAGCACTGCTGCCAAAGCTTGCTGCAATAAAAAATAATCACCATACAAAATAATGCTTTACTACTGTTTTCCACAAATATGAAATTTTACTTGTATATTGTCTTTCTTCGATACTTACCAGACGACCCGACTATAAGGACTACAGCTGCTCTTTACCCAAATGAATTATAGGGGGTCAAAGAAACATGAAAATATCACTCACATGCATGCACACATTTTTATAAACATGAATGAAAGAACAGAAAAATGAGTACCTGAACTCCAGCAGGATTTTGCGTGCTTGAAAAGACCTCGAGCTCCCCATTTCCCGGATATGCAATTGCTGAAAATGTCTCAAGATAAAAATGTTCTTGAGCACCAACAGTAAACTCTCCTTCCAGGACATTTTCAGCTAGCGCCATTACAGTTTCCACATCACCTCTCTCAATGCATGGATTGTAATCAAAAAAGGATTTCTTTGCTATTGCATCCTAGATTAAAAAAAAAACAAACTTAGATGTACTTCTAGCAAAGGGAAGTATTGGTCTACCAATTATTGGCAACAAGACTCTTTTATCAAAAGGGGACGAAAACAACATTTACAACAATGGTATCCATCTGTGACTGAAACCATTTTTAATACAAAGATGAAACAAAAACTATGAAAATAATGTATGTGAATAAAATATACCATTTTTGGTGGTAAAATTTATTTCTTTGAGTACTTACCAGATGACATGACTATATGGAGATCACCCTCTAGCTACCTCAAATCCAACTGTCCAAACCCGTGCAACACGGTAGGACTTGAATCCAGCTCAGCCCCTTCCCATCCCACCTGTCACGCTAGTGAGCCTCTCTACTCCAGTTTTTTGCCTGGATTGAGTCTGGAACCCACTGCGGGGAGGCGGGAGGGAGCTAGCTGTCATGTTATCTGGTAAGTACTCGAAGAAAGAAATTTTACCACCAGAAATGGTATTTCTTCTTCGTACTATACCAGATGACATGACTATATGGAGAATAACTAACAGACGGAGGGAGTGGCCGCCCACCTTGTAAGAACACCTAGAAACATCCATAGGTGAACAACAAACAAAAAGAAATCACACCCCAAATCCAGCCAGGCTGTAGAGTGAGACCGCCTTGACTGAGCTATGCAAAGCTGCCATCGGACCTGCCAAACAGGCTGCCGTATCTACTCCCTGCTATGCTGCTGATACCCAGCCAACTGTTACCAATGAGTCAGGATAGGGTGCAAGATCTGTAGGTAGAACCTAGCGAATCACACAAAAACGCCAGCCTATAGCCCAAATAACTATAGCGCTGCATATCCCGAAGGCTGGACTAGTGGCAACAGCTCAAGCCTCAATGCCCGAACCTTTCAACTGGGGAAGCTGCTGTCGAGCAGCGCTGCATAAGCCGCCTGAACTACTGCTAACCCCAAGGTCGTAATAGACTGCACTGAGAAAACTTTCTGTCTTACCCTTTCACACTGGTAAGAACCGACACACGCTTCCCTGAGCGAGGCCAACCTCTTGGGGTAATTCCGGAGTGTTCTCACTAAATCCTGTGGTAGCCTGATCCTTCAGGCCTGCTCTTGGAAGTAGGAGTAGCATATTCTCCTAGGATCCTGTTCTGAAGGACTAAACTGAGCCAGTAAAGCAGGATTATCTGAAGGGATATGAAACCCTTACCCCTAAACTGTCAACAAGTCAAAACTGAGTATCTCAAAAGTCTCGGATATAGTAGCCACCTTGGCTACAACTTCTAACACCATGTCTGCCCGGCCAGAAGCTTAAAGGAGACTGGGATAATGGCTCAAGAACTGTCAAGTTCCAGAGGTAAAAACCCATCCTCCAATCTGAAGAAGGGAAGAGAGTGCAACCTACTGGTTGAGGCTAACAGAACTCATCAGCAAGGCAGAACATGGCTACTGGCCCCCATTTTATTGGGCGCCAAAGACAAATGTATCTGATAGCATGGCTATATAGCCTTCAATAATAACGAGCTCCACAGTCTTATTAAGAATCACAGACCAATCTGGATTTCTGCCTAGGACATATCCGAAGGATTCCGTCCATGACTAAGTTCTACTTCCTTGTAGAACTACCAAGGTGGAGGGCTTTCTAGTGAAAGCAGTGCACTCCGCCACATCACTAGATCAATGTCGACCAGCTGTCACCTCTAATAAGGCAAAGGCGTGAAGATGCAGATTCTCTGCAGCCAGATGAACTAGCTGACTGCACAGCTCTTTTTTACATAGCCCTGAAGTACCCCCATCGACAAAGCTGCTTACTCTTAGCTCCCAAGACCAATTCCAGGTAAGTGGGTTCACTAGGAGAGGCCTGATCTTGGCTCTCTTGATCTTTGTCTGTCTGGCAGAAGGATTGTAAGGTCTATGCCCTGAGTTCCTTCCCATCTCAGTGACACTACGTCAACTGCCCAAGTCAGCAGGTCAGGAACTGGTGACTCAAACGTCGGGAGCTTGTCCCCCCAAGTCTCACAGAGGTCCCCCATATGAAACAACCTGACAAGTGTTGGAAAATTGTCTGGCGAAGGATAAAGTCCCTTCCTGTTCAAGGCCTTTGGCTGGGACATTGAGTCTGCCAGTAATACTGAGCTTAGCCATGCAAGAATAAAACATGGTCCACCCAAATAACCTTCGCACTAAGGGGCACAGCACAGGGGAAAAAGCACCCCACTGCCGACCTAAAACAAGATCACTGCCTTGGAGCTTTCGGCCAAAACCATTCCTGTTATCCTCTGCAGGGTCAGCTGTCAAGTAACTTGTGCTCTCCACATCGGCAACAGTTCCCAGCCTTTAAGTGCTGAGCTTGTTCTTCCTCCTAACACTGGCCCTGTTATGACCAAAGGCCAATAAGGAGGTCACCCCAAATCTGGCGGCTGTCAGTTGTGCCTCAATAAATCTCCTGCGTGGGATCCCCGTGGCTAGCCACTGGAAGTCGTTCCTAGCTCTTCAGTGTAACTGTAGCTCGCCAACATAGTTGTCGGATTATCCAACCGTCCTGTTGTTGGCCTCCAGCGTGCCAACAAGGCCATCTGAGTGGGGCGTATATTGAGCCATCCCAAAACCAGTAGATCGGTCGCTTTTCAATCAAAGGAACTAAGCCCATAACACTACCAGACTGACAATGGTCTGACTCTAGATCAGAAACGAGGTAAACAGTAACTTGATAGTTGGAGTACCAACTCTGAAGAAACTGGGTGACTCAGCCACCTCAACTCTAACCGTAAGGTCAAGAGGTAAGCCAGTTCGAGCTTCAACTACTGTTTGGCTGCGTAAAATCAACCATCCCAAGGCTGACACGGCTTTCTGAGCCCTCATCCCGGAACAGGATTACGCGAATCCATAGCGGGCAGGCTGCAAGGTCTCCCGACCAGATGCCTACTCATGGGCTGAGGAGGATGTACCAGACCCACAGGCTGTGGCCCGTTGAAGGAGGGAGGGAGCGAGCCAAAAACGTCCCGGGCCTGGGGTGCAAATTCATTCCGGTAAATATAGTGCCAAGCCCCGCCCAAAAGGCTTCATGGCAAGTCATAAACGCTGCCTTCAAAGGCAAGACGCAGAAACGGGCCGCTGACGGTTGCAACAGGACATTAAAAGGCGTGAGCAAAGTCTATGAAGGTTGCATAATTGTGCAACATGAACGCCGTTCTCACTTCATGAATAGCCTTCTCGAGACTGCAGTGAGATTCTCACCGCAGAGACATCTCTATCCCCTGTCTCCTGGCCCTGGAAAACAAATCAGTGAACACGTGCAGGGAGGTCTCTTCTGAAAGACAGGCACAGTCCCTCGCTGATCACCACATAGACCCCAAGATCTGCGGTCTGAAAAGTCTTCCACTGAGCTAGTGTTTCCTCAGTGTCACCCCAACTGAAACCGTGCGAGCTGTGTCAGTGAGTGAAGGGAGTGAAACCGATGTGAGGACGTCTAGTCTCAAACAGACTTCTCCCCCACTGTCCCTGGCTGCCGGGTAACTCATCTGACCATCGGACTGAAAAGGCTCAAAGCGGGAGTTGGGGGGGGGAGCGCCGCGCTGCTGATGCGGTAAATCCGCTCTCTCTCTCTCTCTCCTATCCCTGGTGTGCAGCGAGGGGGGTGGCGCTGGAGGAGACGCCGCCCTCCTGCCACGGTAGGGACCACCTTCTGTTGCGAATCCATAGCGGGCAGGCACGAGTTGAGTGTAAGGTCTCCCGACCACATACTAACTCGTGGCCTAGGGAGTCCAAAGCCTTCTCCCAGGCAAAGACCCGGGGGAGGGGGGGGACAAGCATTAGCGTCCCGGGCCGGGGGTGGCGTTCTGCCTGCCAGCTCTTTTTTCTTTTCCCTCGCCTCGTGTGGGCTGACAGGTGGCGTTTGATGCAGGCTGTACACCCTCCCACTGGTGGACGTCCTCTGGAACGCTGTGTCACTTTCCTAGTCTAGAATCACAGACGGAACAAGGGCCACTTTCCTCGTCTAAAACCACAGATGGAACAAGGGCGTCTGTTACTGGCCACACCCTCTCCTACGGAGGACTGGAGGGACAGTGCTCCACGGTCTGTCGATCCAGTCTGCTTCCGACTGGAGACTTAAGTGTTAAGGACCTTACCTTGTCAGAGTGGCCAGACTGGCACAGGGCCACCAGTATTCCGTGGTCGTCCACCTGCACAGGATAGCAGGCCGAGAAAGGACTTAAGGCAAGGCTCTGGTCTGGTCTGTTGTACCAATCCACTCTTGGTCCCCCTTCTATTTAGTCTCCGTCTCCCTTACAGAAGGTCCCGCACCTTCTGGCTGAAAGCACCCTTAAAAGCGCGGTTTGCTCTGCTTGTGCCCTCGTTATCTAGGTAAGGGTCACAGTTCTCACCGAGGAGGCTGCCTCCAAACATATCCCAGATACCATTGATCCCCCTCAGTCTGTGCTTGTAATACTACTGCTGCAAGGGGCAGACTATAAGACCAAACTCAGGAGTCCACTAAGTAATGATTCCTTAGTACGGCCATACTTAACACAGGGACAGGTGACTAGCCTCTGATTAGCACTCTCACTATTGAGGCGAATTCTGTTCAAGTATCCAGAAAGGACCGACCCCTTACTGGATAAATTAACCATAGCTGCAGTAAACTGTAGAACACACCACAGGATATGAGCAGATGCCTCCACATCGTGACTGTGGTACGTAACCCAGACGTCTGAGCTTGGCTCTAATATCACGCTTGGTAGTGTGGTTTTGTGTTCTGTATAGTTATCTGATAAGCCAGAAGCCTATAGCTAAGCAGCGAAATGACCAACCTAACCTGTCGGTAAATCCACACACACACACACACGGCAAGGGAGGGGAGGTGGAGGTGTCAAGCCATAGCCACCTAGCTACTACACGGTGCTGAATACCGTTCACGACCAAAACATCAAGCGATACGACACATTGCATAGCCGAATTCGGTACAGACAGCTTCTTTACAACTTATAAACTACAATTTCCTCAGGGGAGAAGCACAAGAAACGCTCTTTCATGCCCCCACCCCCTTTCTATTTCTTTAAGAGGAACGTAGCGATGTCAGGAAACCATCTTTCATGGTAGTTGGCCCCCTTCTTGCGATACTTTTAGCTGTCTAGCCTTACCTTATATCGCTCTAAGACAAGAGCAATTAACAAGCAAGCCGAAGCGAAAACCTTCCCGTCGTGGTCCGTCTCTGACCGCCTGCATTTGCAACTTTGTCCCTTTCAGTAGAAGGAGCGGCAAACTTCACAGGAAAAAGAGGATGCCAGGCTTGTTGGTACTGCGCCCGTGATAGACAGTAGAAAACATCACCGCACTTCACAGGCCTCACATGGCATATCCAAGAGAAACGAGGTAGCTGACACACCTCTGAACTGCGTCAAGCGGGACTAAAAAAACTGGAGTAGAGAGGCTCATTAGCGTGGCAGGTGAGATGGGAGGGGGCTGAGCTGGATTCAAGTCCTACTGTGTTGCATGGGTTTGGACAACTGGATTTGAGGTAGCTAGAGGGTGATCTCCATATAGTCATGTCATCTGGTACAGAAAGAAGAAGAAATCAGAAATCTCAGTAAATAAAGAGATGCAGTAAGGTGTTGAAAACTAGGGTAGATATCAATTTACTCGTTACAAATCTCTTCCCCTCTTTGCACTCACATTCCCACACACAAAATGCAAACATGGTCTACATACTTCAGTTGTGATGATGGAATCCAACTCCTCATACTCTACCACCACAGCACTGGCTGCATTCTGAGCTCTGACCACTGTGTCTGCCAAGACTGCCCCTACTGGCTGCCCTTTATATACAACCTATGATCGAACAATCAGGCTAAACTTCTACATCTACAGCAAATCTTTATGCTTTCATGCAGTTTTAGTTTTATCTTCAAATTACATGATTTTTATCTCTTTTACATAATTTACAAGTATAAAGATTTATCTTGTTGCTAACATGTTTGCTAAAGACCAGAAAATCACAATGTATCAAAGTATCTTATGCCATCAGTCAGACAATCACCTCTGAGACGGCAAACACTTCATCATCTTGAAAGGTTCCCCAAACTTTCTTCTCTGGAATGTCCACATGGGAAACAAAATCAACGACACCAGGCATTTTCAAAGCAAGTGAAGGATCTACACTTAGCAGCTTTGCATGAGCTTTGCTGCTGAGCACAAACGCCATATAAAGCTCACCTGCACACATGGACATATAACACATTTTAAATAATCTAATTATAGATACTAAAAAGGTAGTCAAATTTCCACAGTACACAATCTACGATCTGACTGAAAAAAGAGGACTTAAAAACTTTAGAGATCATGCCATCCTTCATTAATTTATTTCTGATAAGTAGTAAACAGGTACTTGTAAATGACAGGAAGAGTACTGAAATGAGTAAAAAAAAAAAACTTTTACAAGTTTATACAATTTGTACAAGTTTTTTACACTCTATACAAGTCTATACAATTTGAACAAGTTTGTACAGTTTGCACATAATTGTAAAGCTTGCACAATTTGTTGAAGTGTTACTGAGAGTGTGTGTGCATGAGCACATGTACATGGATATGTGATTAAAGCCACATGTGCACATGCAAGCAGATGTCCACCTATAGAGACAATTAAAACATTTGAGTTGCTACTTAACATCTCTTAACATCTAAATAAAAATGTTTAACAAAAATTATAAATGCATCATATAAGTCATATCCTTTTAGCTTGCTTTTAGCAGAAAAAATACCATTTTTGGTAATAAAATTTCTTTCTTCGAGTACTTACCAGATGACCAGATGGAGATATCACCCTCCAGCTACCCAAATCCAGCTGGCAAACTTGCAAAGCAAGAAACACGTGCCTCACAAGCACTAGAGCACAGTTCAGCCCTCACCCCCACCCCTGCCTGCCCCACAAGTGAGCACTCTTCTCCAGTTTTTGCCTGGATTGAGTCTGGGACCCACTGTGGGGAGGCGGGAGGGAGCTAGCTGTCATGTCATCTGGTAAGTACTTGAAGAAAGAAATTTTACTACCAAAAATGGTATTTCTTCTTCGTACTGTACCAGATAACATGACTATAAGGAGACTAAATAAAAGGCGGATGGAGTGTTCCCCCTTCCAACTAGTTCCTAAGAACTGAAAAAAACAAACAAATTTATTACCTACCCCAAATCCAGCCGGGCCATAAGATAGGAAGCTGCCACAAGTGTCAGCTCAGGTTTATCACACGCGGCCGAGCAGGCCAAACCACCTGCCATGTGCTGAGCCACCAAGAAGTTACCAATAGCGTGTAAGAAGTCCACATGTGAAGCTAAGTCTCTAAGGTAGCATCTACAAAAGGTATCAGATAACGTTACGTTACTGGAGAAGGCTAGGCTATATAGCTGCTACTACTCTAACCTCATGAGCCCTAGCCGGCACCAAATAGGCTGCTGAAGGGGAAAGTGCTACATAGGCTGATTTAATAACCCCTTTTATCCAGGCTGCTATTGTCTGGGTCGAAATAACTGTTTTGCCCTGCCAGTAAAAACAGTAAAAACTATCTAGACCGACCTTTCCTGAAAGGTGCATATCTCTTAATAAGATCCTTAGCGCTCTGACTGGGTCCTGAAGTCTAGCCATGTCTCTATCCCCCCTTCTGGGGAAAGGCTGAATGACAACCTCCTGTAGTCCCTGAGTAGGTAGCCTGTTCTTAGCCAAGAATCCTGGGTGGGTAAGGAGGGACACAGATACATCCCCTCTAAACTGCAAATAACAGTGGTCTACCGAAAAGGCATGAATCTCCGACACCCTGGCTGCCGTGGCCATGGCGACCAAAAAACAGGTCTTCCAAGTAAGCAACTTGAAGGATGCCCTAGTCAAGGGTTCAAAGATCTCGATCGGAGTTCAGAAACGTCAGGACCCAACCCAGGTTCCATGCGGGAAAAAGAGAGTGGGTCACCGGTCTGGTTAGAGAGAGGTTAGCCAGAAAGGCAGAAATGTCTCTGTTCGTACTCACATTCCACAGGCGTAGATGTCTGAAAATGTCAGACAGCATGGCTCTATAGCCCTTGATGGTGATGGGTGTCAGACATCAAGCGTGGAATAGCCAAAGGAGGAAATCTGCGACCCTCTCTGGTGACAAATCAGTCAGCTTGAGTTTTTTTGGTCCCTTATTCCATCTCTTAAAAACTCTCCACTTACCCTTGTACACCTTTATAGTGGAGAGCCTTTGAGCGGCAGTGATATGCGCCACTGCCTCACTAGAGAAGTCTCTGCGTGAAAGTTCAGGGCAACTGGCGCCGGATGAAAAACCAGGGAGTGAGGCTGTTTCAGTAACTTCTGGAGCCGGAAGTTTCTTCCTCAGCAGGGTCTCGATCTTGCTTCGCAGTGACCACGCCTTCCATCTGTCTGTTGGCACTGGCGTCCACACTGGCGACAGAGAACAAGGCAGTCTGTCTTGAAAAGTCAGTCTCAATCCCTGGCTGATGGCTGAATAGACCCATGGATCTGACATCTGAAGTCTCCCACTGTGACCTATGGGTCCGCAGTGTCACCCCGACTTGACAGGTGGGAGTGTCGGGGAGGCGAAGCTGATGAAAGGACATCTATAGCTCCCGACTGGATGGAACTCTTCCTTTTGTCCCGTCCTGTCCACAAGCTTGGCAGTAGGACCAGTCCCGCCGACGCCTCCCGGCTGCCCCCTGGCCTGCCGGAATACCCGGAGTCTCCGTGGTCCAAGTGAGCTGCCCGGGTTGTCGACGAGGTTGGGCAACAAGGCATCTGTGTTCCAATTGCAGCCGAGGCTCTCAAAAATCGGCCGCAGGACGGGGCTAAAGCATAGACCAGTTTTCCCGTCACCTTCAGCCTGCTTACTGCTGACTGCCAAGCGATCCTCGTAGCCCTTCTTCCAGACTGGTGAGCTCTCTGCGCCTGAAGAAGGTACAGAACCGCGGACTTGATGACCTTCTGCTTGGGCCGGATCGCTCGCTGGCCTCACCCGCAGTTCGAGGTATCCTGTGCTTGCTGACGAGATCGGGCACTGACCCAGTAAGCTGTAGAGTCGGCGCAGGACCACACTGTCTGGGGCTGGGCAGGGTGTGACAACTCCGAAGGGGCGTCCGACTCGGGCTGCTCTGACAGACACACATAACCTGACGCAACTGGGTAGGGTGGTGGTGGCCCCCCGGATGGCTGAGAGACCGGAAAATGCATAAAAGGAAAGGGAAACAAAAAAGGCATCCCCTACCCTGTATGAGCACCACACCAAGGAGTCCAGCTGACCGGCTGAACCGGCCCTCTGGACATGGTAACCCCTGGAAACGCCGGTCCTGAAACGGGCCTGCCCTATTACTGTTCGATACAGTCAAACAGGGGGAAGGAGGGGGGAGGGCAGACAAGATTTTTTAAAACTTAGCTCCAACGCACCCTGCTCTGCACTCTGTAGCGGCGAAACGCCACGGACTTGTGAAGTGCAGGATACCTCTGGCTGTCTAATCTTACCTTCTTTGTCCTTCTTTTCTCTAACCGATACAGGAGACTTAGCCAAACATGGCCCTTTCTTTTGAAGCTGCGGCTCCTTGCAAATAACCTGTTCCTCCGACCACGCGCGGCAAACATCACACGGTCGGTTAGCTGAGCATGGCAGGCAGTCAAGGCACCTCCCATGAGAATTAGCAGGAGACTTTGTGGAGCCACAAACAGAACACAGTTCATGACAGAAGGTACAGCACTCGGAAAACTCTTCACAAGAAGGGTAGCTAAATACAGCGACCAACCTCGGTCACTGCCAGGCAAAAACTGGAGGAGTGCTCACTAGTGGGGCAAGCAGGGGTGGGGGTGGGGCTGAGCTGTGCTCTAGTGCTTGTGAGGCACATGTTTCTTGCTTTGCAAGTTTGCCAGCTCAGAACAGCAGCAGACAGAACCAGATGGAGGTCCCTAGCTGTCGCCTCACGTGCCAGATGACACAATGAGGACTGATGATGATGATGAAGTTTGCCAGCTGGATTTGAGTAGCTTGTAGAAAACGTATTTTCCACATGGAGTAATTTTGCATTTGAACCACCAACGGTCCACTGGTCAAGTTACCACTGCCACCACCACTGTCAATAGCCTGAGAGGATGGTCAAGGTGGGTGGCCATAAATCTTGACCAGTGATGCGCGGCCGCTGACTTGAAGCGGCCGTGGGAAAAAGTCTAGTGTCAGCCAGTTCCCCTGAATCAGTCAACTAAAACAAAGGGGGGACTGGAGACACACCATGTGGAGGCAGAAACCTCTTGGTCTCTGCGTGGGAAAAATCCTCACTTTTCCGAACTATGTGCTGGCGATAGGAGATCCGTCTCGCGGAGATGTAAATTTGTATGTGTGAGAGATATGCTGTTTTTGTGCTGGGGAATTAAGTATAAATTTGGTGAAGTGTGATTCACCACAAAACTGTGTTTGATTCTTGGACTCTGTGTATATCTGTGAGCATTGGACTATCTCTTTGTTATCTGAACTTTGAATGTGTTATGGAAACTGTTCGCCATCTGTGAACGGAGAGACTTACGGATAGGGTCCTGTATCAGTGATGGCCAGGGAGATAAGTTTGTCAAGAGCCCTTTTATTATAAATCTTTAGAATCAGTGTCGTACAGATATATGTTTTACCTTACATGCTTTTTCATATGTTTAATTAGTGTAGTATTGATAGACGTGATTTACTTTACATGCTTCTCTTTTCTTTAATTATATTTTTATTATTTTATACTCACTCATCTAGTTTTATTGATTATGTGAATGCGTGTATGTGTGTTGTAACGGAGGTGCTGCGTGAGAGTCAGTTTAGTTATCCACTGCGCAACAGACCACGCAAAGAACCTTTTACATAGCTGGAGGGTGATATCTCCTTATAGTCATGTCATTTGGTACAATAATGGAGATCAAAGTTATGAACCAACAATGTATATTTATAGAAGACATGTTGATTATATTCCACCACACCCAAATACATCCTAATCAACCCAGCAAAAAAACTATGAAACATTCATGCATTTTACACTTCACCAAACCTAAAATAAAGACGAACATTTGTTTCTGAACAAGCAATAAAGCCTCTACTAAATTAGTTTATATTTAAGGGTTGTACCCTTATTTTGTTAAACATAAAGTACAGCATCTCTCACCAGCCAATTAACTTTTCCATTGTGTTAGCAGCTACAACAGTAGTGTCTGCCAAGCCTCCAAAGGCAATCACCAGTTCACTAACTTGGCCCTCTGAGTCCAGCATCACTCGCATGCCAGCATTCACAATAGACACATCAGATTCTTTACGAGTAGCTTGCTGGTACCCATACATATACTCATTCTGCAAAATCATCAGACAGACAGACTTGATTCATATAATTTAATCTCATTCCTCAGTCTTTCATTTTACTGCCCTTTTCAAAGCACAGAAGCAGCGTTGCTGAAGGTTATGAATAACATTTTGTGTTTGCTGGATTAGAGGCATGTGTTGATCCACACCTCATTAGACTGGTCAGCAGCTTTTGACATGATTTATCTTTTAATCTTGCCTAGCTGCTTTACTATATGACAGTTAATAGTATTTTGAGTTCTTCCCTAGCATGGTCTGGGAGGTTTGGTGGCACAATGGTAAATGCCTGTCACCAACACAGTGAGGACTGGCTGTTGTGAGTTCAGATTTCATCTTCACCATGCTGTTTTTATCTCTGCATGTGGCATCTGTTTGAGGGCTGACTGCTTTTCCATGATATAGCCTTATAGCTGCTGGCTCAGTGTAATATAATAAATATGCCCTGTTACTCATATATATCAAGTACAGTACATATATTCTCAATTAATTCCCCAAGTTAAACTTGGGGTTGGAATTTTTTTTTTAATAAATTAGATTTTTTTCTATAGTGATTTAAAATCTGTTGACACTGTTTTAACAAATCATATTTGACAAACTCTTTATAAATACATAGCATTTTCATAGGAAAAATTCAATCATATAACCTGAGAGACTCATGAACACTATTAATAAAAAAATAATTTTCATACATGGATTACCTGTGTAGAAAAGGGTATGAAGACAGACAAAACTATCTCATTTGCTGCAATAGCTGTCTGCTTGTTACCCTTGAAAAAGGAATGATCGATCTTCACTGTATGCCTTTCACCATCTGTTCACATAGAAAGTTTTCAAATAACCAGTGTAACAAGTATTATAAATATATTAATTTTGTATTCAACAATTGCTGTCAAAATAAATTGCCTTGCATGTTTGTTTAAATAAGCAGAACCAGACACTTTCACAAGCAATAAAGAAGTTCAGAACAAATTGTTTAATATAACTGTAGAAAAAGAAATAAAACAATGCCATTCTGGATATATGAAAAGGGGAGTAAGTTATTAGACTACCATTGCTATAGTGTTTCTTTATGCTGGTGTTCCCTGGTGGATCCATAATTGTTCAAAGAGAAAATCTTAGCTATATTGACTAGGCAATAAATTATAAACTCATTGCTTATGAATTAAAGAATAAAGTACAATGAACTTGTATGTTCAGTTCAATAATATGTACTGCTTTTAAGATTCCTGTATGCTATAATATAACTTTATAATAACGATTTCTTTTTACATTCATGTCTTGTACAAAAACTCCTCCTGTTCATCTTCTGTGGGAAAATAGGTATTTTTGAAAACATACAATGCTGTGACACTTTCGCTCTTAGTATTTTAAAATACCATCAAAGATAATACAACAGATATACAATCATTGACAACACTTTGGTAAAATAATATGGCATGAAAAGAATCATAATCATAATCAGCAGCAGCAGTAGATTTATTACAATAAATAAATTATTATTACCAGTGTTTGAAACTTCCAGAATGGCCCCACAAGCCAGTAGTAAAGGATTTAGGTCTGATGCAGGGCTGGCACTCAATAGGTTTCCTGCTATTGACTGTTGTAAGAAAACAATAACGAATATTATACAAGTTTGATAAGCTTATGATGATAAGCACGATATTAGCTCAATTAGCTTATGATACCACCTAACACCAGTAAACCGTACAACAGCCATTTATGGTTTTGCTTTGTTTAAGACTGATCCAACTATCTTTAACTGCAAAAAAGTAACCAACTGAAACTAAAGTTCAGAAGTAATCATTTTTTCACGAAATTTCATACCAAAGCACTGGGTTGGCCAAAGTTTGGACAAAAAAAATGTTTAAAAGGGTACCCTAGTATGAGATTGCCTGAGGAGGGTGGATGGGTGACATCAGACATTTTCTAAATCATTAGAAAAACAAAACTATCAGTGAAATGAAGTGGACAGATTTGGGAGCCTCATTTCAGGAGAGGGTATTAATTGAGATGCACAGATGGTCAATATTAAGAGAGAACAGGGGTCCTCATGAACAAAAAAGATAGAGTCTGTTAGGGTAGGATACCATCAGCACTTGGATCATCAGAACAAGGTTATTCTTCAGGAACACAAAGACCCCCATTTTACAGGGCTGTACATCCACAGAATAAGCCATAAAGGAGGAAAAAAGACTTTTTTTACATCAACATTCAAGAACTTCTCTTTAAAAACTCCTATCCTTTCTAGAGCTTTAACTGACTTCAGTGCACCAGTTGCACCATTATTATTAACACTCGTCACTACTTGTCCATTTGTGTTTACTCACCGCAACATTTCTTATCTGATTTGAACCCAGCCAGAGCAACATTTCCAAAAAGGCAACAGCCACACGTGTTTTTTCTTCTATAAACAAATTAAATTATGGATTTTCATATAAATTTTGCTTTACAAAGTAAGATTACTGCATGTCAAAATAAGAAATGTAATGTCCATCTGATATCAAAAACAGAAAATATGGGAAAATGGCCAAACTCCAAGTAAAATATTTGGTGAAAAGAGCAGTTATTTTTTTTTATTTCTAGTCATCTTTAAATATGGTGTTATCCCTGTCTAAAAATCACACGTTACTAAACAAGGTTAGAACTTACCTGGAAGAGACTCAACAGCATTTTTCAGAGCTCTCTCCATAGATGCCAATGTAACAGAAGCACCAAACTTGATACCGGTCTGCTTTTTTTCTATTGTTGTGAGCTCTTTGATATGACATGCTGCCACAACCACAAAATTGAAAGACTTGTCTGAACGAGTGCCAAGGCCTGGAGAAAAATTATTACAAACTGGGGTCTCACAATAGGGTTGAATTGTCAAAGGCTGAAAGAACATTCAACAGATTTCTAAATAAAAAATCTTTGCAAATATAAAATTTATCAGATTTATATCTCATCCTACAGACTTTTCAGTGATAACACCTTTATACTGAAAACAAGCTTTACCTATGGAGGTGTTACCAATGATCAATTGACAGCTGGGATTGTCTTTCTTGAGACTCAGCAGTGTCCTGAGAGATGTCGGACGGTACCATGTGACTCGTGGTCCTACAAATTTCAAAGGCTGGCCATGGAGATGTTGCCATTCTAACTGCCATAATTTAAAACTTGATTTCATTATTCACAATCATGCAGAAAGTGTATCCAAAATACATAATACTTTGAGTGGCTCCAAATCAGTTGTCACAATAAAATTAAGTCATTCACATGTGGAACTACATTTTTAGTTAAAAAATACTAAAATGCAACAAAAATATTTGATGTCTATCATTGGATATTGTATCGCATAAGATCTCTATGTGTTTGGGCATAAATAAAGCAAAAGAAAACATTCTAAATTCTCCTTACCATCAAGTAAGGAGGGAAGATTGGTTCTTGTGTAGGGTCATAAAGGCAACTTTCATCCCCTCTTCCATCTATCTGAAAAAATACACCCTTTCCAAAGTATTGTACTAATACCTTTGAAGCATTAGATTGTTACATGCAAGCAAATCTTTAAGACTGCTCTCTCTACAGCAGATCACACCCTTCCCTTTCTATTCATTTGTGTATAATTGTGTGTCTCTTCTCAGAAAAGGGAAAATAACCAAAAGTGATTTACTGCTCCCTGTTCTTAATTCTTCATTTATATATATACACACACGTATTCACACATATAAGTCCACATGCAGGCACGCACACACCCACACTCTCTCTCTCTTTCTCTCTCACAAAGCAAGAAGGTGACATACAGTCTTAACTGTTGAAATTACATCTGTCTTCTGGCAGCAGTTTTTAGCCTTCCCACAACACTCTTCCTAGAACAGAAAAACAGCCAAAACATTATACTTTCCATGGGAACTTCAAGCTGCCAATAGTTGAAACTTTGCCTATATATTTCATGCATGTTTTTTTAAAAGGCAGCATTCGTATATTTTACAAATAAATTGTTTTACTATTTGTGCATGCATGCACGTTGTATATATATATACACATACATACATACACATGCCCACAGACACACAGAGTTGTTAAGCATGCAAATGACCTTTTATTGTTTTTAGAACCCCATACCATACTTGAGCCTTCTCAGTCAACAAACTTTCTGTCTACTCTTCATCTTCCGATTTCAAGTTAGATAAGATAATACTTTATTTGTCCCAGAGGGCAATTGGGTGGCAGCTCGATACAATTTAACACAAAAAACACACACATATACACACAGAACACACACATATACACACAACCCACCCACACCATACAACACACACCACACAACACCCACACACATTCATATGCACCAGACAGGCTTCCCCATTCATGTTTCATTCATTCGCACAGCACCATTCAAGAGACGCACGGCCGAAACAACGAATGACAGCTGCAGTCTGTTAGTCCTGCATGCAGGCACACAAAATCGGCAGCCCGATGAGAGCTGGATAAACTCTCACAACAGAACATGCCTGTCATCACAGAGGATTGCAGACACTTTCAGAAATGTCTGCCTGCTATACAGAGTCTGAAGAGTCGTTTGGGCTGTCCCAATGACTTTTGAGCAAGTGGATACCACACGATGTAGGCTGCTCTTGTTCTTCACCGATAAGCTGTTGTAGAAACAGATAAACGAGAAGGACAGCACGCTCTCTATGTGCAATCTGTAAAAAAGCTGAAGAAATTGGTGGGAGACAGAGAAAGACTTCAGCTTCCGGAGAAGGAAGAAGCGCTGCTGAACCTTCTTCACAATAGCTTGGGTGTTGACATCCCAGCAAAGTCGCCTGTCGAAGATGGTGCCCAGGTATTTAAAAACAGTAACCATTTCCACCTCCTTGTTGTGACACTTACAGGACGTGGTGGAGAATTCCGACGGAAATCGAAAACCATCTCTTTGGTCTTACTCACATTAAGGTCTAAGAAATTGTCATCGCACCAGGCAATAAATTCTTCCAAGGCTGCACCGTGGGTATCTGCTGGCCTGCTAAGGAGAGAGAGCAGTGCTGTGTCATCAGAGAATTTGACG